>CM077808.1:2957500-4157500 GCA_039764185.1 Tamarix austromongolica | reverse complement strand
TAAATAATCCACTTATATACTAATCTATCACATTCAATATTCTTTCCTAATTACTAAATTCTCATTATTTTCTTTTCGCATTAATTTATCTTGATTAACTTTTTCTATCTATTCATCGCTTAGGTTTTGGGGGATTGTGTTACCTTTGTTGCAAATCAGTTAATCAATTTCCTTCTTTTTCATCTTTATTTCATATCAAGAAGTCTCAAGTATCTTGATAGGAGTTTTCACTTTCTTCCATTTTGCCATTGCCAAGCAGGTGTGAGTATTGACTTCTTAGTGTCGAGAGAGAGAATTATTCCTCTACAATAAAATGAAGCAATAGAGATTATATAGGGAAGAAGACAGAGTACCCAAAGAGGTATTAATTAGCCTTACCTTATTCTTTGTTTGATCTTGATATGATTATTTTGCTAATATGATACTTGCTTTACCCATGTTTACTTGAAGATCTCATGTGTCACCTAAGTATGAATATGTTGTGTAACTCACGTTTACCTTCCTTAAATTCTATGCAAATCACATGTTTCCCTTAAATGTCCTATTTTGGTACATTTTTAGGTTTCCAACATGTTTCCATGAGTGATTGTATGATCTATTGCTATTGTAATCATAATCCACCTAATATAGAATCTATAGTTGGAAAATCATATATGTAATTCTAATTTTTAATTACACTCCAAGTTATACTCAAAATACTTTTTTTGTGTATAGTTAAAGTAATCCTGTTACTTAAGATGGTGGTATGTATGTTATAATATGTATACCCTTTTATGTTGGTATGATTATAATTAAGAATGTTTTAGTGGATCCAAATATATTTTGTACAACTTATGTGATTGTATGTGAATGACATAGAAGTAGAATTGTTGGTACATTATCCTAGGTTGTACTATAAACATGTGGTGCGGATTTGGCTTATACTCTAACCTATATGATAGTGGTAGATTATTTTTCTGAATATGTATGCATACTAATGGGGTTGTTATCGTAATCTCCTACTCAATCGCACTAGGAAGAGGTTTGAAGTAGGTTTATTAAGGATGAATATTGAGTTGTCCATCCTCCTCTCAGCATAGTTAGGTTTGTAAGTGTAGGAATTCCTAAATACTTTCTTCTATGGTCCTTGAAAGACCAAGGCTTTTGTTATTTGAAATTTATTTATTGTAGTTAGTGTGTTCTTTTGATATATCTTTATATGGATTTTGGGCCTATGTAGCGGTGGGTTGTAAACCTTGGTTTTTCCTATCTCCAAATATTTTCTTACCCACTTTCGTTCTTCCTTGTGTTTTGTTGATTGGATACTTAACCTTGTATCTAATGTGAGGTAGGCGGTGAAGCACTTATCTTGTGTTAGATATGACAGTAGCACCCCCTTTTCCCTAGGTTGTACTTGTATTTTTGCTTTTGTAATATTTTAAAATAAAAATTTTTAGTAGTCTAGGAGGACATAAATGCCTTAATTGGATGTATACACACTTTAGAGTATGCATTTGTTACATATGGGTGCCTTAGGAGAAAAATGGATGATATTACAACTTTCTACTTGTGAGGGAAGACAAACTATTGTTAGCATGGGCTATGGATGAGTGAAAACTCACCTAAATCATAGGATCAATTTGTGGGAGCTCTGAGACTTTACTTCTACCCCACACACTTTTATCTCATGAGATGCAAATATTTAATGGCACTTCGCAAGGGTAGCTTATCTATAGAAGAGTACTACAACAAGTTTTCTGACTGGGCCTATTTTGTACCTAAGGTGGAGTCAAGTAAATAATTAAAGATTCATTATTATTGTTTAGGTCTTGAGACTATATTTTTGGAGATTTTATTGGGAGCCACACCCCTTGACCTACATTCGGTGTATAAGTGAGTGCTCGAGCGAGTAGGAGAGCTTCAACCCTAAGGCTTAGTGGTAGGAAAGAAGTGAGGAGGGAGGATAATCTACATCCTCATGGAAGAAATAGGGTTTAGACCTATGGTATCCAACTAAGAGGATCTATATCCTGATGTGAATTAAGATATCTAAGGAGGCACTACTTATGCATATGATATATGAAAGACCACCGAGAAATAGACTTTTAGGGATATCAGGTTTGATGTTATGGTTGTGGTACAAAGGGCATTGGCAATTTGAGTGTCTCACACTAAGAATGGTGTCTAGTAGAGCAAGCCTTGAGTAAATCTATAGGATCCTCATAGTTTTGAACCTTCCTTTTTCACTCAATGTCTTCTTGCACTTGTTTGTTCTTAATTCGTTATCCTTGTGCATTTTTCTTACACTATCGAATGTGACTTTACTTGTGGTTTGGAATGAACTTATTTTAAGGGAGCATTAACCCCACCTTTTTGGTTATTCTTAATGGTCTCTCCTTCATATATATATATATATATCCTCATTCAAACCTTTTCTTATTACCGTTGGTGTGGAGCATCCTTGATGGATTGCCCTTGTCATCACTATCCTTGTTTATGACTAAATCAATGCTCATTTTTGATTACATGTCGTACTTGAACCTCATCTAAATCTTCCTTTACATTATTCTCCATTATTTTCCTTTCTTAGCAACACCTCTTATTTTACATTATTGCATCGTATTATAACCCTTATCATTACTTGCTTCTAATTGGTTGCATAGTCCCTTTAACAACCATCTTGTTGTCTTGTTAATTCATTACATCCTTAGCCATTATTTTCTCCTTAGAAAGGTTTGCCAAAGATATCATACCTTATTAAACTATGGCATTCTTACTAATATTACCCTTCATTGATAAATCCCTTCTTTGGTAATATCATTCCCTTTCACGAGGTATGATTTATATCTCCTTACCTTGCTAATCACCATATTAGAGAGACTATTTCTTCCTATTAAAAGAAAGACAACTTTAATTAATAATTATACTCCTTATTTCAACACCACTGATCATAGATGCTCATTGACCCTTCATTTTAGATCTAAGCTCTTGACCTTAGTGGTTATTTTCATTCGCACCTCATCACTACTATATTAGTTGTCATATTTTTTTTTATGCGACCTTAGCAAGCCCAATCCCTTAAGGAAGTGGCAACCTTGTTGTTATTAGAGGATTTTCATGAATGGATTGTAAACTATTACTGTTTAAGGTTTAATACTATTCTTAGGATTTTCATAAAAGTAATATAGACTCTTTTAAGTGGGTAACACTATAAGACCCTTTTTTATGGTATTTAATATCTACTAATATATGCATTTGATGGTGGTTTGAGTGTGTTTGATCTTATTTTAGAGGTGTACTTAGGATTATTATGGTTTTGGTTGAACTTGGTTTGGATTTTGGAATATCATTGGTTTTATCAAAAAACCATTCGACTTGTTAGAGGTACCAATCAACTACTTGGTTCATTAAATTTGAGTTTTGAAACTCAAAGAACCCATTGACTGGTTTGGGGTATCAGTCAACTTGTTAAACTAAAATGGTTTCCTTTTTAATTTAATTTTCACTATGAATGTTTCCCTAAAAATTTTCCACCATCATGAGTTGCTTTTTAAACAAAAATGTTTTGAGTAGTTTGTTTACAATTTTAAGAGGCTTTTGAAATGATTAACCTAATTGACCAATTCTCAATGAATTCACGATGAACTAATTCATGAGATTTCACTTTCATGACTTCAGCTCAATTATCTTATTTTTCCTTATTTTTTCTCTCTTTTGCAAGATTCCTAAGTAGATTATATCCTCATGTAATTTTTGTATATTACTGAGCTTTTATTCCTTGCCTTTATTGCCATCAATCCTATCTTGTGTTTGAAATTTCTAAGGCATATTACATAAAACACAATAGTTTTACAAATTGAGTTCAAAGGTAGAAATACCATATTTAAGCCTTTGAAGGATTCACTTTGAATCTTGGATTCAGGCTAGGGTTTAGTGTCTCAATTTATACACTCCCTTGCTCTTCTTCTTTTAGTAGAAACCCTTAGTAATTAGAATCTAAGGCTTCATTTTTTCATATATTCCCTAAACTCTGAGATATAGTATTTTACTTTCATACTTGCTTTACCGCATTTTCTCTCCTTGAGTTTTGTTTCTAATATTCCTTTCCTCTTATCCTTTCTCTAGTCCCTTCTTGTTTCGATCTTAAGAAAGACGTAGTTAGATTTGAGAAAGGAATGAGGCTTTTGCTTTCATCTTTAGTGTTCTCTATTTTCTACTTTACAAGGTGGGTTTTCCCTAATTTCCTTTGCTGGGTCTCTAATTTTACCAAATCTTCTTCTCACGATTTCAATGATTTTATATAGTTTTAATCTAGCATTCTTGAAAGGTGTTCCAATATAATAAATAGGTTAATATTTTTAAAGACTTTTACTCTATTTGGTGTGTTGTCAGCACTTTTGAGGTAAATCATTGTCTACCCTATTTTGTGGAAAATGATATGAGTATACAAAGTTATATTCTATGTTTTAGTAGAAACTATTTTTTCTAATGATAAGGATGTTTAGAGCAAGTAGATGTTGAAATAATGTAGGAGTTGGTAGCATGGTTAAGTTGAATTCTTTTATTCATAAGCGTCATATGTATGGTTTTAGGCTTCATAATTTTTGTGATAGTTTGATTATCTCTGTTACGTTAGCATGTGTAATATGATGCATAGATTAGTTTCATGAATTTCTAGCAAGAAGAGAATGTGATGCATATTTTTCTAGGTATAATTAAGTCTGTAAAGTGCATGCATGATTCTATTGATATTCCTAGCATGATTTTGGTATTTCGCATGTCAAATCATGTTAGCTTGTGACTTTAGTAGTCTCGATGTCGGTTTAAATCCATTAGCTAGTTTGACCGAACCCATCAACCGATTCATAGAACACTAAACTAGTTGAGTAAACTGATCAATTGATTGGTTTGTGACCCCACTTATTATAGCCTCAAGTTAGACACATCGACAGGTTTAAACAAACTGATCAATTGGTTCTTAGAACAATCTACCAGTGAGGTTGACAAATCAACTGGTCCACCACCATTGGGAAGGGTGGTAGCACCTTGGCCAACCAATAGTGTAACACCCCCAAAATTTACTACTGAAAATTTTTGTTTAAATAAAATGGTGTAAAGGAAGTGAAATAAAAAACCATAAATTCAGGGGGCATTACAACCACACTTAGTAATATACCGGTTCACTCCTACTATTCCAGCACTAAGTGTTAATGCTAAATAGGGTTAACATCAAACAAAAATCATTACTAAAGCAATAAGAGTCTATGAGAGGACTCCCTCATAGTCATACAGAAATTAGAGTGCAATTTAGAATTACAACCCAAAGAGTAATGGGCTAGATTTTTGCAAAAACATAAATACCATAAGATGTCACATAACTAAAATAAACTATACATTGTCAATTTAAAAGAAAAATAGAGTCTGGTCGAGTTGCTCTCAATCCCCAAGTCAAGTTTAAACTCAATGCTCAACCCTTCCCGATGCCTCATAGGTGTCGTAGGCATCGAAAACGTTGTCCCCTACCTGTACAAACTCATATGGGTCTTTTACTCGTGGGAATGATCAACACTCATGAAACGGGTGATCAGTATGCTACGTAATGAGTAACGTAACCATGTGCTAAGACCAAACATACAAAAACATACATTATAGCATACATGAAATGATCATATAGGTAGCTCACAATAATACAGAGGATGAAGGCTAGCTATGGTCCAGATAGGGTTATTCTTTAGATCTCTAGTAAATATAGTCGATTCACATCATATTCTTTATCAATCCATGCAAGTGCGAGAACCCCACTATTATAGCTGGTGGACCGGTCATGTAGGGAAAAATGCTCTTGCCACTATTATTCGCTGGTGGACTGGTCATGCAGGCATTACTACAAAAATGGAAAACAATAATGGGATATTAATAACGGTGGTTTTAAAACCATCGTCAAATGCGTGAAAATTAATGTGCGAGATATTTTTAATAACGATTATAGTTAAAAACCATTATTAAAAGGGCAACGTTAAAATTTGCATGAACTTTTTAATAACGGTTCATGTAAAACGGTTATTAAAAGAGGTTTTAATAATGGTTCATACAAGAACCGTTGTCAAAATTTTTAAAGTTTTAATAACGGTTCCTACATGAACGGTTATTAAAAGATGTTTTAATAACGTTTCTTTTACGAACCATTATTAAAACCTCTTTTGATAAAGGTTCTTGTAGGAACGTTATTAAAACCCCAAGTTTTCCTTTTATTTTGTTCAATTCTATTTCGTGCCAAAAATTTTAGACTCTTTGCAACTTCCCTCTCTTACTCTCCTTCTCTTGCCAACCCTCACACCACCACACCGTGCACCACCACTCCGGCTCCTCTCAAGTAAGGGAAACCCAAGCACCGCCACCTCTTCACCAGCCCTCCGCCATTGTTGGCTTTATATGTGCTTACTGCCATTCTTCCAAACATAGCCCGCACACTCTCAACTTGCTTGCTGCCGCTCCTTTTACTTATGTGTTTGTTCTTCCCTCGTAGCTTTTTCTCTACTTATATATTTATATATATAAATGCATGCATGTTGCTACAGGGTTGTGTTTGTTTGTTATTGAAAAATTGCGGTTTGTTGTTTGAAAATGTGTTGTTGAATGTGTTGGTGAAAAATGTTGTTTCCATTGTTAAATTTGGTGCATTAGTGTTATATATTAACAAATGCATGTGTTGCATGAGACCTTTACATATATATATATATATATATATATATATATATATATAACATGCATGAGAGTGTAGAATTATATACGAAGATAGAGACATAAAAGACTCCAAATTATTAATAATGTCACTTATCATAAAACTCTCTCTCTCTATATATATCTACACACACACACACACATTTTCATTATGAAGTATAGGACACTAGCTATAAGATATAGAAAATTTCATATCATGAAATGAAAATATATTTTACATATGCACATCATTAAATAAAAATTTCAATTAGAGATGAATATGCTAATGATTGTTATTTGATGAGGATTAAATAGATATAGAAAATAAGGAATATATAAAAGTGAATAATTAAATAGAGAGAAATAATTGTGTATAATAATAATAATAGTAATAATAATAATAATAATAATAATAATAATAATAATAATAATAATAATAATAATAATACGATAGGATTTATTAGTGTTTAATTATAGGTAGCTAGGTTTTACTATATATATAATCTTATTAATATCTACTTGATTTTACTATGAATAGTTTAATATTCAACCGGTTTGTTAAATATATAACTAAAGATTATGTCCTTATTTTAAATAGTTTTATGCTGTTAGCTTTACATAGTTGGTTAAGATCTAGTAGAATATATTTATGATTTGTTTAGCTAGTTGAAGATCAGTTTACATATTCTATAATTTAGATCATTTCGAGAACAACCTTGATGATAAGATTTAGTGGTTCTCATTTGTAGGTAGTGAGATGACATACCCTCCACTATATTTTCGTATGGCGCCTTATACAGATGTACAAACTCATGTGATATGGTTATATAACGAGCTATGTTATTTGTACGCGAGTAGCTCATCCTATCACCCTCTCCATTTCAGATCATATCACCTTCTATTGACCCTGCCTCAAATAGAGCCACATGTGTGGGCTACGTCTACTATTTTATAGTGGTTTGTCTACCACACTGATGCACCACACCCGAGATTTATTGAGGGTGAGTTGTTTGCTAGAGAGTATGATAGGATATTGAGATAACTGATGGTCATTGATGATGAGTGGATGTTTCATCATAGCTTGCCTTAGAGTATCCACCCCAGTTACCCTAGAGTACCCATTGATGATGTCAGGGATTAGATGATGTATCGTGATGAGTGGAATTTCAGAGTTATAGTTTTTAGTCAGGCTCGACGAGGCTGCCGGGGGATTTAGTTTTAGGCATATGAGTTTTTTTTTTTTGGTATTTGGATTGTAGTAACATTTTGATGTATATAGTGCTGCTATTACTTAAATCCTATAGTATGTATATCTTTTGTAATTTGAACTATTGTACAATATTTTGCTACGTATGTATATATATATATATATGAACTCTTTCTAAGTATGAGCAGTTTCATTGATCAATATTAATATCTTTTTGGAAACGTGTTAGCATGATTTGTATATATATATATATACATATACAGAATAGCATGATACATTTGGGATTAATTCTTTCTAAGCATGAGCTATTTGCAAATTATTAAATTTATAATTCAATTGATTTTTAATAATTACTTTTGCGTGGGATATATCTATATTGAAAAACTATGGATCGGAAATGGTTGTCAGCAAATCGTTTGTGTAGAGAATATAACGAAGGAGTAGAGTTTTTAATTAAGTTTGCAATTGAACATGCTTGGGACTCTAGTAGATTAGTTTGTTCTTGTTTGAAGTGTGCTTATATTCAATGTATCAACACTAATGATTTGAGAGATCATTTTTTTGTGTATGGAATTGATACAAGTTACACTTGTTGGATATGGCATGGGGAAACATAGTCTAAATATGATAATGACGATGTTAGGAGGGATAGTAGTGGATCATCATTTGATTACTATGAGGGACATTTGTTAGAGGAGATGACTGAAACGGTTGAGGAAATTGTTCAGGATTGTCTGAAAATGTTGAGAAGTTATTGAATAGCTCCGAGAAACCTTTGTATTGTGATTGTAAGACATATACGCGATTGTCCACTACTTTAAGGTTGTAAAACATAAAAGCATGTAACAGATGGAGTGATAAGAGTTTCAAATAAATATTATCACTGGTGAAGGATGTGCTTCCTAGTGACAACATTCTACCCAATCGTACCTATGAAGCGAATAAGATTCTATCCTATATAGGCATGAGTTATGAGAAGATACATGCATGCCCTAATGATTGTATTTTATATAGCAATGATAATGCATCTTTAGATAGTTACCCTAATCCTGAATGCAAAGCAACACGATATAAGAAGAACAAGGTGCCTGCTAAGGTGTTATGGTATTTTCCTATAATGCCAAGATTAAGGCGGATGTTTAATGATGTTGAAGATGCCAGGAACATAAGATGGCATGCTGATGAGAAGATAGATGATGAGCTTCTTAGACATCCATCTGAATCTCCATAATGGATGATAATTGATGGCTTGTTTCCTAAATTCGGTAAAGAAGTAAGAAATGTGCGACTTATGTTTTCTGCGGATGGAATGAATCTACACAATCAAGGAACCTACAGTTTATGCCCGGTGATTTTGGTTATATACAATCTACCTCTGTGGCTCTATATGAAACACAAGTATATGATGTTGTCTTTACTCATTTCAGGGTCAAACCAACCTCAGAATGATATTGATTTTTATTTGGCACCTTGATTGATGATTTTAAGTTCTTATGGGATATGGGTGTTGAAGTATTTGATGCATATAGTGAAGAAAATTTCACTTTGAGAGCAATGTTATTTTGTACTATAAATGATTTTCTGACATATGGCAACTTGTCTGGTTATAGTGTGAAAGGCCATTATGCATGTTCGATATGTGAGGAGAATACTTTATTTGTTCAGCTAACACATGGCCAGAAGACTGTGTTCCTTGGGCATCATAGGTTTTTGCTGAAGAATCATCATTATCATAGGCAAAGAAAAGCATTGAATGGATTTCAAGAAGAAGGGCATGCACCAATCTTGTTGACAGGTCGACAAGTGTGGTTGAAGATGAAACATTTAAGTGTCAAGTTTGGGAAGAAGAATAAAGATAAGCCTCCATCAGTTGGGTGGAAGAAGATGTCAATATTCTTCCACCTTCCTTATTGGGAATCTTTATACATGAGACATGCCCTTGATGTGATGCATATTGAGAAAAATATATGTGACAATCTTGTTGGTACATTACTTAATGTTTGATGAAAGACTAAATATGGCATTAATGCTTGAATGGATATGGAAGAAATGGGTATTAAACGGGGATTGGCACAACGAGACAACGAAAGAAGAATATATTTACCACCTGCGTATCATACTCTTTCCATAAAAGAGAAAAATTCATTTTTGAATACTTTCACAGTATGAAGGTTTTGGAAGGGTATTCTTCAAATTTTAGAAGGCTCGTGTAGATAAAAGAGTTGAAATTAATTAACATAAAGTCTCATGATTGTGATATTTTGATGTAGCACTTGTTGCCGATAGCTATACGTGAAATTTTTTCAAACTGTGTTGAATTACTATCACAAGGCTTTGTTGGTTTTTTAACGCCATTTACTCTAAAGTCTTACATCCTAATAGTTTGGACTCCTTGCAAAGAGGTATTGTGATTACTTTGTGCCAGCTTGAAATGTATTTTCCACCCTCATTCTTTGACATTATGGTACATCTAACAGTTCATTTAACTTATGAGATAAAGTTGTTAGGACTTGTTCATGGGCATTGGATGTACCCCTTTGAATGGTCTATGAAGTTGATAAAAGGTTATATGAAGAATTGATATCGGCCAGAAGGATGTACTGTTGAAAGTTACCTTGGGGAAGAGGTAATTGAGTTTTGCACAAAGTACTTGTCAAATGCTAAAGCTCTTGGTATTCCTAAGTCTCGACATGCAGGAAAAATTGAAGGATAGAGTATTACAGGCAAAGAGTTTAGGCTTGTAGACCCTGACATGTTCCGTAAAGCACATCTATATGTATTACACAATAGTGATGATGTTCAGCCGTACATTGAAGAGCATATGATTTCTTTATGGATTGAAAATCCATCAAAGATTGAAAAATGGATTATCGATAAATATAATATTTCCTTTATCGATTGGATAAGAGATTGCATCATTCCACTCATTAAATATTCCCCAACTTTAATTTCTGAAACCCTACATTGGTTGTCTCAGAAACTTCGTTATGAAGTTTTTCAATATACCAATTATGTGATCAACGGTTATACTTTTTATACAAAAGAACAAGATGAGAAGGGTACAATGCAGAACAGTGAGGTGACTTTAGTGGCTAAGGTAATGCATGTTGGTTGTGTGGAAGACAAGAATCCAACTTATGCATATATAAATTTTTATGGTGTGATTGAACATATATGGGAGTTAGATTACACTGTATTTAAAGTTCTTGTATTCGGCTGCAGATGGGTTGATGATAGCTATGGGGTTATATATGAAGATGGATACACATTAGTAGATATTAATAGGGCAAGGCATAAATAAGACCCATTCATCTTAATATCATAAGCGACATAAGCATTCTATATCACTGATCCTATTGATAACAGATGGTCTGTGGTATTATCAACAAAGAAAAGAAATGTCGATGAATGTGATGATGAAAATCATACCCATTGGAATAAAGAGTGTGTCTCAGCTGTGCAAGCAACTCAATTATTAAACAATGATAACAATAAAATTAATGAGGAGGAAATATATTTTAGGGATGATCATCGTGAAGTAATATATGTATCAGATCTTGAAAAAAATCCAAAAATAAAGGGAAAGAAAGAAGGAAAAGAAGGCAATGAAGGTAATTATATTATAACATGTGATATGTGTGCTGTTTTTTTTAAATGCATTTTTCGACCTTCATGATAGGATATTTATTGTATCGATAATATAATGGTACATTATGCTCAATACATAACATTCTAACATAATTTATTTATTGATTTTTTGTAAAGATATGGCCAAAAAATATATTGATAGGGACAAAAGTGATGAAGAAAGGAAAGGAGGACCTACGATTATGAGAATCATCATAGATATGAGGAATAAAGGAGAACTAGTCGAGTTGGGATGGAATACTTACAATCTTCCCATTCGCCCTTACACAAACATGTTCTTGACTTATATTTCACTTGTGACCCATAACTATGTTCCTATCTCCTATAGCAATTGGAAGTAGGTTCTAAAGGGTCATAAGGAGCATATTTGGTAGGAAATCACGGTAAACATTCTATTTTATGTAATCATTTTTGCATGTCAAATATTATTAATTTTAATACATGAACATCGGCATACATTTATATGTCTTATTTTGTAGAGAGTGTTTAATGTTCTAGAGAGTAGGAAGAAATGGCTTCTTAGATGTTGTGGGGAGCGTCTATGAACATTTAGGTCATATTTAGCTCATAGGAAAATGTGCAGAAAGAGGGATGGTTCTCTACGACAGAATCCACCCAAACAATATGGTTTGATTGATCAAGATAGTTAGAACCAATTTATTGCATATCGTCTTATGAGGGATTTTAAGGTATTTGTTTGATCACAATTAAACTTTTTGTATTAATCCTAGTATTTTGCATAGTATTAAAATGACCATGTGACTATGTTTTTTCTTGTCACATAGGAAAAAAAGTGCCAAAAATAAAGAGATTGCAAAGTAGAATAAATACTGGCATAATATGGCTCGCAAATGGTATGTAGACCTTAAAGAGGAGTTGGTATGCATTTTGTGATTTATCTGTTTACATGTATTGACAAATTTTATAATATGGGTACATTATAAGAATATTTTTTTGATTTAAAGCTCCTAGCCCAAGACTTGGACCCATGTACCTCGTCCATCAATATTGGTACATTATGGAAGAAGACTAGAGTAACAAAAGATGGATATATTGATGAAGATGTAGATGTTGCAGCTGCAAAAATTATAAGTTTGTAGATATCTAGAACCCTACTTTTTTTTCTTTTAGAAAACTAGTATATTAAGCTTATTCCTATAAGATAAATTTACATATATTATATACATTATAGGACGGACTTCAAGCATCAGATGGTGAGGAGGGGGTAGATCAATATACATAGATTGCATTTTGATTGAGGGACACAACAAGCTCTATCTCATTCCTCACCTAGAAAATCAACATTGGGTTTTGTACGCCATCTGACCTAATCTTAATAAAGTCTATGCGTTTGATTCCCTTCGAACCTTTGACATGCCTTTTCAAGTCACTCATCGTGGTGGGAAGGAATTTATCGACATGTTAGCATACTTTTAAATTCTTACTTCATTAGCTTTTGTATACATATATTCTTCTTTCATTTTTTGAGGTATATATACTTACAATATCTAATAGTTAGAGAGCTAATTGAATTCATTTGACAGTGTCCACAACAGCAAAATGACGCTGATTATGGATACTATGTATGTAGATTATTGGATCTGGTAGTCTAGAATATATCGGTCAACATAGATCCAAGCCATGTATATTTGCTTTTCTATATTTTTCTATTAATGAATCATGGAATATATATTTTTGACCTAAGTGCTAACTGTATATTAATTAAAACTTAGGCATTGTAGTTTTCCAACGATGACTATGTACAAGGCCAGCAATACAATGTTGATGAAATTAATGAAGTTAGAGACCAATGGGCCAAGCACATGCACTCATTCATTCAGTACTAGGTAGCGATCTATATATTCTACATGCATGTTTAGGTTTGTATTTCATCTATGTCTATTAGTCTTCTAGGCTAGATCTCTAAACTTTTTACATTAGGGTGTAGAGCTACCAAGTTGTAGTCTGCCTAATAATTTTGATTCTTGAGTATGGCCGGTGTATTGAGACATGCATATCAATTAGACATTGATTGAAATTATGGTTTGATTGTAGATTTGGTATTTATTGATGTTGTTTTACATTGCATATTTAATAATTATTTAAACATACAACTGTGTATGTGGGTAGGAACAAAATAGAAAAATAATTAAAAAACCTATAGATTTAATAACAGTTCTTAATAAGAACTGTTATTAAAATCACTTATTTAATCTTAAATTTATACTCATTTAATACGTATTAGGGTTTAATAAATGTATAATAAATCACTGAAACCCGAATCCGATGATAGAGTTTTAATAACAGTTTTTATTAAAATTATTATTAAAACTTGGGTTTTAATAACGGTTTTCAATAAGAAAAGTTATTAAAACATATGTTTTAATAATAGTTTGACAAAGAACCGTATTAAAAATGTGGATTTAATCTCCATTTTAAGCTAATTTAATACATATTAGGGTTTAATAAATGCATAAACCAATGACTGAAATCCTAGTTCGATCATATTTTAACAATGGTTTTTGTTAAAACCGTTATTAAAATGTGGTTTTCCACAATGGTTTTTACTTAAAAACCGTTATTGAAACCTTGTTTTTAACAAAGTTTTACCAAAGAACCGTTATTAAAACATTATTTTTAACAACGGTTTTTACTTGAAAATCGTTATTAAATATGAAGTTTACACACATATTTGTGGGTTTTTGAGTATTGTTTATGACAGTTATGAACTGTTAGTAAAGATTTAAGAATGGGCGGTTTAATAACCATTGAAAAAGGTTATTAAAATTGTAAAATAACCATTATTAAAACCCCTTTTCGGGGCAGCAAGGGAAAAATGCTCCTAGCCACTATTATTCACCGGTGGACTAGTTTGGCCGCGACTCACATGGTATTTCACTATAATTACTTTGTGTCTTTCCCATGTCTTATCATTATTATGTTTGGTTTGTTGAGCATGGAAACCCCCACTATTATAGCCAGTGGATTGGTTATGTAGGGTAAAATGCATCTGGCCACTATTATTCACTAGTGGACCTGTCATGTAGGGTACCTCGGCGCCTGGCCACTATTATTTGCCGGTGGACTGGTCTGGGCCTGGCTCAACAATCTTTCTCTTTAAATGGATAGTATCTTATTCGTTTCTTATTCGATACACATTTCACCCTTGACATGCATGTCTCAAACATTCTACCTCTATCCTCTCAAGAGGGTCCACCCCATATTTTGAGACTCTTGCCCCCGTTATCATTCCCTAACATCTATTCCCCATTACACTTACACATAATGAAACCAACTCCTAAGGGTGTGGGTTGAGGCCCAATACCTTATGAAATCAAACTCCACCTACTATCATCCTCTAAGGTTTTCCCTAGAAAACCCTAATTGGACCTATGTGGCCCAACTTTCTCTCACTTACACTACCATTACTTCATTTATCACCCAACACCTTATCTCATTTAGATCTAATCCCAAATCATATTGCTCTACCCCCTCGATTCCACATGTGACGGAAAAACCTTAGTTTGTCATTTCAACCCTAGTACCTTTCTTCTCCCACAAGTAACCTATCTCTTTTTCACCCAAAATCTCTTCTGTCCCATGGAACCCATACTCACCCCTTATAAAATAAATTCCTACTCTTAACCCGTACTCCACTCTCCTTCAATTGTTTTTACTTCCACATTTTTTTCTAGATTAGTGCCTCCTCTCAAAACCCTAATTAGGTCCCTTATACCAACCTACGTACTATGTTTCGTCCCAAGTCTCTAATCACTCCACAACTCTCCCCCTTAGCTTATTTACACCCTAACATAACTTTTTTCATGTAAAGATCAACCTTATGCAAGTTTCATCCACCCCATACAACTCTTGAAGTTCCCATGCAAACCCTAGAATTCCTATGCATGGTTCCCATCTTTTTTTCATTTTGGTCATCTCTTCCTCTTTACTTTCCTCTCATAGATCATGAGGGATTTTGGTCAACCTCATATCCCCCTTAGTAAACTCACTTTCCATTTTCTTTCTTTTTATCCTTTAATTCCCATATCACATTATCAATCATCTTAGCATGCATGTCCTAGAGGTTCATATCATATCACATCATAATCGCCATATATACGTGTCATACTCATGCCATAAGGAACACATAAACATACCTCAACTTCAAGTTGGGATACACATAAGACAAGTTAATGACAATCATACGATACACGACATAGCATGATACATAACATCAAAGGCATACAAGTCACACAACACACATGGGCCTTACCTACATCCTTACCTAAAACAACGCTAGGCTTGGAGCATGCTCTGACCCCTCCTTAGGGTTTTGGTTTGATTCATCTACAAGAGGGAAATACTATGGGTTAATCTCCCTCTTACCAAAAATTACCATTATTTCTATCTTACTCTTATCATATTCTACTATTAGGGATAATAATGGTAATAGTGGTTTTATAATTAAAAGTGGGGTTATTATTCTCAAAATAATTAATCGTGCCACTACTAACCAAGATAAGTTTTAGTAGCCATCATGGTTTATGTTAAATTAGTCATAGTGATATTCATAGTATTAAAGGTAATAGCTTTAATATTGCTAATGATAATATTATTATTGGTTTTAGTGATAATACTAATATCGACCCAAACCCTACCAGTAATAATAATAGTGTCATAAGTAATATAGAAGTAGTGACCATAATTATTCTTATATTACTAATGCTAATAGTGATAATAGGTTAGTGATTATAAAATATTAGCAAAAGATAAGTTAACCATAATAATATTTATAGTAGTAGTATTTAATAATAATAATATAATAATAATGGTGATAATATTAATAATAGTTCTCATCTTAAGGATAATACTAATGAAGGTCCTAGAAATCATCTTAGTATTAGCCTTAGTGATAATGTGGTCAAGTATAATAAAATAACAACAATAATAATAATGATAGAAATGATAACACTAATAATAGGGGTAATGATAGTAATAATAATGATAATAATAATAATTTTAAACATAATAAGGATAATAATCAAAGAGAGTAATAGTAACATAAGAGTCCCAACATTTACACTAATAATAAAAGTAATAATGGCTAAGTTAGTATTAATAGTATTAGTAAGACAATAATAATAATAATA
The DNA here is from genome assembly GCA_039764185.1 of Tamarix austromongolica. Lineage (NCBI taxonomy): Eukaryota > Viridiplantae > Streptophyta > Magnoliopsida > Caryophyllales > Tamaricaceae > Tamarix > Tamarix austromongolica. Next base: position 4,140,796 of record CM077808.1, on the reverse strand, counting down.
GTAGCAGCAACAACAGTAGTTGTAGTAGTAATAATAAATACAACTATATTAATACTAAAGTTGTAGCCTTTTAAATGATATTACCATAGTTATAAATATCTCTGAAGTTAGGTTAGATTATAATAATAATAATAATAATAATAATAATAATAATAACACAACTTTAGTAGTAATAATAATAATGATGATGATAATAATCTTAAGGGTAATACTATTAATTATTAACACTTATAGAATTAGAGTTTAAGGGTTGGGGAAACTAGAATACCACCTAGGGTTAGTGGAGGAACAGACGACGAAGCGTGGTGGTAGTGGAGGAGGAAGAGGTGTGCAGAGTTGGGGGTATAGGCTAAAGGAGAGGGAATGAGGGGGTATTTGAGGTGGTGGATGGTGTCTCTAGTGGAGAGGGGTAGAATGGAGGTGGTGGTGCAGTCGGAAGTGGCAGCGTATGGCGGCCGGTGGAGAAGGGAGAAGGAGAGGGAGGTAAGGAAAGATGGAGGTATGGGAAGGTAGGGTGAAGTCCCCTGGTTGTTTATGAGGGTGGAGGAGGCGCTAGTTGAGATAGAATTGGCTACGGAGGGCAGCGCAAGGGGTGGCAAGAGATTGAAGTGGGCTAATCGGGATGGCGAATTTCACGATTGGGGTGGCTCGTGTAGGGCAAGATAAGGGAAGAGGGTGACTTAATTCTATAGAGGGCAGTGCAGGAAAGGCTTTGGTGGGTGGAGTTGGTGGCGGCGATTGTCAACAGTAGAGGAATAGGGAGTTGTTTGGGTGTTGGTGTAAAGTTAGGGTTTTTTGGGTTGCCAAAACAGAAGTTCAGTTATGGCTGCCTATGGGAGTATTTATAGGCTAAATGTAATAGCCCCAAATTTACTACTGAAAAATTTCATTTAAATCAAAAGGTTTAGCGGAAGCAAAAGAATTAAAACCATAAACTTAGGGGTATTACCGCCACACTTAGTACCAGACCGGTTCACTCCTACTGTTCCGATACTAAGTGCTAAGGCTAAACTAAACAATTGCTAGGTAAAAATCTTCAAAATATAGGTTCATAGTTAACATAGATCATTCAGGAAAACACGAGTCAACAACAATTAGGATATCGTTTAAGAATACAACTTATGAGTATGGTTTCAAAACAAGAAGTATAGTACAAAATATAGCTAAATAAAAGAAATCCTAAGGGACCAATATCCGGACCGCCTACTCACTCAAGTCAAGCCTTCAACCCCAAATTAGTAATTGATCAAACCTGCATAGGAGGTCTACTCCCCACCACTGGTGGATCATCACAGGACCCAGTCAATCAAGGTAGTATCAGTATGGGTCCAATACTGAGTAAGGGCGCAGGTGCGCTAAGGCCAAGCATACAATCATACCAAATAGCATAATCATATAGACAACATGCAATAACCCGCAAGATAAGGCCTGAATACTCTGGTGACTTATTCTTTATACTCATTAATAATATATTCATTCCACACATATTCTTTAATAGTCCATGTGAGTGCAAGAACCCCACTATTATAGCCGGCGGAACGGTCACGAGGGCCATGCGCTGCCACTATTATAGCCGGTGGACCGGTCACGAGGGTAACATACCCTGCCACTATTATTTGCCAGTGGACCGGTCTGGCCCCGACTCACAAGGTGTTCCACTATAAATGTTTGTATCTTTGCCATGTCTTATCATTATTCTGATTAGTTTGTTGAGCACGGAATCCCCCACTATTATAGCAAGTGGAACAGTCACGAGGGCCATGCCCTACCACTATTATAGCCGGTGGACCGGTCACGAGGGTAACATACCCTGCCACTATTATTTTCCGGTGGACCGGTCTGGGTCCGGCTCAACATCTTTCTCTATAAGTGGTTAGTGTCCTAACATATCTTATTCAAAAGATTTTCACCATTGATATGCATGAATCATTCTCTTTATGTTTTACACGTCCCAAACAATAAAATTCCACATTCATAACTACACATTAATCAATAATACACATGATAACACCAAACAACTCTAAGCAGCCATAACCAACCCTAATTGTCCACACCAAACCATGGTTAACCTCTCTTAACCCTATTTTACCATAACAACCATACTTAGCCATCCCAAACCATAATTATCGTCAGTAAATCACAATTAGCTATTCCAACCCTACTTAATCACAACGACCCAGAGTTAATCACTCCAAAACCCTAATTCTGTCTCCTCCATACCCTTATACTACTCCACGTACTATTCTCCGTCCAAAACAGTTAAACACCCAAATAATGCTTGCTTTACCTCCCTTACATCCCAAATCAACCTTTCATACGTAAATTTTCCTCTCAAGCAAATGTTACACATCCCATGCAACCTCTCAAACTTTTCACACAAACCCTAAATCCCATACAATCATTAACTCCCATGCAAAACCCTAACTCCACCATGCAAACCCTAATACCACCACAAAAACAATAATACCACCACATAAACCACAACACCACCACACAAACCCTAATACCACCATAAGCCATTAATACCACCATGCAATCATTAATACCACCATACAAACATTAATACCACCACACAAACCATAACACCACCATGTAAACCCTAATACCACCATAAGCCATTAATATCACCATAGAAACATTAATACCCCCATACAAACATAAATTAAACTCTCCCACGCAAAATCATAAAATCATAAATCAAATTCTCCCACACAAACCCTAGAATTCTCATTTTATTCTTCCACTTATGATTCATTAAAATAATTAGATCCACTCACCTCCTTTGGTCAATCTCCTTCCCCATCCTCCTTTTTAATCCTTTCTCCCACACAAAACACATCAACTCTCTCACATCCATGTCTTACAGGATTACGACACACATCATCACATATACATAATACACATGCCATGTAAACATACCACACATACTTCATCCCCATGTCATGCACACACAACATAATTGATAATGATAAACGTAGGGTAAGTAGCATGCGAAACACATAATACATATAGACACACAAAAGGCCTTAGTTACGTCCTTACCTAAAGCGACACCGGGCTTGGAGCACGCTCCTATAACTCCTTAGGGCTTTGGTCGGGGTTACCTATAAAAGGGGAAAATACTAAGTATTAGTTTCCATCAAAAGTACCATCATCCCTTATTCTAGTTTGAAGATTAGTGCTATTGTTATTAAAGAGAGTATTATACAAAAACTAGGGTTTTTACCTTAAAATTAGTATACTAAATATTACTAGTCAAAATATGTTTATTTTTAATACTTATTGTTACACTTATATTACTAGACCCGTTAGCCCTATTCTTATAATAATAATGTTCATGCTAACTATAGAAAAATAGTCATAGTAATTATAATAAAACTAATAATAGTGACACTAATGTTTATAGTGATAGAAACCCTAGCGTTGTTAAGGATAAGTCTAATAATAGTGTTAGGGTTAAAATAATAATATGCAAATTACAATACCAACAATTAAAATATTCCGAAAGATGACAATGATAAAAGTTATATATTTTTGAATAGTAATAATATAAAGGTTTCAATGTTTTTGGTCACAATAATAGGAATAATAATAATAATAGTAAAGATAAAGACAATAATAAACCATGGCTAGCGTTAGTATTATTAGTAAAAATAATAGTGAGGTTAATAGTGGAAATAATAGTAAATGAGGGAAGTCTTAATCACATTAACCCTAAAGTCTTAGACCATTATTAATGATAATAGTATTATTGGTTAGGAAAATCATAAGGTTAGGTTGAGTAATAGTAATAATAGTAATGATAATAATAATAATAATAACAAATGAGGTAAATATATTAACACTAAGTTGTTAGTAATAATAATAATGATAATATCATTAGCAGTAGTAATAGAATAATAATAATAATAATAATAATAATAATAATAATAATGATAATAATAGTAGTAATAATAATAATAATAATAATAATAATAATAATAATAATAATGAAATTAATAATAATAATAATGATAATATTAAGTATAATATCATTAATAGTAGTTAAAAATTAATAACAGTTATAGAAAGGAGAAATTAGGTTTGGGTAAGTTGGAAACCACCTAAGGTCGGTGGTGGTCCGGTGGCGGTGCGTGGCGGCGACGACAGCGGCTGTGGAGGAGGAGAAGAGGGGAAAAATGGAGGTGGAGGTTAGATGGGAAGAGGAAAATAAAAGTCTGAGGTGGGGGAAGAAACAACAGATGAAGGGGAGTGGAATGAGGGTGGCGGCACGACAAAGGGTGGCGGCGCGCGGTGGTTGGCGCGGCGGCTGAGGGTGGTGGAGAGAGGTGGAAGATGGGGGAGGTAGAAGGAGATGGAGGCAGGGGAAGATGGAGGTATGGGAAGGTAGAGGGAGGTCTGCTGGACATTTTGGAGGGTGGAGGAGGCGCTGGTGGCGGCTGGGTTGGCGGTGGAAGGCGGCACAAGGGCTGGAATAGGTTGTTCGAGGAGACACTTTTGCACGGCCTGAGGTGGCTCGTGCAAGGCAAATGAAGGGCTGAGGAGGGCTTGGTTAGGTGGAAGGTGGTAAAAAGATGGGGTTTTGGGTGGCGCTAGACAGACGGCGTTAGGGGACGGCGGCGAGAGGGAGTAATCTAGGGTTTCGGGGTTCCAAATCTCGAATCCAGGTGATCAATAGGGGGTATTTATAGGCAGGGTGGTCGGGCAAGGCTAGGGGAATAAGACAAGGGGGTACAGGCACCAGGTTGGCTGGTAGGCGGCAGCTGCCATGGCAGGCGGCAGGCGGTTGTAGGAGGAAAAAGAAAAGGAAGGGTTGCAGGCTGCTCAGGAGGAAGGACAATGTTGGTTGGGGCCAAAACGGGGAAAGAAAACGAAAGGAGAGAGAGAGGGAGGTAGGCTCGTCGGTGTTGCGGCAGTGCCGTCAGTGCAGGCGTGCGTTGCTGCTGCCGCCTGCACGGGGAAGAAGAAGGGGAAAGGAAGGGGGTGGACCGGCGGTCCAGGGGAAAGGAAAAGGAAGGGGGAATCGGCCGGGCGGCGACGGTTATTTCCCCCATTAATGAAACACGGCATCATGGGAAATGTTTGGGCAAAACGCTGCGTCCTAGTCGGTCTGGCAACAATTATTTTTTCCCTTAATGTGATGCGGCGTTTCGGCTACTTTAGTGTCAAAACGCAGCGTTTTGTCTCACGGGAGGCTGGGCTCGCTGGGCCGTTGGCGAGAAGAAGGAAGGAGAGGTTGGGTTGGGCCGAGGGAGGCCCAACTTCGGCGGAGGAGGAAGAAAAAGGAAAAAGAAGGAAAAGAAAAAGGGAAAAAGGAAAAGAAAGGATTTATTTAGGGTTTTAGATTTTGCATAAATTATTTAGAATATTTTTGGGCTATTTATAATATTAATATTTAGAAAATATTAAAGAAATTCCTTGTTTGCTTAGTTTAGACTATTTTAGATAAATGTCCTTAACCTCCATGCTAATTAGGAAAATATCCAAATTTTCTTCCAATTAAATTCTTTATTATTTTCTTCTTAATTTACCTTAATTAATTCTCTACATTTTCATAAATGAATTTATATAATTGATTTTCCTAATAATTCCTTATTTGGTCGTAATTTTGAAAATTAGGATTTTGGGGTATTTCACTAAATTGAGGGGGGAATGATGAAGGAGGAAGAGGAAAAGCGGGGCAAGTGAGGCAGGACCACCGGCCGGGAGTGGTAGGCTATGCAGTCCTGCCATGGCAGGTTAGGTCACGGGGGAGGGGGAAGAAAAGGAAAGGGAAGCACGTGTGGAGGGAAGTTGCGGGGCTGGTTAGGGTTGAAAAAGAAAAGGAAAGCGACGGGGAGGGAGGAGGAGGTCAGTTGGACGGAGTTGGTGGCTGTTGGCGACAAGGGTTGCAGGTTTTGGTAGTTGCAAGTCATAGGGCCAGGGAGGAAGGAAGGGGAAGGGTGGACCGGTAGTCTAGGGGAAACAAAAGAAAAAAAAAGAGGCAGCTCAGTAGGGCAACTTGCCATGGGATGACGCGGTTTTTGGCCATGCAAAGGGAGCAGGGAGGCGAAGGGTCTAGGCTGCGTTGGCCGGTCTAGTCGAGGGATGGGAAAAGAAAGAAGAAAGGATAAGGAGAGAAAGAAAGAAAGAGGAAGGGAAAGAAGAAAAGGAAAAAGGAAAAAGGAGAAAACGGATGGGTTGGGGTATTTTGGGTATTTGGTATTTTTTTAAATATTTAAAGTTAATAATATTTATTATTATAATAATAATTAAATTTCTTTTTTGATTAATTTGGCTATTTTGGATAAATTTCCCTTAACTTCCATGTTAATTAGTATATGTCCAACTTTTTCCTAAATAATTTATTTATTATTTTTTCCTTGATTTGCCTTAATTAATTCTCCCTTTATGTTAGTAAAATAATTTATTTACTTAAATTTTCTAATAATTCCTTATTTCAGTATAATTCCTAAATTAGGATTTTGGGGTATTTCAAATAGGTACATGAGACAATGGAATACTCAATGACACCTATCAACTTGTTTTGGAAACTAATAGACAGGTCTTGGCTAGTTTTACTTTTCTTGCCTATTTTCCCCAAATGTTATGATTTGAGTTTTCTCATGCTTGGATAATGACCTAAGATTCTAGTAGCTATAAATTTACATGGATTAATGAATTTAAATAATGGATTAAAGTTAGTAAAGAGAAATTTTATCGCAGTTAACCAATGTTGACCTTAATTTAGCATTTGGGCCTTTTCTTAACCATAACATGAGCACGTGATTAGAAGGATAAAAATAAACTATTCCTATGTTAGTATTTATTTAACGAATCCAAATGATGGACAATATACCTCTAATGAATTATATCATGGACTTAAAATGTCAAACCTTGTAAGTTAAATGACTTAGCAAGAATAGAAGAAAATAACACGAACATATATTGTGGCTTTTTGTTAACCTTATTTATAAATAGTGAATTTTGCTTGGTTATTGTGATAAATTGATATATAATCATCATTTAGGGTGGAATCTAGTCAACCTCCAAGTGGATCTTCATCTTTGGCCTTATTGATTAAAATGGAACATCCTTTAATGTGGTAAGACTATGGTTCAGAAATGAACCATGGCTTAACTTTAGCTCTAGGCTTTAACCTAGATTTGAATTTTGATTAAAATGGAGTAAATGGAAATCAATTGTTGGTTAGACTTTACAGATGATATTAAGATTATTCATTCCACCTCTTAGTATAATTGATCATTTAATGTGATGGTTAGTTGAAGACACCCTAAATGGGAACACTTGATGATGTGAGAATCTTATATAGGTGCATTAAATTGAAATGGTTTGTTATTTGGTGTAATATTTTTTGTGCATTTTTATGTGATATGACATCCTTATACAATAAGATATTAATCACTCAAAGTGGAACAAGCATCATGATAAGTCTAGATTATTTGATCCTCGATTAGCTACTAGGGGTTAGTCTGCCTTTAGGTATTTTACCATTGAGTGCTTTTGAGTGGGATCCTAGTTGATCCTAGATCCTTGTTGATCTCGATGTCTTTCCTATTTTAGATATTGATGATTTACTAAGAGGTATAGGGTTTGCTCATCACAAGATGGCTATTTGGCATGAGCCATGACTTATATCCACTATGTTACTTTGGCATGAGTTAGGACTTTATGTCCATTTATTTTGTATGACTTCCATTATATAAAGAGATCATGGAGAATAATCCCACCTATTTCTCAATAACTTGGTTTAAATAATTCTATGGCTAGTTATTCCTCAATAATTTTGTAAATGAGTTCTATATTCACCTAATGCAAAATAATAACTTAAATGAAATCCAAAGAGGTTTTAATTGGCCTTATCTTATTCCATATTTGTTCTTTATATGATTAGTTTGTTGATATGATACTTTCTTTCCCTATGAGTACTTAAAAAAGGAAGAAGAAGTCTCCTGATGAGCTCTCTCCTATCTCCTCCTTTCATGGCCAAGAGGAGATCAACATACTCAACCAGGATGAGATAATCACCAGGGAAAGGAACTACAATATCGAAGGGTAACTAATCTATGAATAACTCAAACAAATATTCATCAGTGGAATTGACCATGGATTCCTTTCCTCCTCCTTCATCTGGTGCAAAGGCGATTTCACCATATTCGAGTTCTCGTAGTAACACACCAAATGAATGCCATTTTTTACCAAATGATAATGCGCAGTATCAATTGGGGGAAAATTTGATCGAATACCCCATTATTTGAATTAGGCAAAGACATATTTGGTCTATGTTAATAACCCTAGTCCTTTAATTGCAGATCAGGAGCCCACACCTACTACTAATGAATTTTCTAAACAAACTACTTAGGATGTTCCGGGGTAGAAATCTTGGAAGGATATGGTTATTGGTAACCGATCTCCCAAGGCTTCTACCACCCTTTCTTATATTCTCCCTACTCTAACCAGTGATCGATGGAAGGTTTCCATCCTCAAGGAGAAGATTTTGGAGAATTGTAAGAATTGGCAGGGTTCAGTTGTTGGATATGTAATTGGTATCCATCCAAGTATGGGACATATTATGTTCTTCATTTGATCTAACTGGCCTTCGATTCAAACTCCCCAAGTTTTTTTGTGTGATGAAGGTTTTATTGCATTAAAATTTAAGTCTGAATAGGATAAGGATAGGATACTTCAATGCCCCAATTGGACTTTTCTCAATTGTCCTTTCATGCTCAAACAATAGCATCGAAAATTCTAATTTGTCAAAGAACGCTTCCAATTTATGCTTCTATGGATCAAACTTCCAAACCTCCCACTTAACTCCTGAGATGTGGATTCTATCAGTCAGATAACTAGTGATGTAGGCTAACCACTTGTTTTGGATGGAATAACAACATTAGGGAAGAGGATATCTTATGCATGTGTATTGGTGGAGGTTCATGTAACAAAAAAATATTGGAATTTGTTGATATAGGAGATCTTGAAGGAGATGTTATTACATAATCAATAATCTATGAATGGAGACCATCCTTTTGCAATTTTTGTAACACCTTTGGACATAACTAGAGGTATTTCCCTAAGATAAGTAATCCAGATAAAGACCAAGTGAATGCAGACCAGCAAGTTGATATGCATAAACAATCTAGGGAACCTCAACAAAAGAACCAAACCACTCTTGTTTCTAATAGGTATCCTCTTAAGTCATACCAAAGGCAGTTTGTGTGGAGACCTCAAAAACTTCAATAGGATCCTAGACAAACTTCACAAAAATATGCAATGAAAGACCAATCATAAGAGTTTACAGCCTCAAGCATTCAAATCAACAATAGATTTGTTCCTTTGGATGTTGATCCAGGATGGGTGAAAGAAAAGGGTAAACAAGGTGTTAAGGACACTTTACTTGACTCATTGTTATTATGATAAGTGATTGCAATGTCTGAGGCCTTAATAAAATTTTCAAATAGAGGGAATTAAGGCATTAGATCAAAGTAAATAATGTCTCCTTAATTGATTTATTAGAAACTAGAATAAAATCTTCCAATGCTGTTCAAATAAGGAGGAAGTTAGGATCTCAGTTTGCTGCTTTCGATAATTATACCCACCATCACAATAGGAGAGTTTGGTGCTTATGGGACAAAAAAAAGGGCAAGTGTAATTGCTATGTGCTCATGCTCAATGTATCCAAGTTAAGGCTACCTGCATTTCCACTGGCAGCATCATTTATATTTCCTTCATTTATGCACACAACCTAGGAGATGATTGAAGAGAACCATAGCAATGGTTAGAATCCACAGTTATCATAGATATGCCCTGGCTTGTATTAGGGGATTTCAATGTGGTGTTGCATGAGAATGAAAAGTTTCAAGGATCAAGTATTGATGTTGGGGATGTGGAGGTGTTTAAACTCTGTGTGTAGAATATCATCGGTGAGGATCTTTATTATACAAGCCACACCTTCACTTGGAATAATAGGCAAATTGGTGATCTTAAAATAATGTTTAAACTTGATAGGGTGTTGGGTAACCTTATATGGTTTGACATATATACAAATTCAACTGTGGATTTCCAATCCCCCTATTTCTTAGACCATTGCCTTGCTGTAGTAAAACTATACCACACCAGGCCTCAACCTAAGGGGAAATTTAAAATCTTTGATATGTGGACCTATGATGACGATTTTATTAAAATTTTGATTGAGGTTTGGCATAGTCATCAACACTGCTCAGTGGTTACTAAGATAAAAAATTTCCCTACACTAGCTTAAATATCATTTTAGAGGGTTAAACAAATCTAAATATGGTAGTATAATGAAGACAGTAGCTGACTAGAGAAAAAAATCTTTAAGTAAATCAATAAATAGTAAAGGCTCACCCCACCTACAACAACTTACAAATTGAGGAAAAGGATTGTCTTAAAAAATATGAGCATTATGTAAAATGTGAGGAGAGTTTCTTCAAATAAAAATCTAGCATCAAGTGGCTTCAGCTAGGGGATTCAAACAACCAATCCTTTTTTGCTATTATGAAGGCAAGAAAAAATAATAGGATGATCTCAAATGTTTAGAAGGTGAATGGAGATTGGGCCAATGACCTTAAGGCAGTCAAATATACATTTGCAGAATTTTAAAAAGATATTCTTGGAACTGATTCCCCTAATGCTAATGGAAAGCCGGTGGATAAATCTCTCCTTCAACATGGAGCTACTCTTAGACCTGATCAACACCATGATCTCCTCAAGCTAATTACCCATTCTGAAGTAAAAGATGCCTTATTTTCCATTGGCAATACAAAGGCCCTAGGCCTAGATGGCTTCACTATTGGCTTATTTAAATCCTCTTGGGATATTATAGGTGAGGATATTTGGTCTTTTGTCAAAGAAATTTTTTTCACTGGTGTTATCCCTTCTTTTATCACTCCTAAAATTTTGGTTCTTACCCCTAAAAGTGATAACCATAGTAAAGCCATAGATTTTAGGCTGATTACTTGTTGCTCGGTTTTTTATAAGATCCTATCCAAACTTTTAGCAATAAGGCTTCAACCTATCTTACCTAACATCATCAGCATCTCACAATATGCATTTTTTAAAGGTAGGTTGATTGGTGATAATATCTTATTGGCACATGATAAATAACTTTTATTTGGGATAAATTAGCTTCTAAATCTATTTAATTCAATTAATTTATGGATTTTTGAGTCTACAAAATTAGATATAAATATTTAAGAAATTAAAATAAATATTTTTATTTATTTTATCATACCCTTTTTATTTAAATAATTTTCCAAACAATTATTTTACTTAAATTACCATTTTAAACCCATATATTTAATTATATTTAATTAAATTATTAAATTAATTTATTACCCAAACATATTGTATTTTATTATTTTATAAATGAAATTACTTTATTTTATCCCAGTTTCCCTTTCCTTTTTCTTTTTCCTTTTTCCTTCTCATTTTCTCCTTTTTCTCCTTTCTTTCTTCTTCCCTTTTCTTTCCTTGGGCCATCGTCTGGCCTGGCTCTTCCCCCACGCTCTCGCCTCGACCGGTGGCCCATTTTCTTTCCTCCTCCGCGCAAGCCTGACTGCCTCCCTCCTTCCTTCCCTGATCGGGTTAGCCCACGTCCTTCTACCCTTCGGCTGACCTACACCCAACATCCCCTTTCTTCTTTCTTTCTTTTTCTTCCTTTTTCCTCAACACCATATCAAGCCATCCTCTGCCATCTCCGCTACCCTAGTTGCACCCTTTCCCCCTATTGATTTTCCTATCTCTCTTTCCGTCTCTTGCCATTTTCTCACCCTATCCCAGCCCCACCACCTCTCCCTCTCCTTTCCCATACCCCTCTCTTCTCCTCCCTCTCCTTGTAACTCCCATTCCACTGCCACCCTGCTGTGGCCCTACCAAAACACCCTATCCCCTCCTCTCTCTCCGTCTTCTTTTTCTTCTACCCTTCCTGCCCCATTCGGCCTTCTTTTGAGCTCCCCATGCCTTCCCGATCCTCTTTTTCTTCCTTTCTTCTCCTTCCATCTCTCACCTCATTTTTGCTTCGCCGTCCTACTCTGCCGCTATCAGCACCGCAGCAGCCACCTGCACCACCCCTTCCATCCTCTACCCTACCCCTGAACCATCACAGCACCCATCGAGCCACCCTACAACCTCCTTCTTCCTCCCCTCTTCTTTTTTCCATTCTTAGCAGCCACCCTGCACCTCCTCGATCAACCACTGTTCTGCCGCCTCTACCGCCACCTCTACTGCCACCCGAGCCACTAAACCAATCCCCGCAACCCCCTATAACACCCCCAAACCTCCATTGGATGAAAACACTTCCCACATGCCTTTATTTTCTCTCTCCCTTTTCCTTCCTTCTCAGCCCCTCCCTCTCGACTCACCTAGCAGCCCCCCTTCGCTACCTCGTTGCCGCAGCTGTCGCCCTTAGCTCTGTCAAACCATCCCCGACCACCACCTACACCCCCTCTCCACCTCTGTACCCTTCCCTTGCCTTAAATCCTCCCCTGCATGCCCTCTTTCCTAGCCCCAAAACCCTAACCCAAAATAGCCCATTTTTCCTCCTTCCACCCACCTTTGACCCCTTCCTCATTTCTTTGCATGCAGCTTATGCTACATGAGCAGATGAGTTGCTGCATTTCTTGATTTATTTGGATAATGATTTTAAGGTATAATAATATTTTAATTTAATTATTTGATTAAATAAGTGTTATAAAGTCTTATACTTTAATTTTTATTATTTCTAATATAATAAATCTTGATATTATTTTTAGGTATTGGTTTTGATAACCATATTGTATTATGCTATTGTGATCTTTAATGCACGGTTAATATTTTTTTGAGCCTTAGGGGTATTTTAGTATTATATCTTGTACAAGAATATGGCCTAATATATATGGGTGCTAATAAATATTATATTTATATAATATTTTTTGTTGAGTTATAAATATTAATATTTTATGCAGTGATGATACTTTAATATAAGTGGTGTAATAAAGGAGCAAATTGGTAATTTGTAATTAAAAGAGGTATTATGGAAATTTTGGAGGTAAGGGTAAAATGGAAATTTTATAAGTTAAAGGGTGTTATGGTAATTTTGTGAATAAAGGGTAAAATGGTAATTTTGGAGATAAAGGGGTAAAATGGCTATTTTGGAGGCAAGGGCAAAAATGGTAATTTGTAAGTCCAAAGGGTAATTTGGTAATTTTAAAAGTAAAGGGGTAAAATGGCAATTTGTAAGTAAAAAGGATAAGTTAGTAATTTTAGAAGTAAAGGTAATTTTAGAGGTAAAGAGGTAAAATGGTAATTTTGTAAATAAAGGGGGAAAATGGTAATTTCATATTTAAGGGAAAAATGGTAATTTCGTAATTAAAGGGAAAAATGGTAATTTCCTAACTAAAGGGTAAAATGGTAATCTTGTAATTAAAGGGCAAATGGTAATTTCTTAACTAAAGGGTAAAACGGTAATTTTGGATGTAAAGGGGCCAAATGGTAATTTTATAAGTGAAAGGTGTTATGGTAAGTTTTGAAAGTTAAGGGGTAAAATGGTAATTTTGTAAATAAAAGGGGTAAAGTGAAAATTGGAAGGAGTAACTTGGTAGTTATAATAATAGAGAAGGGCAATTTGGTAATTTAACCAATAAAAGGGTAATTTGGTAATTTGAAAATGGAGAAGGGTAAATTGGTAATTTAACCAACTAAAGAGTAATATTATAATTATGATAATAGAGAAGGGTAACTTGGTAATTTAGCCAACTAAGGAGTAATTTGTTAATTATAATAAAGGAAAAAGGGAAAATTGGGAATCTAACCAACCAAATGGAAAATATTTTAAGTGTGACAATCATGAAGGGGGATTAGTGACCTGATAGGTATGCGAGATAACTTGGTAACCTAAATTGAGTAAGGTGTGATTTGGTAATTATGCAACAAAGAGGGTAATATGGTAATTTGTCAAGTAGGGAAGGGATGACTTAACAATTATATAAATAAGGGGTAAATGAGTAATTTGCATCTAACATGTCATTGTGATTGTGGAATTTCATAATATGACTCAAATAATCCTGACTAGCAAGGTAAGAGTATTTGATAATTAGTAAGTATCACGAGAACGAATTCTAATTCCGAATTAGATGAGATTATGTTGGCCTTAATGATTCCTCTATGTTACTTTGGATAATCATTGCATAAGAAATAGCTAACGATATCAGAACGATTGAAAGTGCATAATTATCTGATTGTCATGCTTTTGTGATCACCTTAATTAAGACACTAATACTTAAAGCGAAAGGCTTCGAGATTGAGAATGGTGGATCTTTAGGGGTCGCTACCCTAAAGATGTGGTTTAACCCACAGTTATTTTGGTATTTGCTAGTGTGCCTTTATGCCCCCAGCTAGGCCCTATATCTTACTCTATCTAGCTCTATGGAACTATTTAGGGGGTATGCATAGGTGTCCTTGTCGGTAGGGTATTGAGTTAGCTTTATGCACCAGTACTACCAAGGTACCTTTGCGTCCCTGGGTTGATAGTTGAAGGGTACTGAGTTGCTTTTATGCACCAGTGTGACCGGTGTACCTTTGTGTCCCCGGATCTTGATCTCCCTATTAAGGAAAATAAATGGAATTGTTGTGCTGATTAAAAAGGGAAAACACTAATTTTTAAAGTGAAAGATTAATTAGCTAGACCCAGTTGAAATATATTATGAGTACCAATCCACCAGATATAATTGTGGCCTAGGAGGTTTTGCCATGTATGATCTTTATAAGTAACGATCCACCGTATATAATAGTGGCCTAGGTGCATGTTGCCCTGGATGATGTATATGTTTATTCCAATCCATCGACCATAATAGTGGGGGTCCTGAGCTCAATAAATTTGATTTGGTTGTGAATAAATTATGGAAAAATACTAATCACTTATAGTGTAACACCATGTGAGTCGGGGCCAGACTAGTCCACCGACGAATAATAGTGGCTAGGAGCATTTTACCCTGAATGACCGATCCATTGACAAATAATAGTGGCCAGGAGCCTTTTTCCTTGCATGACCGGTCCACCGGTGAATAATAGTGGGGCTCCAGCACTAACATGGATCTTTATAATCCGAGACGATTGAATAATGATGGACTAATGGCCTTAAGGCCCTAAAGGTATCGATTGTTAATTATGGCCTACTAATATTTGGTTGGGTTGTCAAGTATGCAAATGCACAAAAATGAATATTACTTATACACCATTAATATTCTATTGACTTGTTAAATATGTGAATGTATGGATCTGAATATTATGTTTACACCTGTCGTTATGTATAGGTATAGTGGTATATCATGTGTTACATTGCGTGCCTACCTTTAAGTGTGTTTTAAAGGGGTTACTCAGTACTGTAGTACTGAAGGGTTCCATTCATAGGGCCCCTACATATTCAATAGGCAGTGTCCCTTATAGGTCCTTGTTTAGGAGCTATTCAGTTGGGAAACGGGAAAGTGTGTAAGGGTTATTCGAGCTTTTAGGATTTCATCCTTCCTCTTCTAATGTCTGGTGTAAATGTAACCATTGTTCTTGTAACTGCCATTGGTGGATTATATTAAAATGTTTACGTGTGCTACTTTGATTTAAATATGTTAGAATTTCTCATAAATTGTATTTTACTCTTTTAGCCTTAGCACTTGGTACTGGAACGGTAGGAGTGAACCGGTCTGGTACTAAGTGTGGCGATAATATCCCCAAAATTCACAGTTTTATTATCTTTCTTTTTCTAATTCTTTTTAATAAAATGAAATTTTTTAGTAGTGAATTTTGGGGGTGTTACAAAACATGCATCCCCAAGATGCATGATGAAGGTTAATGTGATGAAGGCTTATGATTCCATCAATTAGAAATTCTTGGAGACTGTTCTTTTGGGTCTTACGTTCCCCCCTCATTTTGTTAAACTTCTTATGTCTTGTATGACCTAAGTTAAGTAAACTCTCTCTATAAATGATGACCTCCTCCCTCCCTTCAAAGCACAAAGAGGGCTGAGATAAGGAGATCCCCTCTCCCTATACCTCTTTGTCATTGCCATTGAGTACCTTTCTAGGATGCTACAATAGTTATGGACCATGGATGGGTTTTGAGGACACCCAAAATGTAAAAAGGCTATATATCATCAATTTATCTTTTGCTGATGACCTACTGCTATTTTGTAGGGGTGATTTACACTCTATTACTTTGCTTATGAGTCAATTCCAATGCTTCAGCAACACATTGTACCTTCATATAAGCTTCAAAAAAAGTTCTATATATTATGGAGGGGTTACAGAGATGGTGAAACATCAAATTAATGATTTCCTTTGCTTCTTTGAAGGCACTACACCATTTAAATATCTTGGAGTTCTTTTATCTTCTGCTAGACTTTGCTCTAATCAAATGATGGAACCGATTGGAAAAATCACAAACAAGCTTCAACACTGGTGTACAAAGTTATTATCATATGTTGGAAGACTGCAGCTCCTTAGATTAGCTATATATGGCATCCAGATGTATTGGAGTCAAACTTTTATTCTTCCTAAGAAAATCCTACTCAAGATCATTAGCTTTTGTAGGAACTTCATGTGGACTGGAAAAGCTGGCTTAAGAAAATAAGCCTTGATTGCTTGGTCTACTGTTTGTCAACCAAAATAAGAGGGAGGCCTTGGGTTATTGGATCTTCAAGTTTGGAACATAGCTGCTGTGGGTAAACATCCGTGGCATATTGCACAAGATAAAAATAGCTTGTGGGTAAAATGGATACCTAGTTTTTATATAAAGGGTGATTTTCTTTGGGGTGCTAAATTACCTAGCATTGCATCCTGGATAGTAAAAAAGATCTTCAAGATTCGAGAAGCCCCGGAGCTTTTGTTTCCTTCCCTCAATCCTGCTATGTCCTATAAAATTAGTTTTGTTTATGAAGAACTAAGGCATAGAGGTTCTAGAGTGTCTTGGTGCATATCAGTTTGGTTTAATAATGCTAGTCCTAAACATTAGTTATTATTATGGATCGTTGCTCACTGTAGACTCCCCAATAAGGATGTTATCAGCCAATATACTAATGTGGAGGATTTGTCTTGCTGCTTTTGTTATGCCAATGAATATCTTTCCCATCCCTTCTTCGCATGTCTAGATATGTAGAATCTATTAAAGAATGCTTACAATTGTGTTGGCTTGAGAGGACCTACCTAGAGGTGGCCCGAAATGAGAGTTATTCTAGCTTGGACAACAAGGGTGTCTAAGAGGAATCTCCAAATGTTCCGCACCTTATTTGCTGTGTGCATCTATGAACGCTGGTATGCTAGAAACTCAAAAAAAATAAAATTTCACATGTCAATTATAGATGGAGGGATCTCATTAAGAAAATTATTTGTATTGTCTTAGCTAGGTACTTAACTCCTCATGTAAGGATGAGTAGTTTTATGTCAAGAGTTGTTTAGATAAGTTTTGGGAACTCAGTTGTAATGCTTCCATTGATTAATAAAACTTGCTCTTTGAAAAAAAAAAGTCTATGCCAGTCATACATTTCCCTTGAATGGCCCTTTATAGTACCATTATGTGTTTATAGAACATTTCCATGAATGATTGTATAATCCATTGCTATAGAAATCATGATCTGCCTATTGTAGAATCCATAGTTGGAAAGTCATCTATGTAATTCTGATTTTACATTACACTCCAAGTTAAACTTCAAACACTGCTATGAGGGTTGTCTAAGTACTCCATGTTCCTGAAGAAGGCGGTATACATGCTATCCTTTTTTTACCCTTATATGATGGTATGATTATAATTAAGCATTCTTAAGTGGATCCAAATATGTATTGTTTAACTTATGTGATTGTACATGAATGACATTGTAGGTAGGACATACCATGATCATGTAGTGTGGCTCTTTCTTGTAGTATAAACTACATGATAATGGTAGATTAGTCAGCTTTGTATGTATGCATATTGATGGGATTGTTGTAATCCCCTACTCAATCCCATGAGTAGGAATTTCGATATAGATTTCCTATGGATGACGAGTGAGTGGTCCTCCCTCCTCTTAGCATAGTTAGGTTGTTCAGTGTAGGAATTCATGGATACTTTCTTTTGTTGTCCTTAAAAAACCTAGGCATTTCTCACTTGAAATTGATTTATTCTATTTAGAGTTTTCTTCTAATATATCTTTTTATGGATTTTGAGCCTACGTAGCCATGGGTTCTAAACCTTGATATTTCCTATCTCCAAATGTTTTCTTGTTCACTCTATTCTTCCTTATGTTTTGTTGGTTGGATACTTAGCCTTGTGTCTAATGTGAGATAGCAAATGACACACTTATCTTGTGTTATATATGGTTGTAGAACCCCATTTTTCATAGGTTGGAATTATATTTCTTCTTTCGTATTGTTTTAAAATGAAAATTTTTCAGGAGTGAAAAATTATGGTGTTACAAGTACAAGCTCCCTTGATGCATTTGGACCATGTGTGGTGGGTATGGTATCCCATGATGTGCTAGCTGTAATGGCAGGTGTACTTGATGTGTGGTGGGTGTCTTATCCCAAGAGAAAATCTCCTTCAATGTATCCAAATCCTATGCGGTGGGTTTAGTATTGCACTATGTGTGTATGCTGCCATGAATTTTGTTCATGGTGGAGAATTGAGGGTGGTCAAATGGATTATCCTAATATTTTAAAATTATGGGTTCACTAAAGGAATATTTGTAATATGGTTTACATTATATGGTATTAATGCATTAACTATATTATTATTCTTTCATGATCTCCATGCAAGCATCTTATTATATTATTATTATTATTATGTGTCTGAGTTATTTGCTTATCACCTTGGTACTATGTAACTTCAATATGCAACATAGTGAATAGAGGAAAATTTACAGGGTTACAATTCTTAACTAAATTATGTTGAGGATGATATCATGGGCCAGTAGTTGGCCATTCCTTGGCATCCAAGAACTTACATTTCTACTTAATCAAGAGCTAGGCTAACCTATTAGATGTACTTTTACCCACTATGCAGCCTTTCTCTTCAAATATGTGTGGTTCCTCCAGGATGAAAAAGTAACACTTTGGACGAAATGGATCCATACACATTACCTGCAATCAAAGGATCTCAATCGGTTTACGCCAAAGCAAGATACCTCACATTTTATGAGGAAGTTGAGCCATTTAAATTTGTACTTGATCTAGAAAATGGGATCACCAAATCAAGCCAAGAATCTCTTGAAATCTTGGGTCCTCCCCTCGGGCTTCTCCACATTGGCAGCTTACAACTTTTTGCGCGAAAAAGGACTGAAGTGGAGACCGCACAAAGCTGTATGGTAGCATATCAAAACAAAAAGATATTCATTCTTGCTATGGCTCGCGCTCCACCACAGATTATATACTCGCGACCGCCTCACAACCCATGATGGGCCAAAGGAATGCATTTTTTGTCATGTATGTAACGAGACACATGATCACCTCTTTTTTGCTTGTCTAGCTATCCAACAGATTTGGCATCCTCTTCGAACTTGGTTGGGAATCAACAGGGGAGCTACTAATCTATTCAGTGCTATAAGAATCATCTATAGGAATCATAATAGAAGACTTCAAGCTTGGAAGGCTCAAGCTCTTGCGATGGCGTCACTAGTTTATCTTATATGGAAAAACCGAAATTCCATAGTTTTTGAAGGTAAAACTTTTGAGCCCAAGAGTATCATTGTACAAGTTCAGAAATACATTTACAGAGCTCTTTGTAGGTAGTCTCTGCTAGTGAAGCAGATCTCCCCATTTTTTTTTTGTTCATCTTGATTCCCCATTACTTTTGTTTGATAGTGAGTCTGGGTTCCCATCTAAAAGAACCCATGCACACAACCTAGTAACTCCAAGGGATGCCCTGTGTTTTGTACATTCTTCTCATATATACATTTACCAACTTTACCGAGGTTGTTCGCCGGTGCCTTAGCCAAAAAAAAAAGTGTTAAGCACATTATTATATTGGTTACTAAAACCTATTTCCAACATATATATTATTACATATATATATTTTACCTTATATATACACACATTTATATCTATTGGTAAAATCTTTACAAAAACATAAAAGATTTATTGATAACACCTATTACCACAAGATCCACATGCAGTAATAATTTATTCATCTATAGTAAAAATGTATCCTAATAAAAAATTAACTAAGCCATATATACTTATCATTGTATAGTAGAAAATAGTTAGTTGTTTAGCTCCCAAAACCATAATAGTTCTTTAAGTATAATACTATATATACCACTTGTAACAAAAACTACTATACAAAATATCTTCATGTAGTAACATACTATAGCATTGAGCATCTTCCTAAGCAGACAAGAAAAAGCACATAACATCTTCGTAAGCTGACATATATGCATACGCACGGAGCATATTCATAAATAGAGTAAAAAAACATCAATCATAATCTTAACGTGAAAAACAAAAGCATAAAAAATATTCAAAAGCATAATCATAAAATCATCTTTATAAATGAATCAAACGTCATCTTCTTCATTATCATCTTCAACATTATCCTTTTCATTCTTTTCATCCTCCATTTGTTAATAATCATAAACAAGTTTTCCCTAAAAATATATATGCATTTAACTTAATCAAATTAATCTAAATTCATATTAAAAGCTAGATAATGAGGGTATTTTAAAGCGTTTTAAAAATAACATATTACCTAGAAAAAAAAATATTTTATATAGATGGATATAGGGAAGGTGAAAATAGTAATTTAGAGAGACGCGTAATATATTCATAAGTGAAATCATCTACAATATGTATGAATGCATGATACCAATGAAATATATTATAGCTAGTCAAGTCTTGATATCCGTACCATTAGTATGAGAAATTTGATTACATCATACACTTTATTCATATTTATTATATATATATATATATAGCATTAGGATCATGTACAAACTCTAACATAAAATACAAACGCAGAAACTAATCATATCCATTAGATTATTTATATTAATGATCTATATCTACTTTTTGTTAGTTAATATAAGTAATCTAATGGATACAATTAGTTTCTAAGTTTGTATTTTAGGTTAGAATTTGTATATGATCCTAACCCTATATATATATATGTGTGTGTGTGAGTGTGTGTGTGTCTTCTCCACTATAAATATAAAAGAATTGATAAATAGTAAATGAAAAATTTAAGGCCAAGCTTTCATCTCAATCCGTAGTTTATTACTGAGTAATACTAATAGAGGTAACACTATAAATAATTGTAGATAAATTAGGACAATTAGAAAAATTTGATAAAAAAAAACAAAGGTTACCCGGCTAGGACTAAGAGGAGTGGAATGGGCATAATGGTGGGGATATATATATATTTCTTTTACCACAACAAAATTCATTATAGTCAATAAGAAAATATCATCCATACACTTGTTGGAAATAAGAACACTTGAGAACTAATCAATTTAGAACAACTTTGATACTCCTACAAGATAAACTAATTATCTATTCACATAACAATGTATAGTAAAAAACATGTGAAAAATTGAAAAAACAAGTCAACATGGGGAATGGAGTAAATTAGAGAATCATTGTTTAAATAAATATTTATTACACAATCCTAACATAGAAAAGTCCTCGAATAGATTTTTAGAGTATAACATGAGTTAATTAATCAAACATTCATTCCTATAACTACTTTCCGTTTTATTTTCTTAAATTTCTCTTGTTTTCTAATATTTATCTTTCGATATTACTTAAGTTATTATTCTTTTGATATGGGATGCATATCAAGTGTAGAGATAGGGAATTATGTAGTGGTTGGTTGTTAGGTGGAGATTAAATACAAAGGATAGCTTGTGATACCTACACATAATCTTTGAGTGTTCATTATGCGTTTACAAGAGGATTAAATATTGGTTGGATATTACAAGAGGATTTACCACACTATATATTATTTTTAGGCATATGAAGAATGTATTTGAAGATCTTTTATATGTATTTTCTACTCTCCTTATTTTCACCCAACCCTTGTCCATCCATGGCATTAAGTTCCTACATAACTTTCAGCAAGCAATGGCATCAATATAATGAGGAAAATAAGGACAAAGATTAATAATGAAGATTATTTTTTTTATAGCAAATGATGTGTGTAGCTTTATATATTTTAATTATAATACATCTATAATTTAATTGTAGGTGATTCTACCTAATCCTTAAACACTTATAAGGGGAACATAATATGTCCCTTGCATGTTTGATGAAGTGTTTTTTTTTCATCAATTGAACCTTGATTAAATAAGTTAACAAATAGAGACAACACCATAAAAATAAGAAGAAGGTAAAAAATTGATAACAACCTTCCAATTTAATAGGAAAAAGATATATTGATAAATATCTAGAACTATGTCTTAAAAGTCTAAATGACATTTAGCAAAGAACTTGAAGAAACAAATTATGATAATACTTAATCTGTAATTAGAAAAATTTAGAAAAATGTAGAAAAATATATCGAAAAAGAAGAAGAAAATAGTGCCATTCTGCACATATCATATTTAATCATAAAAGAAGAATGGTTTATAAAAATAATAATTATGTTGTGTATTCTGAACCAATCAAAGAAGATTATATATCTACATTAACACAAAATCTTAGAGATATAGATTATTTTAGATTCAAATATCATCAACACAAATGCAAAAAAAATATTTTATTCAAATAATTATTCTAGTAAGAAATATTCTATAGATTCACCAGTGTTTAACAACCATTATATATAACCATGTTCACTAATAAACAACAAGCTATAATTTCCTACCATATTACCACAAAGCACAAAAACTACTTCTAATAAGAAAACGATGTGCAACAACTAATATTCAAGAACCATTTAATTTTTTACCTCCCTGACTTCATTAACAAGATAGAAAAACTTAAAGGGAAGATAAATTATAGTGAAAGAGGAAACCATAATTTAAAACCATGTTAAATATTTTTACACAAATTATATCACTTTCATAATTAAATCAAATCCCATTTTCTAAATTATTGGTAGCCATAATAGAAACTTAAGGATGCATATATGCTGACGAAATATGATAAAAAAAAACAAAAATTAAAGTAGGAACCAACCCTATGGGTTGTTAAGACCTAAAGCCCCACACAATGCTCTATTCTGACTAAAATATATAACGTAATCAACAATGAATAATGAAAAAAAAAAGAAAATTCAAAAAACTCTCCTAATACTAACTTACTCCTCCATCCCAACTCCATCAAAAATAAAAAGAATCTTAGGCCATTATAGACACACAAAAAAAAAACCAAGTACCTTATGATGAAACATTGTTAGGTTTCAAAGAAAACACCGGACCGTAAGTCAAGCAATGTGTTCGACAATTCAGAGATAGATCAGCCTACTGATTTAAAACGAAGGAAGATAAAAAAATTAGGGCACAATTGAAATCAATGGAAACTGAGTGGTTTGTCATAGAGACGATGAATCAAGCAAGAGAGAATCAAGTAGAGAAGAGTTTGAGAGAGGAATAGAGAGAGTTTGAGAGATAAAGAGAGAGAGAGAGTCGAGAGAGAATTCTAGAGAGAGAGAAAATATCACCTTTGCCAATGTATTATCTGTCAAAATTTATGTACAAAGCTCCGTATTCCCCCTATATATATGTCGTCTACATATACCATATAAATACAAACAATGGGCCAAACGAACCAAGCCTCATACCAATCAGCCTAGCACAATACACAACTATTGGTACCGATTTTAACTACTTAGGCCAATTACAAAGAATTACAATTATTCCCAAAGTAATTGATATATTACAATTAATCTCCCATAGCTAAATTATTTAGCTAATTGTGGAAACTAATGGTTGCATAGTTTACATTCCTACTAACCCAATTATGGGTCGGGTGGCTGACCATGTGACCTACTTAATCCCACTAGCTATGATTTGCCGACGAATGCATCATATGGGAATATAACAATTTTCCCTCACTGATATTAATAAAAGCATAAACTAATTTATGTAGTAATTCCATATCAACAACAGCAGCAACCAGCAATAATCACTTACAGTAGCCAACAACATGCTCCATTTCCATTACCTGAGTTCTTCCTAATTATTCACATAATAAGAGAAATAATAATATGTACAATGTACATCACAACAACCAAAAAAATTATCTAAATAAAAATTATTGAGATATACATCATCCCCCTCTTCTTGGTGGGGTTTCACCTCTGAAACCTTCATGATTCCATCAAAAGGACTTAAGTTAGATACATTAAAAGAATTACTTACATTACCAAATTTAGCAGGAAAATCAATTTTATAGGCATTATCATTAATCCTTTCTATTATAGTAAAAGGTCCATCACCTCTAGGATCCAGTTTAGATTTCCTAAGTGTTGGAAAACGCTTTTTTCTAAGATGTACCCAAACTAAATCTCCAGGTTAAATTTTTTTTCCTTCTTCCTTTATTGGCAACCTCAGCTATTTGTTAAACTCTTTTATTAATTTGCTGACTTATAGATTCATGTAATTTCTTCATCTGTTATGCACGAGACTTAGAATCAAAATTATGTAATTCAGAACTAGGTAAAGGAACTAAATCAAGTGGAGTTAGTGGATTAAAACCATATACAATTTCAAAAGGAGTTTTCTTAGTTGTAGAATGTATAGTCCTATAATAAGCGAATTCTACCTATGGTAATATAGCTTCCCATAGTCTATGATTTTTCCCAAATACAGCTCTCAACGTGTTACCTAAACTCCTATTTACTACCTCTGTGCGTCCATCAGTTTGAGGTGACAAGTAGTCGAAAATAAAAGTTTAGTTCCTTATTTACCCCATAATACCTTTCAAAAATGACTTAAAAACTTAACATCCCTATCACATACTATGGTTTGGGGTAGACCATGTGTTTTAACTATGTGTGAAAAGAATAAGTTTTCCACAGTCACAACATCATTAGTTTTATTACAAGGTATGAAATGTGCCATTTTACTAAATCTATCTACAACAACCATGATAGAGTCCTTAGCGCTATTGGTCCTAGGTAATTCCAAAACAAAGTCTAATGAAATGTCAGCCATTGTTATAAAATCTATTTGATGTTCTATGCCCCTTAATGGAGGTAATCCATGGGTATTTTCCTTAGGAAACAATTCAATATAATCCTCTAATAATTCCTTAACATTATTAGGTACAACCTTAATTAAGTCTACATGACACTCATAACACTCCTTATACACCATTAGATATACATTTGCACTTTGACTAACAGCTCTTTCAACCTCACTCTTCTTAGCATAAAACTCAGATGATTTCTTAAGCCCTCTTGAAAAAGTTCCAGCATCTATATTATGCTTAGTTAACTCTTTAAAATCAGACTTTATTTTGACTTAATCATCATAGATTTCCTTTAGAGTCATAGGTGCTAAAATAATTTTCTTATCATCCTTATACACTGTATACCTATATTTATAGCCATCATGGGTCACTCTCCTATCATACTGTCATGGTCTTCCCAACAAAAGATGAGTAGCATGCATGGGTACTATGTCACACAAAATAGAGTCCTCATATTTTCCTAACTTTAGATTTACTAAAACTTGTTGAATGACCTTAACGTCTTCCAATTCATTCAACCACTGAAGCCTATATGGTTTTAGATGTTTAGTGGTTGGTAACCCTAACTTGGATACTAACAAAATACTAGCAGCATTGATACAGCTTCCACTATCAATTGCCATATTAAAACACTTGTCATTAATTAAACATCTAGTATGAAAAATATTTTCTCTTTGTACTGCATTTGGATAAGGTAATTTATTACTATTCAAAGCCCTACGTACCACAAAAAGATCTCCACTTACTGGAAGTTCTACCTCTTCTTTTAATTCACTAATATCACTCATCACTGTGTTGACTTCTAATTCTTCACCTTCAGATTCAGAATCTATATCCCCAGATTCTCTAATTAGAATATTTCTCCTATTAAGACATTCAGAAGCTATATGCCCTAGTCCTCCACATTTAAAACACTTTATATCTCTAGCCCTAGTTGGACCACTAATAGGGTTAGCTCCACTAGTTTTACCATTATCAACTATGTTCCAACTCTAGCTTCATTACCTTTTCCCTTAAAATCAAATTTCCCACTATTCTTCCAATTTCCATAACTACTTCCACCAAAATTTCTTTTTGCATTGTTTCTAAACCCAAGTACAGGTGGTTTATCCTGTCTAGTTTTCCTTATTTGACTTTCTATCTTAGCTTCTGTGTTAACATCTCTTCTAGGGTTCCATATGGATATAATTCTACCAACAATCTCATAGTTCAATCCACTCAAAAACCTAGCCATAGTGGCATCCTCATCTTTAACAATCCCTATTTTAATTACTAATGTTTCTAATTCCTTAAAGTATTCATCAGTAGACATATTACCCTAATTTAAGGTCTACAGCTTCTTATATAAATCTCTATAATAATAATTTGGAATAAATATTTTCCCCATTAAAGCCTTAAATTCATCCCAAGTTTGAATAGGTGGTTCTCCACTCCTACGTCTAGTTAACACAAGATTGTAATACCAAGAAGAAGCATAGTCTATAAACTCAACTACTGCTACCTTAATCTTCTTCTCATCTGAATAATTGTGATACTCAAAAACTAATTCTATCTTCATTTTCCATTCAAAATAGTAATCAGGGTCATTCCTTCCATTAAATCTAGGCATATTAAATTTAAGATTACCTACATTCCTATCAATTGGATCTAAATCCCTTTCCTACGTATTAACCCGCCAAGGATGTCTATCACTATTATTAGATATTTGATCATCTAATTCTTCTAAATTAGTCAAGGGAGGAATCCTATATCTAGGCTCCATAGGAGCTCTATCTAATACCCCAGCATGTTGTTCATTTACCCTATTATTTTGTAAATTATTAATTCTAATTTCTTGTTCTCTTATTCTTTGTTCTAAATTAGCATATAATACAGTCAATTGAGCAGTCATTTGTTCTTAAAAGGTCCTAAGTGTCTCTAGGAGATCATTACTGGACACAAACACAGATTGATTAATAGATTGGCCATTATTAGACATAATGGATTCTATATTTATCCTAAATGACTTATTATCAGGCACAAAACAATCAATTAATCCACAATCACAACACACTCAAATCTAAAAGATTAATAATGTTAATAAACACTTATCACATTATACAGAAGAATGATCACAACACAATCAGTTGCTTAAAATAATCAAACTTCAAAGATAGAACAATAATGGAATAACATAGAGAAAATTTATTAGAGAGGAACGAATGTATCATGCCAACAATTGTTGGTGGTTAAAGCCGATTAAACAAGATTTGGGCCCCTCTTCTTGGAGCCTTTACCCCTTTCTTAAAGAATTGCCGGTATTGAATTTATACCTACACACTCAGCCGGTATCTTAGTGTAGCATTATTCAGTAATACAAAATGAATGAATCTTAATCACAAAAGATAACATTGACCGAGAGAAATACAAGGATAGAGTTTACTAGATACAGAGATTATTAGTAGTTATCACAAGAAATCAAGATTGTGACCAAATCTTAATAGAGAAAACAAAGTCGAACAGTTTGATATGGCATTTCCAGAAAAACTATCATCCCTTCAAGGTGTTAAGATCTTTGTCGGGATTAAGAATTCGCTATTCGCACATATCATAACAAGAATCATTCGATTCTTGTCAGACACAAACCTTAATATACCAACTTACCAAATCGAGAGTCCGTGATATCAAGAATTAGAAGGAAATCAACAAAATCAACAACAAATGAACTTTAAACCACAAGCACTATATTATTTGAGGCTCTGATACCAAATGATGAAACCTTGTTAGGTTTCGAAGAAAACACCGGACTATGAGTCGAGTGATGTGTTCAACAATTCAGAGATAGATCAGCTTACGAATTTAAACCGAAGGAAGATCAAAGAAACTCAGGGCACAATTGAAATCAATGGCAATTGAGTGATTTATCATAGATATGGTGAACCAAGAAAGAGAGAATCAAGCATAGAAGAGTTCGAGAGATAGAGAGAGAATTTAAGAGAGAGAGAAAATATCGCCTTTGCTAATGTATTATTTGTCAAACTTTATGTACAAAGCTCCATATCCCCCCTATATATATGCCATATACATATTCCATACAAATACAGACAGTGGGCCAATCGAACCAAGCCTCGCGCCAATCAGCCTAGCATAATATACAATTATTGGTGCATAATTTAACTATTCAACCCAATTGCAAAGAATTACAATTATTGCAAAAGTAATTGATAAATTACAATTAATATCCCATCATCTAAATTATTTAGCTAATTGTGGAAATTAGTGGTTGCGTAGTCTGCAGTCCTTCTAACCCAATTACAGGTTGGGTGGTTGACCATGCAGCCTACTTCCCTCTATCTATGATTTGCCGGTGAATTCATCGTATGGGAATACAACAATTTTTCCTCACTAATATTAATAAAAGTAGAAACCGGTTTATGTAGCAATTCCATATCAGCAATAGCAGCAACTAGCAATAATCACTCACAACACCCAAGAGCATGCTCCATTTCCATTACCTAATTTTTTTCCTAATTATTCACAAAATAAGAGAAATAATTATATGTATATTGTACATCACAACAACCAAAAATATTATCTAAAAAAAATTATTGAGATGCACATCACCTTAGCCTATAAAGCATTAGCTTTGAGAACTTATAGTTGAAAAGCCCTAGCAAAGACCCATACACCCACAAGTCATACAAGCAACCTATTACCACATCAATACCAAAGGAAAATGGCCAAAGGGAAACAAGAAAAGATCATATGAATTTTTTGCCATTGCAACATTTGTTTCTTAAACCAGTCGAGTTTTCTTCCTTAATTTAGCCCATTAATCATGGTTGAATTACGCCCATATTAACCTTAATCCAAAGCATGATATCATTGGTTAAATGATACTAAGGATTAATATTACAAAGCTATAAAATAGACTAAGATACATATATGAGAATATAGCAATACCCTAACTTATATAAAATATACTTAAGGTTAGGGTTTACAACAAGTTTATAGATATAATGAATCTCATCACTTTATCTCTTGTTGTAATGTATCATACCATGTATGTCATGGCCTTTCGTGCCTTGGAATACTTGTACATATCAATGTGTATGAACATCATCTTCTTGCAAATATGTAACATACCTACAAGAATAACTTGAATGGTTTTCAATGTCAAGCATATTAGAATTATCAAGAATATTTAACTTGATAGGCTCCAATATTAAGAAAGCTAAATCATCTTCCTTACCTTGAGGATTAGAATGAATATGACAATAATTATATTTAATGGATGTTCCTGCATCATAATCCCCATGTTGAGAAGAATTTTCCCTCAGATTTTCATCAAAATAATAAGGAAACAAACCACCAACATTATAATGTCTTGAATTTCGTCCACAAGAATCTAGAAGTTCAAGTTCATAAGAATTATCTCCAAACTTCCTAATTATTAATGGACCATCGGCTCTTGGCATTAGCTTTTTTTTACGTAAATTAGGAAATATTGTTTTACGTAAATGTAGCCAAACTAAGTCACCAGGAGAAAACACATAAGTGTTTCCATGCTTATTCGCTTGAGCTTTATACTTGGCATTAGATGTTTCAATATGAATTTTGATTTTCTCATGAAGTTGTTGAAAAAATTTTATTCTCTCTTTAGCCTCATAATTTTGCAATTCTCCTTTTTTCATTGGAATCATGTTAATAGGCATGTTAGGATTCACACTATACACCACCTCAAAAGGAATAGTTTGAGTAGTACTAGAAGGATTACGATTATAAGCAAACTTAGTATGAGCTACCTTAACATCTCAATCTTTTGTACTTTTATTAACTAAACCTCTTAATAATGTACCAAGAGTTCTATTAGTTACCTCAGTTTGACCATTAGTTTGGGGATAATGTGAAGTGCTAAATAACAATTTAGTACCAAGCATATGCCATAATGTTTTCCAGAAATAACTCATAAACTTGACATAAGTAGTATTTGAAAGGATTATACAAAAACTCATATTTTCTTTCACAAATCCTTTATCCATAAGTTCTTGTATTTGTTTTTGTAATTCCTTAGCTTCTTCTAGGTTACATTTATAAGCCAGTTTATTAGGAATAGGCATACCAGAAACAAGATCAATAGCATATTCTATACCTCTTTTAGGTGGTAATCCAGGAGGTAAGTCATCAGGAAATACATCATTAAACTCATAAAGCAATTTAATCAAATTAGGATCTTCAAGTTGTTGTTTTTTAGGTTTAGAATATTTAGAAACTAAAGCATAAAAAATTCCTTATTCTTTTATACATTTCTCCATAGCCTTTTCATGTAAAAATAATATCTTTTTATCATCACTCAAGGGCATATGATCATATACAGAAGGTATGACCCTATACAATTGTTTTTCCTTTTTCACCACATATTCATTAGTTAGCCCATTATGAGTTGATTTCCAATCAAATTTCCATGGTCTACCCAAAAGTAATCCACAAGTATCCACGGGAAAAACATCACATAAGACCTTATCATGATAATCTATAATAGAAAATGTGACTAAAGCTCTTTTTTTTTTTACTTTAGCTCCTTTATCCTTGTTTAACTGTTGTAAAGAATAGGGTTTAGGATGATTAGTAGTTTCCAAACCAAGTTTCTTAACCATAGCCTCACTAGGAACATTACTACATGAACCACTATCAATTATGAGTCTACAAACCATGTCACCTATTTTACACTTAGTTTTAAAAATCTTTTCTCTTTGAGTAGGTGTAATACTAGGTTATATTTGCAAGACTCTTTGAATTAAAAAGTAGGGGTTTACTTCTTCTTCTTCCATAGTTAATATTTTATTAGGAGATTCAACTTCTAATTCATCATCACTACATGGTTCCATGTTTTCTATTTCATGTAAGGTTAAGGCTCTTTAGTTAGGACAATCTCTAGCAAAATGTCCATATCCTTTACATTTGAAACATTGTTTATTTGCCATTTCAACCACCTTATTTTTACCGTTATCATCTTTGTTACTCTTTTTATCATATGAAAATGTTGATTTAGGGGTAAAGGTGTTAGAATAGGGTTTAGTTGAAGTAGAAGAATTAGACTTAACATAGGCTTTTGTTGTTTTAGTTTTTCTTTCAATTTTTATAGCCAATTTTATCAAGTCATCAAGAGAGTCATTAGAGTAAATATCAACCTTGTCTCTTATTAAATTATTCAAGCCACCTAAGTATCTAGCACATTTTTTTTCCTTTCTTTCATAAAAATCACTAAATAAGCCTTGTCTTAGATTAGTCATTTTAACATACATATCTTGTTCATACTCTCTAGGCACAAATTTATTTCTTAAGTGATTTTTAAGTTTTTCCCAAGATTTGATTTTAGACTTCTCTTGTCTTTCTTTAGTTCGTTTTAAGTTATCATACCAAATTCGAGCAAACGTTTTGAACTTTAGAGTAGCTAATGAGCACTTTCTATCATCATCATATTCTCTAAACTAAAAAATAGCCTCAATATCATGCAACCAATCAAAAAATTATTCTACATTCAAATCACCATCAAATTCAAGAAGGTCAAGTTCAATACCTTGATCTTCATGGTGTGGATTTCTTACATGGAATGTAGGTGCTCTTCTTTGGTTTCTTGAGCCAAAAGAATTTGCCACTTCTTCTCCATCTTCATGATGATACAAAGTAAAGGTTCCACGTCCATTCTTGGCATGGTAAATCAGCTTCATTCTCCCCTCCACACTATCATGTGTGATTTCCATTCGAGGTTGCCATATTTATACTTCTCTTGGTTGGCCAACTTTGCTTCCACACTTTGGAGTTAATTTTGTATTGTGTTTTGAGTTTGTAATTGGGAATCCATGCATGTGGTGAGGCTTTATATGGACTCTACTAGGGCACGCACCTCTTCACTAGCCATAGTGAAGATTGGCACACAACCCTTCTTGATGCACACACTATATCTTCGACAAGTGTAGGTGTTGGATTTGTTTTGCCAACAATCAAACAAAGCACAAACCAATTTCTAATTCTAAAAAAATATCAAACACTACCTGAAGTCTTTATCTAGGCACAAAGGAGATATTTTAGCCCCAAAAATAGACACTGCATGCAGGTAGACACAAACAATGAAAGATTAGTAATAATAGGTGTGAAATTGCTTCACATAAAATCATAGAACATGTTTCTGTGTTTTCAACAATAGCTTGCCTTCTAGTGGGAGATTTGTGTTTAAGTCTTCATTGATAATGTATAGGATATCCAAAGGTAGATGATAGACTAATTTATTGAGATAAATTGATGAGGGATGAATCGAATATAGGGCCTACAAGTTCCAGGTCAATCTCGGGCGATTAGGAGGTGTCCAGGGTGTCGAATACTTTGGTGCCTCTCTATTTGCTTGCACGAAGAGAAATTGAAAGGGTTTATTGCAAACTTTATCACACACTAATATATAGTATAATAAAATAGAAATCAAGTGATGGAGAGACACACACGATCATTTCAAATAGATGAACCAAACTTGTGTTGCTGGAATGTCAAACTCTGTTGGGATTTTATGTAGAAAGTTGAGGGAAAATGCAACAAAATCCTTGAAAGATTGCAAGAAATTAAAAAAAAATTAAATAAGTTCATAAAAAATCAAGAATTAAAATAAATGGATGAGTAGCCATGGAATTCTTGGTGAAAGAACACAACACGATTTCAGGTCGGCAGAAATCACTGGTTGTATCAACTTCGAACAAATGAAGCTTTGATACCAAAAATGATGTGGTTTTTCTCAAAGTAACGAAAGGTTGGATCAAAATTTGTAGTATAAGGTGTCACTCACGATCTAATGCAAAATAAATGAAGTGAATTGGTGGATTATGGATGAAGAAATTGAAGATACTCGACAGATTTGTATAACCTTCAAATATGTCGAGATTTAAGATAGTTTTTGAGGAAGGATTATTCCGGATCTTCCTTGCTCAATGTAGACCCAAAAGGGAGGATTAAAATTATCTATCTTGCTCAAATTTTGATTAAAATTCTCATTCAATATCTTCATTCAATCTACCACAAAGTTGCGCACAAAAGGGTATATATAGGAGAAGGAAGCTCGGTGGTGACTAGCTTAAACCAGCCGAGTTTTCTTCCTTAATTCAGCCCATTAATCATGGTTGAATTAATCCCGTATTAATCTTAATCAAATAATAATATCATTGGTCAAATGATACTAAGGATGAATATTACAAAGCTATACAACAGACTAAGATACATACATGAAATTATAGTAATACCCTAACTTATATAAAATATACTTAGGGTTAGGGTTTACAACAAGTTTATACAATAATGAATCTCATCACTTTATCTCTTGTTGTAATGTATCATCCCATGTATGTCATAGCCTTGCATGCCTTGGAATATTTGTACACATTAATGTGTAAGAACATCATCTTCTTGCAAATATGTAACATACCTACAAGAAAAACTTGAATGGTTTTCAATGTCAGGCATATTAGAATTATCAAGAATATTTAATATGATAGGCTCCAATATTAAGAAAGCTAAATCATATTCCTTACCTTGAGGATTAAAGTGAATATAACTATCATTATGTTCAATGGATGTTTCTGCATCATTAAGTTTATGAATCGAACATTGTGTTATTGCTACTGTACCTAGACTCAACAACCCTTGATGTTGGCAGCTACTAATTCAATAATAAGAGGGAAAAAAAGGAAGGGAAATCTACATTGAGTAAGATATCAACCAGAAAAAAAAATCATCAATATTTAAACATCATCTAGTTATAATAATCTAATTAAGTTTATAATTTAAAAATAGTGGAGAAAATCAAACCATTTATTGTTGCTTCATGAACTTGTTGAGGATTTTTTGTGGTGCTTCTTACCTTAGATTTTTGAACTTGACTCACTATCACAGAAGCTAGGAAATGGGCAACAAATAGATGAGGTAAAATGAGATAACAAGAAGGGAAATGATAAGAATGGTAAAACATGGAGAAAGGGTGAGGATGACAAGGGAAATGAATACAATGTGAAATAATGTTTAGCTAAAAACATATCTAAACCTAATTGGCATAATAGAAGAATGGGAGCCACATCCAGTGTTTTAATTAGGTAGAAAAACATTACCACCTTAGATGACCCAATAAAATAAAAGAAAATTATACCACTAGATAACCTTCCTAGATCATCGATAGATAGCATTAGAAAAACTATTTGAAACATATACTAATAGAAAATAAGTCATTTTTTTAATCAAAAATCACTTACACAATAAGAGTTTACAACCCCAAAATGTTAAATCAATCAATTTTAGATATTTGGTTAAAATGATAATTTGAAAAATTAATTTAATTAATTTTGAATTAAATCTATTTCATTTTAACTCAATTTAATTGATATAAAAAATTATTCCCAAAACTTAGGTTTTGAAGCCCTAAATACAAATTCGTAGAATTCAAACCCATTAATCAACATTGAAGGTGTTAAAATAAAATTAAGATCACTTCAAATAATTCTATAAAATTAATTTTAGAAGAAACAACTGTACATATGACAATTTCCATAATTTCATTTGAAAGTTAGAGTTTTAGGTCAAAAAATGAAATTTAGTTAAATTTTATTAATTTATTAAAATTTTATTTTTAGAAATACAATTTTACCTATTCTTTTAATATATTGTATACTCAATTGATTAAAAATAATAAATAAAATACCTAGTGTTACATATTTATGGTTTTTGAGCCCAAACTACAAAATTGGTAAATCTTACCATTATATTTAAATTGACAATTCGAAAATTTAATGAAACATATTCCATTACAAATTATATAATCAACTTAATAAAATACCTCAATTACACAATTTCTAATGAATTTCACATAAACTTTCAAATTGTTAATTCTAATATGAAACTACATACATTTCAAAGTTTTTTGGATAATCAAATTATCCAAAATATCTTAATCAAATGAATCTAGATACAACTAAGTCATAAATTCCAAATGATAGAAATTAGCATATGCCACACAATTAGTCAATCCAAATCAATCATACAATACATACATACTCATTTAAATAACGAATTTAGTGTAATTAAACCTAATTCATTCAAAATTAATCAAAATAAAATTTAGGGTTTAGGGAAAATAGACCAAATAAATTCAACCAAAATAAAGCGAGTAAAGGGAAGCAGAGCTTCGTTTGTTTGTGAGGACCACTTTTTACTAGGATAATGATGATTACGGTTGCCGGACAGTGATGCATTGTCGTTTTCTTTGTGTGCTACTCGCTATACCTCTACTCTTGCTCCAATGATGCTTGCATGTTGTTGTTGATGACAAAGAGTGGATGGAGTAGAGGTTGTGGTGGTGTGGTTGAGAGGTGGCAAGGTGGTGTAATGGTGGGGTTGTACTCGACGAAGTAGAGGAGGAAGGGAATAGGGGAGGTTGGCGGTTTGGGTTTCCTAAACAAAGAAAAAAGAATGGGAAGAAGAGAAAGAGAGAAAAAGAAAATAAGGTTAGGATGGGTGTTGTCGATACTATGTAACTCATAGTTTTTTATTTTTTTTTTAAATACCAAAATATCTAAAAAGGGTTATATCAAAATATGATTTCAACTAGATTAAATTTTACTAAAAGATTTTATAAACAACTTTTTAAGAAACAAATAAAAGTCTTATTCAATAAAAGTTTTTATTTCAAATAAATTAGAACACTTATTAATATAGAAATATGATTTAAATTAAATAACCCAATTAAAATAAAATAAAATTTCAAGTCTTTAAATCAACACTAATATTTACAAAAACTACATTTTTAAGAAGCGGGGTATTACAATATGGTACCCCAAGACCCTCAGCTCACTAGTTGGCTAGCAAGACTCCCTTCCTAGCTTATCCATAATGCGACTTAAATAATTCGTCTCTCCGTATTCAAAAGAAAGTTACTATGTCAACAAGTTTTTGTATAAAAAATAAAGTTAGTTTAGAAAAGTAAAAGTCTAGTTTCCATTTTTAACCTTCCTTTTTTTAACTATATATGAATTAAATGCTTTGTTATTTTTTGTTGAAGGGTGTTTGTGTAATTTTAATACTATTTTTTTTTATCAATTTCTTAATAAGTGTGTTAAATGATAGAACGACTTCCTTTTTGATAAGAAGGGTGAGTGTTATTTTTATTATGATATTTATTAAAATAAATCCTACAATAATAATAGTTATTTATTAATATTACTATAATATTATATTAATTTTCATTGTGATGTTATAATTATACTAATAAATATTTATATTATTGATTATAAATATGGTTATATATAAATATTCTTAGCACTTATTATAAAAATAGGTAATTTTGATAATAAGAGTTTTTCTGATAGAACAATAGCTAAAATCATTGTCTTCCTCAATTACTAATACCAACAAATATATGAGTGAATATTAGCATATGTGGGTATAATGCCACTAATACCCATAATGTAAAATTTGGCAAAAGATCTATTGAAAAAACTTTGCTAATTACCAATAAGCAAATATCTATTGGTATAAGGTACTTTTAACAATAGGGAAAAAATCCATGCCTAAATTTCTAATGTACAGGTCAATTATTTTGTAGTTAAAACAATTAAATGTTTCATCAAATTCCTTTAATAAAATCATTAAGTTTAAGGAAATTGAATTTAAAAAATACAACATTTCATAATAATTACATAAATAACTATAATAACTTCTTCTTCTTCTTCTTCTTTTTCTTGCTACCAGTCCCTATTCGACATTGTCTACCGTAGTCGTCCTCCCTCCTTCTTGCATCTTCCACTTTTTCCAGCCACCATCACCTTTTCCATATATTCGTGATTCCCTCATCTTATTCGTGCACCAGTCAAACCATTCCCTCATCATCTCCACCATTAATTGCCTCTACACCATCCCCTGTCATAGTCACTACCCTCTTGCATTAGCCCACTGAGCTGCTTCCATCACCACTAGCCCACACCAATGTCACCATCTCTTCCCACCTCACCCACCCAGCTAACCAACTACACCTCCCATTGCTTGTGCATAGCTCAGGCAACACGTGCAACATGAGTTTATGCAGGTTTGTGAGTAAGTCAAGTACACATATATATATAAGGATATTTTCATAAGTTTAGGAAAATAATTATTTTATTATTATAATTATTATTTTATATGTTAAAATATTATTTAGTATTTTGGTATTATTTTTATGTACAAAAGTTTTTGGCAGGATCTCGTAATATTTAGTAGGATACAACTATTTGTGCATATTTCTTGAAATTTACGTAACTTTTATACTCT
This sequence comes from Tamarix austromongolica, assembly GCA_039764185.1. Lineage (NCBI taxonomy): Eukaryota > Viridiplantae > Streptophyta > Magnoliopsida > Caryophyllales > Tamaricaceae > Tamarix > Tamarix austromongolica. The sequence continues at coordinate 4,103,342 of CM077808.1, read as the reverse complement.
CCTAAAATATTAAATTTTACATGATAGGACATTATGGTTTTTGTGTGGAAACATGTTAAATATGATTTTTTTAGTTATGATTATCTATATCCTAATAAATATCGAAAAATAACATGTTGTCATATGTAAAATAATTGAAGGGCAAAAGTATGATAAAAATGATCTTTCATGATTATGTGTGACATATACGTGAAAAATGATAGGATTAGCATGCTTAGATATATTTATGGAATTTTAATAATAGATGTACACCCTCAATGCAATTTGGTATCTGTATTATGATTTTAACCATGAACAACATGCCTAATGTCTATTATACTTTGTATAGATAAGATTATGTGATCATAGATGTATTAGATAATAATGATAGGCTTTTATATGGAAAATTTTAAATAAGGGCAAATTAGTTATTTGGCTTAACTTGTAATGTAACTGTGTGATAAATTGTTTTAATTATTATGCTTTATAATTTTCATGAGAACTTAATAAATAACATAGATTTAGTAATTCAAAAGGATGTTAATGTGGAAATTTTGACTTCACGAGCATTTTGGTGATTTTTGGCCTAATGCGCCCACAAGTGAATAATTGAGTCTAGGATGGTGTTAGAATTTCTTATCATTAAACCTTGGTGATGATCTTTACTACGATTATCTCAAAGTAATTGAAAATTAGTAAAATGGTTAAAGTAAGGAAATTAGATATATGTCATTTGTATATGACTTCGTGAATAAAATACTAATACTTAAAGTAAAAGACCTTGAGATTAGGAATGATGGATCTTTAGGGGTCGCTACCCTAAAGATGTGGTTTGGCAATGGTTCATATTAAATTTTTACTTATGTGCCATAGTCCCTGAGCCATGCCCTATATCTTACTCTATTCTTTTGCACGGATTAATAGGGGGTATGCATACTTATGGGTTAGGTGTCCTCGGTAGGATACTATGTCACCTTTGTATACTAGTATGAATAGGGAACCTTCGCATCCTAGGGTTAATATTCAATAGGATACTATGTTACTTTGTTGCGATATTATGCTTAACATACCTTAATGTTCCATGGTTTGATGTGGTATCCCCTCAAGTAATTAAAAATTGAAATGATTGATTGATAATTAGATTATTAGATTACTGAATCAGTTGCTACCAGCCTTGGTGCCTACTTGTGTTTTAATAGTAGCCTTTGTACCTACCTATGGTTTAGTAGCAGCATTTATGCCCAGTTATGTTTTAATAGGAGCCTTTGTGCCTACCTGTGATTCAGTAACAACCTTTGTGCCTAGTTTGTGTTTCAATAGTATCCTCTATTCCTACCCATGGTTTGGTAGCATCCTTTATGCTTACTTGTATTTCCATAGCTGCCTTTGTACCTACTTGTGATATGACAAGTTGTTAGTTTTCTTTGCTTGTGAGCTAACATATGTTTTGGTAGTAGCCTTTGTGCCTACCTATTGTTCTGTAGTATCCTTTTTGTTTAATAGTAGCCTTTTATACCTACCTGTGTTTCTATAGCTTTCTTTGTGCCTACTTCCGATGTGATGAGTTGTTAGTGATTTGTGCTTCTGAGCCAACCTGTGTTATGAGAGTTATATGGATTGATGACGAGGTATGTGGAATATAGTTATTGTCTTGTATTTTAAGGTTGATGTTAGCTCTAATTATACTATAAAGAGCATCTCTTGGATGTTCCATTGGTATATTCAAGTAAATCTAAATGTCTGAGTATGGTTGTATGATTTGTTAGTGGTATGTGATTAAATGAATGGTTAATTGATGCATGTACAATTTGGTATTTTATATGATGTATTGTTCTAATGCCTTGCATGCGTTCTATGTTGATTTTTCTTTTTGGTGTAGTATAATGGGTTGCTTAGTGCTATTATATTAGAGGGTTTATTTTATAGGCCCTTACTTAATCCATAGGTAGTGGTCTTTGTAGATCAGATTGTGGGTTTAGTTGAAGTTTGTAGTTTGGTTTGAGAGCCTAGAATTATCCGGTGTCTTTTGGTATACTTGATTTCAATTATATTTTAGACACTTGTATCCTTTTGTATTTTCTCACTTTAATTTTTGTAAATGGCTAACATTGCTTATATTTAGAATAATACTTATCTTTTGTTCCCTCCTTTTTAATTCTTGTAATCATGTTATAAATCTAATTGGAATAATGATTTTAGCCTTAGTACTTGTTATGAGAATGGTTGATGAAACTAGACTTGTACTAACTAGACTTGTACTAAGTGTGGTGCTAACACCCTTTGTTTTTAATGTCTTAGCTTCCGTGTTTAACTCTGTAAATGAGTTTTTTAAAAACTAGGATGTGTAGGGTCATCCTCTTATTAGGCCAACACCTCAAGCAATCATGTTTGATGAGGCTCTTGGTCATGATGACCATATTTGTTGAGATTTCTAACCATGATAGCCATTTGTTGATTCATTCCCAAGATGGATATGTGTATTTGATTCATCGCTAAGAAGTATAATAATAATTATGTTTTATTATTTGTACCCTTAACTTTGTAACTTTTTGTAGGATAGCTACGCATTTTTTATGGTCTTATATGCCTTATGGATATTATTTGTGCCCTATTGTTTCTTTTAATTCGTGGTTTGTGACTTGATGTTAAGACATGTACCTTTGAGTTTGGGTCCATATACCTATAGCTTATGTGATTTCCATGATTGTGGTTTTTGCATGTCTTTGTTGAGATATATTTAAATACATGGTGGTGATGTTATAAGTTTGATGTGACTTGATGTGGAAGATAATAGGGAATTATCCTTTCACAAATGTAAGATCTTTTTTTTTCATGAAGTAAAATTGATGCTCAATGACGATGAAATGCTCGATGATAGAGATAGTCTTGAACAAAGGTCCACGATTTTGAGATTAATCTTTGCCAAGATCAAATCAACTCAATTCTAAAAATAATTTACAATGTTTTGCCTAGAGAACAATACCTAAATTATCAAGATAAACTCACTTGAAGGGGAAGGAAAATTAAAAAAATTCTCGAATATTATTTCACTTGATTCCTTAATTGGGTACAATTTGATATTACATGTATATCTATATACGCAAGGCCTTAGTTCCTGTTTACTAAGAAATCCCACCCACACTAGTCTAGATAGTTAAAATAAAGAGATAAAATAATGCACTATCCTTCTAATTATACATATAGCGATCTACAATGAAAAGTTAGCTGACATTATAAAGTTTACATCAAATATCAAGTCTAAACAAAACCCTAATCATGTAATTAAGATTTGTGTCTTGTAGCTTTATATCCTATGATACTTCACAATTCTTTTTTGTCATTCTATTATACTCTAGATGTATTTGGTGAATTCTTCATCTTGCAAACATATATAATACCTTCAAGAAACATTTAATAAAATACTAGTAGCACTAGAGATAACATTAGGATTTTATAGAATAGTCGATACCATCTCTAGGCATGTTAACTTTTGACCTTGAATAGAAGAGTGAGATGGATATTCTCTTGCATCATTTTACACTTGTAAAAACAAATTCATTTGGTCTCAAATTAGAATCACCATATTAAGGAGATAAATCATTAATGTTGAAAGTTCTAGAAACTATCCTATAAGATCAAAGTAATTTTAACTCTTAAGCGTTATTTCCAAAAAAAATTTAATATTTTTAATGGTCCATTGACTCTTGTCATAATTTTATATTTTCTTAAGTTTAGAAATTTTTCATTAATTAAATTTAACAAAACAAAATAACCCAGTAAAAACACTTATTGATTATTATTTTTGTTTGCTTGAATTTGGTATTTAGCGTTAGATTTCTCAATGTTGTTCTTACTTTAATCATGAAGCTATTTAAATAATTCAACTATTTCTTTAGCATCATATTTCTTATTATCACTTTTCTTTAATGATAATATATCAATAGGAAAATAAGGATTAGCGCCATCAATTACTTCAAATGAACTCGAATGATTTGAACTAGAAGAACTCTTATTGTATGCAAATTTAGCATGTGCAAGTTGTATAACCTAATGTTTTTCCCTCTTATGAACCAATCATCATAGTAAATTTCCCAAGGTTCTATTAGTCACTTTAGATTGACCATCCATTTTGGGATGATGGGATGTTCTAAACAACAACTTAGTAAATAAAATATACCAAAGTTTCATCCAAAAGTAGCTCAAACATTTTGCATCTCTATTCAAAACTTTACTTTTGTTAATACCATGCAACCTTACTACCTCTTTAAAATATAAATCTACCATATGAGTTGCATCATTAGTTTTATTAAAAGGAATAAAATGTGCCATTTTAGAAAATCTATTATGAATACCATAATATAATCATTTACCCTTTGTGTCCTTGGTACTCCTAGTATGAAATCTATACTAACCCTTTCTTATGGTTGACTAGGAATTGGTAAATGTGTATGCAAACCCTTATGGAAGAAGCTCTTAATCTTATGACAAATCACATGTCTTCCAATAATAGCTACCACCAATTTTGTCATTCACGGCCAATAGAAATGCCCTTGTAATATTTCAATAGTTTTATGAACACTAAATTAAAAAGCTATAGCCCCCTCAAGTATTTATTTAGCAAGTAAAACATAAACAATAGAACGAGGTATACACAGTTTATTAAGTTTGTAAAGAATTTATTATTGAAGTACATAATTATCACGGTTATGATTCTTTTTACATGTATCATGATTCTCAAAGAAATCTTCATTTTTGACATATAATTCTTTCAACATTTCAAAGCCTAATAACTTAACATCCAACATAAGAAGTGATACAGGAGAAAATTTTCAAGACTTAGCATTTATTATTATGGAATCTATACAAATTTGAAGGAAAACAGATGACTACATAGTAATTTATGGACCAAACTTGCAAAACAGGTCACCAGCAATAAAGCCATGTGTATGTTATGCATGGTGGGAAAAAATGTGTTTCATGGAAGGGCTAAACATGATATCTGCATGAGGGGACTTTAATCAACAATTTGGACGTGCAATATGGAGTATTATCATGTTGATAATTGTTAAAAAGATAAGAAAGTTGTATTAGTAAAAAAAAATAGCTTAATTTTATCTTTTAGGGTTATCTTATTCTATCTTTTGAGTGTGTTTAGAGTAGGGAGTGAAAAAATGCTTTTTGTCTATGATGGTGTTCAGTTGATTGTCATAGCGTATTTGACTACTTCCATTTCCTTGTGACACTTATTAATAGTCTATACGTGCATTTAGATATATTACACTTGTTGGATAGGTTTGTCTTTCAGCACTCATCATTTGTTTTCTTTAGAAATTCCTTTTCTCTTGTACATTTTTAATCAAATCTTTCTTGGTAAATCAATACTCTATCCTTTGGAATTGAGTTTGCATTACAGGAAGTTGTTTAAGTTGAGCTTTGGTTAATTATAATTTTTTTGAGAGATACTCTATTGAGTTAAAAATATCTTGGATGTTTGAATCCCTTTACAGTTTAATAGACTTGCTAACAAATTAAAAAAAGAGTTAGTAATTCCAAGGACTTTGATTATAGACCCCAATCAAATAATTTCCATTCTCAATCCTTGGTTGGTTCTCTTAGGAATTTTCAACTCTAATGAATCAAACACAGGTATAATAATGAATGATATCACAAAAACAAGTTAATTATCAGACTTTAAATGTTTCTTATTATGTTCTTGATATCGAATTGACAAAAAAATTAATTGCTAAGTCATTTGATGCATTTAAAATAATTATAAATGATTTTGATTTTCTCTTATGTAATGTATCTAAAGTGATGCCAAACCACAAATATTTATTTATTATGTGTATGAAACTCATAAATAAACTATCTAAATTATAGAACACACACAACTTATTTTTTAAGAAATAGAAAGGACACAATTGAAACAATTATTTTCCAATAAAAAAATTGCAATTAAGGTAAATAAATAATTAGCATTACATACTTAAATTGATCACCAAAAGTAATTATTCAACATGAAAAAATAACAAAATCACATTATACATTATGCATAATAAGTGTCATCAAGACAAATAAAACTCATTTCCTATACATGCATTGTTTCCTTACAAAACCATTTGAAGTTCTAAACTACATTCACCTATTTTTAGTTTGATTCTTTTCATGAAAATGTTTAAGATTTTTTTTCCAGATCACTTTGCAAAATTAACAATCTCTATCTAATGTTAAGTTTAGGTCATAGACATGCAAGCAATATTCTAAGATGAGAATCAAGATTCAAAGATTTATGGCAAGACTGATCAATAACCTCAACCTAAGGTTGGCGATGGTGTGTTTGCTTATCTCAACTTTGAAGATTTTTTCTCCTATAAGATTGATCACTCTAAAACAAGGCTTTGATAGAAAAATTATTGTGGAAGAAAATGCTAAATTATCCTTTCACAAATATAGGATCATTTCTTTTAGTTTCTTGTAGTAGAATCAATGCTCAAAGATGATGTAATGCACAATGATGGAAATAGTCTAAAATCAAGATCTAAGGTTTTTAGATTAATCTTCATGAAGATCAACTAAATTTAATTATAAAAGAGAAATCATAAAGTTTTCTCTAGAAAAAAATACCTTAACTCTGTATATAAACTCATTTTAAGAGGAAGAAAAATGTAAAAAATTCTTTAATTTCATTTCATTTGATTCCTTGAAGAGGTAAAAGTAGAAATTACATGTATATATATATACATATGGGCCCTTATTTCCTCTTTACTAATCAAGCCCCACCCAACTAGTCTAGCTAGTTAAAACAAAAATATAAACTAATGAAATACACACCTATATCATACATATAATGATCTACAATTACATGTTAGAAGAAATTACAATGTTTATATAATATATCCAAGCTAAACAAAATCCTAATCATGTAATCCATGCAATAATCATGTAATCAAGCTTTAGGTCTTACAGCCTTGTCTTCTATGAAAATTAACAAATCTTGTCTTATCGTTATCTTATACACTAAATGTATTTTGTGAATTTGTATTCTTATAAAACTATAAAAAACCTACAAGAATCACTTAATAAAATATTTTTAGAGCTAGGGTTATCATTAGGATTTTAAAAAACAATCGGTACCATCTCCAAGTATGCTAATTCTTGGCCTTCAATAGAAGAGTGAGATGGAGATGCTCTTACATCATGATTCCTTTATTCTTATTGAATATCTTATGTTTCCTTGCTTCTTCTAATATACTCTCATGGTATAATAATTTGTATATTTAGTTCTTCTGTAGGTTGCTAGCATGAAGCTTTCCTTTTTGGATAAGCTTAAGCACATATTATGTACGATTTCTTGTGAGCATAATTAATGAGTATATTTTTTATTATAACATGTTTTTTATATTTTATATCATATATTGTGATTATGTTCTTAGTAGTATCATGTATCATATGTGTTATGTCATCATGTTATTACTTCAAGTACGTTGTGTTTACTAAGTACACTCATTATATTGATACCTCAACATTTCTATTTCTGTGTAGGTATCTCATGATTTCATGTTTGGGGTTGAAATTTTATATTTCTTACTTGAATTGATATGCGATTCTATTTAGATTCTTTGGGTCCCTCATTTTTTTGGTTGTTATTGAGCTATTTTATATCTTTTTCTCTCATATTTATTTTCCATATAGTTTTTAAACCATATATCAAACTAAGGTAAGGTGGGAACCACATCAACCTCTTTAGATGTGAGTTTTCCTTTTATCCTTGTACCCATACTATGTAAAGTATTGGTTGTATCTCTCATATCATGTATGCTATAATAGTCCCCTCTACATTATATTTATCTTCTACAAAATGTTTTATTAAATAAAAAAGTTTCTTGTAATAAAAATGGGGGTGTTTTATGTTATCATCAGAATTTGTGGCTGTTAAGTGTCATGTTTTGTTTTGTTATAAGGTGTGGTTTTCATGATCTAAATGTTTTAAAGTGTCCTTGTAGATTGAAAAAAATCATGTCAGCTTTGTTAAGGGCTTGAGAGTTTGTTGTTGTCCAGTGAGTTGGTATTCATGCTTTTTTGTTATACATATGATCACCTATAAGGTTGTTCATGTTCTCTTCATTGAATTTACAATGCTTGTGTATTACATTTGTGTGGTGTTATGTGAGCTTAGATTTTTTTGTTATAAGGTGTGGTTTTCATGATCCAAATGGTTGTGTTAAGGGTTTTATTCATAAGTTTTGGTGTTAGTTCTTTGTCCTTTTTTTCTTGTTGTGGTGTTCAAAGCTCGTAGTATTTAACTTTCAAACTTATGGTGTTTCATTTTGTATTTAATTTTTTTGTGCTCTTTACCACCTTTTTGTTTTTATTTTTTTATAGAAACCCTTGTTGATTTCTTCCAATCTTTCCTTGATCTTTTAGTTACTTATTTCTTACTCTCCTTCTTGTGTCATTATATTTTTCCTTGATTTTCCTTATATCTCAATCTTGATTAATTATATTAGATTAAAAATTGGTTTATGTCTCTCCATAGTTGAACTTTGAGGTAAAGGTCCCTATTTAAGGGGATAGTGATATATTACCCCATTTCATGAAAACCCTAACCTATTGTTGATCTCATATATTTAAGATTAGAATTATATTATTTTGAATATTTTATTACATCTTTTATCAAATTTGAAACCCTATTTCTATTTTTAAAACAATTTGTTTTGGTTTCATAATCCTTTCTCGCAAGCTCATATTTGCTTGATCTTTTGAATCACATTTTTTTATTAAGATTATTCCGAATCAATATAATTATATCAATTAAGTAAACCTTAGATTAGGCTCCTAGGTTATTTGAAAATTTTGTTCTAAAATCTCTAAGATAAAGTACTATTTATGTTTCGATTAACCATATTTCAGTTTTCTAGGCCCTAAAGCAAACATTTTAGTCATTCAAAATTTATGAAACTTTGGTTCTATTGAGCCTAAAATAATTTTAAAATACTATATAATTCATTTTATAATTTTTGGACTTTATTACATATTTTTAAATATGTATACATCATCAAATTTAAATTTTCTTCTTCTATCCTATCCTCAACATTATGAAACATAATCGCAGTCTTACAATTATTGAAATTAAGGATATTGATAACCCAAATCTTCCATGGTTTCAGCAACTAACCTCCTCAAACTTATGTCCTTCCTTTGTTAATTTACCATTTTACCCTCTATATATTTTATTAACATACCCTAAAAATATATCCCAACATTATCATATAAATCTATAATGTCCTAATCTTCAAATTTAATCTTGGGAGCTCCACTTGCCTACCATAAACAACAAAACCACACTTGTGGCACCTAAATCACCACCAAAAAATAATTAAAAATCACCATTTTTTCATTTATTCTATCTTTTAAATCTTTGATTAATTCTTTGTTTTTCTTTTAACTACATGAAAGGGGGATTTTGTTTTTGCATTAGGAAAACTCCATTTTATTTATATTCCTAGTATAATTTCTAATAAAAATACCTCTTTACTATATATAAATAGAATTTGTGAGTTAAACACGTCTAATTTTGATTATACTTTATTTGATTGAAGTTCTTGGGATTTTTGAACTTGTGGCTTTTTTATTCTCCTCTCGCTTTGCTAAATTGATGATATGATGTTAGTGTTGGTAATTTGTATATAAATTTGGTGTATACCTTGTTATGATATGATGATCATAAGAAAATATTTTTTATTTAAATTTTTTATGATTTAGGGGTTTTTGACACTTTTAATGTTTTATGAAATTGATTATACCATGTTTTAGCATGTAATTTGTAGATACTTTTTTTGTGTGTGTATATATAACATGTTTTTATTTGAGTATGCTTAGATGCTTTAAATTTTAGTTGAAGTTCATGATAGTTCAAAAATATTCTCCAAGATACCTAAAGTGATCTTAGCTAATGAGGCCCTAATTATCCTACATAGGGTTTAATCTTTCAACAATTATATTTTTGGGATAACTGATCGAAATATGACTCAAATATATGTAAAAGCTCTTATGCCTTTTGATAGTAAAAAATATCAGCCCTAACCATTAACATTTAACCATTTTACCCTCATGAATAATATCCTCGTAAATAGTGAATCTCAAGAATAATAATTCTTGATAATAAAATATTTTTTATTTATTTTAAGCTTCATGGTATAAAATGACATTAATATCGAGCAGTTAATAATGAATTTCTATATATTTGACATGGAATATTATTTTGATTTAGTGAAGATAATTTTATGTGCAATTTTTGCTAATTATTTTCCTTATTGTAAAAAGAAATGTTTAGCATTTTTACCCTTGATTGGAGTTATTTGAGCCTAGGAACCTATTTTCATGTCTTTAGAGTGTCATTTAGTCATTGAATGATTAAATATATAATAATAATATAGGTTAGAATTTAAGGACTTGTTGACCTATGTATAACATTTAGTCATTGGATCTTTTACTTGGAAAGAGCTGCATCATTTATAGTTTCACAAAAGTATTTCTTGGGGATTTAGGTCATTGTTATAAGATTTTTCCATAAAAGCTTAAGGAGATCTTATGATATGTGAAATTTTTTTGGATAAATGGTTTTTATTATTTTAGACTATTTGTTAATGTTTCATAAGTGCATTATTTATGTAACTAATTAGTGCATGTTGACCCATGTCTCTATATTTGCTATAACAATTGAACCCATTTCCTTGAGTTTCTTTATTGGACTAGTTTTGTAGGAAAAATATAAATCTAGGCAATTTAGGAAAATAAATAGGGAAAAGAAGTATAATGTGAAGAGCATAGCTTGGAGTTAATGAAATTTGGATGTATCATCATGGAATATTGAAAAAGAGAAGCATTGTGTAGAAAATAAAGGCAAGACAATGAAGGAACAAGAAATGTGAGGATCATAGCTTTGAGTTATGTAAAGTTGGATGTATGATCATTCAATATCCTAAATGAGAAGATTTGCACAGAAAAATTAAGATAAGATATTGAAGGAGTAACAAATACTAGTGCCCAATATTAATGAGCAGGAAATATGGGGCCCCGTATTTGTGAAACACATAAGATGTTTCTTTTCTTTCCTCCCACATGCTTCATTAACTCATCTTAGGTTCATATCTCTAGGCTAAAAATATCGGTTCCCTATTTTTCTAAAATGAACCATATTTTTGCCAAAAATAGGATCATATTCGTACAACCTCCTATGAACATATATAACATATATTAGGTCAAATATATATCTAAGATGACCAAATTCTGAACATTGACTTCTTTTTTGTTCTTCCTAAACCACCAGAGTTCTTTTCTCAGATTTGGTTAAATTACTATTGTACTTGAAGGATTTGAGATCATATGGTGTTTGTGATTCTACAATCTCGTAAGTTTTTTCTTCACTATATCTCATTTTTTTATTTTATAGAATTTTTTTAACGTAATTCTCCTTATTGGTTTAATTAATTTACTTTGTTATCTTTTTACTTTTTAATTTAATATTTTTTAGTTTTTTTTATCTAAGTTAATTAAAGTTATGATATTTATATGTTTAGGTTCCACATTTCCTAGTTTTATCATGATGCTAGGCTAAATTATTATGCATAAGAGGGTAATTAAAGGTTATTGAGTAATTTATTGTGAGATATAAATTTGATTTATTACATGTATTTTGATTATATTAAAATGTAATGAATAATGATCACTATTCTAAGATTTATACTTTATTATGTACCGTGATAGCCTAGTTAATTTGAGTACAAACCAAATGCCAGGATATTATAGCTAATTCGTAACTGTTAACATATACATCTACTTGTAGCATATAGTTTTGTTAATTTGTAAAGAAGGACATTGATTTAATCTAGTTTATTATTCTTTAGAATTGCATAACTTTTTTTTAACTGTAACTATGGTTCTAGTTATTAGTTAATTAAATCTGGAGATCTTAACCTAAGTTATTAAATGGTTACACAATAAATCATAAGTATACCTTTTTTTTCATAAGGATATGTTGGAAAGTGGATTAGTGTGAGATTTTATAGATTAACATAAAAAATAATACACGGCCATTAAATTTGATGATTGGTTGATATCCTTGTACTGAATATATCCTTTGACCCTCTTTATCCCATTATTGTTATTCAGTTATTTTGTTAAATGTTATTTTATTCCTTTCACTATTATTAATTAATTTTTGATCAATTTAAAATTGGGAAATTTTATTTGATAATATAAATCTACATATTAAATTAAAGTCTACATGGGATCAACCTCTACTCACTACTTACTATTAGTCTGTGTGTTAAGGGTTTAATTTGGAGTTCCTTTGATAACTTATCAAATTTTAGTGCCATTATTTCTGTTATCATTTTTTATTTATCACTTCTAATTACAACTTAGTTTTCTCTTTTTGTGCATTTCCTACAAGTATCAATATTTTAAAGCTTTTTCTAGCGAAAAGAGACATTAATATATTGAATCATAGGATATTAATTCTTCATTTTTGATGGGGAATAGAACTCAAAGGCAAATGGAATACGTTCATGTTATTTCTTTACCACTAAGTGATAGCTTATCATCATCTAATGAGAGAATCAACGATAATTTTGAGGAACTGATTGAAGAACCAATGGAAAGTTCAACTTTGAAGGAGCTTATAGCACCATTTTTTAATCTTAATCTTCTTTACATTATTTATCCTAATTAATATGATGAGTCTAATATTAGACTGGTATTGATACGTATAATTCCTATTTTTAAAGGTTTTTGAGATACACGCTATTTTGGATCAAACTACATCACTAATCTGAACAAATTTCTTAAGGAATTTCATATAGCTTATTATAGTATGAATTTGTGGGAGTAAGTGAAGATCAACTTAAATTAAAGGCCTATTCTTTTTCTTTAACTAATGTTGTAAATGAGAGGTTATATGATTTCCCTTGTTGATTTATTAATACTTGGGTTGAATATTAGAAAAGAAATATGTTGTACTAGGTAGGATGGGGAAGAGTCTTTATGTGAATATTGGGAACGACTTAAGAAACTCTATGGTAGTTTTCCTAACCATTAAATTAGCAAACAATTACTAATATAATATTTTTATGAAAGACTAATTCTCATGGACAATAATATGATAGATGGTGCTAGTGGCAAAGCATTAGTAGATAAGACATCAGCTTAGGTTAGGAGACTAATATCTAAGATGACATCTAATTCCCAATATTTTGGAACTACAAATAATACCTCTTCATCTCACCATGTAAAGGAGATGAGAATAATAGAACTTAATGAAAAAATAAATAATTTGACTTCTTTGGTTGTGAGGGTAGTTAAAAGACGACTCAAGTATGTGGAACTTTTTCATATGTTGGCCATGTTAAAAGTGCATGCCCCACTTTAGAAGAAGAGGTCCAAGCTAATTTGATAGGTGGATCATAAGGAAAACAAAAGTAAAATTGTCATGCTCCAACTTATAACTTATAACTCGGCATAGAGGGAAAATAAAATACCCCAAAACTCTAATTTAGGAAATTATGTTAAAATAGGGATTTATTAGGGAAATAAATTAAATAAACTATTTTCTTAGAATAAAGGGAAAATTTAAGGTAAAATCAAGAGGAGAATAATAAATAATTTAATTAGGAAAATTAGAGTACTTTGCTAATTACAATAGAATTTAGGAAAAATTATCCAAAATATCCTAAATTAATATAAAAGGGAATTTAATTATTATTTTAATAATTTTTATTATTTTAAAATATTTAAAAATACCAAAATATCCTAAATACCACAACCAACTTATTTTTCATTTTCCTTTTTTTTTTCTTTTTTCCCTTTCTTTTTTCCTTTTCTTTCCTTTTTCTCCTTTTTTCTTTTTCCCTTTCTTCTCCTAGTTTGGGCCCACCCCCTCGCTGGCCAACCCTCATTCCCCTCTTCTTTCCTGTGTGGCCTAGCCCGCACACCTTTTTTCTCCTCTCCCTGCTAGCCACACCATTCCCCTTTTCTTTCTTTCTTTTTCTTTCCCAAATAGCTCGGTCCAGCTCATCTTCTCCCCATCCTCGTGTTGTAGATCGCACCTATGATCTACCATCGTCGTCCTCTTCCCCTACCCTTGTATGCCAACCATCCAACCACCCTCTCTCTCCTTATCCTTTTCCTTTCCATTTTTTGCCCCAACCAGCCCTACACCTCCTCCCACATCTGCCCCATCCCTTTCATTATTTCCCCCGACCAAACCTACACCTACAACCTTGCAGACTCTTACTAGCCTGCCATCACCACCTAGTGAGCCTGCAATACCTACCCTTTTTTCCTCTTCCCCCCTTTGTTTTATCCACCCCCATTAGCCTATGAATACTCTATACCCAACCTCAATCAAGCTTCCTTTCCTACCTAGAAAAATTCACCTTCCCTTGTCCCACTACCACTTTATATGACGCCGCTATCGCTTGTGCACAGCATCGCCGCTAGTAACACCTTCCAAGTGAGGTTGATTTTTCAGTCTACCTGCTATAATAGTGGTCACCTCGGATTCTGCCTTATGGAGTGTTTTTGGTCCACTAGTTATAATAGTGGGGTTCCTATACTCATTCAGAATTAATATGAGAAATGTGTGAAACCAAAATATAAGACTTGGGAAGACATTAATTATTTACAATGGAATACCACGTGAGTCTGGGCCAGTGAGGTTTATTTTCCAATCCACCAGCTATAACAATTTTCAGGTGCGTTTTACCTTATAGAGTGATTTCGGTCTATCGACTATAATAGTGGTGAGGTGAGTTTTGACCTATGGAGGTTTTCCTGTTTACCGGCTATAATAGTAGGTTCCCATATTCTTATGGAATTAAAATAAAAAATGTGTAAGATAAAATATTTGTTTAAGTTTGGCTTGATGATATGAACCTAAATTATGCTTTATATGCCTTACGTGTTTATTTTCTTGCTAGCCTTACCTATATGGTTACCTTGCATAGTACATAGCATATTGACCACCCGTTTCATGGGTGCTGCTCATTCCCATAAGTAGAGGGCCCTTCTGAATTTTTGCAGGTAGGAGATACCGTGTTTGATGCCTATGATGTGCTGGATGTGTTAGGCGGGGATGTGTATTGACTGTTGGTCTTACTTGGGCTGAGAGGTGATGTTTGTCAGACTCCCTTTTACCTTTTTTTACTTATGTTATGCTTGATTTTTGTTTTTATTTATTATATTGTACCTGTTATCCCTTTTAGGGACTTGACTATGTAACTCATTTTTGGTTCTAGTAACTTTTCATCGCGCACTCTAATTCTCTCGTTATAAATATTTTTGTTTCCTATAGATCTCCGTTTTAAGTTCTTTAATTTTCTTATGAAATTTTTCCTTAGCCTTTGGTTGGTACGAGATGGGCCGGGGCTGGACTTGTACTAATCACGGTGGTAGCACCCCTCGTTCTTGTAGTTGTTTAATTAAATGAAAATTTTCAACTGTAATTTTTGGGGGTATTGTAGATAATCCTAACATAATGTATAGGAATAATCAAAGACCACAATCATACCAAAATCAAAAAGCTTATAAACTATCCCTTTGATTCTATCTTACTCATCAAAACCAACAAAAAACATCATTCATTCAACCTCTTCAACCACCACCACCACAACAGTCAAGACGTATATAATTAGAGTATATAATTAAAAATTTATTCACTAAAACTCTTTAATTTCAACAAGAAAAAATAAATGGTCTAAGGAACTTAGAAAATCAAGTGAGTCAATTGGCAGATTCTACAAGAAAATCACAAGATCATAGATCATACAAACTCTCTAGTCATATAAACAAGAATCTTAAAGGAAATATGAGTACAATAACCACTTGGAGTGGAAAATGATTAGATAGTCCATTAAAATTTAAGGATGACCATGGGACAAAAAAGAAGAGACATAATTAATGAATGTATGAGAATATATCAAATAAAAACCTCATAAGTTAACTAAAATGAAAGATCATGAGAAGGAGATGTTATAAATTTGTAGAAGGTGGAGGTGAGAATTCCCTTGATATATGTAATAAAGCAAGTGTATATGTGTGTAAATTTTTTAAAATTTATTTTCACCAACAATAAAACGTTAAGAGGGGAGGAAAAAGTAAACATGAGGGAGATTGTGGCAGTGATTTTTGAAAGAAACTCGCACCTTGGTATAAGAATCTTAGTTTTTTTTACAATTCCTTGTAAAATTAGAAACATGAGGTATAAAAAATGCATGCTAGACTTAGGAACTTCTATCTATGCCATGCTTTTATTTGTCTTTAATACCTTGAGTCTAGGATCCCTTAAAGAGACCCATGTTATGATTCAATTAATAGATAGATCTATAATAAATCCCGATGTGGTGAAAGAGGATGTCCTGTTTCTACTTAATGAATTTTTTTTCCTGCTGAATTTATGTTTTAGGCATGTAGGATGATGGATCAAGTAACCCTTCTCTTATTCTATTAACCATTCCATTTCTCAAAACCTCTCAAAATACAAATGATTTGTATAATGGGGTTATAAATATAGAATTTGATGTGGCAAAACAATTAATTTTTATTATTGATGAGTCTGTTAGATATCTTTCTAACTGTGAATCTATTTCTATGGTGGATGTAATTAACACTTTGTCTAAACAAGTTTTTGAATTAAAAAGTGATGATCAAATAGAAGTTGTTCTAATAAAGCCAATATAAATAGACTCTTATGAGGACATAAAAGAAAATTTTAAATTGGATAAGTAAATATAGAAATGTGTTTATACTTTCATAGTTTATTCTACTAACATAGAGGAACATGTTAATCTGCCTATAATGAAAGATAAACTTATACCCTCTATTGAAAAGGAATTACGAGTGGAGTTGAAACTCTTACCCAGTAAAATGAAATATAATTTCTTAGGCATAATTAAGCTCTTCCTATCATCATTGCTATTAAACATACATCTTTATAGAAAGAGGAGCTTATTAGAGTTGTAATGAACGTCTAGATGAAAAATCAATTGGCAACAACTCAAATTCTTTTATACAGAACATCGAGTGAAGGATTCTTGTGGTCCCCCTCATCCTCATTTTTACTAAGCACCACCCCTTCCCATTCTTTTTATGTTTATAGTCTAGTGCTTGAGGGTAATGCGTACTCTAATCATTGGGGAGGTATTATCTTTATTTAGTTTTTTTTATCATTTTGTTTTTTTTATTACATTATTTTATTTTATTTATTTTTATGGGTGCCTCGTATTTATTTTTTTCATTCTTAGTATGTTTTCAAATTTTTTTATAGTGACATTATTTTATTTTTATTAGAAAAGAATAATAAAGGAATAAAAAATCTAGGAGATGACATCTTGAAAATAAATATTGAAAGAAACCTCTAATTGATAACCTTCATATGTATAAGTAGTAAGGATAAAAAAATTTCTTTAAAAAATTCTTTTGAAAGAGGGAAAAAGGATTTTTAATGTGTTGGTTTCACATCATTCTCAAAGAACTTGTATATAAAAAATACTAGGCCTGATAGAAATAAAATTTAGTGTGCTTCCGAGCTTTAATGATAGATAATTTTTTTTCTAGTATACATTCATTCATGTGTGTTATTCTCTGATGATTTGTGAAACTATAACTTATCAATATTCTCTTCAAGGCTATATGGAACTATTAAATACATTAAGATAATATAAGCACAATTTTATGCTTGTGAACTACTTAGCTAAAATAGTCTAGTTATCACAATTTATCCTTTGCATAACCTTATTCAGATCTTAATCCTATAATCTTCGTATTTGACCTACATATATAGCTATTTATCTATATCATATCAAGTACCTTAGTCCATGACTAGTGGAGTACAACTTGGTAATAAGCTAAGGTTGTGGTTGAAACTTTAAGCATAAAGGTGTTTAAGTGTTGTTTAGTGAGACTCGAACCCTATTATTTAATAAAATGATGAAATAATTTAAAAAATTAGAAAAAGAAAAGTTAAGGTAGTGATATGGAAATAAGGGGTGGATTATGAAACCACTAAATCATTGTGCTTAGTAGGATAGAGTGTAAAACACACCTACCTAGTGAACACAACTCAATTTAAAAAAATATTAGAATTCTAGTATATACTAGTATATACTAATAATATGGGAGGTGATGATTGGAGGTAGAAAATTTAATAAAGATAATGTGAAGTAAAAATAATAAAGAGTTGAATTTATGAAATCTTTGTGATTTATTAGTAATATAAATTACAGCACAATCGTAGAATGATTTTTGGTGTATTGGTTTATATGTCGTGGCAAATAGATAAGAGTGAAAAGCCTATGGTTGATCAATGTCATTAGTGGAATTTTTATAATTGAGAGGAGACAAAAACCCAAGAAACATAATAGTAGAGTGGTCCTATATAGCAAAAGGGAGAATATTTTAGACTAATTCTGTATATTTGTTCATGTTGATAACTTAAAAACTAGATAGGGACGGTGAATTTGTTGTGATAAAAAATGTGTGCATATTTTTTTGTCAACTATTGATATATTTGGTGATCTTTGGAATTGGGGATTATATGTTGTTGAATAATTAAGACTTCTGGTACTTTTTATGAGTGTGCTACTTGAGGTAAAGCAATGGTTCAAGCCTAGGGATATTTTATATGTGCATATATTGTGTAATTAATTTATTTTCTTGACCAAACTATATTATTTGTTATGATAATTGAACCCTTTTCATGGAGTTTATCTATTAGCTTAGTTTTGTGGGAAAAGGTAAAATCAAGGTTAATTATGGAGATAACTAAAGAAAAGAATAATAATATTAGGACAAAATCTTGGAGTGAAGGAAATGTTTACTCACAATCATACCATACCAAGAAAGAGAAGTTAGTTAAAGAAAAATCAAGATAAGATAATGAAGCACCAAGAAAACCTAATGCCTAGTATTTAAGACCAAGAAATATAGTGGCCCATACCGATTAAAAAATGGAAAATATTTATTTACTTTCCTCCTACAAGATTCATTAACTTATCTCACATATATATCTATAGGAAAAAAATAAGTTAGCATTGTATTTATTAATACGATCGGTATTTTCATGCAATTTTAGATTTGATTCATATATCCTTCTATATATATATATATATATATATATATATATATATATATATATATATATGTATGTATGTATATATATAACATATATTAGGTCAAATAGATATTAACTAGGAGTGTTTCAAGAGCTTCTACTTCATTTTCTGTATTTTTTAACCATCAGGGTTATTTCATTTGATTTGGTTAGATTCTTATTGTACTTGAAGGATTTGAGATCATATGGTGCTTGTGATTATGCAACCTCCTAAGATCTTCTTTTTCTTTTATCTCATCTAATTTTTTCATAATTTTATTATGTATAATAAAATTATCATTATTGGTATAATTAATGGACATTGTGATTCTTAAAATTTTAATTTAATCTTCTCTACTTTTTTTTTCTTAATTATGTAAAATTATGATTTTTCTACGTTCATGTTATGCCTCTTCTGGTTTTATCAATATGCTAGGCATGATTAGTATGGATTAGGAGGATAATTGAAGATTACTAGATAATTGATTGTGAAATATTAAATGAATTTAATTGTTATGTGTATTTTGATTTGATTAATAAACCATGATTAATGATTACCATTTTAAGATTTGTGCTTTGTTATGTAGCTTGATAACCTAATTAATTTGATCCCTAATATAATTCTAGGATAGTATAGTTAATCGGTAATTGTTAGCATCTACATCCAAAAGTGTCAAATAGGTTGTTTAATTTCTATGGAAAGATCTTAATTCAATCTAGTTTATTAATCTTTATAACTACAGAATTTGAATTCACAATAATTATGGTTCTGAGTACCGCTTCACTTATCATTAAATCTCCAATTAATCAAATATAGAGATTTTATCCTAGGTTATTAGTTGGTTAGAACGTAAATCCTACGCACACCATGTTTTATTTGTATAAGGGGATGCTACGCACACCATGACTATTTAATTTAATGATCAATATTTATCCTTGTACTAAATGTATCTTTTCACCCCATTTAAGCCATTATTTATATTCTTTTGTTTTCATAATTTTATTTTATTTTTTTTTCATTATTCAAATTATCTTTTAATAAATTTACAACTAAGAAAATTTATTAGATAATAGAAATGTACAAATTAAATTAACATATTCATGGGATCAAACCCTACTTGCTACATACAATTTGTTTGTGTGTTTAAGGTTTAAATTTAAGTCTCTAGGACAAATCATCAAATTTATTTAAGGTTTTATGTTAACCATAAACACTTATATGTGGTAAAGAATATCTCTATGATATGAGAAATTATGATCATCCATTAAAACCAATAAATTTTATAATTTTTCTTTAAAACTAATAGATGTTATGATAATTCTTTAAATTTTGAAATGGTTACATCTATCCTTCACAATTATTATATGTTATGTTTAGTGAGGCCACCGTGCTAAAATACCACATTTTGTGGGTACCTAATGTCCAATAGCCCATGGCATTCAATGATCAAAGAAATGTGGATGGATAGTCCTTTTTTCAGCCCCTTAGTTCTGAAGTTCACATGTAGTAGAGTCGAGCACGAATGTCTTGAGATTCCTTTCCATGATGGCCTTATTTATCATGATTCTTAGTCATTAAAAACATGTGTGATTTCCTTATTGAGATGGCTATATGTAATGGATTCCTCACCATAATGGCTATACTGATAATTATTATAATATAACAATTTTTATTTTATCTTAATCCCAAATACTTAAAATATTAACCTAATTCTAACCTTATGAAATTAATAATGCCATCATATTCTAGTTCCTTAATATTAAATGATATCCTAATACTAATTTTATTCTAGCTCATTAATATTTTTAACCTAAACCAAAATTCCGATGTTTGATAATTGATTTTTTCTAATGTCCTTAATAAAAATTATTTTTGCCTAACTTAATTGAAAACCAAGATTTATTTTACCCTTTCTTTCTACTACTTCTAGAGTTTATTTTTTTCTTCCTCATCTTTTTGCTTGCTACACACACTCTCTCCCAACCATTTTCCTTATACTAAACTACAATTGTAACACCCCAAAATCATGACTTAAAATTTTCCTTTAAATTTTGCTTTGCGGAAGCAAAAATTAAAGAACGGTGGGTGTTACCGCCACACTTGACATAAGTCTGGTCTCCTCACCATCCTTACGTCAAGTGCTAAGGCTTAAAACAAATCAACCCATCCAAAGATAAGAGAGGTATAATACGAAATCAAGAGTTTTGCAAAATACATATTATCCATGACAAATGATTGTTTAGGAAATTAAATAACTAACCATTTAGAAAATAACAACAGAGTACACAAAAGTCATTAACGGTCTGCCTTACACTCTTACGGTCCAAAAAATTACAAGGAGAAGGGGAAAAAGGGGCAGGGTCCACTCGCTCCCTAAATCTAGCTATTCGCTGGGGTGACGCTCCTCGTAGTCTTTTACCCAACGCATGCCCTGGACATATTCCTCTAAAAAGTGATAGCATCAGTACGACTTCCTCGTACTGAGTAAACCACAACGCCTCCGGAGAGGTAGCATACCCACGTAGCAAACATCATACAAGTATGGAATTCATAAAGAACATATGCTCACATGCAAGGCCACGATTTTGAAACACACAACCACATCACATTTAACATTACGAGCTAGGTCAAAATCTCTATCAATGGCATTTAAGGTATGCTTGTAATTTCATAATTAATTTAACTTACCAACGACCATACATTATGGCCTAATAGGAAGAATTAGTGACATTCCATGCAATCTCACCAAGGTCAAGTCATTCATGTTCCAATTATTATAGAAGTATTATGGTGGGTGTCCAATTCGGTTATATAATTTATATAAAAATTTTCAAGTGGAATACAATCCTATATCCATGACAAAGATCATCAAGGAGGGTGGTACCAAAATAAATCACTCGATTCCAGGGCAAAGCTCGCCAAGGAAGCCACACGACATAACAGTCACCCATACTAAACCTCAGATCTCAAGACCTTAAGTACGCGTACTCCCTATAGAGTGTATGGAATACCTATAGAGAAGAAGTGAGCCCCTTGACCCGAAGGCCCAAAACTATGCACTCGGCGGCCAAGTCTGAGGCACGAGATTCCTTTCCACCTCGAGTATTTCTCTTTAAGTAATTATTATCTTATGAAATTCCGGGTTATTATTTCCTTTTAGAATGTCAAGATTCACAACGTCCAAATTAGTCAACCATCAACAAACAACATCACATCCAAAGACCACAAGGTCGCAACAATTCCAAGCCAACATGGCCTAGGGTTAGGCATTATGCCATAGCCCGAATAATTATTAGATTCAATGTTCAAACTAATTATCCAATTATTCCCAACATTTATTTTAAGGCCAACACTTAATTTAATTAATCCATTTATCCATTTGGAACACCTTTTTGCCTTAATGACCAAAATACCCCTCAACCTATAACTACCACATTTCCTTCACTTTTATTACTGAGTTTACTTACATAATCCATTTGTCATGAAACGCTAGCATAAAGTAATTATTGATACTTTACATCCGACAATCTCTTCGGTACTACAAAGAACTATATTGTCCCTAACCATTTATCATACATAGTACATGTAAACACTATTAGCATGATTTTTTAATATTTCATAGGTTCATACAATTTTCACAAATAAATCTCAACACAATCATGTTATAAAAAATTACATTTCATCTTAAACATACCCGCCTCATTTTACTAGCATAAATCCAAGTTCGTTACCATTATCATAGACTTTTCACATTAAAGAATATCACTTCGTCATATAAAAAGATTACATGATAATACATATTAATTTACACTTCATTATATTCATGTATGAATGAACTAAAACATGCTCCCATATAAACTACATTTTACCTTAGACACATTCATCTCATTTTAATAGCATAATTCAAGTTCGTTATCGTTAACATACACTCCATAAAATCTTTAGAATATTACTTAGGCATATGAAAACATGTAAATTTACACATCATGATATTCATGTAGAAAAGAAATACATCATGCTCCCATTTCCCACAAATATACAATAATTTGATAACTTCATCCTATCATGATTTAATCCTAGAAAACTAGCCTATCATTTTGACATAAAATTCTACCATCTACGGATTAGTTGGATTTACCTTGAGCTAAGAAATATTAATACCATGAGCTTCCTCCACAAATACTCTAAGCGAGGTAGAGGTTACCTAGAAGTGAATACACCATCCAAACTACAAGCATTAATATTTATGCAAAATAAAAATAATCAAAATGCAACCTATGCAAGCTAATACTTGAAAATTAATTTAAGCACCGAACCCACCGAAGATAGAGTGCTTACTCGGGGAAGAAAAATGGATGCTTGGAGAAGTTAGAACACAAGGTAAAAGCTGGAGAAATTTTGAAACTAAATTCGGTGGAGGGGAGGGGAGTTTTGGGACTGCACTTTCTTTTGTTTTTTTTCTGAAATTTAGGGAAGGGAAAGAGGGGGCTGCAAGGGGAAACTTAGAGGGCTTAAAGGGAGGGGAAATAGGGTGATATCTGCAGGTTGAGACTTAATAAAAAGAGGGGGGGGGGAATAGAGAGAAAATGGGCTGCTGCAAGGGTGAGTGGGGAAGGGTGCTGCAGGTTGGTTTTTGGGGAGGAGGGTGTCGAAGCTTGGGAGGAGAGAAAGGGGCTGGTTGAATGCATGGGAAAAGAGGAAAATGGAGGGATAGGTGTCTGGACAAGTGGGATAGGGGTGCAGGTTGAGAAGAGGGGAAGATAAGAGCTGTATCTTAGTGGATGGGCTGGGGTTACGTAAGGTTTGGGGCTGCATAAGGTTGGGTGACGTGATGGCTATGGCTAGGCTGTCTTGCTGGGAATTCGCAAGGTGGAAGGGCATGGGAAAGGAGGAAAATAGGTGGGTAGATGGTGGAAGGATAGATTAGAGGTGCAGGTTG
This sequence comes from Tamarix austromongolica, assembly GCA_039764185.1. Classification (NCBI taxonomy): domain Eukaryota; kingdom Viridiplantae; phylum Streptophyta; class Magnoliopsida; order Caryophyllales; family Tamaricaceae; genus Tamarix; species Tamarix austromongolica. The sequence continues at coordinate 4,079,276 of CM077808.1, read as the reverse complement.
GAGGAAGGAAGGATGAGGCTGCAAGTTGGGGGTGGGAAGGTTGAGTGTTGAAGGGTAGGGGCCGCAGGTGGGTGAGTGATGTGAGAGAAGATGGCTGGGTGATGACTGCAAAAATGCAGGCTGGGGTGGTGTGAGAGAGTGTGAGGTTGTAGGGAGGAGAAGGGATATGTTTGGGGAAGAGGGAAAGCTGCAAAAAGAGGAGGATAATGCTGGCCAAGAAGAGACTCATGCATGGGGAGAGAGGTAAGGTGATGGGATGCATGGCTGCCTGGGCTGCAAGTTGCCCGACAGATTGGGGGGTGGTTTGGCTGGGTTTAAGTGGGGAAAAGGTGGGGAAAAAGGTGGGGGTTTGATTAGGAAGAGATTAGCAAAAATCTCCTAAATTATTAAGCTAGCAAGTAAGGTTATTAGGAAAAAAGATTACTACTTAAGTAAGGTTTAATTTCCTCCAAAAAGAAATCATGGTACTATTATTATTATGATCAATATTATTATTATTATCATTATTTTATCACTTCCCTTATTTTATTTTATTTGAAATTATTGCTAACATTATTATTATTCTTACAATCCCCTTCTATTTTAATTACTCTCTTCTTATCATCGGTATTATTAACGACGTCAATTTTTAACTTCCTCTACCCCTTTTTTTACATTTAATCCGGGTTACTTTTATAACTCAATATTTATGGACCTACTCGAGACAACAAGTCGATTGTTAAAAAAAATAAATAATAATAATCTTATGGTTTACTTTGCCCACTAATCAAACTTTATGTCCTACGAGTCTAATTTAAAGAGCAATTAATACGGGGTATTACAACAATACCTGAACCTACCTTCCCTACTCTCTTTATCACAACAACTAGCTTCTAAATCTTTTTTTGATGTGTTTTGATGAAAAAACATTTCCACAAATTTCTCACTTCCTTTTCATTTATCTCTATTGTTCTTTAACATTAACATGTGTGTGTGTGTGTATACACCCTTCAAATAAAAGCCTCATTTAATACCTAAAAAAATTCAACCTTCCCAACATTTTTATCAATGAACAACCTAAAAGGTTCTTCCCTTCTTCCCTTCCTCTTCTCTCCACCACAAAATACACTACACCAACCAATTAATTCCACTCGTCATTGTTTGGCCCTCTTTAATGTTCCTCCCTCCCTTTTATCAGCTTCCACATCCATTGCCCCCTCTAACCATTGGCCATTTACACCATTCCCCACCCATAACCTTCCAACTGCAATTCTAATACTCTTAATAGAGCAACGGTTTCCATCACCATTACACCCCCTTATACATGGAAAAAAGTTCCATTGATTATCCCTTGTTGGAAAATTAGTTATTGGTCCCCCATCCCTTGTTGCCTAAGTTCTATAGTTGCACCTTCTCGCCTTTCATTCTTTTTTACTCTATTTTAACCCTCCATTACCTTATTCATTCCTTTGTTATGTCCTTAAGTTCTATTTATGATTTCTTGGATTTTCAAAGGTGATTTTCTCAAGGTCTTTTTGAAATACCCCAAAACCCTAATTTCCAAAATTATGGCCAAATAAGGAATTATTAGGAAAATCAATTATATAAATTCATTTATTAAAATGTAGAAAATTGATTAAGGTAAATTAAGAAGAAAATAATAAAGAATTTAATTGGAAGAAAATTTGGATATTTTCCTAATTAGCATGGAGGTTAAGGAAATTTATCTAAAATAGTCTAAACTAAGAAAAAAGGAATTTATTTAATATTTTCTAAATATGAATATTCTAAATAGCCCAAAAATATTCTAAATAATTTATGCAAAATCCAAAACCCTAAAGAAATCCTTTCTTTTCCTTTTTCCCTTTTTCTTTTTCTTCTTTTTCCTTTTTCTTCCTCCTCCGCCGAAGTTGGGCCTCGCCTGGCCTAACCTAGCCTCTCCTTCCTTCTTCTGTCCCGCGACCCAATGAGCTCAGCTTCCCGTGAGACAAAACACTACATTTCGACGCTAAAGTCACCGAAAGGCCGCCTCACAATAAGGAAAAAAATAACCGTTGCCAGACCGAAGAGGACACAGCGTTTTGCCCAAACATTTCCCAAAACGCCGTGTTTCATTAATGGGGGAAATAACCGCCGCCGCCCGGCCGGTTCCCCCTTCCTTTTCCTTTACCCTTGACCGTTAGTCCACCCCTTCCTTTCCCCTTCTTCTTCCCCATGCAGGCGGCAGCAGCAACGCACGCCTGCACTACCAGCGTTGCCCCGAAACCGGCGAGCCTACCTCCCTCTCTCTCTCTCATCCTTTTCTTTCCCCGTTTTGGCCCCGACCAACATTTTCCTCCCTCGTGAGCAGCCTGCAACCCTTCCTTTTCTTTTTCCTCCTGCACCCGCTTGCCGCCTGCCATGGCAGCTGGCGCCTGCCGGCCAGCCTGGCGCCTGCCGGCCAGCCTGGCGCCTGCACCCCCTTGTCTTCTTCCCCTGAACTTGCCCGACCACCCTGCCTATAAATCCCCCATTAATCACCTGGATTTGGGATTTGGAACCCCGAAACCCTAGATTGCTCCCTCTCGCCGCCGCCCCATCAAACGCGTCGACCGCCGCCGTCCCCCAACGCCGCCGGTCTAGCGCTGCCCAGAACCCCGCCTTCCACCGCCAACCCAGCCGCGGCTAGCGCCTCCTCCACCCTAAAAAATGTCCAGCAGACCTCCTTCTATCTTCCCATACCTCCATCTTCCCCTGCCTCCCTCTCCTTCTACCTCCCCCATCTTGCACCTTTCTCCACCACCCTAGGCCGTCGGGCCAACCACCGCGTGCCGCCACCCTCATTCCACTCCCCTTCATGTGTTGTTTCTTCTCCCACCTCAGAATTTTATTTTCCTCCTCCATCTAACCTCCACCTCCATTTTTCTCCCTCTTCTCCTCCTCCACCGCCGCCGACGTCGCCGCCACGAGCCACCGCCAGGTCACCACCGACCTTAGGTGGTTTCCAACTTAACCAAACCCTAATATCTCTTTTCTATAACTGTTATTAATTTTTAACTACTGTTAATGATATTATACTTAATATTATCATCATTATTATTACTTTCATTACTATTATTATTATTATTATTACTATTATTATCATCATCATCATTATCATTATTATTATTATTATTATTATTATTATTATTATTATTATTATTATTATTATTATTATTATCATTATCATTATTCTAATACTACTGCTAATGATATTATCATTATTATTATTACTAACAACTTAGTGTTAATATAGTTACCTCCTTTGTTTTTATTATTATTATCATTACTATTATTACTATTACTCAACCTAACCTTGTGACTTTCCTAACCAATAATACTATTATCATTAATAATGGTCTAAGACTTTAGGGTTAATGTGATTAAGACTTCCCTCATTTGCTATTATTGCCACCATTAACCTCATTATTATTTTTACTAATAATACTAACGCTAGCCATGGTTTATTATTGTCTTTATCTTTACTATTATTATTATTATTATTATTATTATTATTCCTATAATTGTGACCAAAAACATTTGAACCCTTATATTATTACTATTCAAAAATATACAAGTTTTATCATTATCATCTTTTGGAATATTTTACTTGTTGGTATTGTAATTAGTATATTATTATTTTGACCCTAATACTATTATTAGACTTAGCCTTAAAAATGCTAGGGTTTCTATCACTATAAACATTAGTGTCACTATTATTAGTTTTATTATTATTATTATCACTATTTTTCTATAGTTAGCATAAACATTATTATTATAAGAATAGGCCTAACAGGTCTAATAATATAAGTGTAACAATAAGTATTAAAAATAAACATATTTTGACTAGTAATATTTAGTATACTAATTTTAAGGTAAAAACCCTAGTTTTCGTATAATACACTCTTTAATAACAATAGCACTAATCTTAAACTAGAATAAGGGATGATGGTACCTTTGAGGGAAACTAATACTTATTGTTTTTGCCTTTTTATAGGTAATCCTAACCAAAGCCCTAAGGAGTTAGAGGAGCGTGCTCCAAGCCCGGCGTTGCCTTAGGTAAGGACGAAGCTATGGCCTTTGTGTGATGTGTGACCTTTATGTTTGAATGTTGTATATGCCATGCTATGTCATGTATTATATGATTGTGGGCAACTTGTCTTATGTGGCGCAGCTTGGAGATTGAGGTATGTTTGTATGTGTTTCCTATGACATGAGCATAACATGTATATGTATGATGTTTACGATGTGATATGATATGGCCCTCTAGGACATGCATGTTAGGATAAAATGGTAAAATGAGTTGGGAATATAAGGATGAACGGAAATAAATAGGAAGTGATTTCACTAAGGGGGATATGAGGTTGACCTAAGTACCTCATGATCCATGAGAGAAGATTTAATAAGGGAGGAATGACCAAAATAAATGAGAGTTGGGGAACCATGCATGGGAGTCGTAAAATTTGCATGGTGACTTGGGGTGTTTGCATGGGATGGCTAAATCTTGCATGGGGGCGAATCTTACGTGAGAAAAGTTGAATTAGGGTGTAAATAAGAGAATGGGAGAGTTGTGGAGCAATTGGAGACTTGGGATGAAAAATAGTACGTAGGTTGGTGCAAGGGTCTATAAGGAATCCGATTAGGGTTTTTGGGAGAAAGTGGAAATTTGGGAAGTACAAAAGTAAGAATGATTAAGGAAGGGTGGAGTATGGGTTAAGAGTGAGATTTCATTTATATAAAAGGTGAGTATGGGTTCCCATGTGGAAGAAGAGACTTTGGGATGAAAAGAGAGAGGTTACTTGTGAGAGAGGAAAGGTACTAAGGTTGAGGCGATCAACTAGGGTTTTCATGGTTATGTGCTTAATCGAAAGGTAAAGTGATATATTTTGGGAGAGGATATAATTGAGGTAAGATGTGGGGTGTTAAATGAGGTAAAGGTAGCGTAAGTGGGAGAAGGTTGGGCCACATTGACCCAATTAGGGTTTTCAAGGGAAAATCCTAGGGGGTGATGGGAGGTGGAGTTGATGTCATGAGTGTAGGGCCTACCCCACACCCGTAGGGGTTGACTCTTTCATCTAAAGGTAAGTGTAAAGGGAATGGATGTCGGGGTGTGATAAGGGGCACATGAGTCTCAAGATATGAGACGGGCCCCCCTAGGGAGGAAAGGCATCGAGGAATGTGAGTAAGATGAGAAAGCATGTGCTCATACGATGTAGTTACAATAAGTCATATCTTGTAAATCCTAGGTGGATTAGTATGATATTTGGTCTTATAATATGGGTATCATAAATTATGTTAGGTTTAAAATGATCATGATTATTATATATGGTGATGTAATAAATTGAGGGTTGAAAAATAAGGATATTCAACTGATAAGGTTTTTGTGGAAAAAATGACCATTTAGTAAATAGGAGTGTTTTCTTAATTGAGGTTTAAAATTTTATTCTATCGGCTTAATTATAGTAAATAGGAGTGTTTTCCTTTGGTATGTGCTTCCAACCATTCCACAGGTTGAAGAATAGTGTCGAAGAGGTGTATATTTTATTCCACCACCTTAATAATAGTAGCAATGTGCATTTTATCCTCGAAGGTGTTTTAGTCCACTCCATCGTATTAAGAATAGTGGGTATTTTTCTTGACATAAATAATACAATGGCCAATGAGGATAGCTATTGATGGAAATAAGGATTCATTTATTCTCATGCATTACATCATCTTTAAACATTGTGCTTGATGAGTTATTTTTGTTATCTTATGCAAATATATGTTTTTTCAACTATATTAACACCTTACTCAGTATGTAGAGTACTGATGATCCTTCTCTTAGGTATTTCCCATTCCCGTGAGTTGAAGACGTAGGAGTTTTTATGCAAGTTGAAGACAATCCTTTGGATTATTTTGCTTCTTATGACTATTTATGCACCGAGGAAAGACACTTTTGTATAACGATTGAGTGTAGAGTCATGTTTTATGTACACCCATAATTTATGAGCAAGAAACTTTCATTTCAAAGATAATGCAAAAGTATTTGAAAAGTAAAAATCGGAAATGTTACCATCACATCAACCATGATAAAGGTGTCATCATCACCTAGCTAATGCTTGATTCAAAGCGAAATGAAAAAAAAAGAAAAAAAGATGCATATTGAGAATATTGATACAATAATATATGATGATAAAATTGAGAATAATAATATAGATAAAATGAGTATGAGTGTTTACAAATCCAAATATAGGAATTCAAAGCTAAGAGTTTAAATAACTGGAAGAACAAAAGCATCTAACGTAGTGGCTGAAATACCTCTAGCCAGTGAGCCAAACTGATAGTGTAAGCATAAATCTCTAACTCTAAGTAATGGCTAAATACTTTCCCACATCATCACCCTTAATGTACTCTAATGAGAGTTGTACCCCTACAAATTGTCTTATCCTCCCCGTACTAGAAGTTGGATCATCACAGTAACCATATAAGTGTAGTATCGGTATGATGAAATACTAGTAAAACATACTACCTAAAATATGGTAAGGCTCATGTAGCACATTAATGTCACATAGTAGCATGGTGATAAGCATACCAATATAAATTAACACTTAGGCTCATGGTAGTAATAAAAAATGACATAGTTTCATGGAAATCATGGAAGAATAGTTATTATTGGAAGTGCACACAATCTACACAATGTAAACTATATTATACTTATACCTTTATTGATCACATAATTTCTAGTTATTAAGATAGTTTGTAAGACAATATCCATTTCACAACTATTAACAAAAGACATGGCAGCAAATAAAAATAATGAGATACCACACCCACCATATGCGGCCATGATACATTGAAGGGGCTTTTCTTTGGGAATACCACACCGATAACACATCAAGTGCACCTACTATGAGGGCTAATACAAACCAGGATACCACACCCATCCACTAAGGTCAAAGTACATCAAGAGGGTTTATACCAAGATACTTCTCCTATAACACCTTGAATGCCTCAACTACAAGGGCTACAAAGTTGGGGTACAACACTAGCCTATGTAATGGATAATGTGAAGTGCTAGATGGCTTGTAAATGGCATGTTTCACCAACCCATGCTCGATACCAATGCCACATTGGCAAGCCATAGTATAATTCTATAACTCAAAGATATGTGTATACCCCCATTGACCACTACTCGATAGAGAATGACATAGGTAATAAGTGAAAATATAAACCATAGGGTAAGCTGCTCGCTAACTCTCGGTCACCTACCCTAAGAGTAGGAGAAAATGGCTCAAATTTTTTTATTCCATTATTATACATTTTCAAGCTATCACATAAATCACATAGAAAGTCCAAAAAAATCTAATTGGGTTCTTCCAAGTCATAACACCAAACACATTACAAGGTATAAAAGCTACCAATTGGATGTTTCCAAGTGATAGCTGATAAGTGTGGCTTTTGCATCTTATTCCTAAGGTTTATAAGAGTTTTTACCTCTAATTTCAGTTGGAATTCTCCCTTTTTGTTCTTGTTACTGCCTTTATTGAAAATTTGTAGGGTCTCAAGCAACAAAAAAATCATGAAGGATGGAAAAAAGAATAAGCTTAAAGGGAGAAGAAAGGAGAAAAAAGGAGCAAAAGTTAAAGTGAAAAGAGATTTAGAGCTAAAATGTAAATTCTAGAATAAAATGAAAGCAAGAATGCATATTTAAAGTATATGGGCCTAAAAGAAGTGGAATTTAGACCAGGAAAAAGTCTGAATTTGGAGAATCTTTCAACGTCAAAGTTTTATATCTTTTTAATAACTTTGCAACGCATCCAAAATTAACTTAATCAGAGTTATGATGAAAATGTTATGGTCAAAATATGCATCATTATCAAAGCTAACACGGGAAGCCTATCTTTATTAATACCCTAGGGATCCATGAGACGGTAATATAAAAATGCTCATTCTAATATCCTGAGGCACCCTTCACTCCCTCTCTTTTCTCTCTTCTCAATCCTCTTCCCCAATTCATCAAGATCTCTCTTGTAAATTAGAGACCAAGGTTCAAGTAGTTAAATTTTTGCAAGAATTTGTGAACATCAAGGGTATTATCTAATTATCTTTTCTCTATCTCTGGAATATCTTGTTGTTTTTAATATTCTTGCTATGAATTTGATAGGATAGATCTTGTGCTAAGGTGAAGGGGAAATATCCCCAGATCCTAATGTGTTGAATTATTGCATCTTTTTTTATTCAATTCATAATCTATGTGTTGTGTGGAGGAAGAGGTTGAAGGTGATTGGTGGCTTGCGGTGATTCTTCCTGAAGGGGAGGAGAAGGGAAGACTTAGGGATACTGGCTTGAGGATGCAGTGGTGGTGGATGCAAGAGGGTTAGAGTGTTTAGTTGATAAAAATGTAGGGGGAGAAGGGGCTGGATGGTGGAGGCATTATTTGGATTAGAAAAACAAGGAGGGAGAGGAGGTTTGTGCTCGGATGAAAAGAGAAGGAGGTAGTGTAGGGTGGGTGGGTGGAGGGGTGTGTGTGTGTGTATACCCATAGGTATATGGTTAGAGGGTAAAAGGGAAGGGAAAATGGATGGGAGATGGTTTTTTTAGGTGTATAGGGTAGGCATGTTAGAGTAGGTTGTGGCATGGTTTTAGGGGTTGTATAGGGTAGTTGGTTTAGCTTGGGGGATTTGGACAAGAGTTATTTGGGCTTGAGGAGAAAGGGGAGACACACAGGGTGTAGGGCACAGATAGGGGATGGTGAAGAAGGTTAAGGTGAACTAGCTATGTCTTGCTTATGAGTGTAGGCAGGGGCATGTCTAGGATGCAAAAAGGGTGAGGGAGAAGAATAAAGAATAAGGAAAAAATGGTCCCAAATCACTATTATCATCCATGATTGATTCACAGGTACAGAACACATTAAAACAGGTTATTGCATCACATAGGTCATAAGGTCTTTTCTAGAGTTAAGATCCTTATTTTGTAGAATCTTAATTTTATAATTTGGGCATAACATTTCCCATATTGATCAATTAACAAAAAAATTTATTATATATTCCTCAAATATCATTATTAATAACATATCTTAAATTCAAGGTCTAACTCTAACATATTACATATATGATAATAGCCCTATCTCAAAAGTTACTATTCCTAAGACTTATAATCTCTAGTCTCACAATTATGTCATGACTTATCATTTAGATCTCAAACACTTGAAATTTTTTTTTAAATACCCAAATCATTGATATTAATAACATATTTAAGTTTTATCATCTAACTCTATCGTTTTGTACATGAGATAATAGCCTTTTCAATTTAAGGTTACTGTTCCCAAATGAACCAAATTTTATACTTATTTAAACATAGGTCCTTCACAACTACTCCAAACACTTCATGTAGAATAGTTAACACATTTTGGATGATATAATACCTTAGAATATTGTGATTCCTATATTTAACCCATGTTGGCCAAAATACCCTTATTGGTAACATAACCCTTATTTCATGCAACTTCTTTGTTCAGTAAAATTGTTTCCATACCATAGTCATTGCACATTAATCATACCCTAAATAAAAACAATGATAAAATCATATTTCACAATAAAGTTTTTTCCACATAAGATAACCATATCACATGAACTCTACTTACTCTTTTCTTATCATTTAATACTAACCACATGTCATAGTATCAAAAATAATGAATTATTTCACATAATCACAATAATGTGGTATAATATAAAAGCATGTGTAACACTTAGCAATCAAAATCCTAGACTATAATAAGTATCCTTACAAAATGGATCCAGTCTCTAAGCTTACAAAACCTATTCCGCCTCTTTCACGATTATGGAGAAAATAGCAAAGAAAAGAATAAGAAAACATCTTTAGAATTAAACCACCTAAGTTAGGAAATTATTAAGGAAATAGAAGAGTAAAGGGAGAAAACCTAATGAAATAAGGGTATTGTTTAGGAAGAACTTGTATAACCAATGAGAGAAAAGTAGAGGAAGAGGATTCGTCTAAAGTTGCTAAAGTGAAGAGAGAAGCTTTGGCTAAAGCTTTGGCTTGCTGATGGGGGTGATTTTGGGCAATTTAGGTATTGGAAAGAAGATGGTAAAGGAGGAAAGAAGATGGTGGTTTACTTGCAGAAAACAAAAGCTCAATAGAGAGAGAGATGGTAGCATTGAATGTGGATATATGTATGTATATACAATCTGTAGAGACAAAAATGGAAGTGAGGAAAGTTTTCAAGCCCAACCCTATTGTGTAGGAGGTAGAAGTCTTAGGAGTAGAGGATGGTAATGCAGGTGGTAGGGAATGTGGGACATGTGAGCATTGTCTGTGGACCATGTTTCATGCAGGTGAAAAGGGAAAAAGGAGAAGGAGCGGGAATCAACCAAGAGGGAAGAGAGGAAAAGAAACCAAGGGAAATTAATACAGTTTAGCATTTTTAGTTTTTAGTTAAAATAAGAATAATTTAATTTCCCTAAGGATAATAAGGTAGACTAATTATTGATAATTTAGAATTATGTTAAATTCTAGAGTGAGAGAATTAGGCTAAGGTGGAAATAATTATTCCTCGAGATTAGCATTAGCTTATATTATCAATTACTTAAAATTAAAGTTAGCTAACATTTTGAGGTATTACATGACTAACCCTCAAAAGAGACTTTGTCCTTGAAGCCAAGAAGTATAGGTTAAAGAAGAAGAGAAAAAATGATGTAAGGAAGGTGATCTCAATAGATAATACTATTAAAGTAACTACCATACTACAGGGGATTACCCCCTTAAAAGATAGAAACCCGAAACATAACACAACATAGTCGATAACCTCAGAGTGTAACTGTAATCCCCCAAAATTTTAGAAAACCTATAATATAATAAATAGCGTTTATTTGAAATAAATTAGCTTTAAAAATTATTTAGTTTAATTATTTTATGGATTTTTGGTATATAAATTTAGATAGGAGTATTTAAAAATTAAAAATAAATATTTTGTTCTTTTATCATATTATTTTTATTTAAATAATTTTCCAAACTAATATTTTACTAAAATTATCCTTTTTGAACCAATATATTAAATTATATTGAATTAAATTATTAAATTAAATAATTTATCAAAAATATTACATTTTATTATTTTATATATTATATTAAAATATTTTCCCATTTCCCTTTTTCCTTTTTTTTCTCTCTCCTTTTTTCTCCTTTTTCTTCTTTCTTTTCTTTTCCTTTTTTTTCCTCCTTTGGGGCGCCCGCCAAGCTAGCCTGCCTTCTCCTCCCCCTGCGCCTGGCCCTCCGGCCCACTTCTTCCCCTTCTCCGGTGCAGCACCACAACCCATCTCCCCCTCTCCTTTCTTTCTTTCTTTTCTCCTCCTTCCTGGGCCGGCCCAAATCTTCTTCTTTTTTTCTTCTTTTCCCTGTGTCGGTCCGGTCTGGTCTCCCTCCCTCTCCCTTCTTTCTTTCTTCTTCGATCTCTATACCCAACCTGTCTTCGTCAGCCATGACTGCCGCTCCGAGCACCACGCCAACCACCACAGCCTGCAAGCACTGCCACCATTTGTCTCTCCCTCCCTCCCCCTCTCTCTCTCTCCCTTGTATTTTTTTCACCAATTTGGAACCAAGCAGCCATGCACCCCATCTCGCATGGCTCCCCTTTCCTCCCCTTCGTCACCTTCTCCCTGCCACCCTACGACACCTTGTAACCCTAAACATTGCCACCCGATTGGCCACCTATCCCCCTACCCTGCCTCTTCTTTTTCTTCTCCCCTTCAGCCTTTTTCTACCCCATACTCTCGAGCCCTTATCCCCCGGATCTCCTCTTCTCTCTCATTTTCTTCCTCTCCCATTTCTACCCCTGTTTTTGCAACACCACCTCCTCCGCCACTTCCTCTGCCTAACAAACCGTAGATAACACCTTCTGCCATCACCTTCTACCGCCCTAAACCACCACACCACCCCTCGAGCCACCCTACAACCCCTTATTCCTTCCCACCTATCTTTCTCTCATTTCCCCCCCTCTCGGCAGTCCTTCTGTAACACTACCAATCGCCGCCTTCCGGCCACCTATTCCACTAACTAAACCACCAATCCACACCCTCCAACCCCCTCTACCACCCCCATGCCTTATTTGGTCAAAAACATCCCTTGCACCCATCCATTTTTCCCCTCTCTTTTCCTTCCTTCTCAGCCCTGCCTAGCCCGATAGCCAACTTCGCCACCTCATCACTGCTGTCTCCACTGCCCTTGGCCGCCGTGAACCCATCCCCGACAACCACCTATACCCCCTCTTTACTCCTGCACCATATCCTTGCCTTAAATCCTACCATATCTACCTTCTTTTCTAGCCTAAAGATCCCAACCCAAAAACACCCCTTCCACCTCTTCTCCATTCAACCTTCGAGCCTCCCCCTTTGTATTTTTACATGCTATGTAGCATGAGTTTCTGCATTTATTGGCTTGAGTATTGGTTTTGCTGATCAAAGCTTGAATCTTTAACCGAAAAACCGATAAGATTCAATTTTGCAGGAATTAAGGTAATCGTTAAACCACACTTAAATGCGTGGATAAACGTATATTATCACATTAGGATTTTTAATATGTTATTATGCTTGATATTTGTGGTTTAATATAACATATATATGTTTGTTTGTATTGATTGATAAAAAAGAAGAAAGAAAAGTATGTTGGTTTATATACCATATGTGGAAATGTTGTTTAAGGGAAGAGTTTGATTATTAATGAAAGTGTTAAATACTTATCCATGTTAATTTATGTTATTATGACCATTTATGCATAAATATTATTATTGTGAGTCCTAGGAGCATTTTAGTAATATTTATTGTGCAAGAATGTGGCCTAATATGTATAGGTGCTAATATGTATTATATTAAAATATAATAGTTAGTGGAGTTGGATATTGTTAATGGAGTGTTAATAGTATTATTACATGTGGTAATGTTAATTTAATAAAGGTGGGGCAATAAAGGTGGTAAAGTGGTAATTTTGAAGGCAAAAGGGCAATATGGTAATTTTACAAGTAAAAAGGGGTATTGTGGTAATTTTGGAAGCAATGGGGTAGAAGAGTAATTTTGTAAATAAAAGGATATTATGGTAAAATTAGGCATAAGGGGTAACTTGGTAAGTATGACAACGGCGAAGGATAATTTGGTAATTAAATTATGATTATAGATGGACAATTGGATAATTATAATAGAGAGGGGTGATTTGGTAAATTAACCAACAAAAGGGTATTATGGTAATTTTAATAATGGAGAAGGGCAGTATAGTAATTATAAAAAAATGGAGAGGGGTAAATTAATAGTTTTAAATACGGAGAAGGGTAAATTAATAATTATAAAAATGGAGAAGGGTAAATTGGTAATTATAATTATGGAGAAGGGTAAATTTGTAATTTTAATTATGGAGAAGGGTAATTTGGTATTTATAATAATGGAGAAGGATAAAATGGTAATTAAAATAATTGAAAAGGGTAAAATGGCAATTATAATAATTGACAAGGGTAAAATGGTAATTATGATAATGAAGAAGGGCAATTTGGTAATTTATCCAACTAAAAGGGCAATTTAGTAATTTAACCGACTAAAGGGTAAATTAGTAATCATTTAACCAACTACAGGGGCAAAATGGTAATCATGATAATGAAGGAGGGTAATTTGGTAATTCATCCGACTCAAGGACAATTTAGTAGTTATAACAAAGGAGAAGGGCAATGCGGTAATCTAACCAAACAAAGGAGAAATATGATAAGTGTAGCAATTATGAGGGGCAAATGGTGATCTAAAAAGCATTTGATATAACTTGGTAACCTAAACCGAGTAAGGGGTAATTTGGTAAATATACAACCTGAAGGGTACTATGGTAATTTGTCAAGTAAGGAAGAGGTGACTTGCAATTATATAAGTAAGGGGTAAATGAGTAATTTGTACCTGACATGCCATTGTGATTTCTGAATTTCATAATATGACTCAAATAACATTGATTAGCAAGGTAAGATTATTTGACAATTAGTAAGTATCTCCAGAACGAATCCTAATTTGGCATTAGATGAGATTATGATGGCCTTAATGATTTCTCTGTGTTATCTTCGATAACCGCCTGAATAAGAAATGGTTAATGATATTAAAATGATTGAAAGTGAATAAGTATCTAATTATTGTGCTTTTCATGATCACTTTAATTAAGATACTAATACTTAAAGTGAAAGACCTCGAGATTGGGAATAGTGGCTCTTTAGGGGTCGCTACTCTAAAGACATGGTTTAGCCCACGATTATTCTAGTATTCGCTGGTGTGCCTTTGTACCCCAGCCAGACCCTATATCTTACTCTATCTAGCTCTACGGACTTATTTAGGGGGTATGCATACTTATGGATTAGGTGTCCTTGTCGGTAGGGTACTGAGTAGCTTTATGCACCAGTACGACTAGGGTACCTTTGCATCCATGGGTTCGTGGTTAAAGGGTATTGAGCAGCTTGTACCAGTACGACCGGTATATCTTTTTGTCCCGAGTTCTTGATTTCTCGTCCGAGGCAAATAAATGGAATTTGTTGTGCTGATTAAAGAAAGGAAAATACTAATAATGAAAGTGAAAGATTAATGAGCTGGGCCCAGTTGACTTATGATATTGAGTACCGATCCACCGGATATAATAGTGGCCTTGGAGCGTGTTACCTAGCAAGTGATTATGAGTACCGATCCACCGGATATAATAGTGGCCTAGGAGCGTGTTGCCTTGGCAAGTGATTATGAGTACCGATCCACCAGACATAATAGTGGTCAGAAGCGTGTTTCCCTAGATGATGTTGATATATATTCTGATCCACCGACAATGATAGTGGGGGTCCCGAGCTCAATAAAATTAATTATATATTTCAATAAAGTTATAGAAATATACTAATTACTTATAGTGCACCAGCATCTGAGTCGGGGCTAGACCGGTCCACCAGCGAATAATAGTGGCCAGGAGCGTTTTGCCCTAGAGATCGATCCATCGGCATATAATAGTGGTTAGGTGTGTTTTGCCCTATAAGTGACCAATCCACCGGCTATAATAGTGGGGTTTCCGTACTCACATGGATATAAAAATTGAGAGACAATTGAATAATGATGGACATATGGCTTAAGGCCGAAAGTATCGATCATACATTACAACCTATTGATATCTGATGTGATTGTTAATTATGTGAATGTTATATGTACACATCTTGTTATATATGTATATAGATTTGTATCATGTATGACATTGCGAGCCTACGTTTAAGTGTGTTTTAAAGGGTTACTCACTACCATAGTATTGAAGGGTTCCCTTTGTGGGGCCCCTACCTATTCAATGGGTAGTGTCCCTTACAGGTCTTTTCAAGTGCTATTCAAGTGGGCAACGAGAAATAGCGTAAGGATTATCCAGCCACTAGGATTTCCTTCTTCCTCTTCTAATGTATGGTTTAAGTGTAATTTTATTCCTGTAACCACCATTGGTAGAATCTATTCTTATAAAATATTTACTTGCGCTACTCTGATTTAGTAATGGGTTGAATTTCTAACAATTGATATTTTGTTCTTTAGCCTTAGCACTTGGTACTGGAACGGTATTAATGAACCGATATGGTACTAAGTGTGGCGGTAATATCCCCGAAATTTGCCGTTTAATATTTTGCTTCCGCAATTTCTTTTAATAAAACGAAATTTTTCAGTAGTGAATTTTTGGGGTGTTACAGTAACTCGTGCATGTCCTTCTTAGCCTCCTAGGTTTCCTCCTCAACTCTGTATTAGCTCTAGAGAACCTTCACTAATAGAACATAACTCATCAGTGTTTTTTGACCATTAGTGTCAAGAATCCACAAAAGGCCTCTCCTTGTAGGTCAAAGATTTGTCGACCTCAATCTCATTTGGCCTAATCATGTGGGAGAAATCTATGATATACTTCCTTAGCTAGGAAATGTGGAAAATGTTATAAACTCAGTCCAACTCTAGTGGAAGTGCTAAGTGGTATGCAACCTCACCAACCCTATCAAGAACCTTGTAAGGACCAATGTACCTTGGGCTCATCTTACCCTTCATCCAAATCTCTACACCCCTTGGTTTGTGAAACCCTCAACATAATCTTCTTCTCTAGCTTGAATCCATCACTATAGTGCCTCTAATCTACATAAATCTTTTGACAACTCTGAGTTCATCTCATCTTATCATGGATCAATTGAATATGTTGAGTCTTCACCTCAACCATCTTTGGTCCAAGTAAAAAAATCTCACTGATGTCGCTCCAATATAAGGGTTTTTGGCACTTACGTCCAAATAGTGCCTAAAAAGGGGCCATTGTTATGATAGTATAATAACTGTTTTTGTACAAGAACTTAACTAAATGTAGAGGATCTTCCTAATTACCTTAAAAATCTAAAACACTACTCATAGCATATCCTTAAGTGTTTGAATTGTCCTCTCAATCTACCCACCTATTGCTAGGTGGAAGGCAACACTCATCCTCAATATCATGCCTATAGCCTTCTATAACTTCCCTCAAAAGTGAAAAAGAAACTTTGAATCTTTATCGGAGACTATATTAGTAGGTGTACCATAGCTACTCACCAAAAACCTCAAATACACATCGCCAGTTGATCCATACTCCAAGTTGATTTCATCAGCAACGAAACTCCTACTGACAACACATGACCCAAAAATATAACCTCCCAAGCCAATACTCACACTTAGAGAGCTTGACATAAAAATTATGGTCTCTAAGGAGGGACAATGTCATACGTAGGTGCTACTCATGCTCCTCTATACTATGAGAATATACCAAAATATATTCTATGAAGATGACAACAAACTGATCAAAAAATAGTTGGAAAATTCTCATCATCAAGCTCATAAAGATGGTGGGTGCATAGGTGAGCCCAAGAGGCATCACCATAAGCTCATAGTGCCCATACCATGTATTAAAGGTCATCTTCAAGATGTTTGCCTTAGTGATGTGCAACTAATAATATCTTGATATATTGACCTCAAGTTGATATTCGAGAAGAATGATGCACTATGAAGATGGAAAAATAAGTCACCAATCCTCATAAGCAAATAGTGGTTCTTCACCATCAGTTGGTTCAAATCCCGATATTTGATGAACAAATGAAGGTTTTGTCCTTCACCTTCACAAACAAAACTAGTGTTATACATGGAGACACAGTCAGGTAAATATACCCGTAAGCCAACATGTCCTCTAATTGATCCTTCAATTCCCTCAACTCTACTAGTGTCATCCAATAAGGTGCCATCAATATATTCTTGGCCCGCAGTAACAAATCGATATTGAAGTCTATCTCACACACTGATGATATATCTAGAATCTCCTTAGGAAAAGGTTTTGGAAAATCCCAAAAAACCAAAACATCTTCCAATGTAGACACGTCCTTTTTAGCTCCTAAACCTCACATAAATACATAGGGTAACTTCTCTGCACCAAAGTATATAGCGAATGAGTAGAAACAACCTTCGACGTAGGTTTAGGATTGCATCACCCATAGGATACCCTGGCACGTTGAGGTCCCTACAACACAACTCAATCCTAGGCACAATCCATCACTGCCTTATACCTCCACAACATACTTAACCCAAGGATATTGTTGAAATCCTGAAGGTCTATCTCAAACAGGTCCTTTAGGAAGTCTACCCTATCTATCTTAAAGGTCACATTCGATTAGAGCCTATTATAGTTCAATCTATCCCCAAAAGGCAACATCACAAATAATGATATGGTAGATGATGGAGATAAAGTAGCTCTAAAAATAAAAGCTAAAAATAAAAAGGACAAAGATACTCCCAAATCAAACATCACAAAGCTTTTTGCGAGAGGATGGAGAACATACCAGTGACCATATCCAGCTGCTAGTTAGCCTC
Organism: Tamarix austromongolica; assembly: GCA_039764185.1. Lineage (NCBI taxonomy): Eukaryota > Viridiplantae > Streptophyta > Magnoliopsida > Caryophyllales > Tamaricaceae > Tamarix > Tamarix austromongolica. The sequence goes on along the minus strand of CM077808.1, from coordinate 4,061,394 downwards.
TACCTAGCCGATAAATTAAGGTGTCTGCCTGACTTTCATCCTTGGTATCCTTAGGAAGCTTGGGTCTGTGTTCCTCCCTGATAAATTGGGCGAGACCCCTATGGTTTCCCCTTGTCCTCTCTAGGCTAACAACTAGATGGGGCAGGTTCCCTCAACTACTGCTACTGCTATTAGGGTCATTGTTAAAAGGCCTACTATTGCAGTTTCTGTTGTCCCTAGTGATAATACTAACCCTACTAAAGTTGACACTCAAATGACCGGTATCCTCTCTAACAACATGTCCTGCACTAAACTTGAGTGTCCCAATAGTCTCTCCTAGGACATCTGTAGCCTGTCCAGAGTACAAAGACCTACCAACTAGGTATCAATAACTCTTTGTAAGAAGAAAGGTATAATGCTTGTCTTCCAAGTAGGAGAGCAGTCGACTGCATCAAACGTCCTATCCATGTCACACATCCATCTCTATATGACTATTGGGTCCTCATCACTAGCGTAGGTTAGGGGGTTGATATCCCATAACCTTTCAAAGCCTAACTTCTCCGATACCCTATGATCGGTAGTGTGAAGGTGGTGGTTGTAATCCCCCAAAAATTTCAAAAACCTATATTTTAATAAATAACTTTATTTGAAATAAAATTAGCTTGTAAAATTATTTATTTTCATTATTTTATGGATTTTAGAGTATTTAAATTTGGATAAGAGTATTTAAAATGATTTTTCCAAACTAATATTTTACCAAATTTATCCTTTTTAAACTAACATATTAGATTATAATGAATTAAATTATTAAATTAAATAATTTATCAAGAATATTACATTTTATGACTTTATAAATTAGTTTGATTTATTTTCCCTATTTTTCCATTTCCTTCTTTTACCCTTTTTCCTTTTCTTCTCCTTTTTTTTCCTTTTTCCCCCTCCCTTGGGTCGCCCAGCCAGGCCACCCCTCCCCTGCGCATTGGGTCTTCGGCCCGCTTCCTCCCTTCTCTCCCTCGCGTACCGCCCAGCTTGACCTCCTTCCTTTTTTTTCCTGGACCGGCCGGCTTCCTCTCCTTTCCTGCGTCGGTCAAGCCGCTCGCCAGCCTTCTGCTTCTCCTCTCTTCTTCTCCCATGCCCGACCATCATTTCTGCCATGGTCGAGCATCCCACCGCCCGCAACACGGCCACCACCTACCGCCCTCTCCCTCTCTCTCTTCCCCCGTCATTTTCTTTCCTTTTCGAGCCAAACCGGCTCTTAGACCATACCCCGTGTGCCCCTCTCCCTTTCCTTCTTCTCCCCTCTCTTCCCCTGCCAACTGACTGTCACCTGCACCTACGTACGTTCACCAGCCAGCCGCCTGCTCCCAGTGCCTCACCCTCACCAGCCCTTCATTCCCACATTTTTTTCGAGCCCTACTCCCTCCCCCGAGCTCCCTCTTCTCTCCTTCCTTCTTCCCCATTTTGTTTCTGTTCTCTCTACACGCCGCCGCCAACCACTGTCCCAACCACCAAAACCAACCCCTGCGTCGCCTCCTGCCACCACCCCCTACTCCCCTGCACCATCACGCCACCCCTCGAGCCCTACACTTCCTCCCTTCTCCACCCCTTTTCTTTTTTCTCCCCATTTTCCCCCTTACCGCCGAGCCACTTGCAACCGTCACTTCCGCCGCCGTCTGGCCACCTCTACCACCACCCAACCCACCGTTCGACACCCTGCAACCCCCTCTACCAACGCCATGCCTTAGTTGGCCAAAACAACCCTTGCACCCCTCCATTTTTCCCTCTCCTTTTCCTTCCTTCTCAGCCCCTCCACCTCGACCCATCTCGGCAACCAAATTCGCCGCCTTGGAGCCACCGTCTCCACCGCCCTATGCCGCCGCGAAACCACCCTTAGCCTCCACCTACACCCCCTCTTCACTTCTGCACCATTCCCTTGCCTTGAAACCTCCCCCACCTACCCTCTTTTCTAGCCCAAAGACCCCAACCCAAAAATGGCTAATTTTTCTTCCTTCACCCTCTTCGAGCCCTTTTCTCCCCATGATTTTGCATGAGACTCACGCTGTTCATGTAGTGTGAGCTCCCCCTTTATTTTGGAAATTATTTAGCTAATTTTTAAGGTATAATAGTATTTTATGTTAAGTGTTTTACTAATTAAATTTTATAACATTTTATGCTTGGATTCTTATTTCTAACATAAATATGATGGATATTATTTTTAGGTGTTGAGTTGCTAATTAAAGCCTAAATATTTAACCGGGGTACCGGTAAGAGTTGATATTTTGTGGGATTAAGGTAACAGTTAATCCTCCCTTAAATACATGGAAAAACGTATGCTAGCACATTAGGGATTTAGTATGATTTTATGCATGGTTTGTGTGCTTAGCATGATATATATATATGGTTGCTTATATTGCTTGATAAAAAAGAAAAGTATGATAACATTTGTGCCATGTGTAGGTATGATAATTAAGGAAGAAGTTTGATTATTGATGTCATTTTAGCATGCATACAACTGCATTTCTTCCTACCAACATGTATCAACTAACTAAAATTATCACCTTTCATGCAAAAACACAAACTACACATTTTAAAAGCAAGAATTTCATACTTGATGCAGGCTAAATCCCATTAAAAATAGGATTTTCGAATGTTTCAAAACTTCAACTTTTCAAACCTTAAAAGCAAAAATAATAACTCATATATTATACCAAAACCTCAAGATGTTTGGAAATAAAAATTATAAAGGAATAAGCACATACCACTAAAACAAAAATGGAGAAAAGATCAATTGGAACACTATTTCCTTTCCAAAAATTTAACTCTCCCTTGCTTAAAAATTGACACAAGAAAGAGCTAGAGATTGGATTAGAAAAGTGTGAAAAATAAATTGGCAAGTGCTTGAAGGGTGGAAAGAAGAGAGGAGAATGTAAACTTTGGGGAGCTTAATGGTAGAAAGAAAGTGAATTGAAGGGATTATTGTGGCTATTTATAACCAACCAATCAAAGGGAAATACAAAGGGTTCAGAAGGCAACACGAAACCATGCTACTAACCATTTGTATTCAATTAAAATGGATAGATTTGTCAATAATTTGCTGACCTAGTCTCCCAAGCTCAATTTGTGACTCTAGGGAACTCAGGACTATCATGCAAGAATTAGCATACATGAATGAAGAAATGGGAGGCTAACATGGAAGGAATCTTCCAACTACTCAAACGCATTCCTTAGGTCAAAGTAATCGATCTCAAAATCGGGTAGAGGAGAGAGGAGGAAGAAAAAAATGGATGAGGTCATCTCTCTCCCTTATTTATCTCAATCGACCTCTAGAACAAATTGAGGCAACATTTTAGGCTAAATGTAATACCCCAAAACCTTAATTTAGGAATTAATAATAAAATATTGATAGATGAGATGAATTAAAAATAATATTTTTAATAAAATAGTGTTATTATAATGGAAGTAATTAAGACAAGAAAAGAAAAAAAGTAATGTAGAAATTAAATTAGTGGAGGTTTGGGTAATTTTCTACCTAAAATTGATTTTAGAAAATGTAACTAAAAGTTCTAAATTAAAATAAAAATAAAAATTATTTATTTATTTTTAATAAATATATTATTTTAAAAAAATTTAAAAAAATTCCAAATACCATAACAACCTTGTTTTCCCTTTTCCCTCTTTTTCTTCCTTTCCAATTTCTTTCTTCCTTTTTCTTCTCTTTTTCTCTCCTTTGGCCATTCTAGGCCTGCCCAATGTGGCCCAACTCTCCCCCTCCTTCATCTCCTTCTTTTCCCCTTCGCACAACCTAATCCATCTTCTTTTTTTCTTTCCCCTTTGTATAGCCGAACACCCCGCCTGTCCTCCCTTTTTTATCCCTAGCATTTTACCTATTTTTATCCTTTTCTCCCTGTCTTCTACCTTGTCCCCCTAGGTGCTAGATCGCTTGCGCGTATGGTTGTTTTGTAGCTATGGCTCTCATTTCCCCCTCACCTTCCTCTCAACCTAACCTGCAGGGCATGCACTTGGCACTACACTACACTAGTCCCCTCCCCTCTATGACCCCCACACCCTCACCAAACCTCCCTAAAGCCCTATGAAAACTAGCCCTAGCCTCCTACAAACCTACACACCTGTAGGCTTACACTAGCCTACCACCACTTGTCGGTAGCCACCTACCACTCCCACTCCCTTATCCTCATCCTCCCTTATCTTCCTCTCCTACCCACTCCTATAAATACCTAGCCCTTTCCCTTCTTCCTCTTTTTTTTCTTCTGCCCTTAAATTCCCAAAGCTCCCCTCCACTGCCCCATCAAAAGTAGCCCTAATCGTCGTTTTGCATCACTATTGTCCTAACATCCACCCAACGTCCTCCTTACATTACCCTCCACCAAACAAGACCACTCCCTGCCCCTAACTCCCCTTGCATAGCTAACCCTACCTATACAAAGTGGGTAACTCAAGATGCCTTTTACACCTTGTTGACACCCTATTTGCCGGCTTATGCTGCTTCCACTTCTATAACCACCACCCCCACTACCTCCCTCTTAACCCAGAAAACCTTCCCCTACCTTCACATACCCTTCATTTCCCTTTTCTCCCCCTTCTTCCTCCTCATTTCTTCCCCTCCACCTTTAACCAGTGTAGCTACTACCACCTATGTCGCCGCCTTGATATGCCCCTACCACCACTACAGCCCTCTTAGTCTAGGAAATCTACTATGTCACAACCACCACCTCCCTTTCCTTCCTCTTACCACAAACCTTAGACCTTTCCAAGTTACCACCACTCCTACCACTCCTACGCTGCCACCCTATTTGCCACCTCCATATCTGGTTGTACCATAGCCCTTGCTTCTACTTAAGTATAAATTATTTTGTATAATTTTTATTTGTAGTCTTATCATCATCATCATCATCATCATCATCATCATTATCATCATCATTATTATTATTATTATTATTATTATTATTATTATTATTATTATTATTATTATTATTATCACTATTAATATTATGAGTATTACTATTTTTCCATTATTATTATTATTATCATCATTACTACTATTAATCTTATTATGGTTATTATTACTACTATTATTAGTTGTAGTATCTATAATAACACTAGTCTTATTATTATTGAGACTATCATTATTATCCTTACTCTTATTATTCTTTTACTAATAATTGGTTAGGGGATATTGAAAGGAATAAGAGGGAAGTTAACATTAGTATTCCACTCTTATAGGTGAACCAAATCCTTCCCCTAAGGAGGTGTAGGAGTTGTGCTCTATGCTCGATGTTGATCTAGGTAAGGATGTGGTTCATGCCAAATTACATGTTATGTGTTTATGTGTGTTTGGTTTATGCCTGTATCCCATGTGGTTATGGATTATATGCTTGTAGTGCAGCTTCCTGACCATAGAGCCAAGGTAAGTTCCATATGTTTTATGACATGTGTAATATGGTGTTATAACTTGTATTTTGTGTTATACCTTATGTATTATTGCCCTATATGACATGTATGCTGGGATTCCTTAGTAATATTATGAACTTGTGGGGATATAAAAGAATTAAAGAATGTGGTGTGGTAATAGGGAAGTACCTTATGACTTATGGGTGGACAAATAAAAGCAATATATGAATAAAATGAGAGGTTGGAATAAATCTTTCTTGGGAATTGTAAGGCTTGCATGGAGTGGTTAGTCTTTACATGGGGGTAACTTTTATGTGGGAAAAGATGACTTAAGGGTTAAGAAAAGTGAGGGAAGAGTATTTTGGGTGATTAGAGTCCACGAGTGAAAAATGGTATGTGGGTTGGTATAAGTGTGCATTGGTAACTAGGGCTTGTGAGAAAAACCCTAAGTGGGATTGAAGTGTGGATAAAGATTGGAAGAGTGTCACATAGAGGGGGGAAATGAGTCAAGTGAAATGGGGAATGTTGTGTGTGGGTGATGAGGAGATGACATATAACAAATGAGAGGCACTAGGGTTTGGGGTGACTAACTAGGGTTTTCATGATCACATATGATAGATAGAAAGTAAGGTTGTGATGTTGGGTGTGGATTGAGTCGAGTGATGGTGTTGGAAGTAAGGGGATCATGGGTTGTGTATGATAAAGGGAGGTTAGGCAACATAAGGTAGATTAGGGTTTTTAAGGGAAAACCTTAGAGGGAAATGGTGAGTTGAAGAAGAGATATAGGAAAGTGGGTATTGGCCCACATATATAGGAGTCTCGATTTTTCATGGTGAGTAAGGGAAAGGTGGGGAAGAAGTCTGGGAGTCTTTTAGGAGTGTAGGGGTGAAAGGGGGTGAGGATGGGAAGTCCAATGGGACATGTATGCCTAGTGTGAAATTACCTACTTAATAAGAAATGAATATGACACTAACAATTTAAAGTGAAAGATTATTGAGCCAGGCCAAGAACACTCCACTGGTAATAATATTGGCCAGGTGTAGGGTGCCCTGGAGACTAATCTATCAATGAATTATAGTGGCCACCTGCATGCTCACATAGGTGTTTCCAATCCACTGGCTATAATAGTGGAGGATCTCGAGCTTAATAAATCAAACCTTAAATGATAATAAGCCATGGAGAATAATACTAATTATTAATAGTGGAACACCATGAGATTCGAGGCAAGACCGATCCACCGGGACAATAGTGGCCAAGAGCAATTTTCCTTAGAGACCAATCCATCAGCAAATAATAGTGTCCAGGAGTGTTTTGCCCTAGTTGTTTCAGATCCACCGTCTATAATAGTGGGGTTCTTGTACTCACATGGATCTAAATTGAGAGGTTTCTAAAAATGGAAATAATAACTTGAGATGTAATGCTTATGTTTAACCGAACTCATTCAGAGTATGTATTTTCTACCATTTATGTTTTATGGTCTTAGCCACATGGTTAATTTGCTTAGTACATAGCATACTAATCACCCCTTTCATGGGTTCTATTCATTCCCATGAGTAGTGGCCCCTCTTAAGTTTGTGCCGGTAGGAGTTGTTGCATATGATGATTTTGACATCTTCGATGCATTGGGAGAGACTAAGTGATGGCTTGTTGGACTTGTCCTGGGGTCCAAGGGAGTGTTGTTTAGACTCACTTTATCCTATTTTTCTTACCGTTATATTAATCACTTTATTTTCCCCATAGGAGTCTTGTTAATGTACTCATTTCCTATCTTTATATCAACTCTGACAATTCACACCCTATTTTATTTATAAGTTATTAGAAACATTATGGTTTTATCTTCTATTAAAATTAATGTCTTTTAAATTTTATAGCTTTGTGGTTGATATGAAATTGGCTAGGGCTCACTCTTATATTGATCATAACGGTAGCACCCCCTGTTTTAGTGTATGGTTTTTGTGCAAATAAAAATTTTTAACTGTAAAATTATGGGGTTGTTATACTAAATGTATCATGAAAATGGTTAGGTACATCTTAGGGATAATCAGTATATGATGTGTGTGGGAGGGTGTAATTCTAAAATTGGTGTGAATATGGTTTGATTATGTTAGACTTGAGTAGAAGATGATATGGAGATGATGTGTTAGGTTTTAAAGTTCTCGAATGGGATAGAAACTTGATGGTGATTATTTGAATAAGAAAGGTAGGATTTGTTGAGGATGGTTTAACAATGATGATGGTTCAAATGGAATGTAGTAATTAACATATGCATTTGATTATGGAATGATAATGACGTTTGGTTTCGAAAGTTAGGATTTGGATGATGGTTAGATTCATAATATAGAATTAGCGTTAGGGTTTGTTTCAAAAAGAATGAATAAGATTGCATTTGGTTGGTATGGAAGGGTTAGGGTTTTGAATGGAGGGTTTAGGGCTTTGCTTTTATATACTAAATTTATGGATTGGTTTTACTTTAAATTTAAATAGAATTTTGATGGTAATTATGGCAAGAAAATATGGATTAAAAAGAGTAGAAAAGATATGAATTAATCTCTAATTCACACTGACGAAGAGATTAAAACTTTCAAGTTACACCATTCACACAGATTCGATTTATATGAATTGAATTCACATAGAATTCACTTGTATTCAAATTTAATGTTCATCTTCATCTTTCATTCAATTCTTCATATGCTCATATTCGACATTCATATAGATTATAACCTTTCTACCACTAGCAAAAATCATTGTTCAAAGATTTTATGCTAACTTTATTATCTATCTCTACTACTTAATTAATAAATTAGCTAAATTACTAATGATGCTCCAAAATTATGCCAATAAACTCTCCATGCATCTAGTCACACCCTCCCGGCATGCCATGTATATGCACGTAGACACTTAGTTGCTTGTTTGTTACATTTTTAACAACATAACCATCTGTTGGTCTTCAAATTTGTGGCAAACATTTTCCAAATGAAGAATAATTGGTTCCATAATTATGAAAGACAATTCTTCATTGTTTTCTCCTATATCATTCTCCCCTTGTTAATTTGAGTTTTCCCTCAAATTTGCATCTCCATAATTAGGGGTAATATCTCCAAGGTTGATTGTCCTTGATATCCCACACTATGAACCTTGTAAATCGAGCTGATAAGAAATCTCTTCAAAATTATGAAGTACTTTGAAAGGACCATCTACCCTTGGCACAATCTTGTGTTTTCTTAGAATAGGAAATCTCTCCTCCCTCAAGTGTAACCATACCAAATCTCCCAATTGAAAAACATGTTGGCTCCTATGCTTGTTGGCTCTTATCATGTACACTTCATTTTCCTTCTCAATATTGTTCTTGATTTGTTGATTAAGCTTTTGAAAGAACTCCACTCTCTCTAGTGCATCATATCTCTTCACTTCACTGTTCTTTAATGGCACCATATCAATTGACATATATGGATTAATACCATCTTCTATCTCAAATGGACTAGATCTTGTTGTAATTGAAGGACTTCAAGTGTATGCAAACTCTGTATGTTCCAACTTAGCATCAAAATCCTTAGCACTCTTACTCACCAATCCCCTTAGAAAAGTACCCAAATTTCTATTAGTAACTTTGGTTTGTCCATCCATTTGAGGATGATTTGACGTGCTAAATAGAATCTTAGTTCCTTGTATGTACCATAAAGTCTTCCAAAAATAGTTTAAGAACTCCACATCTCTATCTGAGATAATAATTCTTGGAATTCCATGCAACCTCATGACCTCCTTAAAGTATAAATCTGCAACATATGTAGCATCGGTGATATTGTGACACGAAATAAAATGAGCATCTTGGAAAATTTATCCACTACAACCATAATTAAATCCTTGCTTCATTGTGTCCTAGGAAATCCCAAAATAAAATCCACAATAACACCTTCACATGGTAGACCAAGCACAAGTAAAGGTACATATACCCCTTTCTGAAACAAACTCTTGCTCCTTTGACCTGCAGCACACCTAGAAACCATGGATTGTACTCCCTTTTGCATTCTTGGCCAATATAAATGTTCTTATAGTAACTCTAAAGTCTTCTAAACAATAAAGTATCCTGTAATTCCTCCTTCATGCACATCTTTGAGTAGTAAGTCTAGAATTGAAGTCTTCGACACATATAATTTTTTTTCCTTGAATAAGAACCCATCTTGAATAACATAAGCTCTAGAACTCCCTTGTTTCTTACACAATTCAAAGATCATAGAAAAACTATCATCCATGGACTATTGACTCTTCAACATCTTGAACCCCAAAAGCTTTACATCCATTATGGTAAGTACCATGGTCCTCCTCGATAATGCATCCATCACCACATTTTCTTTAACATACTTATGTCTTGTAAATAATACAAATATCTACAAGAAGCTTATTCACTTAGCATGTCTTTGAATCACCTTCTTTGACCATGCAAATACTTCAAGCTCGCATGATCCAAATGATGTACAAAAGGCTTGGGTCTCAAGTAATGACACCATGTCTCCAAACAATGCACAATAGCATAATTTTTTTTATCGTAGGTCGAATAGTTGAGCCTTACACCATATCAATTTCTCACTAAATAAACAATTGGCTTCCTTTCTTATAAAAGCACACCCCCAATGCCTACACCACACACATCATATGTTACTTCAAATAATTTCTCAAAACAAGGTAAAGATAATACCGGTTCATTTGAGAGCTTTATCTTCAAGTCTTCAAAATCCTTTGCCGCTTGATCATTCCAATGGAACTCTTCTTTCTTCATCAGTTGTGTGATAGGTGTTGTAATGGTAGAGAATTCTTTGATGAACCTCCTATAGAATGAGGCCAACCCATGGAAACTTCGAACTTTTTAGACATTAGTAGGAATAAGCCACAATTGTATAGCTTACACTTTTGATGGGTCAACTCAAATACCATCCCCACTCAAAATATAACAAAGAAAGATCACCCTCTCCATCATGAAATCACAATTCTCCATATTACCATAGAGCTTCACCTCTCTAATCCTATCAAATATTCTCTTCAAGTGTTGTATGTGCTTGAACTCACTATTATCATATACTAAGATATCATTGAGGTAAACGACAAAAAATTCCCTAAGAAATGGTTAAAGTAACTTCGTCATCAACCTCAGAAAGGAACTTGGTACATTACATATCCCAAATGGCATCACTAACCACTCATACAAATCGTACTTATTCTTGAAATCTGTCTTCCAGCCATCCCCTTCACATATCATCATTTGATGATAACTGCTTCTAAGATGAATCTCCAACGACACCTTTACACCATACAACTCATCTAACATGTCATCCAATCTCAACATTGAAAATCTATACTTGATTATGATGTCATTGATGGCTCTCAAATCAATACACATCCTCCACGTGCCATCCTTCTTAGGTACTAACAAAGCTGGAACACCACATCGACTAATTCTCTCCCGAATATAACCACGGTTTAACAACTCTTACACTTATTTCTGTAGCTCCTTAGCCTCCTCCAAATTACATCTATAAGCATATTTTTTCCGTAATAGAACTCCTAGCATACTATCAATAGCATGCTCAATACTTCTTAAAGGAGGCATCCCACTTGGCATCTCTTCCAAAAACACATAGACATACTCTTTCAATACTTGTTTCAATTTTGGATCCATATTAGTGTTCTCCCCTCGTTGGAACTCTTTTACCACTAAGTTAAAGCATATATTCTTGTCTTTGATTTCTTAATTCATCTCACACTCCTTGAGGATCAACATCTCTAAGCAACTCTTCTTCTTTTTTTTCCTATACTCGACATCCTCCTTCCTTTTTTCTTCCCTTTCATTCCTCGAAAACAAATCCTCCCCATCTAAATTAGGTTTTAACCTAAACTTATTTCGACCATTGGATACCATATACTCAGTAAGGACCCCGTCATACACAACCTTCCCATAAAATTTCCATGGTGTCCCCAAAAAAATGTGATAAGCTTCTATAGGCAAAATATCATATAAAATGTCATCAAAATAATTTCCAATCTTAAAAGAAATAAGAATTTAATTAGTTACCCTTACGTCTTTACCTTTTTTGAGCCTTTGGAGTGAATATGTTCTTGGATTACCCTTGGTCTCCAAACTAAGCTTTTTCACCATCTTCTCGCTAGCAACATTAGTGTATGAGCCACTATCAATGATGACTTCACACACCTTATCACCAATTCTACATTTGGCCTTAAAAATCTTCTCTCGTTGAGTAAGTAAAGGTTGTTGTTATACTGGGAACACCCTTTGCAACACTTAGCAATCCACTTATAATTCTTCCAAAGCATCCTCTAGGCTATTATTTTCTTATTCAGTCTCCCTACAAGCCTCCATATTTTCTATCTCCTTCAAAGTCAACGCTCTTTAGTTTGGACATTCCTAAGCATAGAGGCCATAACTAGACACTTAAAGAATTGGTTTTTCACTTTATCAACAACTTAATCCTTGCCCTTTTCTTTATGAGTGAACTTTCTAGAACAATCTTGGTTTGTGAATTGAGAAATTGGTGGCTTTGACACACCCTTGAAATTAAAACCATATGGAGCATTGGTTGACTTTCTTGGTGGCTTGGTCCTTTTAAATTATTTCTCGAACTTGATAGCTAACATGGCTAGATCTTTAAACACTTCATATGGGTACACCTCTACCTTCTCCTAAAGATTCATATTTAAACCCTTGATAAATTGTGCACACCTTTTTTCTTCTCGTTTCAGACATCACATGTAAGAGCTAACCTTTAGTACTCTCAAATATATTCTTCAACACCAAGTAACCCTTACCTCAATATAGTGATTTTTATAAAATTTTCTTGCTCATATTCCCAAGGCACAATCTTCTTCTTCAGATGTTTCTTTAATTTTTCCTATGACCTAATCTTCAATTTTCCTTCTTTCTCCCTTCTCCTTTTTAAATTATCATACCTCACTCTAGAAAATTTTTTAAATTTTAATATCGCTATTTGGCACCATTTTTCATCATCAATTTCCTTACACTCAAAAATAGATTCAACGATTTACAACCTTTCCATAAAAGACTCTAGGTCAAGATTACCTTCAAAGTGGATTCCCTTTTCCACATCATCATAAATTTTCCTCAAAGTGTCACGTAGCCTTACGTAATTTCCCACCCTCTCTTCTTCTTCTTCCACCGAGTTTTGTGCCCTTCTCACGTTCCCTTCCTCTACTTGCACCCTATGTTTTTATGGCTCCACATGGAACTCATGGGCTTGGGAAGGTTCCATTCTTCGCACTTTCAATTTTATCTCCTTGATTTCATCCATCAAGGTCTTGAGAAAATCTCTCAAGTCTTCTCTTTAGTTCTCCATCCTTCTCATTATCAACCGAATACAACAGTCCCAAACACACCCTTCAGTACTCGTTCCTCTTGTGTTTTATTTTATGAATTCTTGGAGATTCTTGAAGAAGGAAAACTTACTTGATGAATCTTGAAGAATATTGAAACAAAGATTGAATCTCGATTGTAATTCCACCAACCTATGGGTTTAATAATGATATTGATGTGTGTGGGAGGGTGTAATTCTCAAATTGGTGTGAATATAGTTTGATTATATTAGTCTTGAGTATAAGATGATTCAGTGATGATGTTTTAGGTTTTAAATTACTCGAATGGGATGGAAACTTGATGGCGATGGTTTGAATAAGAAAGGTAGGATTTAGTGGTGATGGTTCAAATGGAATGTACTAATGTAATACCCCAAAAATCCTAATTTAGGAATTATGGAAAAATAATAATTTATTAGAGAAACTTAAGAAAATAGGTTACTTTATTAGATAAAGAGGAAATAAATTGAGGAAAATAAAGAGAAAGTGATAAATAAATTATTTAGAAAATTTTGGACATTTTACTAATCAAGATGAAAGCGGAGGAAAATTTCCCAAAATAGCCAAAATTAATCTAAAAAGGGAATTAAATTATTATTATAATAATTTTCAAGAAAATAAATATATATACAAATATAAATGTATAATAACCCAAAAATACTACAATTTCCCCATGAGTTATTTTATTTATTTTCCCCTTCTATTTCTTTTCTCATTTTCCCTCTTCTCTCCTCCCCCCCTCCTTCTCCTTTCTTCTTTCTTCCTCCCCGACTAGGCCAGCCCACCGGCCCATATCCCTTTCTCCCCCGTCTCGCGTGCCAGGCCTGCCAACCCCTTCGTCACCCGTTCCCCCAGTCGGCCAAACCGCCCCATATTTCTTTTCTTTCTTTCCCCTGGACCGACCGGTCCACCCCACCCTGTCTCCTTCTCCCTCACGCGACCTGCAATTCGACACCTGCAGCTCAAATTTCACCGGCGGCCACCAGCCCACTACCAACCGTCCTCCCCTGCCCTTCCAGTCGTTTTCTTTCCCTTTTTCGACCCCAACAAGCTCCACAGCTACCCTCCCCGCGTTTCATCTCCCTTCCCTTTTTCTCCCCTCCTCCCGACCCAACCTGCCATGGCAGCACCTACACCGCCTGCCATCGGCCGACCACCTGCACACCTACCCCGCTCGTCTCCTTCTTCCCTTGTCGTTTTCCCCTCCCAATTGCCTATAAATACCCCCCATTGGCAGCCATGATCGGCTCCCTTTTTGATTTTTGCCCCGAAACCCTACCTCTCCGCCGCCTCAAAAAGACGGGCTTTCCGCCGTCACCGGTGACCGCCGCCACCACCGCTGCCCACCGTTATCATCCCTGCAACTCCCTCGACAAAACCAAGCCACCACCACCCTCTTCCTTGCCCTGCACGTGCCGCCCTAGCCGTGCAAAATTCCTATCCCGGAACCACCACCTCCAGCCTTCGACGCCCTTGTGCCGCCTTCCACCGCGAGCCCAGCCGCCACCAGAGCCTCCTCTACCCTCCAAAATGCCCAGCAGAACTTCCTCTACCTTCCCCTGCCTTTAACTCCCCCTGCCTCCCCTTCATCTTCTGTTTCTTCCCCCACCTCAGACTTTTATTTTCCTCCTCCCATCTAACCTCCACCTCCATTTCCCCCCCCCCCTTCTCCTCCTCCACCGCCGCCGCCGTCGCCGCCACGCGCCGCCGGCGGACCACCACCATCCTCAGGTTGTCTTCCACTCACCTGAACCCTAAAACCTTTCTTTATGCCACATATAGTAATTTTTACCTAATATTAGTATTATTATACTTATTATCATTATTATTATTATTATTATTATTATCATTATCATTATTAATTAATACCATTTCTATTATTATCCTTTATTATCTTTAATGTTATCATACTATCACCCCTTCCAACCCTAACCCCTATTATACTTAACTTAGAGTTAATGTTATTATCTTTATTATTAACATTACTATTATTTTTGTTATTATTATTATTATTATTACTATTATTGTCATTATTAATTTCTCTATCATAAATGTGTTATTTTCTTACAAGGCCATCATCCCTCCAAAACCCTAGCTTTCATCATACTTAACCATTAGTGTTGGTATTATTATTATTATTACTATCATTACGGTTATTACCACTATTAGTGTTATTACTACTTAATCCAACCTTATGTGGGTATTGTACTTATATTAATATTGTTTTAGTATAGCTAACACTTTTATCATTATTGTCATTACTAGTATTACTAGTACCATTATTCTATTTCTACTAGGGTGAAAAAATATGGGAGCCCTTATACTATTTATTCAAAGTATGACTTTTATCATTACTACCTCTAGGAGTATTTTAACTTATTGATATTACAACCATTGTATTAGTATTTTAACACTGACACCATAACTAGACTTAATCGTAAAAACGCTAGGGTTCTATTACTTGAAACATAAGTGTCACTATTAGTAGTCTTATTATTATTATTATTATTATTATTATTATTATTATTATTATTATTATTATTATTATTATTATTATTATTATTATTATCACTATTTTACTATGACTAGCGAACACTAGTATTATAAGAATGGAACTAACGAGTCTAATAATATAAGTGTAGCGATAAGTATTAAAAATAAAGATATATCGATTAGTGATACTTAGCATAATAATTTTAGAGTAAAAACCCTAGTTTTGTATAACACCCCTATTAAGGATAAGGACCCTAATCCTAAACTAGAATGAGGGTTGATAGTATTTATAAGGGAAACTAATAATTAGCATTTTCCCCTTTTCATAGGTGACCCCGATTCGAGCCCTAAGGAGTTATAGGAGCGTGCTCCAAGCCCGGTGTCGCCTTAGGTAAGGACGAAGCTGTGGCCTTGTGCTATGTGTGATGTGTTGATGGATGATGAGTATGCCATGTTAATTTGTATTATGTATGTGTTATGAATAACCTACTTTGTGTAGCGCAACATGGATAATGAGGTATGTTGTATGTGTTCCTATGACATGAGCATGACATGTATATGTGTGATGTTTATGATGTGATATGATATGGCCCTCTAGGACATGCATGTTAGGATAAACAGTAATATGAAATGGGAATATAAGGATGACCGAAAATAAATGGGAAGTGAGTTCACTAAGAGGGATATGAGGTTGACCTAAGTACCTCATGATCCATGAGAGAAGATTTAATAAGGGAGGAATGACAAAAATAAATGAGAGTTGGGGAACCAAGCATGGGAGTCATAAAATTTGCATGGTGACTTGGGGTGTCTGCATGGGATGGCTAGACCTTGCATGGGCATGATCCTTATGTGTGGAAAGTTGATTTGGGTTGTAAGTGAGAGTTTGGGGGAGTCTTGGAGTGGTTGGTGACTTGGTATGAAAAATAGTACATAAGTCAGTGCATAAGAGACCTTATTAGGGTTTTGCGTGTAAGTGGGTGTTGGGGAGTCTGTATGTCAAAGTTATGGGTCCATTGGAGACTTTGATGTAAAATAGTACGTAGGCGGATGTAAGGGTATCTAAGGGACCCAATTAGGGTTTTGGGGGAAAAATGAGGAATTTGAAGGGTACAATGGTAAAGGCGATTAAGGAAGGGTGGAGTATGGGGTTGAGAGTGAGAGTCCACTTGTATAAAGGATGAGTATGGGATTCTAAATGAGAGAAGAGGTTTTGGGCCAAGAGGGGAGGTTACTTGGGGAGGAAGTAAAGTGCTAGGGTTTGGTGTGGCCAACTAGGGTTTGGCGCTCACGTGCGAAGTTGGGGAATAAAGGGATATATTTTGGGAATTTCTTAGTAGAGGCGGGATGCGAGATAAGGAACAAAGTAATGTTAGGATGAGTAAGAAAGAGTTGGGCGAAATAGGCCCAAATTAGGGTTTTCCAAGGAGGGAGCCCTAGGAGGGTGAGGACATGCGGGACCGATATCGTTCTATTAAGGTTAGCCCACATTCTCGAGAGAGTGCGCCCTTAATACGTTTCCTTATGTATACGAGTAAGAGGGGATGAACATCGGGTGTGAGAAGGGGAGAACAGTCTCAAGGTATGGGACGGGCCTCCTCGAAGGGAAGGAGTAGAGAGTAGTAGACATGCATGTCAAGGGTGGAACCTTATTTAATAATACATGAATAAGACATTAAATACTTAAAGAGTAATATTGTTGAGCCGGGCCCAGACTGATCCACCGGCATAATAGTGGCCAGGTGCCGGGGTGCCTTGGAGACCGATCCACCGACGTATAATAGTGGTTAGGTGCGTTTTTCCCTATACGTGACCGATCCACCGGTTATAATAGTGGAGGATCCCGAGCTCAACAAACCAAACAGTATGTTGTAATTAAATCATGGGAAAGATACTATATACTTACAGTGGAACACCATGAGAGTCGGGGCTAGACCGATCCACCGGTATAATAGTGGCCAGAAGCGTTGTGCCCTGGAGACCGATCCATCGGCATATAATAGTGGTTAGGTGCGTTCTGCCCTATAAGTGATCGATCCATTGGTTATAATAGTGGGGTTCCCGTACTTGCATGGATTAACAAAGATTATGGTGTGAAATAACTTATAAACAAATCATGGAAAGATACGTTATAATCACAGTGAAACACCATGAGAGTTGGGGCCATACCGATCCACCAGCATAATAGTGGACAGGAGCGTTCTGCCCTAGAGACCGATCCACCGGCATATAATAGTGGTTAGGTGCGTTCCGCCCTATAAGTGACCGATCCACCGGCTATAATAGTGGGGTTCCTGCACTCTCATGGATTCATAAAGATTATGATGTGAATCGACTATAATTATCAGAGTTATGGAAAGAAGAAGTTGGGTTGGACCATAACCGACCTACATCATCCATAATATTACATGTTGCTTATGTGATTGTGTTGTGTGTGTTATGTTGTATGATGGTATGCTTGGCCTTAGCGCACCTGCGCCCTTACTCAGTATTGGGCCCATACTGATACTACCTTGATTGAATGGGTCCTGTGATGATCCACCGATGGTGGGGAGCAGACTTCCTGTGCAGGTCTATGATCGGGTACTATTTTGGGGTGGAAGGCTTGACTTGAGTGAGTAGGCGATCCGAATACTGATCCTTTTTGGGAATTGTTTTGTTAGCTATATTTTTTATTACGTTTCCCGTTTTAAAGAAAAAAAACTATTATGGGGTTATAGTCCTAAATCGTATTCAAACTTCTGTTTGACTTATATCTTATTAATGATTTATGCTAAATGTCGTCTTGCGTTTTATGATACTTCGTACTTATTGATGATCGGATTTATCCTTAGCACTTAGTACCGGAATGGTTGGAATGAACCGGTATGGTACTAAGTGTGGCGGTAATACCCCCAAGTTTACGATTTTAATTCTTTCGCTTCCTCTAAACCTTTTGATTTAAACGAAATTTTTCAGTAGTAAATTTGGAGATGTTACAACTAATTAGCATATGCATTCGAGGATGGAATGATGATGGTGTTTGGTTTTGAAAGTTAGGTTTGGATGATTTTTAAAGTCATGTCTTAGGGTTTGGGTTAGGGTTTGGTTCAAAAAGAATGAATAAGGTTATGTATGGTTGGTATAGAAGGGTTAGGGTTTTGAATGGAGGGTTTAGGCTTCAGTTTTGTATACCAATTTACAACTTGGTTTTACTTTGAATTTGAGTAGGATTTAGATGGTAATTATGGCAATAAAATATGGATTAAGAAGAGTATAAATGATATGTATTACTCTCTAATTCAAACTGATGAAGAGATTAAAACTTTCAAGCTAAACCATTCACACCGATTCAATTTTGCTTGAATTGAACTCACACAAAATTCACTTGTATCCAAATTCAATGTTGATCTTCAACTTTCATTCAATTCTTCATAAGCTCATATTTGACATTCATGCAGATTATGACCTTTCTACCACTAGCTAAAAGCATAGTTTAAAGAATCCAAGCTAAAAGTTATTATGTTACCTTTATGCTAATTTTATTATCCAACTCTACTACTTAATTAATAAATTAGCTAAATTAATAATGATGCTCGAAAAGTCTACCAATAAACTCCCCATATACATGGTCACTCCCTCTATGCATGCTATGCATATGCACATAGATACTTAGTTGCTTGTTTGTTATGTTTTCTAACAATGTAACCGTCCGTTGGTCTTCAAATTTGAAGGAGACACTTTGTGAATGAAGAATAATTGGTTGCATAATTATGAAGGCCAATTCTTGAGTGGTTTTTCCTACATCAGTATAAGTTGGTAAGGCTCCATTTTAGTGTAAGAGATTTTTCCAAAAAAAAAATTTAAAAACATGACTAGCTCGGCAAATGAGTCGATGGGTTTGGGTTTACCAGTCGACTCTTCTTCACCACTTGATCGATTTCCCCAACTAGTCAATCAATTTTATCAAGGAATCCAATTTGGCTAAAACAACAAACTAATTGATTGGTTTAGGGAGCCAATCAATGGGTTTGCCTGTAAAGCTCAATAAACATCATTTTCCAAAATGATTTCAAATCAAAATATTTTTCAAGTTAAATCATAACATTGAGTTAAAACAAAAGGACTAAAGTTTGACAAAAATTATAATCCATCTATTGCACAAAAGTGTGGGGTATTACAACACTACCCCTTTAAAGATGTTTCATCCTTGAAGCCTATAAAAGTCAAGTCACACATTTAACATAATGTTATACACATTTCATATTCAAGGTTAAGATATAATGGTACTAAACCCTTAAAGAAAAGATTTACATTTATGATAACGATTAAAAAAACAACTCTATATACTTGGCTAGAATTCCTTCCTCAGTCTACCAAGTAGCCACCTCTGTACTATGCTATGACTAATGAACTTTCACCAACGAAATGGTCTTTGTACACTTCTGTCTCATCTTAGTGTAGATAGTACTTATGGTTTCTTCTCATAATTCAATGACTTATTGTGCTCTAGCAACTCCATTAGATTATATGCAAAGAATCTGATACATACTTCCATAGTTGAGATATGTGAAAGATGTTGTGCGCACAAGATAATTCCACTAGTAAAGCAAAGCAACTTTACCGACACAATATAGAATCTTGTATGGACTAAAGTACCTCGGACTAAGCTTAACCTTCCTACCGAACCTCATAACTCCTTTGGTGGGGGAGAACCTCAATAGGACTCTATCACCCACCTCATAGCCATTAGTGTGTGTCTTTAGATCTGCATAGCTATTCTATCGGTTCTGGGAAACTCTCATCCATTCTTGAATCAAATGAATGTGTCTAATCATCTCCTCATCATCTATGGCCTTAGCACAAGTGTCTCATTAATATCATCCCAACATGAAAGACTACAAAAATTCCTTTTGTATAAGGCTTCAAAAGGCAATATCTTGATACTAACATGATAACTATTATTGTAGGAGAACTTGATCAAGTTCAAATGATCTTCCCAACTTCCCCTAAAATTTAGCACACATGCTCACAACATATCTTCTAGAGTCTAAATGGTCCTATTTGTATGACCATCTGTAGCTTGGTGAAAAGCTATACTCATATTCATTTGAGTACCAAAGGGGGCTTGCAATTTTTTCTCAAAGTGTGATAAGAACCTAAAGTCTCAATCGGACATGATGTTCTTAGGAACTCTATGAAGTCTCAAAACATGCTTTCTATAGGCATTAGCTAATTACTCCACACTCTATGTTATCTTCATTGATATGAACATGGCTTACTTATTCAAACGGTCCATAATGACCTAGATGGAAACAAAACTACGATGAGTCATCAAAAGACAAAAAATAAAGTCTATTGATATGTTGTATTACTTCCACTTAGGAACATCCAATGGTTGTACTAATTTTGCATGTCTCTTGTGTTTCACTCTTGACCTTTTGATAGGTCAGACATCAAGAAACAAACTTTACCACTTCTTGCTTTATATGAGACCACCAATATACTCTTTTTATATCCATATATAACTTTTCTTCCCTAGGGTGAACAAAGTAAGGAGTGAAATTTCCTTCCTCAAGGATCTTATTCTTAAGTTCTACACACCCCTTTAGTACACACCACCTACCATGGTCTCAGGTACTACCATCCTTATAGAATTGACCTCTTTTAGCTCTGCCTTTCATAATACTAGTTTGGATCCTCTAAAGTTTGACATCACCCACATGGTTATCTTAGATCTCCTCAAAGAATGATGATATAATGGTGAGTGTGCTCATTTTTACCTCCAGAATTCCAATCATGATTAGTTCACTCTCCATCTTCTTGATCTCTTGGCATAGATAACCTAACAATACAACCATTCCCAAAAAATTCCATGTCTTTTGGCTGCTAAGTGGATCTACCACCATATTAGCCTTACCCTCATGGTAAGTTAATTTCAAGTCATAGTCTATAACCAATTCCAACCATCGGAGTTGTCTCAAGTTCAACTTCAGCTGAGTGAATATGTACTTGAGGCTCTTATTGTTAGTATATAACTTGCACTGAACTCCATAAAGATAGTGCCTCCAAATATTGAGAGAGAATACTATCACAAGAAATTCTAAGGCATGCATTGAGTAGTTATGTTCATATGGCTTTAGTTATCATGAGGCATAAGCCACCACTTCTCCATGTTGCATCAATAGGCAACTTAGCCCATGCTTGGAAGTATCATTGTACACTTTAAAACCATCAATCCCATTTGATAATGTGAGCACTTGGGCTGATGTCAAATGCCTCTTCAAATTCTCAAAAGCTTCACCACACTTCTCATTCTAATGAAATCATGTAGCCTTCTTAGAAAGTTAGGTTAGCAGTTGAGAAATCTTAGAAAATTATACCATGAAGCAATGGTAATAATAAGCTAACACTAGAAAATTGCACACCTCCTTCATATAAATGGGTGTTAGCCACTCAAAAATAGCTTGAATTTTGGTAGGATCTAATGCGACAAAATCCTTAGAGATCACATGATCAAGGAAGGTGATATGAGTTGATTTAAGTGAATTAAAGGACCCTATGAGTATTATTATATGTATAATTTTTACCATAAGAGGGAGTTATAGACTGTGTTTCTTAGCAGTTTTTATACCCTTTGAGATCTCACATGACTTGCTTGAGTTTAACCTAAAAAGAGCTCTAATATTTGATGAACTGACAGCACTTAAACTCTTATAACACCTCATATATTTGACGCTTTTACTTAGTTAATTACAAGGAATGTTTAGGAACGGTGAAAACACAACATATCAAAACATATCCTCGCCCTACAAAGATTGCAAAAGTCATCACCCAAGTCACCATCAAGGGTCTGCAATGCTAATAAAAAAAGAATTCCCAAATCCCTAAAGCTGGTAGATTTCACCAAGGGACTACTCCAAGGTACTTTCACTTGACATAGGGTACAACCACCTAATATAGGGTACATCCACCCAAGGCGGCATTAGAGGACACCTATTACACTTGCTCGTTTGGAGAAGAAGAAGAAGAAGAAGAAGAAGAAGAAGAAGAAGAAGAAGAAGAAGAGTACTAGTAGAGGAAAAAAAGAAGAAGGAGAGATTAGACTAGATAGGGGTTGGATTACCATGATCTACGCATTCCCTTCCCTTCTTTCTCTTCACTATTTTCTTGTTTTACTAGAGGAGATTTAACATTAGCTAAAATTCTTGGCGAAAGGAAAAGATTGAGTACCCTTTCTACTATAATCGGTGATATTACAGTCATGTTTGATTAAATGATATATCATTTGGTTGATCTTCATTTGTTGAATTTTTCAATGCTAGCCATATTAGGCACTCATCCTAATTATGAATCAACTATGATAGTGTACAAAACTTATGATGACAAATGGTGATAGGGTTAGCACCAAAAATTTAAGAGACCTTATAATTAATCCTATAAAACTTATTACATAACATTGCCTTACCCCATGGATCATGATGGAGACGACATGAGATTATGTTTCACCACTAAGTGAAATATAATAAGTCTAGAATGATTAATATCCATTGATCTTTACATGCTATGAAGTGCCATAGGATGCATGCACTTGGTCTTAACAATTTCCCTCTAACGAACCTATCAACTGATTTCCTTCCCATCTATCTCGCGTTGATATTTGTAAAGTCCTAAGAACTTATTAACTTCACTATATTTTCATTGTCGCCCAACCAATATTTTGTTATATACTTAATTTCACAGAATACTTGTCTTTACTTAAGAATATTTCGTTCAAGTATCTATGGGATTGACACTCACTCATCACTTTATTACTTGGGTCGACCATGTATATTTTCACAATTGTGTTGTGCTCCATTATTAATACTACCCTACCAAGCATTGTTAAGCCAAACACACTGGCCTCTTGATCTAACCAAAACTCACATTTTGTGAGCTTGGTGTACATTTGATGTAATCTGAACAAGGCCAAAGTTAGCCTCAAATGTTGCTCATACATCTCTTGGTCACCAACTTACTCCCTTGATGTACGTAAGCATGCTAATTATCAATCGTGAAAATAATGTATAACATGCATCATGGAAGCACTTGGTGCATATAAGTAATAATTCATGACATATGTCATCATATTCAACATCATCATAGTATAAACATCATGCTTAGGATACCATAGAACTTTCACATAACCACTTGCATGACCAACAACATTGAGTAACCCAAAAAACCATTGGCTTATTTCCATTTATCTAGTTTCATTAAGATATGTCATCCATTAATCCATGTAAGATATAGGACAATCACCACAATTGTGTTTCCATTCCTAATGGTTGCTAATCCACTAGTACATAGCTTCCTTATAGCATGTCAAGGTTGTATCCACAAAGACTTTACAATTAATTGCTAATTTTTACTATTTCAGCTATCTAGATCGTTGTAAAGTGGAAAAAATGAGGTAAATAATAATATGAACAATAAATCATAGATGTTGAAACTATAGATGTAAAACCTAGGATTGAATTTCGATCTCAATTTCGGTATTCAAAAATGAATTATTAATATATCATAATATAGTTCAAGATTAGTATGAATAACTGGTTAATTGTAATTCACTAGCCTCTTTCTAGGTCTAGGAATGTACCTAATCTAATCCATTGAATACTTTTGTGACCAATAAATTAGATTAAATCCATTAAACACTATAGATTAAATAGTCCCTAAAAATCAATTGCCTACTCTCGTGATCAATTGAATTCCCATTTGTATACTAATTTTCCAACATTGATTTCAACCTTCTAGTTATAGTCAATGTCTATATATATATATATATATAATATCAGATTTTATCAAACCTGACTTATAACAAAAATTTCAAATATACAAAATAGTCTATATGAACCATACATATGACATATAATTTAACTAATTATAATCACACCAAATAGAGTCTAATTCAATCCTAAAAAAGAGAATTACTTATTCATGACGTGAAAGAAATGCAGAAAATAAATGTAATTGACATACATATTGCAAAAATAATAAATAATGAAAAAGCAAATGAAAATATCAAATAGTAGACTGAGGATATAATTAACGATATGTAGAGTCAAGATACACCCTTCGCAAATCTTGATTGAAGAACAAAATTTATAGAAGAATCAAAAGTAAATTACAATGAATTGTTTTTGCTTGAGAATAATATATAGAATTAAGCCTTCACCCCCCCCCTTAGTATGTCATTCACACCTCTTTTTATACTCCCTCTATATCAACTCAAAAAAGAGTGGAAGATTGTGCGAGAAAAATCATGTATTATGCTAGTAATCATTGGTTACATAGTCAAGCAAGGCTACACTGGCTAGCCATGCTAATTTTCAACTATTGGCATAATAGACATGCATGGGTGTAAAGGGGTGTGCTGTGGTCAGGCGAGGATATGTCATGTGGCTAGAAATGATTTTCATGCAAGAATTACTTGATGTAGACTAAATCCCCTTAACAATAGGATTTTCAAATCTGTGAAAACTTCAACTCTTAAAACCTTAAATTTCAATATCATAACTCAGATATTATACCAAAACCTCATCAAATTTTGAAAAAGAAAACATAAAGGAATAATGACATACCACTTAGAAAAAATAAGGTTAATGCTTAACTAAACCACTAAATCCTTTCCCAAAATCTAACTCTACCTTGCTTAATAATTGAAATAAGAGAGAGCTAGAGATAGGATCAGAATAGTGTGCAAAATAAATTATCAAGTGCTTGATGGGTGGAAAGAAAAGAGGAGAATATAAAACTTAGGGGATTTTAGTGGCTGAAATAAAGTAAATTATAGGTATGATTGGGGCTACATATAGCCAGCCAATCAAATAGAATCATAGAGGGTTCAGAAGGAAATTCAAAACTCTACTATTGAACAATTGAATTCAACCAGAATGGACGCATTTGTCTAGGATTCACTTACCTAGTCTCTCAAGCTCAATTGGTGACTTTGGGAAACATAGATCAATGAGGCCATAATTAGTATACATGAATGAAGAAAAGGGAGGTCAGCATGGAACATATTTTCCAAATACTTAGAATTATACCTTAGGTTGAAGCAATCCATCTCATAATTGAGTAGAGGAGAGAGGAGGAAGAAGATAATGGCTGAAGTCATCTCTATCCCTCATTTACCTCAATCGACCTCCATAACAAGTTGAGGTAATATTTTAGGTTAAACACGTTATAAAATTTGTTAGGAATCTGTTAGGATAATCAATATAAGTGGGTAATGTTTCATTTTAAAATAAGGGATTTCTCCAAAAAAAATCAAATTCAAAAACTTGACTTGCTCAACAATCAAGTTAATGGGTTTGGGTCTACTACTTCACTACAAAGTATATGACTTGTGCCAACAGTAATTTAGTCACAGATTTGTTTTTGTTGGAAAAAGTTACTAATACCAACAGATATATTTTTGTGGGCAATAAACAAAGTTTTCCCTACAGAAATTTTTTATCTGTTGGGAATAGTGTGTTATGCCAATAGATCTTTTGCCTACTTTTATATCTATGGGTATTAGTAGTTTTATACCAAAAAAACTAATACCCACTCATATATCTGTTGGTATTAGTATATAAGGAAGATAAATGTTTCAACTATTGTTATATCCCTTGGCACAACACATTCATTCCTCTTATACTTGAAATACTTCTCTTATTATCATAATTGCCAATTTTATATGAAATACTAATAATATAATTTATAACCATATTTATAATTAATATTATAGTCATTATTATTAATTAATTATATTATAATTCACTATGATAATTAAAATAATAAAAAATTATTCTTAAAATAATAAAAATTATAACCAAAGTAATAATCAATCAAGTCGCGCTTTGAATGACCTATAAGACGGGGTGTCACTGCTTGATCGGCGCAATGGGGGTCTAGGAGGCATTGTATTCCTTGTTTATAGACATCCTTTTTAGCCTAATATTATTATAGTTATTCATATAATTATTATAAAATTTCTTATTTTTCAAATTCAATTTCCTTAAACTTAATAATTAAATAGATATTATTATTGTAAGCACTATTTTAATAAATATCATAATAAAAATAATAATTAGTTAATTTGCATTCAAAATAACCTAGGACAGGAGTTTTGTGGACTAGTTTGCTAGTTGGGGATCCAGGGGCATTGTATGTGTAGGGTAATACCCCACTTATTAAAAACCTAATTTTTATAAATATTTGTATTGATTTATGAGTTTTAATATTTAATTTTATTTTAATTAGGTTATTTAATTTAAATAGTATTTCTATTTTATTAAGTGTTTCGGTTTATTTTAAATAAAAGCTTTTAT
Source organism: Tamarix austromongolica (assembly GCA_039764185.1). NCBI lineage: Eukaryota > Viridiplantae > Streptophyta > Magnoliopsida > Caryophyllales > Tamaricaceae > Tamarix > Tamarix austromongolica. Next base: position 4,034,800 of record CM077808.1, on the reverse strand, counting down.
CATATAAGTATTTTATTTATTTTTAAAAAACTATTTATAAAATTTTTCAGTTAAATTTAATCTATTTAAAATTATATTTTTGATATAAACTCTTCTAAATATTTGAAAAAAAAAGGAAAAATGTCAGTCATTACCGACTAACGCAGCCCCCTGCCCCTTATTCCCTTTCCACTTCGAGCAGACTCTCGACCCCCCTTCCCTGTAATGTGCAGCCTGCAGGTAAGGATCGAGTGCCCGTCGATCATCACACACTGCCTCGCCGCCGCTCAACTGTGCCGCCACACCTCCTAGTCATCGTCGTATGCGGTTGGACAGCACCATCAGCGGTGCAACAGCAGCGCAAGAAGGCAGCAGCAGCGTGCCACCGGCCGGACACCTCCAGCTTTGGTCTACCACCGGCGATTGCTCCTCTCCCACCAACGAAGCTCCACTGCCCTTTACCTGCATTGATTTGGTTGATTTCGTTTTGTATAATTTCCAGAAACCCTAACTTTTTTTATTCATTATGAAAGAATGGGCTTTAATTAAGTGAAATTAGTTATTTAATTAGTATATATGTATTGTATGATTGAATTGGATATGCTAATTAAGTATATGTTCTTCTCGAATGCACCTTCATTTCTGAAATTTGCTTATTATTTCTTTAATTGATCTTATTGTACATTGATTTAAACGCAGAATCTTTAGATTAGGGCTAGAAAAAAATGGATGTTATGGCTTAATATTTTGTAATTGCTAGTGAGAGTTGAATTTTTGCATAAGTCAACCTATCATATTTTCTTTCGATTGATATGGTTAGTTGAAGTTATCAAACCTTGACTCCTAATGGGAAGTGTTGAAATACCTAAATAGTTAGAAGGGTTGTCGTTGGCACCTGAATTTTACCCAACTGATACCGAGTTTGCTGATCTAATTGCTTATATTTCAAAAATTGAGAAAGAAGCTAGTGCTTATGGTATATGCAAAGTTATTACACCATTGCCGAAGCCGTCAAGGAAGTAAGTGCTTTATAACCTAAATAAGTCCCTCTTGAAGCGTCTTGAGCTGGATTCGGAAATTAGTTCGCAATCTGTTGTAATAATGGGAATGCTAGAGCTATGTTTACCACTAGGCAACAAGAATCGGATCAAAGTACAAAGAAAGCAAAGGGGCAGGTAATTTACAGCAACCAACTGCTTAGAAGAAAGTATGGCAGAGTGGGGAGATCTATACACTAGAACAATTTGAATCAAAGTCTAGAATTTTTAGTAGGAGTGTGCTTAGTACAGTAAAGGAAGTCTCGCCAATAGTTACATAGGCATTATTTTAGAAGGCAGCGTCTAGAAAACCTATATATGTGAAGTATGCAAATGATCTGCCAGGATGAGCATTTGGTGAAGCACACGGGTTGTTTAACTATCTCCATGGAAACAAAAGGAGGAGGAGAAGGATTTTTTCAAGGGACAATGCTAGACGATCTGATTGTTGAGAACAAATTTCAAGTGATATGAATGATGCTTGCTGTGAAGAGACATATAAATCTTCCCAACATCCTCTGAATTCATCTTCTGTTACTAATTTAGGTTCTGCTAATTTATCAAAATCCATGATGGATTGGACTTTGCAATCCTCTAAGTGTAGTGCCTCATATCCTGACCATGATATTCCTAGTGTTATATCCCCCATGATTTATATTGGTGTGTTGTTTAGTTGGTTTGCATGGCATGTTGAAGACCACGAGCTTTGTAGCTTAAATTTTCTTCATATGGGCTCCCCAAATACCTAGTATGCAGTCCCTGACGACCATGCTAATGCTTTTGAGGAAGGTGTGCATAGACATGCTTATGGTGGAGATGTGGACCGTCTAGGTATGTTATCTTTTTATGTTTGTTTTAACATTTTTATTTACTTTTAGATATGTTGTTTATGTAACAACTATGGCTAGTTAACATGATAATGCTGATTGGCTATGATATGTGCTATAAGGATTGAAACATTAATTCATGTTCTTATTGTGAGCTCCACTAGCCATATCTTTTTATAACATTACATGTTTTAGCATGGTAGGCTTCCTTCTGGATTTGGCATTAGGGCATAATGTGGCAACACACATTATTTTTTCTTTAATCAGAATTTCAATATACAGTGTTAAATATTTAGGGTAAGTATCATATTTTTCTTATGCACAGTTTATTAAACCAACTTAATTGTTCATTTTGGTTGTTGTGTAATCTTAGTTTTTGCAAAAGTTGAAAATTTCATTATCTTTTACTACAGCTTACTATTAGGAGTTTTCAAAAAAATAAATAATTTGAAAATACATATCTAAACTTGTCAATATAGATCAATTTATTTCATCACATTATTTACTCACCAGGGATGCATAACAATTCTCTATCTCATTTCCTCGGAAAAATTCTTCTTTTTCTGGCCATAGTGGTGAATGTGAACCATTTCCATGCCACAAGTCTCATGCACCATGATTTCTAGAATTTGTGATTATTGACCTGGTTATGTCCGGATATGGTAGAAATTATTACCTGTTGTTTCTTAGTGAACATGGTTATACATAATGGTTGTTAAATGTTAGTGAATCCATGAACTATTTCTTACTAGAATAATTATTTGAATAAAAGATTTTGTTTGCTTTTATATTGATTACATTTGAATCTAAAACAATAGTTATCTATCAGATTTTGTGTTAATGTAGCTATATTATCTTTTTTTTACTGGTTCATAATATGCAACATAATAAATTTTATGATCGAATTTTATATGTGCATAATGGTACTCTTTTATATTTGTTTTTGATATATAGTAGTTGTACACTTGTCTAATTATTTTTTTCCATTTATTTATCTAATTGATTCTATTTCTCTCTTCATTTTTTTATCCCCTTTAGCCATAACATTGAAATTTATCCATGCAAATTAGGATTTTTCATGGGATGGTTATCTTGCCACATCAAATTTTATCTTAGGTAATTCGTATATTATATGCTCATAATGTAAATTAAACACATTTTTTTATATCATAAGATAAAATATATATGTTTTTATATAAGAATAAGTTTTCGTGTGAAGTTATAATTGAAATTTTATTACATGGAAAATAATGAATAAAATGAAAACAAAAAAGCAATTGTAGTAGAAATAATTAGAGTGAGTGAGTTACGTTGTGCTCACTATCAATAATTGACGTTTTAATGACCAAATTTTTTGTGTTTAATGGCCAATTTTTTATCCGTTAATGTCAATAAAAATTTGAAAAACATTATTGGTTCCCTAAAGAGTACAAACTCTCATTATCTAGCTTTTTTATATAAATTTAGATTAATATGATTAAGTTAATTGTATATATATTTTTAGGGAAAACATGTTGATGATTATTATCAAATATAGGATGACAAGAATGAAAAGGATGACACTGAAGAGGAGAATGAAGAAGATTATATTTGATGCATTTAAAAAAATGCTTTTGTGAGTCGGCTTATGAAGACGGTTAATGCTTTTGTTTGTTAGTTTACGAATATGATCGATGTTTTTGTATATTAAAGTATGAAGATGCTCAGTGCTTTTGTATATATGTTAGCTAACGAAGATGCTCAGTGATTTTGCTTGTAAGATTATGAAGATGCTCGATGATTTTGTATATTAGTATATGAAGATGTTTTTGTATAATAGCTGATGATTTTGTATATCAGTAGATGAAGATGTTTTTGTATAATAGTTTATGCTACAAGTCATTTATATAGTATTGTACTTAAAGGACTGTTATTTCTTTGGGTAAATAACTAATTATTTTGTACTACACAATGATAATTATATATGGTGTATTTAATTATATATATATATAAGCATAAATTGTTACTACAGGTGGATATTGGATATTGTAGTAATACATAATATCAATAAATTTTGTACGTTTCAGTATAGGTTTTACCTATATATATATATATATATATATATATATATATAGGGTTAAAATATTTATAACCAACAATATATATGTTGGCAATAGGTTTCAGTAACATATATAATATTGTGTTTAATACTTTTACTCACAGATATGATTGTGTGGTTAATTCTTTTTACCACAGATATAATTTTGTGCCTAATATCTCTAGTCACAGATATTATTTTGTAGATAATAGTTTTAGTTACATATATTATTTTGTGGGTAATACTTTCAATCACAGATAATATTTTGTGGTTAATACTTATACTTACATATATAAGTGTGGGCATAAGTTTTACTAACAGATAAATATTTGTGGGCATTATCAATTATTCCCAATAGATGATACATATCTATGGGTAAAATTTTTAAGCACAGAGTTTTTATCCACAGTTTTGTCACAAATATAAATCTGTTGGTAAAAGCTTTTGCCAACAGAAAATTAGCTTTTACCAACAGATAAGACCCTATTGGTACAAATTATTTATTTTGTAGTGTTTGACTGTTCATATGCTACTTGATCGGTTTGGTTGAGGAACTCAATTCGACTAAAATGACAAACCAATAGATCGGTTCAAGGAACCAATCAGTGCATTTGCTTGTAAAACTCAATAAATTTTATTTTTCAACATGATTTCAAATCAAATTATATTCAAAATCAAATCGTAACATTCAACTAAAATCAAAGGCCTAAAATTTGGCAAAAATTCTCATCCATCCATTACACAAAAAGTGTGGGGTATTACAACTTGTGCTTGTGTTCAAGCTTCAGTTGAGCTCACTAGTAGGGGTGGTTTCGAGCAATTATGGTAATGGAAAAGAGATGGTGAAGGAGGGAAGAAGTTGGTGGTTTGGTTGTAGAAAACAAAAGAGTGAGAGAGAGTGATATGGTAGCATTTAATATGGAGTATGTGTGTGTGTGTGTGTGTGTGTGTGTATGTGTGTGTATAAAACCCAAACCCCCACATGCAGGAGGTGGGAGTTGATGGGAGTGGGGGATGGTCAATTAGGTGGTAGGGAATGTAAGACATGTTAGCATTGTTTTTGGACCATGTTCCATGTAGGATAAGTGAGAAAAAAGAAAAGGAGGGGGAATTGGTCGAAAGGGAAGAGAGAAAAAGAGAAGGAGGGAAAATAATAGGGTTTGGTATTTTTAGTTTTTTGTTAAAATAAGATCAACGTAACTTAGGTTAGGATAATAGAGTATATTATTTATCGATAATTCAAAATTAGTTTAAGATATGGAGTTAGAGAATTAGGGTAAGGTGGAAATATTTATTTTTTGATATTAGAATTAGGTTATAATATCTGTTGTGGATCGATACCAATTCGTAAATATAAGATCTAATTAGAAAAAAACAATTTGTTGTGGATCGATGCTAATTCGGAAAAATAAGATCTAATTAGAATCAATTAGAGCACACAAGAATTGAGAAGAGAATAACACTCAAGAACATAGATTGGGGAAACAGATGATCTTATTGATGTGAAGTAATTGTGATTACAAAGAATCAAAGAAATTATCTCATAAATCACTCAATTCATCAAGGAATTACAATAGAACTCAATACGAGAAGAAGACGGCATTCGCTCTTCGATTAGGGTTCTAATCACATGGTATTTATACTATACGAAACTGTCATTAGCGAAAACCGAGGCGGAGCAAAAAACCTAAAAAACACGGACCGTATTAATAAACACGGCACCCCCGTGTTTATTTTCTATCTCTCGGCCTCTCCCGGAAAACAGAACATATTTTCCTGATGAAAAAACACAGATTGTGTTTCCAAAACACGGGTCCCCGTGTTTATTTCCAGCTTTGACAATCTTTAGTATTTCCAGCGTTGGAAAGCTAATAGAAATATCTACAACTTTCATGTTTAGCACATTTCCAAATTCTAATACATTCAATGTAAAATATTTACATCTTTCCAGAACAGCTCACAGTTCTACTTCAAATTTCTCCGAAACACTTCACACACCAATCCAAGCTATTCTACACAACAAATATGAGTCACAAGCTCACAATTCTCAACCTTTACGACGTATTTAAAGTAGCTAGCACCAGGAACACAAAAGACCATCTGTAAAAACCCCTGGGTCCCAAAAGGCCCTCATGGTAGACAAACACCAACCAAGTCCGAGCAATGCTCGAACTTGCTCACTGTCAATGGCTTCGTTAGCATATCTGCTAGATTCTTAGCAGTAGCCACCTTCTCCAAGACAACCTTGCCTGCAGCAATAGTGCCTCAGATGAAGTGGTACCTAATATCAATGTGCTTCGTCCGATGATGGAAAGAATTCTGATTCTTTGCCAAACAAATAGCACTCTGGCTATGGCTACGAACAACGGGAGCACCATGACCAAATCCAAGCTCACAAACGACACCACCAAGCCACGAAGCTTCTTGGAAAGCTTCCATCATAGCCATATACTCAGCCTCAGTAGTGGACAACGCAATCACATCTTGCAAAGATGACCTCCAGCTAATTGCCGAACCACCAAGACAAAACACATAACCTCCAGTGGATCTCCCATTATCAAGATCTCCACCATAATCAGAGTCAACGAACCCAGTCAACGCATTAGTTGACCTCCCATACTCCAACCAAGATGATGCAGTACCCTTCAAGTACCTCAGAATCCACTTCACTACTTGCCAGTGAGCCTTCCCAGGATTTGCCATATATCTGCTCACAACAATCACAGCTTGAGTAATATCCGGCCTGGTACAAACCATAGCGTACATCATGCATCCCACAGCATTAGAGTAGGGAACTGTGGCCATAAACTCCTCCTCATCTTTAGATTTTGGGCAATCTAAAGTAGACAATCTGAAGTGAGTAGCCAAGGGAGTACTAACCGCCTTCCCAGGATTTGCCATATATCTGCTCACAACAATCACAGCTTGAGTAATATCCGGCCTGGTACAAACCATAGCGTACATCATGCATCCCACAGCATTAGAGTAGGGAACTGTGGCCATAAACTCCTCCTCATCTTTAGATTTTGGGCAATCTAAAGTAGACAATCTGAAGTGAGTAGCCAAGGGAGTACTAACCGACTTGGCATCAATCATATGAAACCTCTCTAACACCTTGTTCACATATTGCTCTTGTGACAAGTAAAGACGCCTTTGTCTACGGTCTCGAATGATCTCCATGCCAAGGATCTTCGTCGCAGCTCCCATATCCTTCATCTCAAACTCACTCTTCAGCATTGTTTTCACCTTGTTAACTTCAGTCAGATCTTTTGCTGCAACAAGCATGTCATCGACATACAACAAAAGATACACCAGAGAACCATCACCAACCTGCTTCAAGTATACACATCCATCGTACTCACTCTTGGAGAACCCATGCTCAATCATAAACTGATCAAACCTCTTATACCATTGTCTAGGCGACTACTTCAGACCATATAGTGACTTCTTCAATAAGCACACATGATCCTGCTTGCCTTCAACAACAAAGCCATCTGGTTGGCGCATATAGATCTCCTCCTCGAGCTCACCAGGCAGAAAAGCTGTTTTGACATCCAATTGCTCTAACTCCATATCTTGCATAGCCACAAGTGCAAGTAAAGTACGAATAGAAGTATGCCTGACAACAGGGGAAAATACCTCGTTATAGTCTACACTAGGTATCTGAATAAACCCACGTGCAACTAAACGAGCCTTGTACCTCGGTCTCTCAACACCTGAAATTCCCTGTTTGAACTTGTACACCCACTTGCAATCAACTATTTTCTTCTTCCTGTGTGCCTTCACAAGTTCCCATGTCTGATTCTTCCATAGAGACTGCATCTCCTCCTCCATAGCAGCACACCACTGAGCATAATCAGCACTAACAATGGCATCTGAGTATGACACTGGCTCCTGTACATCAACGACAGTCTCAGCACTAGCCAAAGCATAACCTGCTAACTCCTCAAAGCCATACCTCACAGGAGGCTTCACAATCCTCCGTGGTCTACCAGGAGCAACGCCCCTTTGCTCCACCTGCTCCTGGATCCACCCACTTTAGGAATAATGGGTCTCATACTAGAAGAATCTGACTGATCCAAATCAACCTCTACCTCCACCTTATCTGTAACACCATGCAGATTCTTCTGCTCCACCTCTTCAAATAATATATCAGAAGAAGACTCAGACTTTTGGAGGAATAGGGACTCATTGAAGGTAACATCCCTGCTAGTCAAAAACTTAGATGCAGCTATAAAACGAACCCGACTAGCCGGATCGTACTCGATCCGTTAAACGGGGGTTAGGAACGTACTCGTTCCCCCCTGAACCGAAGTAATCTCCGAGCCAGACGTTGATACTTCAACGGATTTGTGCGCGAGTTTAATAAGAAAACCCAAGAAATTTCATTCCAAAAACCTCCAACCCTTACAAGCAAACCCCGACCTTTATATATGACGGGAATCGAACACCGATAGAAAGGGAGAGAGGGCAAGGGTGAGAAAACGGTTGACCTAAGGCCTCAGATTTGGTGTCAGGACAAGATCTGGGGCAGGCAAGGGTGGACGTGCGTCGATGGTGACCAGCAACGGTCAACGACAAGGCTGAACAGAGAAAAGGGGTCGAGCCACCAGGAGAGGAACAAAAGGAAAAAGGTGATCGATGCTCCACGAGGAGGAAGAGAGCTTAAATAGGTGGGTAACTAGGGCACGAGGAGTCACCCACCGATTGGGCCGAAACTTGTGCCTGGGCTCAAGTTTTGGTTCAGTCCAACTTAGCTTAAAAGGAGGTTAACACAATTCTCCTATTTTCATTAGATTCAAGAGGATATTATAACGGGATAATACCGATCCTGAATCCAATGCAAATAGGGAAACAAGGACTAAGTTACCCATACTCATTTAGGCTCGGGGGCGGCCATTGACAACCAACTCCGCCTAACCCGAGACTATCAATGGGATTTCCAAAAATTAGGGTAAAATCATCATCGGCCACTACACACACACACACCCTACAAAAATATTAATGTTCATGATTACACATGTTACATATTCAAGCTTAATTAATTACAAAAACACAGTTCAAAAAGTGCTTCCGCCCATGCTTGTTGCCTCCACTCCTCAATATGGCTTCGGATCCCAACTTACCCTGAAGATGGAAAACGTGGAATTATATGAGTGAGGAGACAACAGGATACGATTACCAAAAAGTAAAAGGAGAGGAGTAGTTGATGAAGTGTGGTCGGTATCAAGCTGGGTCCCATAACTTGTAACCCTTCACACTGGATGTATAGCCAAGAAAGATGCACTTCTTAGCTCTAGGCTCGAGCTTCCCATCATTCACATAAGCATTGGCAGGACATCCAAAAACATGCAAATCAGAATAATCAGCTGGTTTGCCAGACCATACCAACTCAGGTGTCTTCAAATCAATGGAACGATTGGGTGACCTATTCACCAGGAATGCCGCCATGTGAACTGCCTCAGCCCAAAACTCCTTGCCTAATCCAGCTTGTGACAACATACATCGAGCCTTCTCTAATAGGGTTCTATTCATCCTCTCAGGAACCCCATTTTGCTGTGGTCTTCCAACACAAGTGCGATGCCTAGCAATACCATGGTCCTCACAGTACTCAGTGAAACTACATTCCACAAACTCAAGGCCATTATCTGTCCTGAGACACTTCACTTGTCTCCCAGTCTACTTCTCTAATAAAGTCTTCCAATGCTTGAAAACTTCAAAGACATCATTCTTATTTTTAATAAAATGAGTCCATACCTTCCTAGAGAATTCATCAATAAATGTCAGTAGGTATCACGAACCACCCTTGGAAACCACCCTTGTAGGACCCCACAAATCAGAGTGAACATAATCCAGAGGCCCCTTTGTACTATGTGTAGCCTTTGAAAAACTAACCCGCTTCTGCTTGCCAAACACACAGTGCTCACAGAAATCCATAGTACCTGTACTCTTTCCATCCAACAACCCTCTCTTGGAGAGTTCAGTCAAGCCTTTGACACTCATGTGTCCAAGTCGCATATGCCAAAGTCTAGTAACATCCGAGTCAGACATAATTGATGATGTTACCGCAGCTGCTCCCTCAATAGTGGAACCAACAAGCTCATAGAGTGTCCCGATCCTCTTACCTTTCATTGCAACAAGAGCCCCTCTAGTAATCCTCATCGTGCCATCCTCGATCACACAACGATATCCATTACAATCCAAAGAACTCAATGAAATCAAGTTCTTGGTCATCTCAGGGACATGTCGAACATTAGATAGTGTTCTGACCACACCATCATGCATCTTCACCTTCACTGTCCCAATCCCAGCAACTTTGCATGCAGCATCATTACCCATCAGGACTACTCCACCTCGAGTTGTCTCGTAAGTTTGGAACTAGTTCCTGTTGGGACGAATATGGTAAGAGCATCCAGAGTCCAAGATCCACCTGTCCATAATCTTGGTCTGACTATCAGTGAGAGTCAACACACTACCATCACTATCATATTGAGCTATATCAGCATCATCCTTTGTGCCAAATGATTCACCAGGTTTATCTCCAGATATCCTATTAGGACAAAACTTCTTGATATGACCCTTCTTGTGACATCCATAGCACATGACATTCTTGGATCTATTATTCCTCGACTTCGACCTATCCTTCTTCTTCTCACCAGAACCTCGTTCCTGAGTTCTACCCCTAGCTACAAGTCCCTCACTATATGAGTCACTAGAACCACCTCCAGTCAACTGATTCTCAATCAGTTCCCATTGTAGCAGGGCAGTCTTGATATCATCAAGAACCAACTCATCATCCTTCCCATACAATATATTCTCACGAAAATGTTTGTAATCAGCAGGCAAAGAACACAATAATGTAATAGCAAGATCTTCATCCTCCAATTTAACATCTATATTCCTTAGATCCATAATTATAGAGTCAAATTCATCAAGATGAGATTTAAGGGAGTGTCCCTTACCTAATTTTAACTCATGCAACTTGCTCTTCAATAACAGACGATTCCTCACCGACTTCGTCATATATAGAGACTCTAGCTTGATCCATAAGGATGCCGTCGTTATTTCTTTAGCCACCTCATGCAAGACCTCATTAAACAAACACAATTGTATGGTGGAAAGGGCATTTTGATCTATCTCCTTGAATTTCTCATCTGTCATCTAATCGGGCTTCTTTGATATCCCAAGTAACGCCTTCTCCAATCCATTCTGAATCAGGATCGCCTTCATCTTCAACTTCCATAAGCCAAAGTTCACAGACCGATCAAAATTCTCTATATCAAATCTTGTAGACATCCCGAATACGAACCTAATGCTGCGATACCAATTTGTTGTGGATCGATACCAATTCGGAAAAATAAGATCTAATTAGAAAAAAACAATTTGTTGTGGATCGATACTGATTCAAAAAAATAAGATCTAATTAGAATCAATTAGAGCACACAAGAATTGAGAAGAGAATAACACTCAAGAATATAGATTGGGGAAATAGATGATCTTATTGATGTGAAGTAATTGTGATTACAAAGAATCAAAGAAATTATCTCATAAATCACTCAATTCATCAAGGAATTACAATAGAACTCAATAGGAGAGAAAGACGGCATTCGCTCTTCGATTAGGGTTCTAATTGCATGGTATTTATACTATACGAAACTGTCATTAACGAAAACCGAGGCGGAGCAAAAAACCTAAAAAACACGGACCGTATTAATAAACACGGCACCCCCGTGTTTATTTTCTATCTCTCGGCCTCTCCCGGAAAACAGAACATATTTTCCTGATGAAAAAACACGGATCGTGTTTTCAAAACACGGGCCCCCATGTTTATTTCCAGCTTTGACAATCTTTAGTATTTCAGTCACAACTTCTTCATCTGACCTCTGATCGAGATGATTATTAATGAGTTGGAAATCTAACAAAAATATCTACAACTTTCATGTTTAGTACATTTCCAAATTCTAATATCTTCAATGTAAAATATTCACATCTTTCCAGAACAGCTCACAGTTCTACTTCAAATTTCTCCGAAACACTTCACACACCAATCCAAGCTATTCTACACACCAAATACGAGTCACAAGCTCACAATATCAAGTACTCAAAATTGAGGTTAGCTAAACATTTAGGATATTACAAGTCAATTGGTTCCAGCTACAGTCAACATGTTTAAAAATAATTTTAAAAGGATTTGGGACTTAGAATTGCCAAGGAATTCTTATAAAATAACATTAAATGGGGTTTTAAAATGTCCTATCAAAATAAAACCAAAAGTGTTGTTTTTCAAACAACTTTACAAGATAATTTAAGACTTGGAATATACACCTTGAGGTATTGAGTATTGGTAATCTTTATATAATTTTCTCTTATGCTTTGAAACTTGACAATTCTTTTAAATGTTTAGCATGAGAATTAATTTGAACAAGTGTGTTTTGATATCCTTGTGATCAACATAGCTTATGCATACTTAAACAAAAAAGGTTAACTTCTTTTAAGTCCATTTGTTATTGTCAAAATAAGGTGTAAGACATTGATTAATCTAGGAGGTTAACAATACGATATTTGGAGTGATGATGTAATAATATTAATAAAATGTGTTTTTTATTGATACTCTTAAAGGTTCATATGTATTCACATACTCTAACCATTATGTCAAGTAAGTCCTCAAGAGAAGTATGAAAATTATTTACTTTTAAATAATCTTGTATCTATTGTACATGGCATATGTGTTAAAGCTACTCAAAAAATATGAGATCCAAAAATCTAATTCAATATTCGTAAATTGCGATCCATTTTTTTAAAAATAGATATCGGACTTTTATGATATTCGATTTTTTTGTCAAATTATCCAATATTGAAAAGTATCCATAGTTTATTGATCATTTATGTAATCCATCATAATATTTTGATTTTAGTAAGGTTAAGTTTTGAAACCTTATTTATTTTTTTTAATTTAAATATAAATAGTTTAATAATTTTTCTAGATAAAATAAGACCCTTATATGAATATAGATATGAATATATCTGATCTTTGTTTTCAAAATTTTCTTGTAAAATTTATTAGATATGTTAAAATAATATTTTTATTTGAGTATAGAATTTATATGAATAGGTTAGATGTCAAGTTATCAGAGTTGTAAATTATATTATGTACACTGGTGCACTCAACCGAAACTATACTTAGAATAAGAATATTTATTATGGCACACCATATTTATAAGGACCATATTTATAAGGACCACATTTATAAGGTAATGATGAAACGAAATAAATGAAGTAACTCGGTATATTAGTGGTTAGGGTGTTGCTGCCGGCGGGTCGGTGTGGTGGTTCCTACCAGCCATTTGAACGCGGAAAGGTATGCCGCGCCGCTATGAGTTGTAAAATACATGTTTAATGCCCTGCGTGTACGGGAACACGGAAAAAAAGGAGATCGTCCTAACTAACGTCGTCCTTATACGTTTGTCACGATTATAAGTCATAACTAAACTGACCAAACAGATGTTTTAATACTGAATCTCTTGCTGATTTATTTATTTATTCACTCAGCCATATATCTTCGTACTTTGATGTCTTCCCATCTGTGATGCAGAGAAGAAAACTTATCGAAAACTTCTTCGAATTAAAATTTATATTAAAATTATTTAATTAATATTTTTATTAAAAATATATTATTTAATTAATTTTTTTATTAAAAAAATATTATTAATAATTAAAATTAACTAATATAAAAATTAATTTTATTTTTCTCTCTAAATTTTAATAAATTTAACCTATTTTTTAAAAATACATATATAATTTTTTTAACGTTTCCTGCCGTCCCCGTTTTCTAAATTTTTAAGAAATGACGTTTTCGCGTTTCGTCCCGTCTCCTTTTTCGTGCATCACTGCTTCCCATACCACGAAAAGCAAATTTTCTTTGTCATAAAGTATAAGTAAGTGTTTGAGGTAGAAAATATTGAATAAAAAAGTATTTCAAATGCGAAGAATTGTTTAGGACAATAATGATTTTATTAATTTATTTGTTTTCTATTTTATTTTTTACGGTCATTATCGTTTGTTTTGTGGAAGCTAGAAATTTGACAAATCTATAAGAAAAGGTGGATGTCCTTAGCCAATATTCTTTACAGCTGCGATTTCTTCTTGGAGGTTGTATATGTACAGGCAACAAACAGGGTAAGTTTATATTAACAAAAAAAAGACCTATAGTCATCGTAGTGGGAGGGAGTAGTTACCGGAGTGGTAAGAGGACCGATCTCCATTGCAGAGGACGGTTTAGACGTAGGAAGGATGTACAAAAACAAGCATTGTGTACCAACAATTTCTGGCATTTCCGAGCTTCCAACAACTATAACGAAAACAAAACAAGCATCAATCAATAACTCAATCCATTTCCGGTAGCCCCTCCCCCCCTCCCCCGGGGCCTTTTTTCTTTCTCCCCCACGGTATTAAAAAATGCTTCTGCTACCGGCCTTGCTGTGATGCATTTGTACTTTCCCAAATTGTTCTCTACTTATAATCTCTGTGTGTGTCTGTGTGTATTTATATATTTATGCAGTTGCCATATCTTCCTTCTTTTTTCTTTTCGTTCTTTACCTACGTGTGGTGCAGTAATGCATGTATAATTTCAGATGTAATAGTTGCCCTTTCTTCTTCCCTTTTCTTTTTGTTCTAGTCTTGGGTCTGATGATCTTGGAATTTTTTTTTTTTTTTTTTGGATAAGTAAGTTTGTAATTGTATTTATGATCTGAAAATAATTACGTCCACCATAAGATGAACATATCGTATCTACCTTACCTAACCATCTATTATATTTAGTTTTGAACCTAAGGAATGTCACCCTTCTAGCAATAATGATCGCAATACATATAAGGATGGATTTGGGGTCACCTTAAAAAATTCTCATGTTCCTTTCATACCAAATAATGAAGATCTAAGTGCTAAAGCAAGCTCCTAAGGGTTGTTTTTTATTTAACTTTTGGCTACAATCCTTGATTTCTTTTTATGCCAATTGAAAATGGGGTCCCTTCTTCCAGCTATAGCTATGAGTTATAATCATTTGTTTAGATGTGTACATACATAACGTAAATATATGTCTTGTTTCTGCCCGAATGTTAATACTTATATCATCCCTGACATAGCATGTAATTGAGGAACTCTTTGCTCTTTTCGATCGAGTTTTAAATTATATATATATATATATGTAATAATTTTATAAATTAAATAAAGTAAAACAATAAATTGTAACAGCTAACAACGTTAGCTTTTCCAAAGAAGACACAAAATAACTTACGCAATGCATTCGTCTTGGTGCGAATTTTCCGGACCCTTTCCACCTCTCTCCCTATGTATGTATGTTTATATATATTTATATATATTCAAACTGACCTGCAGTTGCTTCTCTGTTTTTGTCCATGATTCTCTAGTTAGCGAGAATGAGTACGAGGAACTGTGGAGTTGGTCCCTTAGGAGAGCAACCCGAGTCGTTACAGCTGCAGAAGCATTCTCAATTCTCTGCAGAGACCGAAAGGAACAAGTCATTGAGAGCGCGTTACTACTATGGCCTAATCTTTTTGCTAATAAATCTCGTTGCTTGGTTTCTTCGTGATTATGCTCAAAAGCTATCTCCACAACATCCACCTCATTGTAAGTCGGCAGAAATTTCATTTTGCCCACTAACACACACACACATATATATATATATACATAAATTTTTTGGCGACTACATTTTATTTTTCCCTACAGTTTCTGAACCCTTCCCGGCCTTTTTTTTTTTATGCCCCTTTTCCAGATCTAAAAATATGCGGAGATAAGGGTCTTGATTGTTTCCATACAATGGGGGTGATTCGCGCAAGCTTTGGATGCTTCGTATCCTTTTTTCTTCCCAAGTGGTGTAAACTTTCTCTGAATTCTTGCAAGTCTGAGTACATGCAGAAACATGGATGTGGATCCCTTTACCTTTCTGTTTATCAGAATATATGGCTCATTTTTACCCCCTTTTTCCCCCTTATTCCTAGCATATGTATAACCTTATCATGATAGTTCAGATGTTTTTTACTTCGATGTTTGTTACGACTATCGACACTAGCAAATTGTATGAGATTCGCAGTGGCTGGCATTCCGGATGTTGGACAGTCAAGTCTGTTCTGTTAGTCTTATCAATGGCTTCGCCTTTCTTCATACCGGCAGATGTTATTCATATATATGGTATGCACACTGTCTTCACTATATTAGTCTTAGATTAAGTAGCAGGAGAAATTTTAATGGAATACTCATCTTGAACACAGGAACTTCACCCTCATTAGCTAGCTAGTTATTGGCTTATTTTCCATCACTATATTGTTCTCATTTTATTGCACTGCGATGGATGCGTTACGCATCTTCTTTATTTGTAACGATTGTAGGCATGTGACAGCGTACTGAAATGGTGCTTCTTGTTTGTCCGCAGGCGAAGTTGCCCGCATAGGCGCAGGGTAATCTTCCACTCTCGATTATGGATTGATTACTTGTGTGCATACATGCCACATGCTGCACACCCTTGATAAAATTTTCATCCCTCTTTACGGGATCGTGTTAAAAGCATTGTTCTTCTGGTTTTCAAATTTCAGATGTTATCTTCTCCAGTTTTTAATTCTCATCATGCCTCTGGACCTGCAGGATTTTTCTGATTCTCCAACTGATTAGTGTGATTCAGTTTATTGAGTGGTGGAATAACTGCTGGATGCCTGAACAGAAAGAGAATCGATGGTCAGTTTCTGCACTCCGTCTATGTTTTCATGCCCTTGTCAAAAAAGAAAAAAATGCTAATAAAGATAAAGAAAATTGGCTCATCGCGTTTTAGTTCATCCGTAAGGTTTCCTACTACCAGAAGAGAGGGCGACCATCCTTATTCTACCTTCCGTTAATTATTAGGAGTGTTAAGAGGCTTTTTGCAGCCCCCGTATCGGACTGAGACCTCATTAAAAGGCCCGTGAGCGACCATTTAAGACTCCTTGCGCTGCTACGGTCCCCGCAATTTTAACGGAGTCACGTATCGTCACATGGCCCACACCTTGACTATTTTTTTTTTTTATTTATCTATAACTTTGTTTTTATTTCTTTTATTTATCACTAACTTATTTTCAATCTAGGCTAATGGAAATTGAAAAAAATATCATGATTTATAAATAGAAATTAATATTGATATATCATTCACAAGAGAGATTATTATGAAATATTATTATAACAATGATAATATTTCAATTTTAGTATGATATTTAAGTATAATAATGGTAAAATTTAATATGTATACAAAAATTGTATAAGATTAATATAGTGAGGTAAATAATTGCAACACTCCTATTTTTTCATACTAAAAACTTTTGATTTAAAAATCTTACGGAATCGGAAAATAAATAAAAATTTTGGAAAAATAAGGTGTTATTGTTGCATCTAAGATAGAATAGGCGTCTGTCACTTATATCATGTTAAATATAAGACAAAGAATCAAACCAACTAAAACTAGAGTAGAGTGTGTCAAAATACATTATATAAATACTGAAAGAGTGGCTTTCAGGTATAGGACATTGATAGCCTACAATATTCAAATGCACAAGAAAATTTTAGTTAAAGTACATGATCTTAAATGACAGAAACAAAGGAAGGACGTGGCCCTAAACTCTAGTCCATCAAAGACCGCTAAAAATTATTCTGATGTCTATGCTCTTAGAATCCATGCCCAATAGGAGATTGACCATCCACAAAAACTTGCACTTAACCCTCAACTAATGGAAACGAGTAGGTGACTGAGAAATAAACACATTAATACATCTTGTATGAGTAAGCCAAGTTACCTTCTCAATGGAGTCATCGGCAACTCAAGATTCCCGCATAATAGAAAGTCATGTTGGCATATTTCATATAAATAAGATACATGCTCTATTATGCACATAATATACATAGGAAGCTTATACCATATAAGACTTATCATGCTTGACAGTGTACCACAATCATTGTAAATGATGACATGCAATCTACTAAGTAGAATGTCCATATATTTTTAAGGATTCATTCACCCAAGCACATAGTTTCATGATATGACATTTCCACGTACCTAATTTATTAGGTAATTTATACATATATAGATCATTTATCTCCTTTACCATTCTTTTCCTTTTACTTTCATCTTTCTCTTTAGTGACATTCTTATTCCAAATTTTTATCCAATACTCATTCAAATTATTATACAAATACTTGTCCCAATTATTATCGAGTGATCGACGGTGCACTACCCTATGGTCTCATAAAGGACATAAGTCTACGTTGAATCACTAATGGAAATAAGTTCAAACTAAAGCCAAATAACCACCAATGGACATAATTCTAGGTTGAATCCAAAACCCTTTAGTATTGATATATCCTATTACATCATCAGTGTCTTGAGTAGGTAAGACATCGGGATCTACTCAGATCCTACCCGAAGGAAGACTAAATCCCGATAGCTAATTAATGATCAGGTAACCCAAACCCATACACAACTTAATCATCTTTCGCTTTAAGTTATCAGTACATTATTCTCAAGGTTATGTGATCATACAAGGTCCATACAGTATGCAAGTAAGGCATTTACATACTTATTCCCTCTCAACCATTGCTATACCCCAACCATGTATGGGATTTCTATTAATACTTACTCAATATAAACCAAATTTATTAAATTAATACATTTTAGGGAAAAACCCTAGATTGCATTACCCCTTTAAGGCCATTAAATACTTATTCAGGTTTACCCCTAAAGGCCTTTACAACACCAATTGAGTATGCCATAGATTATGATTCATTTAATCCATCCACTAGATTGCCAATCAATATCAGCAGATGTAATTCACTTATTATGTAGTGATATACCATCAGTAGGCATGGTCTCAAGGCATATCTAAGTTAAAAGATCAAAATCACACAATCTGGCCGAACTAGTTGATTGATTTGGCCTAATTAGTCGATGGGTTTTGCCAACTAATTGATTACTTTTAGGTGACCAGTCGATCCATTTGGGCTAACTGGTTGATTGGTTTGTCTCAACCAAACTAGGTTTCTATCAAATTGATTAATTAGTTCTACCAAACTAATTGATAGGGTTAAGTAAAGAGAAAACCAAGATTAACATAGATTTAATGGTGTAACCATAGCCGACACATAATATATATCCTCTTGTATTCAATTATAGTGTTAGTAAATAAGAATATTGTTCTATAATGGGGACTGAGAGATCTCATCTTTATTTAGTTATCTCACAAATAATTAAATAAAATAATGTGAATCAAACAAATAATGAGAAAAATACAATTATGGTGGTTTTAAAAGTATAAAAGAATATAAATAATAAATAAAAAAATTAATAAAATAATAGATGAATGTAAATATGACAAATGTGCTAATAAAGTCGAAATCTACAACTAGATTAGGTCGAAATATAATATTAATTTTTAAGTCATATTCTAATCACAAGAAAGAGACTGACCAAGTTGCAAGCCAAAAGTAGATCTATACATCTTATATTAATTTTTTGAAATAATTAATATGATAAATTGTCAATAATAAATTTTATTAGATTATAGCAATATAGTCGTAACAAGTAGCTCCTATATTTAATTCGATTTAAAGCATTAAGCACAAGTGGAAGAATGCTAGTCTAAGTACCCAAACTAGTACATCAAGCATGTGTATTTGTATTCCTGTCATTTGGCCTATACATATCTAAAGGTTGCACTACTCTAGTCAGAATCACAAAACTATTAGGTGAATTGTTATTTAGCTTAGTTTTTATTTATACATGTAAATTCTTGCATGTTCATATTGCCACCTACAAAGCTTATAATCCTACATGTTTTCACTATAAGAATGCCATAACGAGGTATGAACCATATAAATCATAATTGATAGAATCACATCTATAAACGATAGCTATTAAAGTAGGGTCAAAGAATAATATCATGAAACAAAGAAAATTAATATTATATCTCAAACCATATTCTAGAGTTTCAATCTATTCCCTAGTAATAAATTGTAACACCTCAATTTTTACTATTAAATAATTTTGTTTTACAACGGAAGTCGTTAAGTAAAATATTGGAGGTTATCGCCATAATTGACATAATTTTTGTTTATGCAACCATCCTCACATCAATCACAATCCTAAAACATTTAAAGTAACACAAGAAAATTTCAAACAAAAGAGAATTTATAGTACAATATTGATTTTGGAGCCTAACTACAAGTTAAGAATAAAAAATACAAAAGAAGGGATATTATGGATCAAGAGTCTAAAAGGGCATCAAGTTAAATACATCGACCAGATAACAATTTTTGTTCACCCAACTCTTAATATAAGTGAAGTCACTCATCCCCATGTAAGGCATCATAGGTAAGATAATCATCTAGTTGATCTTTTGAGACCCGCGCATATAAATCAAGGCCTTCTACTGGTGGGAATGAATATCACCCATAAAATGAATAGTAAGTACTCTACTTACTAAGTAAGGGAACAATACTATTGAAATAGGGAAACAAATAGCACATGCTTTCACATTAGATCATAAATCAATAACCAAATAAATGAAACATCTCATAAGATAGAAAATGATCCACATTCCTTTATTAAGTATAATCCATTTTCATTCATTTATATTCGCCGAGTGCAGGAACCCCACTATTCTTAAACCGGTGGAATGGTCTGAAACACCTTCTTAGGGACAACACACCTAAGCCACTATTATCATTTGATGGAACGAATCTAAAAACATCACCTCGCTCCTTGGCCACTATTCTCCCTGGTGGAATGAGAATACATACATACATATATATATAAATAGATCACCTTAGTCTTGCTTCACATATTCTTTCAATTTAAATCATTAGTATCTTCTCCATAAACTATATTGTTATGTTTTTAATTCACAATGAAATAGGGGCCCCATTATTCTTATTCCAGTGGAACAAACTAAAGCACCTTCTTGAGGTAAAACGCTTGTGAGCCACTATTCTTTTTGTTCGAATGGAGATTAAAAATATCTTATCAGGGTAAAACGCTCCCAAGCCACTATTTTTCCTAGTGGAATGGGAATATATATATATATATATATATATATATATATATATATATATATATATATATATAATAGATCACATTAGCCCTACTCACATGCTCTTTCACTTTAAGTGATTAGTATCTTATTCAAGATTTATTTTTAGGCATAGAACACATTAAAACATATATACATATAGCATAGGTATAAGTCCTTAAGTCCTTTCAAACCCTAATTACACTCCCTTTAGCAATCATTTTCCATATTAATTATTCATCTATATTACAATAAGACACTCTCAAATATCATCATTATTATCATGCCCATAATGCACGGTCTAGTTCCCATACATATACATTAATAAACCTAACCCAATGTATTACTCACAGGAATCTCCAAAACCTCAAATTCCATAGTTTTGCCATAATATCTCCCATAAAATTTATCTGATTACCAATTCCAATAGATAACCTCATAAAGTCAATCATTAATGACATATTAAGAATTCGAATGACCTCTAGATTTTGCACATGGAATAAAGATATTATCATTATAAGATAGTTTGCCCTAAATTATCCAATTAAATCATTTAAGGACCCCAAACAACAATAATGCTTCTAAGAATTCCTCTTTCTATTATTATCATATATTAATCCACCTAACACATAAAATACCAAAATTTTGTTATTACCCTATAGTGACAAAATTACCCTTTAACGCAAATAATAATATTTATTTTATAAAATCTTGTACCTTTCACACATATTATTTTCCAAGTGCACAAATTATCATGATACCTCATAAGAGTTCTTCTGCTCATTTATCAAAACTCATTTAACCCATATTTCATAACATAAGATATAGTTTCACAAATATAACATTATCAAGACAAAATAATAATGGTACCTCTTAGCCATTCGTACTTTCTTTCAATAACATAATATTCTTAATCCCATATTTTATGCCATAATATATATTTCCACAAATATGACATTACTACAACAAAATAATAATGGAACCTGTTACCCATTCTCACTTTCTTTTAACATAATAATCATATCATCACAAAATATCATGATCAACACATGTTACATCATATATCAATAATATCATGAAAAATATACATAGCCATACAAGCAAAATAACACAAAAAAACCCCTAAACATTATATAATATACTTACCAACTAGGAAACCAAACTCTAAACATGAAAATCCTAGACTTCCTCCTCTGAAGAAACTGGAATACCACTTGTAAAAAATAATAAAATTCATGGTTATACTTAAAGAGTCAAATCGAAGGAGAAATCAGGGTAAAGAGGGTAAAATTAGAAATAACCATAGTTAAATAGGAGCTTGAGATGTGTAGGTATGTAGATGAATGTGTTGTGGAGCTATGGTAAAATTTTAGTGGTATTTGGGTAAGGTTTTGGGGTGAAAATAGGGGTGCATGACCAAAAATAGGAAGTTATACGGTTCTGTTGTAAGTCATGTAGCTCTAGTCGAGAGAAAAGATCATACACGACTAGGCGGTGTTGAGTTGCATGGCTTTGTTGTTGGCGGTGCAACCTTGGTCGAGAGAAAAGATTACGTACGGCTAAGCAGTGCTGAGTTGTACGTGTGTGAATAGAAAATGTTAGTGTTTTATGGTCGTGCTTGGGGTTGTGCACATGCCATGCGCTTTGTAAAAATGCGATAGATGAGAGAAAGAATAAGGGAAAGGAGGTGGTAGTCATGCAGTGATTGGTGGCAACAGTGTTGGAGAAGGTTGGGGTAACCTTGGTGGTCGGTCCACCGGCTAATGGGTGGCGAGTAGTGGCCAAGGTGGTACACAGTGGTGGAATGGGTGGTGTGCAGGCCAAAAATAGGGGAGAGAAAAAGGCAGAAGAAGAAGAAAAGAGAAGGAAGAAAGGAGAAGGAAGAGGGGGTGCTTGGGTAGTGTTTTGGACACAAAGATGGGAAGAATAGAGGCAAAACAAATAGGGAGAAAGTAGAGTGTGGTATATATATATATACATACATGTGTGTGCGGTGTGAATCAGGGAAGAAAGAAAAACTAGGGGAGGCGTGCGACAATGATGATGGTGATGGTGCAGATGTGAGGTGGTGATGATAATGATGGTTGTAGAGGTTGGTGAGGAGTAGAGTAGTAGTTGTAGTGTGAGGGTGGTGATGGTTGTATATATGTGTGTTGCGTAAGAAGTAAAACGATAGGGGAGAGTGGAGTGTGCATTTCTATAGAGAAGGAAGAAGGAGAAAGGTGATGGATGATGAATGAGGGCAGAGAAAGGTGATGGACGATGGTGCAAGTGGGGAGATGCAAGTTGCAACATTTTTCAAATGTTACAGCTTAGACTAACAGGAGAAGAAAGAAAAGAAAAAGAAAAGAGAAAGGGCTGGGAGATTAGTTTAGGGTTGTTTTTAGATTAGCCATAAGTAATTATAATTAGCAATAATTTTAGCTGGTTTTTATTTTGGTATACAAATTATGATTTGTCTGAGTAAAGATTTCGGATTTGGTTATAGTTTCGGGATTAAGGAATTAGGTTGAGGCTAAAATAAGATTTCTTGAGATTAGCATCAAATTAGGGCATGAATGATGTGGGATCCGGATAAGAAATTGTTTGAGGTATTACATCAATATTTAGCCAGTCATAATAAAAAAAATTACATAAAACTATATATTAAAAATATATATAATAAATAGAGAAAGAAATAACTGAAATTAAATATGGACGAAAATTCAACAATTTATTAGGATAAAATTTTTCTTAATTTCATCTTAAATAAATTTGTTCAGGTCACTTTTATTCTATTAGGGCACAACGGCTTCTCTTCTCTCTGTTCCGTCATGTGTTTCTCTTCACTATCGCCATCCTTTTGTACTCTTTTCTCTTTTTCTCTCTTTCCATTTATTCTCTGTCTCTTATCTCTCTTTCTTTGATGTGTCTTCTACAACAGTCTCCCTATCTCCTTCCTCTCTCCCCTCTCTCCCTTCTATGTTTGTCAGTCTCATCTTCCTCCTTCTGCGCACATCTCCTTTCTCCCTCTTTTCTTCTTCTCTTCTCAGTTCATGTCCCCCTCTGCCTCGTTTGTTTGGTCTTTCCCCTCATTTCTTTAATTTTTTTCTCTACGTCTCCTTTCCCTCTCATTAGGCATTGTCCCTTCTATCTCATCTTGCAGCATCATCACTTTCTTTTATTTTTATACCCTGTTATTGGGCCTCGTGTTCCTAGTTTTTCTAGTCTTCGACGATTGGTTCAAAGGACCTAAACCCCCATATTTTTACCTATAAAATAATATTAAAAGAATCAATATTATTTTAGCTCAAATAATTAAATATATGGGGCTATTATCAATTAAGCATAAAATTATAATTATCCTCATACATTGTTCAAATAAAAGACCAAAACCTAGAATTAAAAGGACATAAAAATTGTAAAAATATGCACTCATCATCTACCACTTGATGGGTTGTGTCAATCAGTTGATTATTCTAAGGACCTATTGATTAGTTGAACCTAACCAATCTGCAACACCCCCAAAATTTACTACTGAAAAATTTCTTTTTAATAAAAAGGTTTAACAAAAGTGAAATAACAAAACTTTAAATTCTGGGCATATTACAGGAGCCACACTTAGTAACAGACTGATTCACTCTTATTGTTCTAATACTAAGTGCTAAGGATAAACATGATTAACACCAAACACAAGTCATTAATAAAAGCAATGAGAATCCATGGGAGGACTCCCTCATAGTCATACAAAAATCAAAGTGTGGTTTAAGAATTACAACCCAATAAGTAACTAATGTTTTCCAAAAACACAAGTACCGTACAACATGACATAAAAGAGATATATGGTAAAATCAAAGGAAAGATAGAGTTTGGCCAGGTTTCTCTTGATCCCCAAGCAAAATCTAGGCTCAACTTTCAGCCCCACCCGATGCCTCGTAAGTGTCGTAGGCATCAAAGACGTTATAATACCCCAAATTGAGCGGAGTGCTATAAGGATTGATATGGCTACTTATATCAACATGGTATACCATCCTTTTGGTGATTTCATCCTAAGAACTCCACAGTTAAGCGTTCTGGCCGTGGAGAAATTTTAGGATGGGTGACCCTCCTTGGAAGTTTCAGAAATTTTCTGAAAATTTATCGGGAAGCATGTGAGTGAGGAAAAATCATGATAAAAGGACTCGTGTTGATCTATGAGGCCAGATGATCAATTCGAAAGCGCTCTGAGGTAGCCCCTGTATGGTCGTATCGACTTAGGGTGTTATAGACGTCATCTCCTACCTACACAAACTCATATAGGTCTTATGCTCGTGGGAATGAGCAGCATCTAGGAAACGGGTGGTCAGTACATTACGTACTGAGCAAGGTAACCATGTGCTAAGGCCAAACATACAAAGAATGTAACATTACATGATCATATAGGCATCACATAATAATACAAATAATAAAGACCGGCTATGGTCCAAATAAACTTATTCTTTAGATCTCTTGTAAATATAATCGTTTCAAACCATAATCTTTATCAATCTAGGCAAGTGCAGGAACCCCACTATTATAGTTGGTGGATCAGAAACATATAGGGAAAAATGCTCTTGTCCACTATTTTTGCCAGTGGATCAATCTCTAGGGCATGGTGCTAGAGGCCACTATTATGCCAATGGATTGGTCTGGCCCTAACTCTCATGGTGTCCCACTGTAATTAAATAGTATCTTTCCCAAGGTTTGTTTCAATTTCGTGTTTGGTTTGTTGAGCTTGGGATCCCCCACTATTATAGTCGGTGGATCGGTCTCTAGGGCACCCCAACACCTAGCCACTATTATGCTAGTGGATCGGTCTGGGCCCGGCTCAATAATGTTCTTCTTTAAATGATTAGTATCTTATTCATGTCTTATTCGATAAAACTTTCACCCTTAACATGTATGTCACCAACCCCCTACTTCTATCCTCCTAAGAGGGGACCATCCCATATTTTAGGACTCTTGCACCTTTTATCACACCCTCGATATCCTTCCTCCTTCCACTTTCTCATAATGAGAACCCAACTCCTAAGGGTGTGGGTTAAGACCCATCACCTTGTGACATTCAACTCTACTTACTATTACCCTATAGGGTTTTCCCTTAGAAACCCTAATTGGACCTAGGTGGCCCAACTTCCTCTTACTTACGCTACTGTTATTTCATTTATTACCCATTACCTTATCTCATTTAGACTCAACCCCAAATCATATCACTTTACTCATCGATTTCATAGGTGATCGAAAAACTCTAGTTGGCCACTCCAAACCCTAGCACCTTTCTTCCCCCACAAGTAACCTCACTATTTTTCACCTAATGTTTCTTCCTTCCCATGGTATCCATACTCATCCCTCATATAATATATTTCCACTCTCATCCCATACTCCAATCACTCCACAACTCCCCTTTACCTTACTTACACCTTAAATCAACTTTTCTCGCATAAGGATCATCCTCATACAAACTCCTTCCATCCCATGTAACCCTTCGAAGTTCCCATGCAAACCCTAGAATTCCCATGCATGATTTCCATCTCCTATTTATTTTGATGACCTCTTCCTCTTTATTTTCCTCTCATGGATCATGAGGTAGTTTGGTCAACCTCATGTCCCCCTTAGTGAACTCACTTCCCATTTCCTTCCTTTTTATCCTTTCATCACCATATCATATTATCAGCCATCCCAGCATGCATGTCCTAGAGGGTCACATCATATGACATCATAATCACCAAATATACATAATATACTCATGCCATAAAGACACACATGAACATAACTCAACTCCAAGTTCCACTACACATAAGACAAGTTAATGATAATCAAACGATACATAACATAGCATGGTATATAACATCCATGGCATGCAAGTCACACAATACACATAACCCTTAGCTACATCCTTACCTAAAACGATGTCGGGCTTGGAGCATATTCCTACACCTCCTTAGGGTTTTGACTTGATTCACCTATAAGAGGGAAATACTATGGATTAATCTCCCTCTTACAAAAATACCATTTTTCCTACCTTACCCTTATTATATTCCACTATTAGGGCTAGTGATGATAATAGTAGTTTCATAATTAAAAGTAGGGTTATTATCCTCAAAATACTTAATCATGCTACTACTAAAATAAGTCTTATTAGCCATCATGGTTTATGTGGTCATAGTGATATTCATAGTATTAAAGGTAATAGTTTCAATATTACTACTACTAATAATACTATTAGTTTTAGTGATAATATTAATATCAACCCAAATCCTAGCAATAATAATAATAGTGATATTAATAATAAAAAAGTAGTGACCATAATGATACTTATATTGATAATGCTAGTAGTGATAATAGGTTAGTGATAATGAATATTAACAAAATGAAAAGGTAATAATAATAATAATAATAATAATAATAATAATAATATTCACAGTAAAAATAATAACGACAATAATAATAATAATAATCATAACAATAATAATAATGATAATATTAATAATAGTGCCCATCTTAAAAATAATGCTAGCAAAGGTCCTAGAATTCATAATAGTAGTAGCCTTGGTGATAATATGGTTAAGTATAATAATAATTATAGTAGTAGTAGTAGTAGTAGTAGTAGTAGTAGTAGTAATGATGGTAATAATAATAATAATGTTAAGCATGATAATAATAATAATAATCAAAAAGGGTAATAGTAATATAAGGGTCTCAATATTTACACTAATAGTGAAAGTGATAATGGCCAAGGTTAGTATTAATATTATTAGTACGAAAATAATGTTAGTATT
This sequence comes from Tamarix austromongolica, assembly GCA_039764185.1. Lineage (NCBI taxonomy): Eukaryota > Viridiplantae > Streptophyta > Magnoliopsida > Caryophyllales > Tamaricaceae > Tamarix > Tamarix austromongolica. The sequence goes on along the minus strand of CM077808.1, from coordinate 4,007,005 downwards.
AATGATAATGATGATGATGATAATAATAATAGTAATAAAGATAATCATAATAATACTAAAGTTGTAGCCCTTTCATAATAATAACATTAGTTAGAAATATTTCTGAAGTTAGGTTAAATAATAAGAGTGGTAACATAATAATAACAACAACAACAATAATAATAATAATAACATTAATAATAATAATAATAATAGTAATAATAAGAGTAATACTATTAATATTACTAAAAATTACTAACACTTATATAAAAAAGGTTTAGGGGTTAGGGAAATTAGAATACTACCTAGGGTTGGTGGTGGAACTGGCGGTGGCGGTGGAGGAGGAAGAGGTGAGGAAATGGGGGTATAGGGTAGTGGAGAGGGAATGAGGGGGTGTTTAATGTGGTGGAGGGTGCCTCAGGTGGAGAGGGGTGGAATGAAGGTGGTGGTGCAGCCAAAGGTGGCGGCTACTAGAAGCGGGTGTGGTGGGCAAAGGTGGTGGAGGGTGGAGAAGGGAGAAGGAGATGGAGGCAGGGGGAGATGTAGTTATGGGGAGGTAGAGGAAGGTCCCCTGGTTTGTTTGGAGGGTTGATGAGATGCTAGTTGCAGTGGAATTGGTGGCAGAAGGTGGTGCGAGGGGTGGTGAGGGTTGATGAGGGCTGATCGGGAGGGTGACTTTGCACGGTCAGGGTGGCTCGTGTAAGTCAAATCAAAGAAGGAGGGAGGCTCAACTCTGCAGAGGCTGTTATAGGGAAGGCTTTTGTGGGTGGCATGGGTGGCAGCGATCATTGACGATGGCAGAATAGGCATATAATCTGGTGATGGTGCAAGGTTGGGATTTTTGGGTTGTGAAAATAAAAACTCAACCCAGGCTACCAATGGGGTATTTATAAGCCAAATGGAGGGGGGAAATGATAAAGGAGGAAGAGGACAAGTGGAGAAAGTGAGGTAGGACCACCAATCAATGGTCGCAAACGGTGTAGTCTTGCCATAGCAAGGTAGGTGAGGTCAAGGAGAGAAGGGAAAGGAAGGGCCACACGTGAAGGGGAGTTGTGGGGTTGGTTGGGGTCGAAAAAGGAAAGGAAAACAACGGAGGGAGAGAGAGAGAAGGAAGGTCGAATGGTGTACGATGGAGACCGGTGAAAGAAGGGCTATAGGGTCGAGGGTTGCAGGTTGGGATGAAGGGGGAGGAAGGTGATAGGTTGCACTGGGCAGTCTAGAAGAAAATAAAAGAAAGAAAAAGGGGGCAATCTAGCTGGCCGATGGGTGTAGGAAAAACAAGAATACTACGCAATCTTGGGCCACGTTGGATAGGGAAGGGGGAGAAGGGAATTGGGCCGACGAGCTGGTCCATTTTGGGGAAGGAGAGAAAAAAGAAAGGAGAAAGGAGAGAGAGAAAAAAGGAAAATAAGGAAGAAAAAGGAAAAAAGGGAAGAAAGAGAAAATAGGTGGGTGGGGCATTTTGGGTATTTGGTATTTTGGATTATTATTTCAAATAATAATATTTAGAAAATAATAATTAAATCCCTTCTTAGATTATTTTGGGCTAGTTTGAATAAATTTTCCTTCACTTCCATTTTAATTAGAAAACAACCTAATTTTTCCAAATTAAATTATTTATTATTTTATTCTTTATTTCCCTTAATTAATTCTCCCTTATTTTAATAAAATAATTTATTTACTTAATTTACCTTATAAATTCTTATTTTGCTATAATTCCCTGAATTAGGGTTTTGGGGTATTTTACAGTCGATCTTTTTTCCCTCAAACAACATATAGCATTTTTTTGTGCAAATCATTCTCGAAATTCCCACCACATACAAACCAGACACTTATCATGATATCATACCAGCACATTTTAAGCTCATAAATTGAAGCATGCTTCACAATTAATCAAATCAATCTAATCTCCCTACATCATGAATTTTTCTCATAATTTATAAGCTTATCAACATGTATTAATCTGAAACCAAATTCTCATGCAAACTTATAAAATTAGGACTATAAAGAATACACTACATCACATGATTATCTAGGTAACATTTAAGAAGTAAGAATGACTTGCTTGGTGTAAGAAAGTTTTTTCACAAATAGGAAAACTCACTCTAGAAGATTTCCAATTTCCAAACCATTAAAAAAAAGATGTTAAAGCTTTAGAAATCCAAGGAATAATTTCATGAGTTAGGATTCAAATTAAGAAAACACAAACTTATCAAAACTAAGAAAAAAAGAAGAAGGATAATTTGTGTTGAAGGAGAAACTCAACTTCCTCCTAGATCTAACCCTGCCTTTCTTAAAGATAAACAAGATGGAGCCAGAAAAAGGATAAAAAGAGTGGAAAGGAACCAAAACTAAGGTTGAATTGGAGTGAAATGAACACAAGGTTAGAGAGTTGGAATATTGCGATGGCTAAAATAAAATTGAATGGAAGGTGTGATTAGGACTATTTATAGCTAATAAATCGGTACAAGAACAATCGTGCTTAGGCATATGTTAAAAAACCTTAATTATAACCATTTGATTTTGTGATGAATGGGAGAATTTTGTCAAAGATAGGTCAACCTCCCTTCCAAATATAAAATGGTGATTTTTGGAAAGTGCAGGTGAAATTAGCCCATAAAACATCATACACAAGAGAGGAAATGAACGATCAGTGTGGAAGGAATCTCCTAGCTAAGCAGAGATAGGTCTGAGAATCGAATCAACCATTATAGAGCATGCAGACATGAGGGGTGGAAGAAGATAAAACTATGGTCATCCTCTCCCTTACTTCTCTAACTTTAACCCTTGAATCAATTCGAGGCAGAAGCTGAAGCTGAATGCATGATATGAAAGGTTAAGAATCTATAAAGAACACTTATTATTGGATTGTCAAGTTTCCATTTTGGTATAAGAAGGTTTTATAGAAAAAGTATGTTTTGAAAATATACTCAGCTCGATAACTAGTTGGTCAGCTTGTCCTACCAGTTGAGTGTTTTACTGACTATTCAAATGGTTCCCCAAACTAATTGACCAGTTTGGTTGAGTAAAAACCCTTTAGCTAAAATAATAAACCAGTCAATTAGTTCATGGAACTATTAATCACTCCCCTTAAAAAATCATTTTATTCCCTTTCTAACACTTGTTCAAATCCAACATCAACTCTTAATTAATTATAGTTCCAAATCATAATCAAACATTATAAGCTTTTAATAAATACTATAACTTCTTATTCAAAAACCTTAAAAAAATATGATGTATCACAATAATCTATAAAACAGTGGTGAACAATAGTGAGAATAGTATCAATATATTTTAGTGGAAAGGTGATGAAAAATACATATATTTATAATAGTGATGAAATAGTTGTAATACTAGGGTGTAAGATAAAAATGATAATGGTGAATGATTAGTAGGACTAGTGTGCAATATTAACATGATAATGATGAAATATTAGTAGAACTATGAAAGAAGATTAGTAACAATAGGAAGAAAGACCATCAAACGACTAGTGAAAGATAAATACGACAATAAGGAAAATTTGTACAAATTATTTTTTATGTTAAAAAAATATATGTCTATTTATGGATAAAAATCTTAAAAATATGTTCTCATATTTTTTAAATAATAACAAATACTTATATATTAATTAAAGAATTTGACATATATAAAGAATGGCGTGACGTGCAACATGTTGCTTCAAATGCCACTGATCATACCATATACACACTGCTATAATACACAACCCAACATATTTCTTTATATATATATATATACACAAAATCCATTAACATCCCCATTTTCCCATCCAAAGCTACCTTCCCCTTTAGCTGATATATAATTGAATTAAATAATAATGTGTTAAATTATGACTCTAATATTATAGTAAGCATTTGACACTTATTGTTAAACATTTTATCTTTTAGAGCAAAGTAGATAATTTGCTGCCTATTTTTCTCGACTTTCATTCCATTACATTTTGTATCCCTATAAATTTTAATTAACTATAGAAAATATAAATCAAACCATTATTTTCGTCTCCTTACATGCCATTAGTGCCAAACATAACCCAATTAACTACAATTTAAATCAACTTAAACCAATTGACAAACAATTATTTAGTGCAACTAAAAAAAATCTTCAAATTTAATTATAGATATTTTACACAAAGGTTAACAAACTAATCACACAAGCCACACTTCTATACTTAAGCACTTATCCTCATTTTATGCATTACTTAATAAAAGCCAATGGTTACATAAGGAGTCAACCCTAAAAGTCACCCCAAGAAAAACACCATTACTAGCCTAGGAAAATTGTCTAATAATTCATTTAAACTTGTGGATTTATTTGAGAGAGAAAGAGACTAAGAGAAAAATCAATATCACATGCAAACTAGTATAGTAGTATGGAGGAACTAATTGATTGATCTAATCAAATGACTAGTACTAGTAAATTGGTTAAGAATTAATACCAAACACTTATAAACCATGAAGGACCATTCAACTTGTACATCCAAACAATTTGAGTAGTTTAGGACTTAACTAGTGGACGAGATCAAATAGATGCAAATTTCAAATAGGTAAAAACACATAAACACTTAATATCTTGTTCCTAAACATAAAATAGATCATTGAATAGATAAAGGAAGTCACATATCATGTTACACAAACTCTCAAGCTTTCAAAAATACCATAATGTACTTATGATGCCCCTAAACTAATTTTCATGATTTTTTAGCCATACATTCTCAACACATCAATAAAGGCTCATTAATATATCCATATACTAAATCATGCTTGAAATGCATAAATAACATCAGCACATGACACATAAGATTATACCTCTACAAGGTTTTGTAAAATATGCCTAGCTTCTAAAGCTCCAAAAGATACAAGAATTAAGATCTAGGCTAGCACTTCCTCTTCCTTCATGTGTTAATCACCTTAACAAATGAAAACATGGAAAAATTAGTAAAAATAATTAGAGAAAAAGAAAAAAAAAAGTGGAAAAGAGGAGAAAAATAAAGAAAAATGGGTAAACCCCTTTACTTTAATGGTTGATATTGAAATGAAGGTGTAATCAAGGGTTTCCTTCACTTTTGAAATCATAATGTTATACTAATTTAGTATGTTGTATAGAGCTCTTATAAAGATCATTGAAGATAAAATGATAAAGGGAAATAGAAGAAATGAGAATTGAAAATAAATCAGGTGCGAAGGAATAATAGAAGAAAATGAAAACCACTTCATCACATTGAAATATTTGAGGAACATAAGAAAATGAAAGAGTGAAGGTGTGAAAGCGCTATGGAGATAACATAATCATATCTCCTTGTTAAGTTTTTTTTGACAAGCAACGAGAGAGCAATGGATTGCTAGACTCTTAACTAAAAATGGGGGAAATAATGGAGGTAATGTGAAATGAAGGGGTTTTAATGGGAATCATAAGTTAAAGGATAAGGAAGGATTCTTATTGAAACAATCAGTAATTGATTCCTAATAATGCTTTTCAAAAATGGGAGAAAAGAGGGTGGCATGAGGAAGATTAAGTATAATTTGAACAAAAAACACTTTTAGAGAAAATGTTGATAATTAATTAGATTAAAATCCTAAAATCATAAAAAAAAATATTCATAATTATAAAAATCATGGTTTGTGTTTTAAAACCAAAACAATAGCAAAGAAGGTAGTTTAGTAGTACTAATAGATTAATTTTAGCCTATAATTTGACTATTGTCACTAGACCACAAAAAATGTTGGAAAAATAGTTAACTAGTGTTATCTAACTAAATGACAACTCCTCAATTTTGAAATATCTTTCCTTTTATTCTTTCTAACTTTATTCAACATAAAAATATTCTTAAATAAAATATGTTTTTAGACACAAAATATAATGTCACTAGCACTTTAAAGTAGGATACATCCTTGAAGTCAAAATCAAAATATAATGATGATGAAACATAAGGCTGTGATTGGTTATGGCCAATCACTAAGATAATAAACACATAATTAAACTAGCACAAGTAAGGGGGATATTAATTCCTTATATAAAACTATAATTTAAGAACATGAATCATTTGAGAAAATATCAGGTTTTGAACTCTTCATGTTAGCCTTTGTATCCCAAGTGCTTTCCTTGGCACCATGAAAACTATAGAAGATATTCACAAGTAATATGGTTGATGTCCAATTTCTCTATGTTCTAGGTTAAGAAAATTCAATGGTCTATTCTCACTAGTCAGATATCATGAATCTCAATCTCCTATGAAAACAAAGTTAGTGACTAATGTGTACCTACAATCTCTAATCACAATGCTAGGTATTAACCTTCTTTATCTTAGAAAAGAACTCTACTCAAATATAAGATGGGTAGTAATATGTATTATCCTCTAATGTAGAAACAAGTCCCTATGTTTGTCAACTCTCATCATCCATTAGGTACTAACGAGTAAGAGAACAAGATAAATGAGGGCTTCAAATTTGATAAAGTATCTAATAGCATATCCAAAGTAAAAATACCTTTATTTCTAAATATAGAACATTCTAAATAGGCTAGGGTTTTTAAAAATAAGGTATTACATTACAAATTCATCCAAGTTAGAATAAAAATCAAAGTTTAATTTATAGTAATGAAAAAATATTTGATCAGAAAGAAAATCAAAGAAAAAGTTACAATGACACAAGATAGGTGAAAGAAATGGGTAACTAGAAGCTCTAGGAAGAAAGGAAGTAGGTAACTAGAGTTTAACAAGAAAACAATAACATAATGGTGGAAATTAGCACAAAACAAGGATAAGAGAACATGACACATCAACAGTTCCAAATTTAAAACTATGACCACTAACCATCATGGCGAGAGGAAAATAGGATAAGCAATTAACAAAGGATCTTAAGTGTAAAACTAAAATATCCACATTAGTAAAAAACTTTGATAACCTACGATTTCTCACCATGATCAACCCTTAGCTACACCTATAAATTAACTAATGGCTCCAACTTCTCATCACCCTGATAAATTTTAAGTCTTCTAAAGAACTACATCACTATCAATCCCTTTAAACCATTCATCCTAATATCAAAGCATTAACTCTTTGTTGATTCCAACATGAAAGAGTCATCAACTCCCACCTTAGAGGATAGAGGAAACCAAAGTTCCACAGTTTGGAAACCTCTCCAAGAGAAAATAAAATCTAAACACGTATGGCCTGAAATAGCCAAACCTCTCATAATAAACATTACATCCTTAGATATCCATTCTGCAACTACTATTTCATTTACATTCTATAACATCAAAATGGTATCACCAGAAAATATTCCAACACATGAGGGTCATCAAAGTGCAACTTAACAAAAATATCATTACATGAAATTTCTAATAAATTATGTAACCATCAAGAAATCATTAGCTTAGAGGACACATAAGATCAAGGATAACCTAATGAAGTAACAACCCCATTAAAAGGAAGCCATTAAGGGAACTAAATACAAATCATGTAATTATCAAATTAAGTAACTAAAGCATCATAAAAGCTATGTAATACCTTAATTCAAACAAAGGATATGAAAATAGCACAAAAGATAACTTATGTTACTAAGAACTATGCCTTGAAGCTAAGTTATAAGAAAGCTACAAGAGACTGCATTGAAAGGTAAGTTGGAAGCCAACACAACTATAAATAGGTCATACATCATGCATCTTTTAATGCAAGATAAAACTAAAAACACAACTCAAACCCATATCACTCTTCCATGTGTTTATACTTAATACCCATCATAAACCCTCAATATCAATATGATGCCATTATTCAACCTATTATTTAGCTTTAATACTTCTATGGTCATAAATGTAACACTCCAAAAATTAGTACTTAAAAATTTCCTTTTAAAGAAGTGGTAATTATAAAATAATGTGTTTTACTGCCACACTTAGCATAAGTTCAATTCTCTCATCTTCTTTATGCCAAGTGATGAGGCTTTAAATAATCTAGCTAAAAAAAATGATGGAAAAGAGAAAAGAACATAAATAAGGTCTTAGGATAGCATATCCTCCATTCAATAGTGATAAAATACATAGGGACATAAGAGTTCAAAATAAAACTGACCATAAAAGATAAAAAATATATAACACCAATTCATCTTTACACTCATCCTTTCTACAACCATACTATAATAATAAGATTATAGAAGCAAGGACCCACACCCTCTTAGCCTTCCTAACCCTTTAGATGATGCTGTTAAAAAATTCTTCAAAAATTACAGGTTGCACATGCACTCATCTAAAAAGTGATAATATTATTATGACTTTCTTATATTAAGTACATCACAATGTTTAAAGAGGTATCATGCCCAAATTGCACATAAACATATATTAACCAAAAAACATGCTTAAAATGCATGAACACATGATAAAAAATATATATAATAATTAGGATATATATACATACATACATACATATGCTACTAATGTGTTATAATCATTATGCTTACACATTTAATCATTTCAAAACCATTTGAAATCTATAACCAAAGAGACTAGTGCACTAAGTCTCTACCAACAATTCATACCGCACTAGTTCCAATTACAAAAGGTATGACACAAAGATAACTAGTGAGCCAACAATCCCTCTCAATAATTCTAAACTAATTATACCCTAATTTGAGGTGAATATTCAAAAACACTTTATTCCCCTCAAAGTTGATTAATGAGATCGTCTATTTAGGGTAGAGGATACTAGGTCCTTAAAATTACCTAATTCCAACCCCAATGATCAATGAACAATCTCGACCCATCATTCTTCATCTTAATGAATATTACTAATGCTTCTCAAGGTATTAAAATTGGTCAAGTGTAGCTCTTCTCCTGTAGCTCTTCTCCTATAGCTCCTCTAATTAAGTCCAAAACTCCACCATCTTAGTTAGCTTTATGCAATATAATGCCTTTGGCACATACTCTATGTTTGGTAGATGGTTGATCATAATGTTTATCTTGTGCATTATTAGCATACTCAAGATCTTAATAAGGAACATATTTTGAAACTCCCACGTCAACAAGATATTCTTAATCATTGACTCACTAGCATATAAGTTTTGAACACTACATATAAAAGGTGATAACTCTTATTTACAATTATACTAACCATCATAGCGAACATTATCCTCATTAGGGGCCTATGCTTAGATCTTTGATCAAGGAAAAAAAACCCTTTCACCCTTTAAGAACTACATACTCTAGTGAGAAATCTATCATCCACTAATACGTTGACAACATATCCATATAAAATAATGATGATATCATATAACTCTATTTCTATGAGGTCTGTATATAACTTGACACCACTAATGACTAAGGTAGAATCTCTATATAACCTACTACATATAATTGTATCCCATAAAATGATTATAAAAAATGTCACTACACTAGTAGATGGAGATATGCTAACTCTAGCTATGAAAGTAGTAGTCATAAATGAGTGTGTGGTACAATAATAAAATGATATGTGTGCTAGTAAGGAAGAAATAAGGAATATACCCATGATGAATTTTATCTACCTGTTAGCCACTAAGTACTCATGGCATTAAGGTGACTACCTATAGGTGGGCCTACCATATGACCTAATCCCTAACCTAGATAAAAAGGTAGAAGTTTATGAGTCCTCTACTAAGTAGGCAAATTTGCATCTCTATCTATTAGTTGAGCCCTCTAAATTGGTAGTGTTTATGTTACCATACCTTGTGAATGAATTTAGCCATGTTGAGCGTTACCCCTAGAAAGTAGCACTCAAAATACATATGCTTAAGTTTACATCATATATGAAATCTAACTTATTGCCTAAAACAATCAACTATGAGATTATCATTATCTCACCATCTACAAAAAAAAGGTAACACCTCTATTTTTATGAACATGATTTTCATTTGGAAAGAGCAATGTGGTTGCTAAAATAATAAATGGGGATGATATTACCACATTTATCTTGAGAATAGGTACACACATTCACCTAACCCATGGTTGATGCAAGGCTTGTTATTAAATTAACAATAGTGAATAATTATGTAAGGTAAAACAACTTATATATTAAAATTCTCAAAATAAAGGGTACACAAGCTAAAACAAAGAGATATTAACCAAGAAACAGAATCCCAACTTGGGATAAAATACTAAAAGCTCTACTCTTAGACTCAGACCCAATGATCTAATATTAGCCCCAATAACCGAGAACAAAGCCTTTGAAAAATTATTTGTTTACTACAAAGGTATCGAGTAAATACACCTACCTCAAAGAAAATAGAATGCTCACATAACCACATCATAAAATCACATGATAATATGAAATAATGAATAAGTTAAACATATGATCACATGTGAAAGCTTCACACTATGAATAACTTAGGATAAGACAAATCATTCATATGTTAAATCAATAACTCATGTTAACAAAATGAAACTCACTTGCTCCAAAGATAGAGTAGTCAAGGAAGCTACACAACTACTAAATTTTTTGCAACTCATATATTCTAATGTAAGTAACTCAATCCCAAGATTAACTAGTTAAAGAAGCAACATAACAACCTAGTCATGTGCTTCTTTGAATAGAGATTTAAATTAAAATATAGAGGAATTTAGATTTCATTTATGGCAAGAATACCAATGCTACATATAATGTACTTCTTAGAAAACTATCAAGGAAGCCATTACAATAGATTAGCCACTCACAAAAACTAAGTCTCTAATTCATTAAATATGTGTATACCTCCATAGGGTTTGTGATTTAGCTATGAAAGTAGAATGAGCCCTTAGACTCAAAGATCTTTTGTGATTAGTGACTTATCCTGATGTATGAGATGAACTTCTCACTCAAATTGTATTAATGATTTAAATATAATAGGAATTTAAAAATCTAAACATCCACGTCAAGTCATAATTTTATTAGCCATTTAGGGACACAATCATTAAATAGCCATGAAAGGTGCACCAAGGTTAGAAAAAGAAACATAATCTTATAAGAGATAACAAAATCTATTTAATTTTAATCCTTTAGTTTTCATTGTTTAAAAGTTGCCATAAAGTTAATTAACAATTATGTTGTTAATGGTCAAACCTAAAGTTTACTACAAGTGAGTATATTTTCATTTAAATTACATTTAGATATCTAATAAACCAAGAGTATAAGAAAACCCAATAACCTACTAGTCAAACAAATCAAACCCAATGCAGTAAACCCGAAAAACATCAACCATACTTAACTAAATCAAATTAGCAAAACTCAAGTCTAAAAATGCTTTACAAGGCCAAAGATTATGCCTCAAGGCCACAAAACACTAATAAAAAATGAAGTACCATTTAGATCACAGTAAAATATTTAAATCAGAGAATTTTCTTAAAAAAATACTATTCATGATTAGATCAAATCATCAAATCATCTCATAATTTCATACATATTTATATATTTTTTTAAATTTCATTTTGCTCATTTTTAACACTTCAAATTATAAAATTTAATATTTTAAAAAATATATATTAAACACTTATAAAACCATACCAAAACTACACCAATCCTTAAATATTTAAAAATAGGCATTTTTCTTCAAAAATATAGAAATTTCTAGAAAACTAAAATGACCAAAATTCTCAAAAGATTCTAAAAACATATTTTAGATATAAAACTCAACATTGGAAAAATCAAACCATAAAACTTTAAACTCATACCTTTTTATTTATCATGAATATACTTGGAAAATCAAGAATGATTCAAAAGACATAGCCACAATAAATTGTCTGACTTACCTTTATTCATGGTGAAACTCGCATAAATAATAAGAAATCACATACAAGCTCAATACTCGACATATGAAATATGAAACTTGATGTAAAAAAATCTACTAAAACCACCATAATCATCAAAATACTTTATTATCACAAGAACATGGTGTAAAAACAAGAGGTTAAGAGCACTAAAGAAGGTAAAGTTCATGATTTCAACTTTTATCTTCATATAAGAAAATATATACTTGAATGACTCAAATACACATAATAACATAATTTTATTATAGACCATAAATACACATACTTACACAAAGTACATTGTTGATATACTAACCTATAATCATATTTAATTATAAAACAAAACATGAAAAAATACATAATAACATGTAAAATCTATTTACTAAAAGTTAAGGAGGTTTACCTTTATGACTCCATAGCTCCAAATTGAGAGTAAAAATCCTTATAGGTCATGTCACCTCCTATGAGTACCTTAGACAATTATAAGAATGACATAAAAATCAACTCTTTTTTATAAAACTAACTTAGGGAGATAAATATGAACCAAATGATAACATGGAAGCATTTGCTTTTAAACCCCGCTAAAAATCTCAAAAAAAAATTCACAACTGCAGTCACTTATACCTTCTCTTATGTAGATATAGGATGATAGTTTCTTGATTTAATATGGGATTGAAGCTTTTTTACAGTTGGTTGTCATAGGATATACACTATTTGATGTTAAAAAATGAATGGGAGAAAGACAGAAGGGATAAGTAGAATAATATGAAGGTAAATGATGGGAAAGAGAGCAATGTATGAGAAGGAATAAAATGATTTACTATAGAGGGTTAAAAGTCCTTAAATACTACCTATATCAACAATTTGCACCTTTCTTTTCATAAATCTATCACTAGGGAACTCTAATAGTTAAGCGTGCCTGGTGTGGAGTAGTTTAATTATATTTAACCTCTTAAAAACTTTCTCAAAATATGTGAAAGTGTGGGAAAAATATGTTGGAAGGGCTTTGTGTTGATTTACGAAGCCAGTTGTCAATTGTAAAAGTGTTCTATGTTATTACTTGCTACTGGTTTAGGGTTGGGATGTTATAGATAGTATTAGAGTGAAATTGCAATAGCAAGTTGAACATGGATGAGCTAGTCAACTACCTAGTTGGATAACTGTTAGGATGAATTATATTATGATAGTCATTGGCTTAGATTCAATAAGGACATTGCATTCTTTTATTGTATAACCCAAATCAGTTTTTGATGGTAAAAGCTTAAAAGGATTGATATTCTACCTATACCATTAAAGCACACCTTTCCTGTCAATAAATTCATCACTCAAGAACTATAAAGTTAAATTTTCATAACTTTGAGTAATCAAAGGATATTAGACCTTTGGGAAAGTTTAAATAAAATATATGAGTGAGGAAAAAGGATGTTGAAAAGGACTTTTGTAGATCAATGAAGCTAGTTATCAATCTTGAAAGGCTTTAAATAACTACCCATAACCACAATAGTGTAAAGGTGTTATAGAAGATTATGTAACCCTATTATAGTAAAATAGATAATGATTGAATGTTATAATGGATTCAAGGGGTAATCCTACAAAAAAAATGAGAGGGGGTGAGTTGAGTAGTAGCATGAGGTGAAAAAGAAATAAGAAGATACATGAAGGGTATGTAATATAAGCGGGAGGTATATTTTAAAAGATATTATAATAATTACATAATATTTTCTACAATATAGATCCTATAACATAAGAATAATAGGGAAAGATATAGCTTTCTTTAACCAAAATCAATGGCTCAAGTTGGTCCTCATCAAGTACAGATGAATCAAATTGAATCTCAAGAAACTTAGATAATATTTAAGTACAATAAGATTTTTTTTAATAAATAATTACATTTAAGAATTCAAAAATGATTTCTAAAATTATTATAAAATGAAATAAAAGATTTTTTTTATTTCATAATAATTTTTGAAATCATTTTTAAATGAGAAATCACATAAAATATCAAAATATATTAGTACTAGAAGTTTCATAAAGTATAATTATTTCAAATTGGCAATTCAAAGTTGAAAATATAGAAAATATAAGAAGCATAAAATAATGAGAAAAAAAGTTGTAAAGATAATAATAATAATAATAATAATAATAATAATAATAATAATATAAAATATGTTAAAAATATCATTTTAAGGTCACATAATTTATTTATTTTTTGTGATTATGTAATAAGAAAATGTATATTAAGTAAGCTCTTATGGTAGATATCAAGTATAATAAAAAAAGTAGTAATAAAATTTTAGAAACTATAAAATGTGTGAAAATCAATGCCAATAATCATTTGGGACCTAAAAATATAATTTTTATGACCATTCAATAAAAGTATTAAATTTTCAACCGAGGGAGTTCCTATATATAACAATAAATTGCTTGTATGATTCATAAACAGTGTTTCTAAGCACAAAATGGAAAGCGCGTTCACAAAAGTTGCTTTGAATTTCTTGAATGATAAATTAGAATAAATATAAGTGGTAAAGGATAAGTTTAAAATTTTAGAAAAAATCAATGGAAGTGTCATAGGCTTAAAGGAGCTTTAATAGTAACAGAAAGTTTAAAATCACAACTTGGGTTTTGAAGTTCTTACATAATGTAATAAAAGATTTACTTAGTTTATTTTTTTCTTTCAAAGGGTATTGATTCAAAATACCTATGGTTGTAAAAAGATAGGATATTACAAGAAATGCCTCTTTATCCATGGTTGATTGAGCTCTCTTCCATTTAGAGGTGCAAATATCATCTAATGACTACTTTCAAGCAAAAATATTTTCTCTATAGCCTTATGTTAACTACCTTAGAAACTATTATTTCATCTGGACTAGATACTCCTCAAAATAATAACTTGAAAAAAATTTAATTACTGATTATAAATTTTTGTTAGGTTTAGTTCTAGGCCCCTCACAAAAAACACCCAAAATTGTACATTGAGGTCAAATCAAAACTAGTGAACCATCTCCTTGTTTGCCTCCACCTCAAGGATGAAATGACCGAAGTCTATGAATTGAGTATAATACCAACACACGATCTATGTGCCCAAATGCAATGACTAGAACTTTTTGTACTTAGCTAATAAACATGTATGGAGGGTAGAAAAAATCCCTAAACTACTCCACAAATGACTCCTAAAACATAAGTAATCCATCTCTCATTTACCGATAACTTCACTAACTACTAACTCTACCTCATAGATATTACACAACAACATCAACCCTTTTATCATGAGGCCACCAATAGCTATAAAGGTATTCTCAATATTGTGAGTTTATCTTTCTAAAATAGTAGAGCCCTCATAGCCCTTAAAGATGGGTTGGTGATGACAACCCATTCTATTTAACAATTCCTTAGGTAGTGAAATCAAAAAAAAAAAGTGGTGGAGGTTACTATAGAGAATAATCACACAAAATTTATCATTTCTTATTGGTTATGAGCAACTCTATAAATCCTTTGAGTCATGATTAGAACCATCGAATTCCTAAACTAGTTGGACAAACTTAAAAACTATGCTAGTAGATATAAGGATCGGTATACATATTATCTGATGTTCACATATGGGAAACAATTAGTCACATATGAAAAAAATGAATGGCATCTACCAAACCCACAATACACAAAACTAATTCTTGATCTACTACTCATGCAAGGCCAAATAAATTCATATACTCCAAATCAAGATTAGGATTTAAAGCCAAAGGCATTTATTCCAACATGCAACACCCCAAAATTTTAACACTATTTTTTAAGATAATATGAAAATAATAAAACTAAAATTTGTGGATGTTAATACGAAATAGAAGAATAAAGGTTTGAATGTTAACCTAATATATGTATGAGGCAAGGTAAAACAAAACCAATCACACAAGTGATCTAAGAGGAAACTAAAATAAGATAATAGTTCAATGATATGATAATGTTATGCACATTCCTAGTGGTAAGAACAAAAAACTCAAAGCTTAAATAACCAAACATTACAAAATAATCCCAAAACATTGGTAAAAAGTGTTGTTAAGCCTAGTTTTCATAATTCTCAACTAAAATGTCAAATACCTCCCTAAATAATAACCTACTACTAGCCCACACCATCATCCTCATTATATTAAAGTTGCGAATTACAACCCTATAAATCAATATCTACTCACTAATTAATTAGTGACCACACACACACTATTATTAGTATGGGAAACTATTGGTAAAAAAACATATAGAGGAACGTGCTTATTCGAATAACACATGGAAACATACTCATCGCCAATAGCATAACATATAAGATCCCATAATTAACCATCACATTAGGCATAACAATAAGGCCTTCTAAGGAATCTCTATTAACTATCTCTTCACTAATGTTATTATGAATATAGGACTGCTATTCTCACTATAACTATATATTAGTACTTTGGGGTTTGTATTTACATCTTCAACAACCACTACAGTTAGGCTCCTAAAAAATGGGGCATATTCTCACATTTGATTTTACAATACCTACTACAATTGTTATTAGTGCTAAGGGACTTATACTAAGATCTTCAACATCTACCATAGTTTATCTCCAATTTTAAAGAGCAATTAGTAACCATTCTAACCTAACTCTAAGTATGCATACTAATCTAAAGCACCTAAACTTCATTATTGACTATTTAATTCTATACATCTATTTATTCAAGTTAAAATGTATAAGTTAAAGATGGACACTAATGTAAAACTAATAAGCCAAGGTTAAGGATTATGGTCAAAATCATAGTAGAACCTCAAAGAGTCAAAATTCAAGAAACAACACCTAGATTAAGGACAATAAATAAGCTAATTGAGTCATTTATGTGTAACTAGTTGATTAGTGTAGGGAAAAAAGTAGGGTAAACAAATAAGTTGTCTAATTTAATGGTGTTCCAAAACAAATTGGTTTTTAGATTGATTGATGGTTTTTCCTTACCAACTGATGAGTTTAACAGGTCAAAATAAATATAATCTCACGTGATTTATGCACAATTAATGCCTAGCTCAACCATATGTTTTAAAATGCTTTCAAACCCATCAAAACTCATACAAATGATGCTTATTATACCTAAATTATATTTATAGTCAAATCAACTACCATCCATCATAATCCAATAAATCCACTAAAATGTCTCATGCATATTAAGGAAATATCATGCATAACACCAAAATTTTTATTTCATAACCTCATAATTTAAATTAAAACATGATCATAATAAGGAATTAAGGAAAAAACACATGATCATACTAAATATAAGCATATTAAAGCAAGATTGATCTATCTTAAAGATAAAATCTTCTCGTAAAGATGACTCTAGCTTGATGGCAAACTTACCTTACCTTATTATCATATTTGTATTTGTAAATGGGTAAATATTTATTCCAAAATGAGCCTAAGATCTATAAACATATACTTGGCATAAAAAAGAGATAAAAAATGTAGGAAGGCTTACCACTAACTAGTAGCTTTACCACATTTTAAATGAGCTATAAATACCTAACTCTGGGTACATAACCGAAAGATATGACCAAGACCTAAAACATGAGATCTACAAAAGGGTTATCAATATATAAAGCACTATACACATTATTTGATATTTAAAATCAAACCTCCTATATCTAGGTCATTAAAGAAAAATCACGCTTCATTTCTAGTTTTCCAAACTCGGTGTGTCATGATAGCAAGGGCTATATTGCGAGATTGAGTGATCAACTTAAATCTATTCTTTAAGCTTATGAAACTTCATATAGAAATATGTAGAGTAGTGTAACATCATATAACTCAAAGATAGGATGCAATCTCCTTCCAAAGAGCATATGTAAGGAGGCAACTAAAAAATGAAAGTGAGTGAGATTCATAATTCAAACTACATATTGAGCATAATTGGTTTACAAATATGAAAACCAACAAATACATAGTATTTAATATCTTCAAGTTTGCAAGTTAAATAATAAAGGAGTGTTTTATAGTACTGTAACATCTCTAAACTACCTTGTATTCTCTCAACCTAGGAGCTTTCAGGCATAGCAAGTTGTAGACAGCTTGTGTGGATAATCCCTAGAGTGACACCAATGACTTGAAAAGAGAACATAATGTAGTATAAGAAGCTATAGTACTCATTATCTACTATATTTGTAGATATAGCCTCTTCGTTGACGGAAAAATATCATACCCTATGGGAAAGTGCTCAAAGTACATGTTCTTAAGATAGTGAGTAAGAATCCACTAGATTTATTGATTTCCTAGATATATATTAAGAATTCAAATATGTAAAAATCCTTTAAAATAAATAAAAAACACACAAACATAGAAGAAAAAGGGGAAGGGATGATCGTAAGCATCACATCAACATTTCCAAGACAAGAAAAATAAAGAATTTTGGACTACTTATCTACCTTAAACCTTCTTTGTTTAAGGAGACAAAATGAGAGGTAAAACAAGGATTAAGACGAAGGAAAGAGACCAATATGTACTGTTTGATACATCAAATTAAATAAAAAATATAATTCAATCATATATAAATTTGTAAGTTAAAAATTCTAAAGACTTTAAAATGGATTTCCATCACAAATTATACCAAATGGGTTGTAATCTAAAATGTAACTTAATGATGATGTAGCTTGAGGTAAAATTCTATACCATCATGCTTAAGTAAACTCTATTATAAAATATGATTTAATTTTTAATAACCTATTTTATATTTATTCATAAAATTTAGAATGTAAAAATTAGGCATTTTATCAACTAAAAAAAATTATTAAAAAGTTAAGGCTCAAAAGTTCCCATTAAAATTTACACTACAAAAACCATGTCACCATTAAGATGATATCTATCCTCTTTTAGCATTTTCCCTTTTATTTTCATATATATTTTGGCTAAATAAATATTGCATAATGTCCTTGATATTAGAATTTTATATCAAAATAATGCCAACAAAATTTCTTCATCCTAAATAGATCAGTTTCAATGATAAGTTGTTAGAGAAAAAGTCAACGATAATTTCTCTTCTACCTATAGTGATAATTTTTAGTTGATATTTGATATAAGGCTATTATTCATAGTCTATTATTTATTCTTTTCTATTTCTAGAACTTGTTTGAATTAAGAGATAATTATTAAATATCATGCTAACATATGGCAAATACCTATGACTATGGATGTATATAAGAAAAAGAAAATGTGTCTAATGACTAAGTCATTAGAAAGATATGAAATAAACAATAAGAGGACCTTGCGATAGCCACATAGCATGCCTGATAAATGAGTTTTTAATAAAGTAATGAATATTTTATTATTCAATTAATTCCTTGTTAAAATTGTGACAATACAGCTGTACACTTGGTTTATTCGCCTCAACTATATTCTACATAGCATCAACTTGCGGTATTGTGGTGATGTATATTCTCTACGTACCAAGATACTCATGCACACTTAATATTTTCTTCATCACATGGACTATTATCCTACTTGTTGTGATAATGATAATATCATTGCATTCAAAGGTATGATTTAAACCTTCAAGAGGTATTATTTGAAACTTATGATATAATTGTTCAATTTATACTTAATTTTTATGATTTCCCTTATTGCTTTGAAATAGGTGAATAGAGGAATTTTATCTTCAGGGATCATGACAACTTATCTTGTTTTTCTTTGTTGGTCAGCTATCAGGAGGTAAGGGTACAACATTGAATTTTAATTATGTATCTTCTTTTTTGATAAGTATATATATTATTAAAAATAGAGGTGTTTACCACACAAATGTCATCATGAGACTTTTCTATCATCATCTTAGAAGGGTTTTATTTAGGTTGTTTAACTTCATAAGCATTATCCCCAAATTTCCTATGGATTTTAAATAGCCTATATACTCATGACATTATTTTATGTTTCCATATGTTTGTAAATCTCCCCTTACATAAATGTAACCACACTAAATCACGAGGAGAATAAACCTGTTGATTACAATGTTGATTAGATTTTTTTTGATATTTTTCATTGGCTCTTTTCATTTTATGCATAATTTGTTGATGAAGCTTTTGGAAAAATACAACTCATTCCTTAGCATCATAATTTTTAAGTTCACCTTTTTTTAAGGGTACCATATCAACTAGCATATAAGGATTCACCTTATGCACAATGTCATATGGACGTGCATGTGCAGTACTGGAAGGACTATGATTGTAACCAAACTTGGTGTGAACTAACTTTATACCCCAATCTCTATTACTATTATTTACTAATCCTTTTAATAATGTACCAAGAGTTCAATTAGTAATTTCACTTTGTCCATCATTTTGTGGATGATGTGAAGTACTAAAAATGTTTTCCCCCCGTCATTTTCCAAATGTTTTCCAAAAATAGCTAAAAAATATGAAATCCCTATATGAAACAATACTTCTAGGTATGCCATAAAGTCTTATAATGTCCTTAAAATATAAGTCAGCAACATGTGTAGCATCATCAGACTTCCGGCAGTGAACAAAATGAGCCATCTTAGAAAATCTATCTACCACAAACATTATAAAATCCTTACCACCTTGTGTTCTAGGTACCCATAAGATGAAGTACATGATAAATCCTTCCCATGGTTTACTAGGCATAGGTAATAGTGTATAAAAGCCTTTGTGAAAGAAACTCTTACTTTTCATACAAGTAATACATTGGCTTATAATATTCTCTACACCGTTAATTATGCATGGCAAATATAAATTCTCTTATAATATTTATAAAGTTTTTTTTTAACAAAAAAATGGTTGCCAATTGCTCCTTTATGTGTCTCCTTGATAAGTAAATCTCTTATACTTGATCTTGGGAGATAAAGTTTATTAAGCTTAAATAGAAAACTATCGTGTATACTATATCTTCCATTTGCTTTACATAATTGATATTCTTTATGAAAGACTTTGTCATTAGGATATATCTCTTTTAACATCTCACATCATAATAATTTAACATCTAGCATGAAAAGTAAGACAAATCTCCTAGAAAGAGCAACAACCACTATATTTTCTTTACCATCTAAGTATTTGATAGAGAACATAAAGGATTATAGGAAGCTTACCCAATTTGCATGTTTAAAACTCATTTTATTTTCACCATGCAAATATTTTAAACTCTCATGATCAAAATTTAACACAAAGGATTTAGGCCTCAAATGATGAATCCATGTCTCCATACTCTATGTAATGGCAAAAAATTACTTATCATTGGTATAATACTTTAATCTAGCACAATTCCTAATCATAGGTAGAATAATTTAATCAATCGCCATTTTTTTTTCACTAAAATGTGCTATTGATTTATTTTCTTGAGAAAGAACTCCCTTAATACCTACCCCGCTTGCACCATAAGTTACCTCAAAAAGTAGGTTAAAATTAGGAATACATCATAGAGAAGCATTACATAGTTTATCCTTGAGAGTATCAAAAGCTTTAGTGGCTTCTTTTCTCTAAACAAAGTCTCATTTTTTCATGAGTGGAGTAATAGGTGCGGCTATATTAGATAAATCTATAATAAATCTCCTATAGAAACTAGCTAACCCAAAAAAACTTCTAACATGATGTATGTCCTTAGGAATAGGCCACTCTTGAATTGGTTATATTTTTACAGGATCAATTTTAATATCCTTAGCACTAATAATATTACAAAGGAAAACTATACTTGAAAGCATAAAATCACACTTTCCCAATTTTCCATAAAGTTTAGTTTCCTTGAGTTTATAAAATAATTTCCTCAATTATAAAAGATGATCTTGTTCACTCTTGCTATATAAAAGTATATCATCCAAATAAACAACAATGAAGTCACCTAGGAAAGGATAAAGAATTTCATTTATAAATAACTAGGTGCATTACATAACCTGAAAGGCATACTAACCCATTCATAGAGACTGTTTTTAGTTTTAAATGATGTTTTCCATTCATCTTATTCCTTAATCCGCATCTGATAGTAACCACTTCATAAGTCTATCTTAGAGAATATTCTTGCAGTGCATAACTCATCAAGCATGTCTTCCAATCATGGCATAGGAAAATGATATTTAATAGTTATATTATTCACTACTCTTAAATCTATGCACATATGCCAATTACCATATATTTTAGGAACTAGTAAGACAGGTACACAACAAGAACTCATGCTCTCTCTCATGAAACCTTTATTTAATAGCTCTTAAATTTACCTTTGAAATTCCCTAGCCTCCTTTGGCTTACATCTATATGGTGGTCTATTATGTAAAGGCATCCCCTTTATCAAATCAATTGCATGCTCTATACCCCTAATAGGTGGTAGTCCAGGAGGTAAATCTTCTAGAATTAAATGGCTATATTCATCAGGAAAACTAGAATGATTTGAATTATTAGAATGTTTCTCCACCAATTGAGATGACTTATCTACCAAGGCATAAAAAACACCCTCTTCCCCAATAAAATTGATCACTTCCATTTCACATTGTAAGGAATATAGTTTAGGATGGATAGTAGTCACTAGTCCTAGTTGTTTGACCATTTTCTCACTAGCGACATTTGTAGAAGAGAACTATCTATGATAACCTTACAAACCTTATCACCATATCTATAAATAGTTTTAAAAAATTTATTCCTTCGTGTAGATTGATCATTAAGTGATATTTGCAATGCCCTTTGTAGTACGAAACAAGGATTTCCTTCTTCTTCTTGCATACTTAAGACATCATCATTAGATTCAGTTTCTAAGTCATCATCATCAATTCATGGTTCCATGTTTTCAATTCACTTAAGGTCAAGACTCTTAGAATAGTACATTCATTAGGAAAATGACCATTCCCTTTACATTTGAAGCATTGCTTAGTGGACATTTCACTAAATTTAGTTTTACTTTTATCCTTTGTTGAATAGTTATGTGTCCCAAATATTTATGTAGTTGCATTAGAATTATTTTTGTTGGATGTAGAATTTTAAGCACTTGTCCTTTGATATCTTTAGGAGACATAGTTTCTTTTTCACATTTTAAAGCTAACTTAATCAAATTCTCAAGAGGATTATAGGAAAACATATAAAAAATTTCCCTAATCAAATTGTTAAGGTCACCTACGTATCAAACACAATTTTGTTCTTTCCTCTCTTACATATCACATAATAGTGCTAGTCTTTCAAATTCTCTAGCGTATTTTCTACACTAAGTCCTTTCGTAAGAGCAGTTAATTTGATATACATATCTTTCTCATACACTTTAGGTACAAAATTTTTTCTTAGGTGTTTCTTTAACATTTTTTAAGACCTGATTTTACTCTTATCTTGGCTATCATAAGTCTTCTTAAGATTGCCATACCAAATCCTTGCAAACTTTTTGAATTTAAGAGTTGCAACTTTACACTTATTCTCATCATCATATTCTATGCTATCTTCCAAATTAATGGAAATTTCTTTTGAAAGTAATGTAATATAATGAGAAAAATATAATCACCTTCTTATTTGAGTTTCTATGGAAAACAAATAATTTGGGTTCACTAATAGGATAGTTTGTTCAATTTGCTTAACCATAAATAACCTCAAGTGTGAGTAATTAAAGAGACCACATGTTTCAATGAAGATGAGTAACACTTGGAAAAAAATTTTAAACTTAAACCAAACAGCTACACTAAATGAAGAAAAAAAAGACTATAATCACCATTCTTTGTTAACGACATAAACAAAAATTAGCTTATCGCCATATACCAAAAAAATTGAACCCTAATTTCCAAGTACATAATAATTAGCAAGAAAGGATTGAACTCCCAATGAATAAGATACAACCAAGAATTCTATAATTAATGACAATACCTTTGTTTGTTAATAAATTTTTACATATACTACTAATCACTACAAAAATATTTTCTAATATAACACGAGAATTACAAATACAAGAACAAGGGTGGGATGCATCCAACTAGTCAAATGATCATTTGAAAAAGGATAATTATAATTTGAGTTTTGGAAAATCATACATATTTTCTTCTCTGTTATCTTTTTATGCAACTAAATAAACACTTGATTATAAACACTTGATTCAATTAATAACATTAATGAATGAAAAATAGTTAGCTGCAATCTTAATAAAAAAAGCTTGTACTATGCAAATTGTACTAATTAATAAATGAGATCAAAATAAAATGATCCCTTGCTACTTTGGAGATATCAATTAACAATTACATATTAATCTCTTCATTCTAACATTGATTTAACATATAAATGGATGAAATGTTTGGTTTAATAAATTCAAATTCTAAATCTTCAATAAATGATAATATTATTTTATTTATTAATCTAATTATATATAGTTAGAATAGACAATTACAATTTCATTTCACATTTGAAGCTCTATTTAATAGTTAAATTCCTCCTACCCTATAAAAATATACTCTAACATACTCAAAATTCACTAGAAATGTAATAATTCACAAAGGCTAATGCTAAGCATCCAAATATTGATACCAATAAATCAAAAATGAATTAAAGGTAATAAAATTTTCATTTACTACAAATAAAAAATTATAAATATAATTGTGAATTATCTCTTATTAATGAACTGGTTATCTTCATTCTTGGAAAACCTATTATTTAATATGACAATGTTGGTGCTACCAATTGCCATGTAAATATAGTCTTTAACTCACATATAGGGCATGTGATTCTTGATTAAATTTTTATTTTCCATTATGTTCAAGTTAGAATACTTCATATTTCTCAAGTCTACTCTATGGGTCACCTAGCAGACTCTCTCACCAAGCTACTTTTTCATCAATGGCTAGCACCTGAGGGGTAGCAACATGTGATCTAATTTTAGATAAGATCAACAAGAGGATTTGTGGGTGGAAAGATAATATTCCTATGTATATGTGGATGGATAAATTTGATCAAAGTTGTCTTATCTAACCTACACTAATATACTATATTTCCATATTCCATATGTTTGCATTGGTTCCCAAAGAGATTAAGAAGCTAATGAAAACCTTCATGTGGAGTGCCAATAAAGGACCAAGTAATAATTCGTACTCAAAGAGATGGTTTATTATCACAAAGGAAAAGAATGATGGGAGTTTATGGGTTGACAATGTAATACAAAAAACATTAGGGTATATAAATAAAATAGATATAATGAATCATAAATGGGGGAGATGACTACTTCGATGGTTCCTTTCATAATCAAGTATTCACAATACTTGGTCATAAAAAAACAATTTCCACTGTGGGTTACTATAATCTATTAAAAGATAAAGAAGAATTAATATCAAATATTTTTATTCATATCTATTGATATTTACACCCTTACACATCAATATATAAATCTATCTATCTATCTATCTATCTATCTATCTATCTATCTATCTATCTATCTATATATATATATATGTATGTATGTATGTATGTATGTATATATGTATGTATGTATTACATGTGAAACAATTGCCATAGTAGAGAAGATGATTGCTCTTATTCTTTAAGATATCAACTCTTACTATAGATTATTATGATCAGAATAAGGTAATTGATCAAGATATTCTAAATGTAGTAAATAATAAATGATATCATATGATAAGGCAAAAGAGTAGAGGAAAATAATTAGGTTGTATAGAATATGTCAGAACAGGTAGTGCACGTGCACGAAATAGTGCGTGAACATGTTCAATTAGATGGGTTTAGGCTTTATTCTTCATGGATCTAATACTTCAATAGTCCTAACAATTCGGAATAGGGCTAATCATACCTAGACTAACCATGATCATACGCATACCATGGATGTGGATTATAGAGTAAATCAACTTAATGGTCTTGGCTGTGAGTCTGGGATAAGTTTATAAAGCTAGTAAGATCTTGTTTTTGAATAAAATGACAATTAACTTAATTTTTTTATATTAGTCATGAAAAATTAGGTTCTTGGTAATGTGAGTGAAAAATTGGTTGTCACACATGAGAAGAATGAGGGTAATGGTAGTAAGTAGAAACCCATTGAGTAGAGGGGTTAACCAAGCTAGCTCTGAAGAGACTCTATGTAGTGATCTAAACTCAAATTTACACAAGGATAGGAAAATAATAGTATATTTTTCATTTTATTTCCAAAATACGTGAAGAACCACCCAAAGTCATGAAATATTCAAGGATAAAATGATAAGTATAGGGGTATGTTACTTAATTTGAATAACAAAATGTCTAGAGTAATTTAGGAGTGTTATCTAAGATAGACTCCTTGAGCAAGTTCGATCGCCCTCTAAATAAAAAAGCATATGGAGAAAATTGATAGTGAGGTACTTGTGGAGTATTATTAAATTGATGAATGTGTTTTAAACCAAAGGCCATGTCCTATCTATTTCTCCTCAGATAATTTAATTTTTCAATATGAGTTCAAATTCTATTGGCATCAGTAGGGGCTACCTTTAAATTAGGGGGTATCTTTTCTCATAAATCCAATGGTTTTGTAATAGTTGCATAGTTGTACATGGAATATTCATTTAAAAGATCATTATTGAACCACCACTGAATCTTGATCATCCCCTTGTCACATCTTTGAACTCCATTCCTAAAAAATATTATAAGTCGGCAAGGTCTTTGATACAAAATTCGTTGTGGAGGAAATTTTAGAAGTGGTTTCCTCCCCGAGCTTAAAAAATGATGCACATGCATTGAAACGATAATATGCCTCTCATCCTCATTTTTGGTGAATAGAGACTAATCATTCTTTAATTGAGTGTATCCTTTAGAAACAAGTAAAGAGAAAAAAATTTCATAACACTATCTCAATTCTTGCTTTGAAAACATAAATAGATTTTTTTAATTTGTAAATAATTGAAGAAGAAATCTCCGGTCCTAGTTGTCATTTCATGCATATATCCTAATATAGATTACCATGTATGAAGTAATTGTTGACATCACATTATTACTTATAAAACCCCTTTATTTACTATCACTAACAAGAGCTTGTGTATTATAGTTATGTGAACCACTGGAGAGAAATTCTCCTTAAATTCTCCCCTATGTTTTACATAACGCAACATAAAAGTCTTTCTTTATATCATTTGGTAGTTACATCGACCTATACCAAACCTTATAGACCCTCTTATTGTCAATTGTTTTATTTCCTTTTGGAAACTTCAATAACTCCAATGTTCATTTTGCATTCAAAGAATCAAACTCATTTTTCATAGCCTTACGCCAATTAGAATGTAGACATCATATTTTAGGTTGTTTCTGCGTTAGTAAGTGTTATTAAGGTAAATTCTAAGTCAAGCTAGGGAACTTCTTTCCTTTTGTTATATAATTAGAAAATTTTATTTATATATCATAGTTTTCTCCATGTATAAGGATCGGAATGCTAGGGTATTGGACCAAACATTAGTACTAATAGATCTGGATGAAGTTTTCAACTTTGTTTTGCTTTGGTTGAGGTAGTTGATAAATACATTGGAGGCTTGTTTCCCATAAGGTTGAACAATTGAATTTTTTAGAAGAAGGTAACTAATTATCAATAGATACTTGTATAAATATGAAGTATAGTTATTATTCTAATTTTATATAAGAGGGTCAGATGTCAAGTTTGAGACTAGAGGTTGTAAGAAGATTACCTCTAGATGTAAAATAGTGGGAAGGCTATATGATGTTGAATATAGATCCCTCCCTTGTACATGTTTAGAGTAGGGGGACCACAATCGATAGTGAGGTCTATGGTTGACGCGATTATTTTAGGTGCATTTTTTTTACCCCAATTGATTATAGGGAGATCACTAGTGTAGAAATTATGGTCATATACAAATCTATGAAGCTCTCTATTAACACATAGACTGGATTCATCTATTTAAGCTAATAATTGAGCCTATAGGGATAAACTTTACAATAGATGTGAATGCCCAAGATCTAACCTCACAAGCAATCAGAAAATTACAAGATCTAATTGAAAGACAAATCAAAACACAATAATAATTAGGGAAGCAACAATGATCTTTACTACATACACTAACATTGATTACAGGGAGAATGAAACATCCTCAAAATATCACTTAGTACAATTTTTTTTCAAAACTATAAGAGAATTCAAAAGGATAAGGTTTGGATAGGTTCGGTGGTGTACCGCACATCACTAGGGCTTCCAAAAAATAGGTTCAGTAATGAACCATATATCTCTAAATATACATCTATTTATAGAAGTATGTAACCAATATAAGTAGATGGTAGAAACATGAAAAAACACAATCAGTGTTAATAAACACAAGGCCCCCATGTTTTTTCTAGAACTCTAGGCTTTTACCAAAAATCTTTAGAACCAAGTGTATACAGAAACACTAGTAGTGTTTCACAAACATGGGGTGCTATATTTTATCCCTTGGCCCCTTTTTGCTCCAAACTTATCTAAACACCTCTATGTAGCAATCCTTGCTATGCCATTGATACATATATAAGTCATGATCTCATAATATCCACTTTGACATAGTATTTGTAATAGTAAGCAACAAGATCAGAAAAGATCATCATGAACTCCTGAGTCCAAAGAGCCCACCATGGCATGCAAACATGAGAAAGGAATGAATTTGTTAGCACACACACTAGAACATCCTCAGAAGCAACTTTTTGTATCATCTCAATCTCATAAGCTACCTTTCTAGGCCACACAACATTATCTACTCCAATCAATGACAATCATAACCTTTGAACCTCTAAGGTTGAGCACTAGCACACGATTATCCCTCTAATAATTAGGACCAAAACCAAGATCAATGTAACCTGTAAACAGAACAACCAACAACATATACTCAATAAAAGACAATGTTGTACACATTGAGTACCATAGAATCCACACTACACCAAAATAAGGTGACTTCAAGAGACTCACCACACACATGCTCATATCACGAGCAATACAAAGGTCAGTATTAATCACATCGTACAGCAAGCATCTCACAGTTGTAGAGTATGAACTAGTGGCTAAGTAAGCCACCAAAACCACTTTAGAATTGGGAATATCTAATGTCTTCCTCTTGTTCTCCTCATAAGTTTATTTTTTAGCTATAAGCATATCATAAATGCACAACAAATAATAACTAATGAATCATCGCATACCAATGTATGTTTCTATGAAAAAGATCACATCCTTTCAATAAAAACAATAGAATAACATAAGGAATAATAAAGACCTAAAATAAATTTTGATTATAAAACTAGCTCTAGCACACCAATAATACTACTTGTAATATATAGTGCATAACTAGATCTACCTAAAGCAATGCCCAATCACTCTACGTACTATCTAATTTCCTCCTCACTAAAAGAATCTATATAATGTAGACAAACAACAAACTCACCTTTTCTGAAGCATCCAGAAGAATCTCCTACTCTACCTTCTTGCCAAGAAGGAACTCAAATCAACGACCCACTAGTCATGACAATAACACTCCTATGTCTCATTTACGTCGGCCTAAGAAAAAAAAATATGAGTAACACACTCCCATTGTATCCCCAATTATACCCTCAATAGTAGTGTTAACAATCTCATCTAATGTCCTAGCTCAATTGCTAACCTTTGCCACCACAAATCCTTTAGTAACCTTCAATGTGCCTTTTTAGTGACATATCAATAACATTTCATATCTAAGGAACACATCAAAATCAAGCTCTTGGTCATGCTAGGAACATCACAAACACCAGATAGTATCCTAACAACACCATAAAATATCCTAACCTTCACAGTCCCAAACGTAGCAACTCTACAAGAAGCAACATTTCCTAAGATAATAACTCCACCTCAAATAGTGTCATATATTTGGAACTAGCTTCAATTTAGACATAAATGGTAGGAGCACCTAGAATCCATAATCTACCTATTAGTCAATCTATTATATCCATATGTGGCAGTTAGGACATCACCATCGACATTGCCCTCAGTTATGGCAGCATTACACTCATCAAATAAAACACTAGAAATACCTATAGGTTTCCTATTAGAGTTATATTTCCTAATATGACCATTCATGAGATACCTATGGTAAACCATAGTCTAGAGCCTTTACATCCTAGATTTTGACTTTTTATTATCACCACAGCCCCTTAATACTAGCCCATCACCATATGAGTCATATGGAAATTCTTTAATCAATTGATTCTCAATTAATACACATTATAGCAAGGCATTATTGACATATACAAGAACAAATTCATCCTTTCTATACAACACAGTCTCATTACCATATTTATAAGAAGCAAGAAAAGAATACAATAGTATAATAGCTAGATCCTCATCATCTAATTTGACATCTATATTATGTAAATCCATAACTGTTGACTCAAATTCATCAAGATAATATTTCAAGGACTGGCACTCATCTAAATTCAAATCATGAAGTTGGCTTTTCAACAATAGACGATTCCTTATAGATATCATCAATTATAAGGATTATAACTTTAACCACAAGGTGGCAACAATTATCTTTTTCATCACTTCTTGAAAATCCTCATCAAACATTGCTTCAAGCTTCTTCACTTTCCCATATGATGCAATCTCTAATTCTTTCTTGAGCATGGATCACATTCATCTTCATTTTCCATAACCTAAAATTGATAAAACAATCAAATCTCTCAATTTCAAATATTTTATATGCCATCTCAATACAAATTGAGCCCACACCCAAAGTTTTGATACCAATTGTAGAAAAAAAACTCATAATAGATGTGAATTTCTAGGATTGAACCTTACAAGAGAGTGAAATTTTGCAAGATCTAATAGTGAGAACAATTACAATGAAATAACAATTGGGGGGGAAAACCACAATCATTATACATACAATACTAGTGATTAAAAGGAGAATTAAACAATCCTCTAAATATCATTTAGTATACAACTCTCTCAAAACCATAAAATAATTCAAGAGGAAAAGGTTTGGACAAGTTTGACAACGAACCACACATCAATAAGGTTTTATATAAATCTATTTATAGAAGTATGTAATTGATAGAAGTGAAGGGTATAAAATAGGGAAAAACATAACCCTTGCTAATTAATATAGGCCCCTTTGTTTTATTTATTTATTATTAATGTTTTTAAGTTAAAGAATGTAGGCTAATGTGGTGGATATGTACCTTTTTCTTTGCATTAAAGATATATTTTTGATATAGGCCTCTCCATTTAGTTTTTGCTATCATATTACATTGCATGGTGATAGAAAATTAGATAAGGATGCATCATATTGCTCCTTATAGGGTGTAAATTGTTTCTATTAGGTGTATCATCCATATGCCATAGTTATTTTTTACTAACAAGGGTAGCTAAGTTGTTACTGGTAGATTTCTTATCCGGGGGTTAGTTATGTACATACCTTTTTAAATTTTACATGACCTTATGATTAATAGTACTTTTATATATTTCTTAGAAGTTGAAAAAGTTTACTCATAATGATGTCAGTGTGGGTTTCAATGAAAAAAAAAACTATCTTAAAGAGGAAGAAAAATAATAGTACGTAATTAATATTTAGTGGCATGAATGATACAAGTTATGAGGACACTTATTTTTATTAGTTTCTTTAAACTTGGATTAGAGAGGAATAAACATCAAATTAATTTTTATTCATTTTTGAAGCCTTTAATTGTATTGGAATGTAATGATACATTATGCCTATTGTTATACGGTACGAAAGTAGTCACTCATGAGGTAATTTTTTGCACCTATACATTTTTCATGTGACAATTAGAGGCACGACTTTATTACTCACTACGTCAACATTTTCGACTCTAAGGCTATAACCAAGATTTTTAGGATGAGCAAGAACACTATGCTTGGAGAACTTAGGAACTTAGAGAAAGTAAGATAATGTTTATGTATAAAGAAAATTATTTTACTCATGAGAGAAGACAGAGCTTACAACTTCTTTGATGGTAGGAGAGAATGAGAACCTATTATATTTATCATTGAGGCCCTCTCCCCTCTCTTTACGGTGGAAGGTTCTCAATTTTATACAACCTTTTACATTTACATAAGAATTTTAGAGACGTCCTTATAGGTTTTCCTACAATCTTCTATATTATAGGGATCTAGAGAATTTTTCCATTATCTATAGTGTCTAAAGAGTATTACATTATCTTCCACACAATTTCACTAGAACCTATACAACTCTAGGGCATTCTAGAACCTTATGGAAAAGAAAGTTGAAAAAAATAAGTGATCGGTGACATTTGCCCAACCAATTCCCTTGAAATCCTCATCAAGTGCTTAGTGGCATTAAATGCTTTGATCTAGCCACAAAATTGCCAAAAGCATTCTTATTGTTCCTAACTTGCCTCACTATTTGGTTACCCCATCTGACACATAAGCTACTCGATATCATTGGAAAATCCAGTAGCAATATTTACCCGAACGAGGATGATCTCTGCAACCTCCTTTTCATAAAGATATAACATTTGTGGGTGGTGTCGGTGAGATCCAAACCGACCTAGGTTATCCTTATCCTTATGGTACGGCTTTATATGGATCACATTGAATATTAGGCTTTCCTTTGCAATTCCAATCTATATGATTCCTTTCTAACCTTCTTTACAATTAGGTATGGCCCCATGTATCACATTGAATATGGATCACATGTATCCGAGTCCATGATCTTGAATAGTTACCTCCAAAACTTACCTATAAATCGTGGTTCTCCGTTACTAATGATACTCCAAGGAATCGCCCAATACTTCACATCATTCTTGAAGAAGAAGCTTCTTGCTTCTTTAATAGTACAATCTCATGGGGGGTAAGGATGAACGTTCTACATTTAGAAAATTGGTATACCACAACCATAATGGAACCACATCCTTCTATAGTATGGAGTGTCGAGATAAAATACGTGGATATGCTTTCCCATTGCTTCTCTAGAATTGGAAGAGGATCTAGCAGAAAAATAGGCTTGCTTTGATCCACCTTGTCTTATTAGCTCATAAGACACGTATTCACATAAGCCTCCACATCATCTTAGATGTTCAGAAAATAATATGATTTTTCAAATAGAGAAAGGGTCACATGAATAAAAGGATGTCTAGCCCACTTGGCACTCCCATAGAAAATCTCTCCTTAGATTGCCCCAACTTGGCACAAAGTGTCAAAGACCAATAGTATAGAGCAAAGCACCTTCTAGCAAAAATCTTTGGGTCCTTCCTTCTATATCCATCTCCATAAAGATCTTAGCTAATTGATCTTTATTCAAAACATCTTAAACTCAATACATGATGTCACATTATAATTAAATCATAGATGCTAACTTTGCTTTCTGACTCAATATGCCTGTAACTATAGTGGCCTTGCCTGACTTATACTCCATGACATAGTCAAACTTAGCAAAAAAGTCTGGCCATCTTTCTTTCTTAGGACATAATTTCTTTTTCCTTTAGAAGTAGTTTGTAGTAACATTGTTAGTGTTAATCACAAAATAACTTCTAAGAAAGTAGTCCCTGCATACCCAAAGGCAATGTATGATATTTGTCATCTCTTTATCATGCAACGAGTATCTTCTTTTCATATCATTTAGTTTCCATCTCTCATAAGCTATGAGATGGATATATTGCATTAATACCACTCTAATAGTAGAATATGATGCATCTGTGTGTTCCTTAAACGGATCTAAATAGTTTGGAAAAGTTAATACTCGGTCTTCCATCAAAACTTACTTAAGATCTTCAAACACCCTTTGACATCCCTCCGTCCATTCTTGCGACATTCTTCTTAAGCAAACTGGTTAAGGGTGTGACCCTTTCCAAGTAATTTCCAAGGCTTAGGAAAGACCTTAGCACCAATACTCTATTAGGCAGTTCCCATTCTTTTATAACCCACACCTTAGCTTTATCAATAATGATCCTTCCCATTTTAGCTTGGTTCTAAAGGAACATTAACTCCTTCCCATTCTTTTATAGCCCACATCTTATCTTTATCCATAATGATCCTTTCCTTAATAGTTTGGTTCCCTAGGAACATTAATTCCTCTTGGGAAAATGAGCACTTCTCCATCAATACAAAGAGTTCATATTCTCTATTTACTTAGAAAAATTTCCCTAGGTGCTCAGCTTGCGCACCAAAGGTTTCAATGTAAAAGATAATATCATCTAACTACCCTACCACAAATTTTTTTTAAATGGATGGAAGATATTATTTATCAAATTAAAGAAAGTTATGGGTGCATTTGTGAGGCTAAAGGTAATAACCAAGATGTAACATATGTACTCTATAGCTCATCCCCTTTGGTTATATAGGTTTGCCAGCATCTTAACCTCAAATAAAGCTTGAAGAACCACTGGGCTTTCCCAAGTCTATGAAACAAGTTAGCCACTAATAGAATGGAATACTTTTTCACTGTCACTTTGTTTAGTGACCTACAGTTAATACACATCAAGACGCTTCCATCTTGCTTCCGTTAAAATAGCACTAGGGCACTAAACTGAGCTTGCATTGCCTTATGAAACCACATCCAATAATTGCTTGAGTTGCTTTCTCAAATCCTCTAATTATGGTAGGGCCATCCTATAAGGACCTATGGCTAGAGGCTTAACACCTTTTTCTAATTTTATCACATGATCCACCTTATCCTAGGCGGGAGTTTGTTAAGAAAAACTTGTGGCATGACATCCTCATACACTTTAAGTACTCCCTTAATCTCTTTCGACATCTTTGATACCATTGGTAAGGATTTTTCCTTCATCATAGACAATACTGTGACCTCACCCTTCTTAAGTCCTTTAGATACTTGCATAGCGAAAGTTATCTTGCACTATAACTTCTCCTAGAGTAGGGATACAACATATAACTCCTACCTTTAAACATATGCATGTTGTTAGCATCAAGGAACAATAGTGGGTGTAAGTTATCAATGAACTACATGAAAAGAACCATTTTAAATTTGTATATAGGTACCACAGTCAATTCCACCATGCCTTCACATTTTTCCAACCGAATGGGTATCCCTCAAGTAACACCAAGGATTGGCCTTGAAACTAATTTTACATGTTCATCCATCTAATATCCTTAGAATACTAAATCTCGAGTCCTGTGGATTCTCTTTTATTCATAAAGTTGTGAGTAGCTCGTATCTCCACTGACACCTTTGTGTCTCCACATTTTAACTTAGATTTGACAAAAATCAATCCCTTAGTTGCTTTAGGCTCTACATTTGGCATCACCTTCTCCTTGGACATCTCTTTAGGTTCCTCTTTATCCCTATCCTTGGTAAATCTTAGGAAGCACTTCAAACCCATTTATACTTCCTTCTCACCAGATGTCCCTTCTACACAAAAGGAACTAAAAAGGGTATTCAAGTGCTTCCACTTGGGACATTAAAAGGACATGTGCTCCATCTGGAATATGATGCACATTCTTTTCTTAGGGTGATCCTTTCCCCCTTCATTCTCTCCCTTCGACATAGGTAGGTCACCTTCCTTGTGTGATTTCTCCCCCCACCCTTATATTTTCAACCTTTCTTTAGCTCTTCCTTCTTTTCCATTCACAACTTGTTCAGGGACACTACCTCCCTTATAGCCTAAGCAAGGTCTTAGATATTGCAATGGCTCAACTCTTGCTCCACCTATGTTTTCATCTCATCCATGAAGTATAGTACCCAATTCTTCTCTAATATGCCTAATATCCCAAGGGCAAAAGTAGGCTTTGAGATCTTTCTTAAAGTGCTCCCATTTATCGATTACCACCATGCTTCTTTTTATCACATGGCTATGACATCTCCACCATATCATGAACATCATGTTGAAGGTGGAGGGCAGTGGTATCAATGTTGTTGACATCATCATCTATACCTAAATAATGCATATATCGTTCTACCATACAAATAAAGTTATCAAGTTCTTTAGATGTAACACCTCTAATTTTTACAACCAAAATTTATCTTGTTTTAAGTCAATGTGGAAGAAATAATAGAAAAATATGGAATGTTACCCCTAAATTGAATATAAGAGAGGTGTAGTCATCCACCTAACTAGTACTTGATGTAAGGATAAAATTTTTAACCAAAACTATGCAAGAGAATTAGAGATAGTGCAAGGGAGAGAAAAAGAGAGAAAATGATAAGAGAAAGATAAATAATGTATGGCATGATAAGTTTACAAACCAAATAGAGGAACAAGGTCAAGAGTTTAAGTAAAAAAAATAAAAATATCCTAACATAGTGGGAGCCTAATCAAACCATGTAGTGTAAATCTAAGATACAATAAATCTTCCCCTAAGTAAAGGCCAAATAGTGACCCACAATAAGCTAATCAAACCTTCCAAGCAGCACCTACTTCCAAGAATAAAATCTCGATCATCACAATGACAATACATGGTGGTATAAGTATGGTGGGGTACTAGTAAAACAAGTTGACTCTATGACATGGAAAAGGCTCATACTACACCTAAAATTCATATTAACCATGGTATAATAGATATGCTAGAACATCATCATAGAATGATAGTGATAGAACATGATGATAGCACATGTCACAAGCATACTAAACCATATTATCATTCGTACATTATATGACCACAAAATCTAACTATTATGATATTCATATGGAACACCTAAGCATCCACCATGAGCATGGATCATGGTAGGAACAAAAGGGTACGTAGGTTCGTAACATGGGCATAAAGAGTTGTTGACAAACCAAGCTATCTTACGAGCTTTTTGGACTTGCCTTGTTAAAGGCTAGGCTCGACTTGCTTATTTAGCTAAATGAGCTTAAAAATTAGGCTCGATCTCAAATCAATTGTTAATATGACCTAAGCTTGAGCATATTAAATTTGGTCTTGAGATCGATTACAGTGCAAAAACTCATGAGCTCGTCTCATTTACCACCAAAGCTCTCAAGTTAGCTCATTAAAAGCTCAACTCGACTCATTAAAAGCTCGACTTATTTATAAATAAGCCAAGCTTAAGCTTCATTTTTAGGCTCGTTTAGTAAATGAGCCGACCCCAAACCTACCTCGATTTGGCTTGGCTTGGCTCATTATAAACCCTGTGGGCATACCCTTCAAAATGGAGCACTAATCCTAATATAGGTGTTTAGGGGATCACACAAAACACAAACATGGACATGCCCTCCAATATTGGAGCACTAATCTTAATATAGGTGTTTAGGTGATGAAACCAAACAAAAATAAGGTAATCTAAAAATCCCAACTAGGTTTTACTTGATGACACCAAATGTAGAGATAAATTCACCCATCATGGTCATGAGCACCAATTCTTAGATGGTTAACCACAATATTATTCCTATAGCCACATTTAGGCCACAACCAGATAGTATAGGAAAGGTATTTACCGAAAGGAGATGAAACTCCAGCAATCATAGCGTACCGTTTTATATAAGCACCAACATCATGATGGTTTGCCATAATATTATTCCTACTCCTATATATAGTTCATAGCCTCATATTATGGGAAGGGTACTGAGTGAAAGGAAAGCAAATGTCACATGGTAACTACACTACTAACTCCTTGCAACCAATATAAGAGTTGGAGAAAAATTCTTGAAGGAAATCTTATTCCCATTATATTATTAATTAGTGATCCCACAATTTGCATCATACTTCTAGAACAATCCGATTAGGTGTTTCTAAATATTGACACCAAACTTAACTCAAGGCCACAAGTCAAACAATAAATATTTGACACTTTTTAATTTCATTATTAGTTACTAAGTGATATCATAATTCAGAGTCCTAATTCCATTAAAAACCATATGGTTTTTACCAAGCAAAAATGGAAAAAAAAAACACAAGACATACAAGTCACCAATTTGGTGTCTAGAGGTGACAATAAGCTTAACCACTCAAGTAATCATACATTATTATTTTAATCCATACTAAATCTAAGTTAAATATGGTTGAAATCATGATTAAAATGTTTTATTTGCATAGAAACATTAATATGAATTTCCAAAACAAAGAATGTTAAATATCAAGCAAACATGGAGATATACAGAAAACCTAGCTGAGTAGTTCCTAGGACTAGTCAACTAATATGCTCGCACCGTATCTAAGAAAGCAACACACATGAAAACTAATAGACTTGTTGGTCCAAATGATCAACTATTATTAAGAAACGATTGATGAGTTTGGCCAAACCTATTGATGGTTCTAACCCAAGTCGAACCACTCTAATCACCAAACAACAAGTTGATGGTTTTGGCAAACTGATCAACTGTTCATGGGAACCAATCGATGGTTTTGCCTAAACTAATCTATTAGTCTAAGTAGAGACTAAACTACACTATTCATGGGAACATAAGTAGATAGTTTTGAAAACGATTAACTATTTATAGAAACCAGTCGGCTGGTTTGTTGAACTAATTGAATTAACTCACAACTAACTGATCAAAATTTCTAAACCATGTGACTGCTCACAAATAAGGCAATGGGTCCAATAGATCAATTGATTGGTTAGGGTGAAATAACACCAAACCAATGAACCACACATAATAACATTGAAAATCTTCTCCAATTTAATCCTGTCATGTGTCTATGTTGTAAGGTATATATAAAGGCCATCTAGTTTTATGTTTAGGTTGAGAAAAAATATTATTAACCTAAAATAAAGTTTAGGGTTAGGCTAAGATTTAGGATCATAGGGTTAGGGTAGGGTAGTAACATAGAAATTTCTAGACTATATAACTCCTCACACAGCCAGTCAATGGGTTCAACAAACTATCAACTTGTTAGGGTAAAATAACCCCTAGACTAAGGAACCACGAATAACAACATTGCCAATCTTCTCCAATTTAATCCTAGCATGCATATATATGTTATAGGGAATATAAAAGGAAATAATCCACACATCAATTCACACCAATAACAATAGGAATAAAAACTCAACAAGATCATACTTTACTTCAATAAAAATAATACTTCATGCATCCATTCATCAACATGGGTAAAATAATATATAAGGCGTGTTGTCATCAATCCTAGGCTCAAGTAATTATGTTAAAGAGCTTATATACTATCAACTCATATGAAAACATGTAAAAGACATCGAGTACTCTGATCATCCTCTAAGAATGAATTAAAGATTCAACATCATATTATATTCACAACCTTCATAATAAGACCAAAATAGATAAATCATGCTTAACACCCCATGATTTACATCCTACTCATGCTATTATTATTAATAACACAAATAGGTCCTAAACATGTTCATCAATTAATTACACCTCACTTTCATGATTAAGTCATCAAATTAATGCTGTGAGATAAAAATAACCTAAGCATGTTCACATAATACACATCAAGGAAGAAACTAATGAGAACCACATCCACAACAAATTCAAGCTTCATAATATCAAAACAAGCATCAATCATACATATATATGAAAAATTCATCAAAAGGTCATAAAGACCACATACTACTAAACTCAAACAATATATGATACATGGATAGAAAGCTAAAGTCATGGAATTAGCTAAGCACATAAACATGTTTAATATATAGAACCTCCATAATTTAGTTATTACACCACACTTCTTATGTAAACACATGTTCCACACTTATGACCCAAGATCCATATGATGTCACATCTCATACTTATAACCATCCATATTCACTATGCATATCTTAATCTATATGTATATAATAATTCATGCCTTTCTCTATGTAAATGATGAAAATCAAAGATAATAATTAATGCAAACATAAACACTAAACCTCATCATAAAATAGAGATTTGTCTTTCCTCAAAGTAAATATTCTAGGAAAGAGAAAATACTCATCACTTGATGACCCACTACAAATCCTTGATTATCTAATGAAAGTAAGACTCCAAAAATTAGAAAAACATACTTTAAAATTTAATTTAAATAAGAAAAATAGAGAAGAATGATAGAGGTATAAATTATCAACCTTTACCCATAAGTTAGATAACCAAGAGTAGCAAGGAGAAATAAATCTTCAGCTCTCTCAAAACTTTAATGCCCCTTTATTTATAGAAAACAAAGAGGAACTAAAGTAAAGATTAAGAAGAAGGGAAATTGAATCTAATGGAAGAGTAAGGGCTAAGGGCCTTGGTTCTTTACTAGAAAAAGAAAAGGAAATGAGTGAAAAGAAGTTCTCCACACTTAGCAAGGTATGCTAAAAGAAGAAGAGTGGAAAGGAAGAACAAATGTTTAAGTGATGATAAGAAAATGAATTTGTGGCTAAGAGGAAGGGATTTATTGTTCATACCAAAAGGGAAGGAAGCAGAACACTCAAAATATAGAAAATTTCTATGGAAAGGAAAGCAAGTAGAGGGGTTTGATGACTATATATAAAGAGGATAAAGATATTAGATGAGGAGAGGCCTAAGGGGTTTGCTAGTCAACTAAAAGGAATGAAGAGAAAAGATAGAGAGTTGACTTATAAGGGTGGAGTGGAGGGTTATGTATAAATGTGTAAGAAATAATGAATGATGAAGTAAAGGGTAGGAAGGGTGATGTTAGAAAAAACGAGAAAAAGATAGAGCAACAATAGGGAAAAAAGTTCTACATGAGCTAGAGGAGAGAGGAAAAGGTAAGAAGGGAAAGGAAAGGTGGTAAGTGAGGAAAAGTATATCAAAACTCCTTTTGGAAGATTTTTAGCTAAATAAAATCATAGAGTTATCTAAATAATGTGAAAATAATCCCAAAGCAGCAAGATATACTAATTAGAAGAAAGAGAATGTAATTACAATTTCTCATAAACATTTTAAAGAGAATCAAAGATAAAATAGAAAAGGATCCTCGAATCACTACCTAACAAGTTAATGGGTTTGGGGAAATGGGTTGACTAGTTCTGTGAGAAATGAAAATAAGGATCACTAGATGTACAAGTTGATCGGTTCGACTAACCAGTTGAACAATATTGCTCAAAATTCCATATTTTCACCCAATTCTAAGTCCTATCCAAAATCAAAACCGCTTTATTTTATATTAACCTAATTTTGAACATATTTTTGAAAATTGTTAGGAGAGGATATTATATTAGAATCGCACTTACCTTCATGTTTAGGTGGCTCAAGGCCTAAAACCCTTAGTCCTCTAGCATTCCCAATATGCCTTCCTTGCTTTAGATCCATTCTCAATGCAATATGCTCTGCTCTAAGGTTTTTAAACACCTCCCTTAGGGTATATATATCCTTATAAAATTCTACGAACAAACAGTTGATGTCACCAAAGAATTGGTCATGAATATCCTCATCAAGATATTTATCCTTCTATCTTACTTTCCACCCAAGTAACCCTTTCCTTATGTGAACCCAGTTAGTCCTTGGACATTGACTTATCCTTCCCATCACCCTTTTCCTTCTTCTCAAGTTTCCTACAACAAATCTTGAGGTAGATGGTCATCTTACTTGGGTTATTTGCCAACTTGTCATTTGTCATCGTTGTGATCTCTTGTAACTAAAGCTTCCCTTCTACCAATACTCTAATACCATATGTCATGGGGTGACTTTTTGCAACTAAGTCTTTTCTGTCTAGTACTTAGTGGCACAACTCCTTTAGTGCTCACTAGGTAAGTCTTTTCCACTCAAGGGCTATTAGTAAGCCTTATAAGTTGAGTAAAAACACTAATGTTTGGAGAAATTAGGAATTTAGTGTAACACCCCTAAAATTTACTATTAAAAAATTTTATTTCATTAAAAGTTATGCGAAAGCAAAAACAATAAATTTTATTGATGCTACCACCATAGTTAGTACTAGACTAGTTTTCTCGTACTTTTTCAGTACAAAGTGCTAAGGCTTAAAAAGAAAGAGAATACATGTTACTGCAAAAAAAAATATAAAACTAAATCAGATTTGTATGTTAAATTACGTTACAAGATAAAATCCAATATGGATGGTTGTAGAGATAGAATAATTAAATAGGGAGAATAAAGGTTTAAAGGATAAACTAAGAAACTTCCCAAAAGTCCTTACACTCTTACTTTTGGGAAGGGATATTGCTTATTGAATAGACAAGGACCCACAAAAGGAACCCTTCAACACTATGGTACTGAGTAACCCTTTATATAAGACTAAAACGTAGGGCCGACATGCAACACATCATTCAAGCATAAAAATAATAACATACTCAATGCATAGAAATAAACAAAACGACATAGAATGGACATGTATCTTAAGAATCATATATCATCCAATCCATTTATTTAGCATTTCTAGTGCTTATCAAGAGAGACAAGCACCAAGGCCACATTTATACCATAAAAATAGATCATAATGGTGAAATCAATATCATTTGGTCTTAAGCCATTGATTATATATTATTCATAATCACCTCTCGAATTATATCTATGTGAGTATGGGAACCCCACTATTATAGTAAGTGGATCGAAAATACAATCCATGGTAGAATGCTCCTAGGCATTATTCTCACGAGTGGATTGGTTTGACCCCGACTCACATGGTATTTCACTATAAGTGATTAGTGTCTTTTCCATGATTTATTATCATCCAATGTTTGGTTTATTAAGCTCAGGACCCCCCCCCACTATTATAGTCACTGGATCAGAATATACTACATGGAAAAACTTACCTTGCCACTTTTAATTGTTGGTGGACGAGTCTCCAAGGTAAAATGATCTTGGCCACTATTTTTGCAAACAGATTGGTCTAGGCTCAGCGTAATAATCTTTCACTTTAAATGATTAGTATTTTTTCATTTAATTAACAAAACAATTCCTTCTATCTAAATTAATAGGGAGATCACGAACCTAGAGACACAAAGGTATATGGATCATATTAGCACATATAAGCATCACAATACTCTCCAACCATCAACATAAGGATGCAAAGGTACCTTAGTTGCATTGGTGTACTAGAACACATAGTACCCTACCGTCAAGGACACCTAATCTATAAGTATGCATACCCCCTTAGTAGGTCCGTAGAGATAAATAGAGTAAGATGTAGGGCTTGGCTGGGGCACTAAGGCACACTAATAAATCAATAATAATTGTGGGCTAAACCACATCTTTAGGGTAGTGACTCCTATAGAGCCACTATTCCTAACGTCGAGGTCTTCCACTTTAAGTATTAGTGTCTTAATTAAGGTGATCACAAGAAGCACAACAATCACATACTTATTCACTTTTATATGTTTCCACTATTATTATGTAATCATTATGAGTAATATTATCCATGTTAACTTAAATAGTCCACTAAGGCCAACTTAGGTTCCAATTCTTATACTTAAGCACCTTGGGTCAAAATGACTATGCCCTTGAGGATAAACCTTAATCTTATCATTTATTTTCATCACAAAATTTATTTTTATTTATCCTCATGCCATAATAGGTCATCATATCATAATTACACCATTAGTCATAGAATCAAGTACTTTATACCAAAGGATCATTTAACACATAAACCCTAACATGTACTTCTAGCACATCCAGCATACATTTCCATGCAAAATTAACAATTAAGGCACCTTTTACACAATCTTGAAATTAACATTATAATGCACCCATAGTTATCCATTCAACTCTATACCATACATTATCCTTAAAATACACACTAATTTACTAAAATACCCTCATCCTTATAATATAGTTGATTATACTTAAACAAGTGATACTAAAGTCATAAACCCTTAATCTATTGTTTAATATCCTTTATAACTTATTAGGAAGGTTTATTAGATTAATTGCCATGTTCAATGCAAATTGCCAATTTATCCCTTCTCACTTACAAAATTACTAAATTATCCCTCTTAATTTCCTATTTACAAAAATAACCTTTTACTTTTCAATTTACCAAATTACTCTTCATGCTTTTATAATTACCAAAACACCCTTCATACCTATTAAATTACCAAAATACCCTTTATACTTGTTAAATTACCAAATTATCCTTCATACTTATATAATTGCCAAAATACCCTTCATACCTATATGATTATCCAAGTACCCTTCATACTAATTAAATTACCAAATTACCTTTCATGTCTATATAATTACCAAATTATCCCTTTTTAGTTGTAAATTACCAAAATACCCCTTTGAGTCGTTGAATTACTAATTTACCCTTTTTATTCATAAAATTTCTAAGCTACCCCTTTCTCATGCCAAATTACCAAAATACCCTTATTACTCGTTAAATTACCAAATTACTCCTTTCTCATATCCCTTCCTCATGTCAAATTACCAAAATACCCTTCTAACTTACTAAATTACCAAATTTCCCTCTTCCTCATACCAAATTACCATGGTTCCCTTCTTACTTATTTAATTACCAAATGTCCCTCTTTATTCATAAAATTACTAAGTTGCCCTTTTTCTATGCCAAAATTACCAAAATACCCTTCTTACTTATAAAATTAACATATTACCATTTTTATTTATAAAATCACTAAGATATCCCTAACACATAGAATGATGTCACCCATCATCCACATGCATCATCGAGCACCACCAACCATTATTATTGATTATTAATGCCCATTATCACCTACCATAC
Organism: Tamarix austromongolica; assembly: GCA_039764185.1. NCBI lineage: Eukaryota > Viridiplantae > Streptophyta > Magnoliopsida > Caryophyllales > Tamaricaceae > Tamarix > Tamarix austromongolica. Next base: position 3,962,799 of record CM077808.1, on the reverse strand, counting down.
ACACTTATTTAGGCCACACCCTATGTATAAGTAAAATTACTACAATGCCCCTAGGGCTCATATTAATATTATCTCTACTTCAAATAACCATATTTACTTATCATGACATATACATGTATCTAATATTATTGGTAATAACAAGGATCATTTCTTAACCATCATTTCTACATGTGACACATTTCTACTAATATAGTATGCTTTTCATTCCAACTACCACCATACATTACAAATCATGATATGTTTAACATCACCTAATATGCACACAACATATTCCAAAACCCTAATGTGCTAGCATACGTATATCCACAAATTTTGGTAAGGTATAATAGTTACCTTATTTCTAGTAAGAACTAAACTTTATCAGTACCCCGGTTAAAAGTTTAATCTTAGATTAGTAAAATTTGTATCTAGAAATAATATAAAAATTAGCATTTTATTAGAAAAAAATTAAAAGGATAATTTTTTATCAAAAAGCTTATTAAATATATACTAATACTAACTATATTTGTACCTCAAAATTTTAGTTAAGTAAACTTATAATGTAAAACAAAACTCACGCTGCATGGACAGCATGAGTTGCACGCACAAAAGAAAAGGGGAGAAATAGGAATAAGGGTGGAAGGAAGCCAACGACCTAGTGGGAGGGAGAAGGAGGAAGAGGGTCAAGTAGCCCAAGGATGGAAGAAAAGAAGGAAAAGGAAAAAAGGAAGGAAAAAGGAGAAAGAAAAAGGAAAAAGTAAAAAGGAGAAAAGAAAAATAAAATGATATTTGGTATTAAGGTTAGAAATTATTTATATAGATAAATTATTTCAATAAATTAATTTATTCAAAATTTTAGATATTAATTTAAGAGGATAGTTTTAGTAAAATATGGGTTTAGAAAATTATTTAAATAAAAAGAGTATGATAAAATAATAAAATATATATTTTAACTTATCCATTTTTATAAATTAAAAGTCCATAAAATAATTTAATTAATAATTTAAAATTAAATTATTCTAAATAAGTATTAATCATTAAATTTTAGGTTATACAATTTTTAGGTATTACATCACTACTCCCTTAAAGAAAAACTTTGTCCGCGAAGTTTACATCTTACTACTAGGGATACAAAAGATGGATTTTAGGGTACTCAAGGTAACTAACCCCTTAATGGTGAACCTATCTGACCAAAACACGGCCAAAGAAAAAAACTACACATTTATTTAATTACTCAAAAATAATTACAATGGATTCTCTGGTATGTCGGAAGAAGACACATTGGGATTAATCACTTGCTCATCAGCTCTAACTAGAGTGGTTGAACAGGTTTCTCTAAGCATCTAATTCTATTTAACTGGATATTGTTGGGACCTCTAAATTTTGTCATGGGGTGCGTTATAGCACTCGAAACTCCTATACCAAAGTTGACCACAGTCATGGCACTGGACTAGCTTTCTCATACATTCCTTACCTCGGTGATCTCTTCTGTAACGGCAATAATGGTAGTGTCGGCCTGGTCTCTTGCTAGTCTTTCCACGGGAAGTACTCTAACTGTTTTAGTTTCAAAACCTAACTTGAGGTTGATGTTGAACCCATGAGACCTTGCTACTAGGATGTTGACTATTTTCTCTAAGCTTTGGCTCTTTGTTCTTCTTCTTGCCTAGGATGACATCGGCTACACAGGCCCGCTCGTACAATATGGTCAAGTTGTGGGAAATGGACATGCCCATCATGCTCTAGATATTGAAGTGGAGTCATTACTAGAATTGAAAGGCCACTGTAGCCTCGCTAGCTACTATGTTAGGAGTGAACCTCTACAGCTCAGTAAAACATGCAGAGTACTCTCAAATTTACAAGCTTCATTGTGTCAGCTCCGTGAACTCTTTTAGCTTGGCCCTCTTGAGACATTCAGTATAGAAGCACGCGTTGAGTGCAGTCTTAAAGTATTCTCAAGATGCTAATTGTCCTCCTTGGGCTTGGAGGTCTTCCCACCAAGTATCGCCTAGTCCCTGTAGGACGTATGCTGCGAAACTTGTCCTTCACTCCTTAGGGTATTTGAGGGACTCAAAGATCCTATCAAAATCCCATTTCTAGCCTTTTAGGATTATGGGGTCTTCTTTTCCATCATAAAATGGAGGCTGATGATGCAAGACTTTATCGAGCTAATCCTCTCCAATTCCCATCTAAGGGTGATACAAAAGTAGAGCGAGTTGAGGCTGAGACATAGGGGACCGCTGGGCTAAGCCCATGAAAGTCTCGAATGCCCTTTCCTGGTTGTTGACACACCTATCTAGGGCCATATCAAGTTAGCTGCAAAAAAAAAGTGGGTTAAAGAAGGTGCTATTTCTCAAGCTAGATGACCCATACCAAGGGTCACTTAATCTATCCATACTGAACTCACAAGACTAATCTGGGTTCGAGTATACATGAGAAAGGAAGGGAAAAGTCACTTAAAAGCATTTAAAACTTGAAAGTTTTTGCAAAATACTCTGATATTGACTTGTATTATCAGCTCAAAAACATTTGAAACTAAAAGAATTTTTTAAAACGCTTTGATACCAACTTGTAACATCCCCAAATTTACTATTAAAAAATTTAGTTTTATTAAAAGTTAAGAGGAAGAAAGAATGGTAGATTTCGAGGATGTTGCCGCCACACTTAGTACCAGATCGATTTCCTCCTATCATTCTATTACCAACTGCTAAGGCTTGAAAAGAAAGAAAATACATTTTATAACAAAACCAAATTATAAAACTAAACTAGAGTTTTGCATTAAATTACTTTATGAGGTAAAATCCAATATTAGTAGTTATATAAACAAAATCATTAAACATGGAGAATAAAGAGTTAGAGGATAAAATTAGAAAACTTTTCGGAAGTCTTTACGCTTTCACCTAAAAAGGATAAAAAGATATGATAAAATAATAAAATATTTATTTTAATTTATTGAATAATGATAACCATTTTTATAAATGAAAAGTCCACAAAATAATTAAATTAATCATTTAAATTAAATTATTTCAAATAAAGTTTAATGATTAAATTCTAGGTTTTACAATTTTGGGATATTATACGTAGAGAAAGTATGAGAGTCTGTATTGTATGATAAGAGTACTTGTATTGATGGGAGAGGAAAATGTTTACAAATTCTTGGACGAGGGGAACAAATGGGGTCATCGTGTATTTATTATTGAGGCTCTATCCTCCTTTTTCTTTAAGTAGAAAGTTCTAGATCTTCTACAACTTTCTACATTTACATGAGAATTTTAGAGACTTTCTTGTAGGTTTTCCTATGCTCTTCTAGATTGGAGGGATCTAGAGAGTTCTTCCATTCTATAAAGTGTCTCTCTAGAATATTACATAATCTTCATAATTCTACTAGAATCTACATAATTCTCAGGCCTTCTAGAACCTTCCAGACACATTAATGTTTAAAAAAAATAACCAATCCTTGATAGATCACCCTTAAACAGATACTAGGTCAAACCAAAAATGACAATTAATTTCCAATTACATAAATAATTTTAAATGTAGCTTCAGGAAATTATTTTGGGACGAGGAAATGGAACGTAGAAAGGGGAACACTTCAGAAATGGGACGAACTGTTGCAACAAAGTTTCTGTGTATCATTAGTTATACAGTTGCCGGTGAAATGTTATGCCCTAAACACAACTAAAAATTTGATGTGCAACGCTGGTTTATTTTAGTGAGCCTAGGGATAACAGCTGTAGCACGCTCAAGCAACAAGATGGACATCATGACTGGATCACAATACTAGTACGTAAGATAACTGACATATCCCTACTCTTCACCCACTGATCACTTGCCACTGTGATATATAAATCGCGTCCGTTTTACCTACAGAGCTTCATCATTGGGATATCTGCAATCGTGATAGCAACCTTTTCAACGGGGCTTGATTCCAAGTGCTTTCAGGTGAGTCCGATCCTTGCTTTGTTTGAGAATCCTATAATGAAAGATTAAGACCTGTGCCCTGTATTTTGGTGAACTCGTATCAAATTTCTGTGATGCATGGCGAAACTATATGCACATGCAGTTTCGTAAGGATGGCGTCGAAGAGGCAGACGATATTCCATATGGATACGGTTTCTTCCACCTCGTATTCTCGCTCGGCGCCATGTATTTTGCGATGTTGCTAGTTAGTTGGAACCTCAATCACTCAACCACAAGGTAATTAATATAATTGTTTGCCTTTATAGTTTTGGCCCAGTTAATTATAAAGTTGCATTATCGGTATAGTAATGAATATATATCATTATTGATATTATTCAGATGGAGCATCGATGTTGGTTGGGCAAGTACATGGGTGAAGATTGTCAATCAGTGGTTTGCAGCTGCTGTGTATTGTAAGTGAACCACGGGCAAAGTTATCATGCCCTTCATAAATAATGCTACCAGTTTTGTTTGATAATGCATAATATCATCATTTTTTTAAATAATTAATAAAAGAATATATATATATATATATATATATATATAACTTACCATAGTCACGAGGTACAACCAACTCAGCTCATGACCAAACCATCAATACAACTACACCGTATATTGGAGTAAGACCAAAGGCAAAATACCAACCAGCAATAATAAAACTAATATTCTAAAAATGACAGATAAAAGTGTGTGATACGATACATAATATCATTATTGATACCATGGTGTGTTTCCTGTCACAAAATTGCTTTCAATACAGTATGGAAATTGGTATATCCAGTTATACAGCGAGGCAAAGTGATGGACCATGAAGCAATTATCTAGCAGCCAAACCAGAGACAAACCGACTGCATGTAACGTCAGCATGTCCTCTTTACCATATATGAAAGTGGAAAGCATGAAACCGAAGAGACGAATTATAAGTGTAAGCACACTGAAGGTGGTATTGTATGGAAAATATAAGGTCAATACGCCGGAAGAATACTCGTGAAGTTTCTCTTAAAGGTGTCGACACCACTCAACTTGATTATTATTTAAATTCTTTTAATAGTGGTTTCTATTATTAATAGAGTTTGAATTGCATGAAATGTACGAATTTTTTTTTCCCTCTCACTTCGTTGAATTAATATTGTTTAACAAAAACTATTTATCGTTGCCCGTTAGTAGAGCTGCTTAGATTGCGGCTCTCTAGGTTAATGAAATTATGTCGCTGTTAACACGTTTTTATGATTTGAATAGCTTTTTTTCATATGATCGAACATAAGTAATTTTTTATTTTGAGGCATGCTGTAGTAGCATTTGTAATATATCTTGTCACTGTCAATTGCATGTTTTGTAGCTTCTTCTAGACAAATATTTAGCTACTAAAGACAGTTTTGAATATACTATGGTTGGCCAACTTATTGCAAAAGGTATTTTACATATAGAAGGAGTTAAGGAATAAACTTTTCTTACTTTCCCATTGCACAAAAAGCATTTAGGTTTATTTATTTATTTGTCTTTAATTATTTCTATTCTTAATTAAACAAATGTGATGAGTTTTAGTTATTATATCTAGATTAGCTATTTAATTGGCATCTTAAGCAGTATAAAATTAATAGATGATGATATTACATAAATTGTATCAACATGCTAAATTATATATATGTCATAAATCAGTTTTTCACTAGTATTATGCACCGAACACTACCACAAAACAAACATTTAATACCAGTTAATTTTTATATTAGATAATGGTACTAAGCCGTTATTGTCTTTACAATTACCTAATCTTTGATAATGTTCAAAAACCATAATATAAAATACAATAAAGACGCTTATGTTGAAACATTAGATGTCGGTTATTGCTAATAATAGTTAATTAAGGCTAAAAAATATGGAACTTTAGATAACAATTCCTTATATAACTATTATCTATAGTTTACCGTTTGAATTTTTTTCAAACACTTTAGATAATGGTTATATTAGGAGCCATTATTTAAAGTGATGAATTTCTTTGCTTTAGATAGCAGTTCTTAATGTAATTGTTATCTAAAGTGTTTAAAAGAATTAAAATAGTAATTTTAGATAATGGTTATATAAGGAACCATTATCTAATTTTAAATCAAATTTTTTTATATACAATTTACATAACTTTTTAATAGAAAACCATTAACTTATGCTCTTTTTTACCTTTTTATTATTATCTATTTAATTTTTTTCAAACTATATACATTATTGTATGTTTTCATATATCAACCTAATTAAATATGCAATCTCAAAAGTTGGCATATATCTAAAAATAAATGAACATCTAAATTCGTTACCATTATCTCAACAAAATACTATTCATCAACAAGGTGACCAGCGCCACCAAACCTGCACACATTCATAATTGTCATTGACATAAAAGTACTAAAAAATGCATTTAATTATTCAATAAGTAAGAAACATTATCATTCTTTGACAACATTAAATTCCAAACCTTTAAAATCACAACCAGCATTTTTGGTATTACAAGAGTTGTTCATCTATTACAAAGTATACATGACATTCATTACAAAATATAAACTATCTAAACCTAGTCCAAAAATACTAAGCAAGTACCATTTACCTTGATTAAAACCTATTAATATGCTAGAGAGCTATGCATGTATGTATAAATTTTACCCATTGATCTCTTACTTAATCTCTTCTGATGTGTATTCTCTTAGATAAGATCCATTAGAATAGAATTGCAAATCACATTCATTTAACTATTCGATTAGTAAGCAAATTATTAAATATTATTTTTTTACTATTTAAAGCTAATTAAATATGAGGTATACATTTTCTGAATATATATACGTAAAGACTTTCTTGGCATGATATCATACATGAATCTACACACATATTGTAACACCACCAAAAATTACACTTGAAAATTTTCTTTTAATCAAACAAATACAAGCATAGAGGGTGCTACCCCTATGATCAATATAAGCCTGACCACTCTCGTACTAACCATAAGACTAAGGAAAATTTTCCACAAGACATTAGACACACTTAAAATAGAGATTTATAGAAAATTGAAATGGTCATAACAAGAGAATCAAAGTGCAAAACAAAATGTTTTTACAACCCAAATGGAATACATAATCAAGGTCCCCAAAGGGATAAAAGGTACAATATAATTAAAAAAAACCTAAATAAAATGAAACATAAGTAACTAGAGATAAAAAGAGAGTCTAGTCTACATCGCTCTCGGGTCCCCATGCCAGGTCCAACAACTAACTCTTAGCCTACCTAACACCTCATAAATATCATAAGCATTGAAGATAACATCTCCTACCTGAATAACCTTAGCAGGGCCCTCTACTTGTAGGAATGAACAACACTCATGAAATGGATGATCAGTAAGTTACGTACTAAGTAAGGTAACCATAGAACTAAAGCCATACACAAAGGCATATAATACAATCAGAATCATACGGATAAACCTCACAAGCAATGTAGATAGTGGAGGCTGTGATATAGTATGGTTAAAATTAACCATTAGATCTTTGGTCAATATACTCATTTTACATCATACTCTTTATAAGTCTATGAGAGTATGGTAGCCACACTATTATATCCAGTGAACCAGAAAAACACCCAAGGTAGAACGCACTAGCCACTACTATTCGTCAGTGGAACAGTCTCTAGGGCAAAGGCACCTAGCCACTATTATTCACCGGTGGATAAGTCTAGCCCTAACTCTCATGGTGTTTCACTATAAGTAGATAATATCTTTCCATGGTTTAACATCATTAGGTTTGGTTTTGTGGAGCTTGAGATCCCCCACTATTCTAGTTGGTAGACTAAAAAAATATAGGGCAGAACACTCCTAACCACTATTATTCGCCGGTGGAACGGTTTTCAAGGTACCTTTACACCTAGCCACTATTACTTTCTAGTGGACAAGTCTGAGCCGGCTCAACATTCTTTCTCTTTAGGTTGTTATTACCTTATTTGTGTCTTATTCAATAAATATTTGCAAATTTTATCAACTTATTTCAGGTTAGTTTTTAGAAGCATAAAAACTTAGGTCTAGAAGTTTATGATTCCAAAAATCACAAATTGCAAAACTTGATGTATTCCAGCAATGCTTGAGTATTTAAGAGTCCAAGACATTAAATAATTAGTAATTTTATAAATGAGCTGTTGATATTGATAACTAGATAATTAAATTTAATTCAGGGGAACCTCAACATACCTAAATGGAAACTTAACCTCTTTGAAACCCAACTAAGATAGAATTACCATGTTTAATTCTTCCTAAACTCCTCTAAAAATAAGGGAAGATTTGAGAATAAGGAAATATGTGAGGGTGATGCAAGAGAAAATGGTTAAGATTTAGCATTTATTATAATGGAACCTATTATCTTCTATTTAGAGAGGATCCCCTATAAATTTAAAGGCAAACAGATGACTACATTACTAATTATGGATGAAACTTGCAAAACAAGTCATTAGCAATAGAGGCCTATGCATGGCATGTATGGAGGGAAAAATATGTTGCATTAAAGGGCTGAACATGGTATCTACATGAGGATATTTTAATCAACAAGTTGGACGTGAAATATATAGTATTATAACATTGATATTTGTTAAAAAGATAAGAAAGTTAATTAGAAAGAAATTAGCTTTTAGGGTTATTTTATTCTATATTTTTTGTGTGTTTAGAGTAGGGAGCAAGCTAATGCTTTTTGTATCAATTCTTATCAAACTTTTAGGGGGATTATTTTTTTCATATTAAGCAGTTCCGATGGTTATAAAAACCATAGGAAATACGTGACATAAAAGAGATGAAATTGAATGAAATTTGCAAGTTTTTACTTAATTAAATTCTGTGTGAATTCTTCTCAATTTTAATCAATTATATGTGAATTATTATTATTGAAATCCTTAATCTCTTTATCTGTATGAAATAGAAATTAAGATCTATCAATCAAACCCTTCACAAACCCACACCATTCTAAACTTTAAATGCCATATGCAAATATCATCATCATCTTCTTCAACATTCATCCTAAACGTATTTTCTTATTTGAGTTTATGTATTTCCAAATTTCAACCAGGGGATTTGGTATGGTTGCACTTAAGGAAGGAGATATTTTCTAATCTAAGGAAAAATAATCTTATGCCAGGGGAAAACGGTCCTTTCAAAATACTTAGAAATTACAAAGAGAGTGCTTACAAGCTAGATTTACCCAATTCATATGGTGGGATGTCTTCAACATTCAATGTTGGAGATATCAATCCTTACTATGAGGATGCCAATTTGAGGGAAAATTCAAGTCAAAAAGGGGAGAATGATGTAGGACAAATGAAAAAGACTTAGCATTTATTATTATGAAACCTATTATCCTCTATTTACAGATGATCCCCTACAAATTTAAACGCAAATAGATGACTACATTGCTAGTTATGAATGAAACTTGCAAAACAAGTTAATAGCAATAGAGTCATATGCATGGTATGCATGGAGGGAAAAAATGTGTTGCATGGAAGGGATGAATATGGTATCTGTATAAGGATACTTTAATAAAAAAGTTGGACATACAATATGGAGCATAATCACATTGATAATTGTTAAAAAGATAAGTTGAATTAGTAAAATGTAGCTTATAGGGTTATATTGTTATATCTTTTGAGTACGTTTAGAGTAGGGAGCAAGATAATGATTTTTATGTCAATTCTTATCAAATTTTTAGGATTATTATTATGTAATATTAAGGAGGTCCATTGGTTATAAAAACCATCGGAGTACATGACATAGGAGGAGACAAAAGTTTGATGAAATTACAAGCCTATCTTAATTAAATTCTGTGTGAGTTCTTCTTAATGTTAATCTATTCTGTGTGAGTGATTATTATTAAAATCCATAATCTCTTTGTATATGTGAATTAGAGATTAATATCTATCCTTCAAGCCCTACACAAATTCATTCCATTCCAAACCTTAAATTCCATATACAATCACCATCATCATCATCTTCAACATTCATCTTAAACCTATTTTTCTTACTTAATTTTATCTATTTCCAAACCTAAGATAATAATATTATTATTACCAAATGATCACCCTAAACATATTAAATTCATAATCTAATCATCATACCTCCAACTGTTCATCGTCATAATATTCATATCAATACTAAACCCTAAACCTAACCCACAAACAAAACCATTCTAAACCCTTCATCATTCAAGCCTTATCACCATTATCTCTTCTTTGCCAAATAATCATCATATTTTTATCACCTTTGAATCATCATATTCCTTTTAAAACCCTAACTGAACTATAATACCTCCCAAACCATTAGTACATATTCCTATACACATTAGAGGGGATCTGAGATTAAAAAAAATAATCAATGTGTCATTTATAAAACTTATATTAATCAAGTAAGTAGGTTTACAATCTAGGTGGATCCTAAAATTAGGATAGAACCCCAACGTACCTATCATCATTTTCAATTGTTCTATGGAAGGAACAAACATATAAGGAGAAAGAAAGTTGCCTTAACCGATGCCTCTTTTGCCTTTAAATGGCTTGCATACAGTACCATGAATAGAAGTAGAGAACCTAACAATGGTGATGCATTGCATTATAATTGATAAAAAAAATGTACTAGAAATCTAAGACCCAGAAAGACCGCTTGAATGAATGGCCACTCAAAGTAATTTTTTGTTTTTTCAAGATTCACTTTTAGCATCACCTAGGGAATGATACCTTTTATTTGTATTTTTTGAGAAACTCTTGAGCCATAAGAATACCATCTTTTATCCATCTCCAAGGAAAAAATAGATTAATTACTTGTCACCACTTATTCAAGCACCTTAGTAAGTTTATTAGTAAGATTGTTTTAAATAACTACACTACCGCTTACAATGTTGAATTAAAAGGACGTTTTTTTCATTTATCTATTATAGTAGATAGATAATAATCAAAAAATGTTGAATTGATTTGCTTATATCATAAGTGAACAATACACTTTTAAAAAGTGGGCATTAAAATCGTTAGGTCTAGGCGTTTTGAGGTCTCCCTTCCTAAATCAAGGTTCCTTGATCTCCTAGTTAGTTAAAGAAATCAATAAATAAACTTTGATGTGACATGAAAGAAGACGTTAATTAAAAATATGAGGTTTAGTAGGAATTAATATTTCACTAGTTGAGCCTAGTATGTCAATGAAAAATGTGTGAAATTCCTTTTCAGTACCTTCCTAACACTAGATATGATGACCGTTAGAGTCATGGAGTTGAGTAATGGTATTTGAGCTCTATATATCCTTCAACTTAACACAAAAAAATGGATATATTACCATCACCAAAGTGAAATAATGAATCTCTACTTTTTTTTTGTGGAAACATCTCCTCTGCCTAACTCTTTGTCTACCATGTGAATCTAGATAAATTTTCTTATTAAATCACGTCTTGATTGTATTGATCATGTGGAGAAAGAAATATAGACATGTTCCTATTCTAATCTTTCTTGTTCAAAAGTATTACTAACATGGCTAAAGTGAATCTTGCTAAAATCTTTGAGGTGTGGTTTAAGAGTCTTTAACTTTTATTTAATCTAAAACTAGGTAGAGCCATTCAGTTGATGAGCTGAGGAATTTTTTACAACTTCCATAAAAGAAGGATGATCAAAACAGAATCTATTGCACTTGAAAGCTTTCATGTCATTCCTAAGTTCCTGACCCAATGAAACTTTAGGATAATAATAGTTTGAGAGATAGTGTGGAACAACTATAATTCATCCTAAAGTAAAAGAATCAAACCAAGTCTTATTAGCCACCCCTATCTAAAGTGAAAAGTACTCACGAAGGGAGATCTTGATTATTACACCAACTAAATCTTGGCCCTATAATAGGAATAGAACCAACGCCACTAGCAATTAAGCATTGTTTAAAATCTTTCATACCACCATGATAGAGAACCCCACCACTCTTTTCCTCATTAGTAATCATGACATTATATTCACCAATGACTAACCATGGTAAAGTGTTAGCAATATCAGACTAAAGGGTTTACCTATCAATACTAGAGGTAAACTTATAAACAAGTGCAAATAAAATATGGATGTTCTCTAACAAAAAATGCAAGTGATAGTGGACCGTTATTGTTTATTCCTCCAAAAGAGTAAGGTTCACCAATTTTTGTTTCCAAAATATGACTATCCAGTCATTATATTAGGATTGATGGTTTGAAACCATGTTATAGAGAGGGGACTACTCTTATGGCATTTATTGAGGCTAGTTACATTAGTTTTAGGTTATAATAATAAAATAAATAAAATTTATTGAAACAAAAATATTTACACAAAATTCTTGGCTTTAGGGGAGCATTCACTGCTTTGATATTCCACCCTGAAAACTAATTCATGAGGGTGAGTTGAAGTATAGGTAGGTGAAGGATCAAAATCCTTTACCCTATCAACCATCTTTAGAAGAGAACCCAAAATTTCAAAGGTGCCAATAAAGTTTTGTACCCCTTAGGAAATCCTCTTTCCTTTCTCAATTATCTCAAACACTTCAAGTTGAATTTTGTGCATCATGTTAAAGGTATATGTAGTCTCATTTTTCAAGGGCTATGGAATTTATTCCTTCACCTGTTATTTTTAGGCTAGTTGGTTTCTCTCCTCTAATAAGATAATTAAGAGGTTTTAGGGTTTGGGATCTTAGAGAATGTAAATATAGAGAAAATTGTGTGTATTATTCAATTAGTAGTTACCTTAAATGGAAAGAGGTAATTCCAATTTATAGATGTGGGATACATAACGAATAAGGGGGAGGAGGATGAGAGAGAATAGAAGGGTAAGTGGGTCATAGAGCCGGAGAAACTTGTACCCAGCATTCTAGTTGGATGGTTAATTACCTAAGTTATGCTTAGGGCAACATAACCTGTGGAGCTGACTGAGGTGATGGGTCGAGATCACTAGCTGGTAGAGGAGGTTTAAGGCTCTAGACTTGGCTAACTAATAGGTAAAAGGATCTTTTTTGAGGAATATCTATATAAATACTTATTATAGAAAATTGTGAATTTACACAATTCACTATGATACCTAACCATTTATAGCTAACATTAAAATAAATTATCAATAGATATAATATTATCAATTAATAGTTGAAGAAGAGGATATGTATAGGTTGGTGCACATGCCAAATCAACAGAACTTGTAATTGATTATTATTTTAAAGTCAAATAATAGAGAGAAAAAACTATACATTTAGGGTGGAAATCGAAGAAGGAGTAAACAAAAAGAAGTCCATAATCGAATGTAGCCAACAAGGGCTATCCCGTAATTATTCTAAATAAAATATAAAATAAAACCGACCATACTATAAACATAAAATTACAGAGAATAATTTCTTTCTTGTTGTTTTTCACTACTCATTGGCTTAACTATATTAATAGTATAAAAATAGTTAGTCAGTTAATTAAAGACATAATCAAATCCTAACATTTATTTCTGTCAACCTAATAGATTATGTACTCATCCCCCATCTCACATGGAAAATTTAAAAGGATAAGGATAAGCAAATAAAAAGAAGGGTGGCTCTAACTAAGAGATATAAAAGCTTCTTGCTACCATAGAGTGGTTACACTCTTCCTTGTATTGCAATAATAAACATTATTCTAGTTCCCACAACATTAGATGATACCAAAAAGAAAAGTATTAGTATTATGGTTATTCGTAGTGTAATAACCTAAATTTTTCCACCCTAATTTCATATTAATTACTCTTTTAAAATTAGCCGTAATACTTAACTCGTAAATTTTCCACTCAACAATTAAATTTTTATTTTTTTCTTTTTCATCCCCCTCACCCTCACATTAGTGTTGTTTTTCCTAGAATAATTAATCCATTAAACCACTCTAAAATCTAATTTTACCTAATCTTCCCTAAGACTCTGTTACTTTTCTTCTATCACCTAACTTGGCATTTCCCAACCTTTCTCATGAAACACTAAAAGCATAAAAATAGGCACCTTACATTCCTCTCATCCCCTATCATTTATTTTAACCCTAAATCATAGATCTTCCTCCCTTTTCCCTATATTATAAAGTTCATCCTTACATTCCCTCTATGTCATCCTCTAGTTTTTCATTATTTATGTTCAAATGTCACCATTTCTCTTATATTCTTCTATAGCTAACCAATGACACAACACCATATTCACCAATATCTCACATAACCATATTAAGTACACCACCAATACCATCCAACGTGCATCACCCATATAAGCCTCATCACCATAATGTGAGTGCCACATGACACATTCCCCTAGCAATCTCCAAGACTCAAATTGATACCTCTTTATAACATGATTGGCTCATGCAAGTAGCCCTCAATAATTTCACTCCATGAAAAAATTAAGCCATCCTCAGCAACACATTGTTATTGCATTATCTCTCTTTAAATTTCCTCTTCCTTTACCTTTAGTTTTGTTGATTGTGTCTATGCGTGATAACCTCATATTCTGGTGACTTTTAGGTGATGATATGGTCTTGGAAAAGGATATGTAGGAATTTGTTATTTATATTGCTTAGATATTGGAGTTTTTTTGGTAAGGATACATGTCTTTATTTTAGGACTTAAACATTATGAAATGTTATTATAATTCCATGTTGGTATGTTTTTTTTTCCTTAAATGTTATGTTTTAGGTTTTTTAATTGTATTCTAGAAATATATTATGAAGTATGAATTTATGTGTGATTATGAGTTGATGTGACATTCTATGTTTTAGTCCTTAGTAGGAATGGTCAAGAGATCACAAGTATATTAGTGTAATTTTCTATTTGGGTGAGTTATAGATCTAGAACATTTAAGTATGATTAATTATTATTATTATAGTGTATATCTTGATGTTCAAGATGTGGTAATGTAGGGACTTGTGGAGTCGTTGTGTGAGTTTGGAGGATTCTTAGCCTTAAGAGCTTAGTGTAAATTTATGTGATTTTGTTGGCAGGAACTATGCCATTGAAATCCTTGAGATTGTTAAAATAAAATTCATATATATATATATATATATATATATATATATATATAATATTGGGTCTTGTTGAGTATCAATCAAGTTATGTTAAATAGAAGTTTTTGAGCTGTTATGGAAGGATGGGGACTAAATGGTGATTTCTAAATTAATTTTGGAAATAAAAGTTAGTAAAGTGTTATTGGGGGTAAAAATATGATAAGTGTACTATGTTTATATTTGTGGGATAGTTTGGAATAGTTATTGTAACACCCCCAAATTTTATTATTGAAAAATTTTGTTTTATTTAAAATTTACAGAAGCAAAAATCAAAAACCATGAATTTCAGGGATATTACCGCCACACTTAGTACCAGGCTGGTTTGCTCCTACCATTCTAGTACCAAGAGCTAAGGCTAAAAAGAACCACTATACAATTCACACAAATTCATTTTCATTTAAATTAGAGTATCCCATTAAAGATGTTACAAAAGATAAAAATCCACTAATGGTGGTTACAAAAAAAAAAGGACTTAATTTAAACAAAGAAATAAGAGGTGAAAGAGCGAAACCCTAAAAGTTCCTAGATAATCCTTACACTCATACCCAATACCCTCTTGAATAGCACCTATAATAGACCTGCAAGGGAAATTGTCCATTGAAAAGGTAGGGGCCCTCAAATGGAACCCTTCAGTACTATAGTACTGAGTAACCCTTTTAAACCGAACTGACAAGTAGGCCCGCATGCAACACATCATGCATAAATAGTGTAAAATGATAACATATGGACTAATACACTATTTAACACCACACATACAACAAGAAATACATAACACAACATCCACGTACTTAACAAGTCCATCACATACCCAACAAAGGACAAGAACTAAAGCTAACTCATGTCAAATAAATATATCATAACTTGAAATTAGTACTTTTGGTCTTAAGCTATTAATTAATCATTATTTAATCATCATCTTTAAATTATATCCATGTGAGTGCGAGAACCCTACTATTATAGCCAGTGAATCAGAAACATATAGGGCATCACGAACCCTACTATTATTTGTCGGTGGATTGGTCTCTAGGGCTCCCTGCACTTGGCTACTATTATTTACCGATAGACCGATCTAGCCCAGAGTTATATGGTGTTCCACTATAAGTGATTAGTGTCTTCCTATAATTTACTAATACCCCACATTTGCTTTAATGAGCATGGGATCCCCCACTATTATAGCCTGTGGATTAGAAACATACAATGTAGCACACACTTAACCACTATTATTCACCGGTGGAACGATCCCTAAGGCATCTTGTACTTGGCCACTATTATGCAGGTGGATCAGTCTTAGCTTGGCTCAGTTATCTTTCAATTTATGTAATTAGTACTTTATTCATGTCTTATTCAACGAGTCCATTTATTCAATTCGAGGAAAGAGGGAAAGTCACAAATCTAGAGACACCAAGATATACTAGCCATAAGATCAAGTGTTCCATATTAAGGATCATGGCATACACAAAACCCTAACACTTACTTCAAACATATCTAACACATATTTCCATGCACACTTACTTACCAGGCACCCCTTGCATAATTATGACATAACACCATATCACCCCCTTTAATTATCCATCCAACCCTAGGTTATACCATGTTCTCGTGATACTCACTAATCTCGTCAAATACCCTTATCTTATTATTAAATATTAATTATGTTCAATTATGAAACACATTTAATCCATGTTAAACAAAAGTTACCAATTTAGCCATATCATCCTTACAAAACTATTGAAATATCCTTTCTCTGTAAAACTACCAAGTCACCCCTTTGTCATTTACTAATTTACGATATTACCTTCCATGTCTCATAAATTAACATGTTTTCCTTTTTATCAATCAACATGTGTACCTAAATCCACTATATTTAACAACATATATCATCCATATATACATATTAAAAATCCTAATGTGCTAGCATACGTATATCCATCTGGTAAAAGATTCAAGCTTTGATTAATAAAAATCAATACCTAAAAATAATGTCAAAAATTAGCATAATAGAAGTAGAAAATCAAAGGAATAAACTTTATATCAAAATCTTAATTAATATATATTAATACAAACTATTTTTATACCTTAAAATTAACTAATTAGGCTGAAAATGAAGGTAAGACTCATGTTGCATGAGCAACATGAGTTGCATGAAGAACATGAAGGAAGAAGGGAGTCAAAAAAGGAAATAGGAGGAGGTCAGGTGGAGGGGAGTTGGGCTAGAGGCTGGATATATAGATGGAGTGGGGGCAAATGTGGTAGTCGGGGGTAGATGATTGGTGGCTCAAGACGATGGAGGTGGAGGTAGTGGCTGTAGGGCTGTAAAGTTAGATGCAAGTGTGGTAGAGGAGGAGAAGGAAGGGAAATTAAGAAGGAAAAGGAGGGGCTCTGGGGCTAGGTTTTGGCCAAGGGGTAAGGGAGTGGTAGTGGAGGTTCGAGGGGTGGATTGGTGGCCTTGGTGGCAGCAAAAGCGGCAGAACGGCAGTGGATAGTTGTGGTGCATGGTGGAGGTCAAGAAGGAGGAAATAAAAGGAAGAAGAAGAAGGGTGGTTGTAGTGGTGTGTGGGTGTGGCTTAGTGGTGTAAGGAGGTAGTAAAGGGTGGCACGAGGTCGTGCAGGAGGTTAGATGGGTAGTAGCAGTGGCAGTTGAGGGTGGGGAAGCAAAAATAGGGGAAGGAAAGAAGAGGAGAAGAAGGGAGAATGAGGGATTGATAAAGGGAGAAGTGTGACTCAAGCAGGAAATAAATGAAGCATAAGAGAAGAAGAAAATGAGAGGGGGAGGAGGGGAGGTAGATGTGGTCAGTTAGGAGGTTGGTTATTGAAGAAGAATAAGAAGAAGAAGAAGAAGAAGAAGAAGAGGAAGAAGAAGAAGAAGAAGAAGAAGAAGAAGAAGAAGAAGAAGAAGAAGGAAAGCAAGTCAGGCCAGGGAGAAAGAATGGGGGAGCAGGCCAACCCACACTAGAGGGAGAGGGGAGAAAAAAGGGGATTGTGCTAGCCTATCTAGGGGAGGGATAAAGGGAAAAAAAGGAGGGGGCAGATGGGCTAGCAACGCCAAGGGGAGAGAGAAGCAAAGAGAGTGGGCTAGTCACAGTGAGAAGGGGAGAAAATGAAGTAAGTCGGGCGGCTCGAAGGTGAAAAAGAAGAAAAGGAAAATAAGGAAAAGAAGAAAAAGGAGAAAGAAAAAGGAAAATGAGGAGGAATAAAATAAAATAATTTATGGAATAATGTAATTGAATATTTTTTATAGATAAATTAATTTAATAATTTTATATATTGGTTTAAAAAGTTTAATTTTAGTAAAATATTAGTTTAAAATTTTATTTAAACAAAATGAGAATGATAAAGTAACAAGAGATTTATTTTAATTTCTTAAATATTCATATCCATTTTATATACTCAAAAATAAATAAAAAAATAATTAACTTAAATAAATTTAAAAGTTAATTTATCTCATACAAAGGCTATGAAACACCCTAAAACCATAATTTTAAGAATTATAGCTAATTAAGGATTTATTTTAGAAATTAATTAAATAAATTATTTTATTAAAATAAGAGGGAGTAAATAGGGCCAAATCAATAGGAAATTTATAAATAATTTAATTGGAGAAAAGTAGGGTGTTTTGCTTATTAAAATGGAATTTAGGAAAAGTCTTTCAAAAATACTAAATTAACCTCAAAAGAGAATTAATTATTATTTTATAATAATATTAATATTTTTAAATATCCTAAAATACCAAAATATTATAAATATCCAAACCCACCTTTTTTTCTTTTTCCCTTTTTCCTTTTCCCTTTTCTTTCTTTCTTTTCTTTCCTTTTTCATCCTTTTTCCTTCTTCTTTTCTTTTTTTTCCCCTCCCCCGACCAAGGCCAGCCCAGCGGCCCATTTCCCCTTTCCTTTTCTTTTCTCCTTCGGTGCAGCTAAATCCTATATGTTGTGTTTCTTCATTATTTTGTCCATCGCCTAACCGGTCCTTTCTTTTCTTTTCTTTCTTTTCTTTTCCGGACTGCCCGGTCCACGCCTCCTTCTTCTTCTTCTTCTTCCCCAACCCTTCACGCCTACAACTTCTTCCCTTACCTGCACCTAGTTCTTAGCCACCGATCTCTCTTCTCTCTTCCCTGCTAACTCGCATATTATTTTGACCCAACAAACCTCCCTCCCTTCTCGTGCGCCATTTCCTTTTTCCTAGCCAATCACCCCTGCCACAAACAGATCTACGCCTGCCTATCGTCACCAACCGGTGCGCCCTCACCAACCTTCCCCACTTCTTCCGTCCTCCTCTGACCTTATCCCCCTCTAATTAACCTATATATATATACCCCTTAGGTAACTAAAATTGAAACCTTTTTTACGACATAGAATTTCTAGACCTTACCGCCACCACCCAATAAGATGCCCATTATATCGCCGTCGACCATCGCTACTGCCCATGCCACCCACCTAAGCATTCCCTACATCACCCTCTATAGAATTGAGCCTCCCTCATTCCACAATTGTCCCTACACGAGCCACCCCAGTCAAGGAAAATCATCCTCCCAGTCAGCCCCACTTCGACCCCTGCCACCTTTTACACCACCGTCCACCACCACTCCCGCCACAACCATTGCCCTTTACACCTTCCAAAAACACCTGCAGACCTTCATGTACCTTCCCCTACGTTCCTTTTGCCTTTCCTCCCTCTCCTCCTCCTTCCTCCTACTTCCATCACTTTCAGCCATTATATCCACTATCATGGTCTGCCACCTTTGGCCGCACCACCACCCTCATTCCAACCCTCTCAACTTGGGAAACCTCAATCACCCCAACTTCCACCCTCATTCTCCCTATCTTATTCCCAGCACTCAAATATCTCTCTTTTCTCCCCTTTTTCCTGCCACTATCGCCGCCATCGTCCACCATTGCCGGTGGTGCTAGTCACCACCAACCCTAGGTGGTACCCTAAACCCTCTCAACCCTTAAACCCAAATTAATTAAGCCTTATTCATTTTAATTGTATTACATTAGGATTGTTGTTGTTGTTTTTGTTTTTGTTGTTTTTGTTTTTGTTATCATCACTATATAGGGCCGAGACCCTATTTTATAATTATTTTGATTATTATCGTTATTATTATTAGTATTGTTGTTGTTGTTTTTTTGTTGTTGTTGTTGTTGTTTTTATTGTTGTTATTGTTGTTGTTGTTGTTGTTGTTATTGTTGTTGTTGTTGTTGTTGTTATTGTTGTTGTTGTTGATGTTGATGTTGTTGTTGTTGTTGTTGTTGTTGTTGTTGTTGTTGTTGTTATTTCATTGCAGGGACGAACCCCTACTTCACATTATTTTCAATTAATACCACTATTATTATTATTATCATTATTATTATTATTATTGCGTATTATTATTACAATTATTATTATCGTTATTATTATTATTATCATTATCATCATTATTATTATTATTAATATCATTATTATTATTAGGGTAAAATCTTCAAATCTTATATTATCATCTTTTCACATATTACTATTATTACTATTATCCTCAGCAATATTAGTATTTTGTTAGTATTACTATTATTATATTATTATTTTATCTATAACCCTAATCTTAGAATTAATTAGGAAATAATAGTATTTTTGGTAGGAGGAAACTTAATCCTTAGCTTTTCCCTCTTATATATTAATCCAGTTAAAACTCTAATGAGGTGTAGGAGCATGCTTCAAAACTGGTGTCGTATTAGGTAAGGGTGTAGCTAAGGCCTTATGTGTGTTATGTGTTTTATATGCCTTGTATTCCATGTATCATGATGTGTTATATATCCTATGCTTACCATTATAACCATTTTATATGTAGTGTAGCTTGGAATTGAGGTATGCTCATATATTATCTTATGGCATATATTTAATATATATAAGCTGTGATTATGATGTGATGTGTTGTGGCCCTTTAGGATATGTATGCTAGGATATGTAATATGATGATGTAGGGTGAAAGGATGAAAAAGGAAAATGGGAAAGGAATTTGACTAAAAGGAAATAAGTTGACCAAGGGATGTGGACTTAACCTAAATATTTCATGATTCATGAGTGGAAGAATCTAGGGTTTTGCATAGAAGAATCTAGGGTTTTGCATGAAAGAATATAGGGTTTCACATAGGAGAATCTAAGGTCATATGGAAGAATCTAGGGTTCTTCATGGCAGAATCTAAGGTCGTATGGAAGAATCTACGGTTTTACATAGGAGAATCTAGGGTTTTACATGAGAGTGTTAGGGTTTTGCATGAAAGCTTCGAGGGTTTGCATGGGATGTATAAAATCTACATAAGGCTGAATTTTATGTATGGAAATTTGATTTGGGGTGTGAGGAAGGTAATGGAAGAGTTGTTTGGTTGAATGGAGGCCTTAGGAGAAAAATAGTACATGAGACAGTATAAGAGTACATAGGATACCGAGCTAGGGTTTGGAAGGAAACCCTAATTTGAGAATGTGGTAAAAAGGGAAAATAAATGAGAGTGAGTGGACTATGAGATGAGTATGGAAGATTATCATGTAAGGGATGAGCATGAGCATCATGGAAAAATAAAAGTGGAAAGTGATAAATGGAGGGGTGACATATGGAAAGGAGGATGCTAGGATTTGGCATGGCCAGCTAGGGTTTGGTGTGGCCACCTAGGGTTTTGTGGTCACACGTGTACTTGAGGAGTAAAGTGTGATGATGAGGGTTGAATCCAAGGGTTGTGATGTGTAGGGTGCTAAAACATTTTGGGATGTATGAGGTAGAGAAGGATGGGGTCCAAATTAGGGTTTCTGGAGAAAACCCCAAGGTAAGACATTAATTGGGCTTGGAGGTATAAAGTATTGGGCCTTAACACACAATCTTAGGAGTTGGGCCTCTAATGTGAGTTAGGGAAAGAAGAAAAGGATGATGGAGTGTGTTTGGAGGGGCAGAGTCTCAAAATATGGGATGAGCCCTCTTGGGAAGATAAGTGTAGATGGAGTGTGACATGCATGTCTAGGGTGAGGACTTGTTGGATAAGACACAGTAAGACATTAATCATTTAAAGTGGAAGACTGTTGAGCTGAGCCCAGATCGGTCCACTAGCAAATCATATAAGCCAGAAGCTGAGGTGCCCTGGAGACCGATCCACCAGCGAATAATAATGGTTAGGAGCATTATACCCTATACGTTTCTGGTCCACCGGCTATAATAGTGAGGGATTCTGTGCTCAACAAACTGAACATCATTGGGCTAAGACATGAAAAAGACACTAAGTACTTACAGTTCCACCGGTGAATAATAGTGTCCAGGAGCATCTTGCCTTAGAGGCCGATCCACTAGCAAATAATAGTGGTCAGGAGTTTTATGCCTTGTGAGTCAAGGGGAAGATAAAGAGGGGAGAAACGGATAGCCAAGTCAAGTGTGGCCAGCGGTACCATTTTTAGGGCTTGAAGATGCAGATCAACGGCGGGCACTAAAGGAGGAAGAAGGAAAGGGTGAACCGATAGTCGAGAAAAAGAAAAGAAAAGGGGGAAGAACCGGCTAGCTAGCAATGGTTATAAGTTTTCAAATGAGACGTGGCGTCCTAGGGAAATAAAGCACATAACGCAGCGTTTCAGCTGCTGAAGGAAGAAGGACGGCACTGCACCACAGGAGAAGGAGAAGAAAAGGAAAAGGGATTGGGCTATGCTTCAGGCCCAATTGGAAGAAGAGAAAAGAAAAAGAAGAAAAGAAAGAAAAAGGAAAAAGGAAAATTTAAGTGGTTTACGGTTAAATACATTAATTAGAATATTTTGGGTATTTAGGATAAAAATATTTAAATAAAATAATATTAAATTATCTTTTTAGGCTAATTTAGGGTTTTTAAAAGACTTTTCCTAAATTCCTTTTTAATTAGCAAAAAGGCTATTTTTTTCCTTTATAAAAATGTTTATAAATTCTTATTAATTTGCCCATTCGAAATAAAATAATTAATTAAATAAATTCCCTAATAAATCCTTATTTAATTATATTCTTTTAAAATAAATAATTTTGGGGCATTTCAGGAGGCCCCTTTGAATTCTTGCAGGTTGGTGATTCTATTTTTGGTATCTTCAATGCTTGTGAGGCATCGGATGGGACTGAGAGTTGAGCATAGACATGTCTCAGAGATCGAGAGTGGCCTGACCAGATTTCCTCTTTATGTTCTTCTATTTCTTTATGTTATTCCTTTTGTATTGGATTTCCTAGAACTAAACTATTATCATTTGTAAACCTTATTCCTTTCAAGGAACTTTGACTATATACTTTAGATTATGACCCTTTTTCATGCACTCTGATTTCTATCTTATAGTCGATTCTACTCCTTTGGATTGTAAACTTTTTACGCGTACTTTGATTCCTATGTTATGATCTTTCTAGTTCTTTTTATGAACTCTTGGTTTAAGTATTGACTTAGGTTAACAATAATCCTTTTCAGATTTAGCACTTGGTACTGGAATAGTCAGAGTGAATCGGTCTACTACTAAGTGTGGCAGTATCATTCCCAAAATTCACATGTTTTTATTTAATTTCTTCCATTTTTTTAAAAAAGAATATAGTGAATTTTGGGGTGTTACAGGCTATTTATTAAATTATGTGTTTTTAAAATTATTTGGATATTACAATTATATTATGGGTTTCATGGTGCCTAAGAATGGTAATGAAATAAATTTTTTGATATTATGAAGTATACATATTGATGTGACATCATAACACAAGAATCTTATAGCACAAACAACACATATAAACTTATTAGACCAAAGATTGAGGAAGTATATTGGTGGAGGATAGTATGGAACTCATTAACCTTACTAAGAAAATAATTCCTCCTTTTGCGGATGATTCAAGATTGCCTTTTCACAAAAGACAAAATGGAGAATATAAGAATAGCCTATGACCTAATTTTTGTATTACATTTATACAATCATAAAAGCAATAAATTTTTTTACTTTTAGTGATATTATGTTTAAAGAATTTTGTATAATGTGGTGAAGGGATTAGGTTTCACACATTATCCTTTGGAGTTTAACTAGGAGATAAATTGGATGTATAGGGAAGTTATATAACCAAGAGGCATGACATTAGTACTTAGACATATGTTGGCCACTATTGCTTACCATGTGTGGAAGGAGTGAAATCAATGTATATTCGATCAAAATAAGTGCATGCCAAATATGATGTTTGGTAGCCCAGTTAATGAAATTGTAAGTAAATTAGAGAGTAGGTTCTAATGTAAATCCTTTACTAATCTTATTATGTATGTATATAACTTAGGGAGATAGATCATGAGGATTGATTTTTTTTTTGTGGATTTAATTTATATTTAAATTGTAAGTAATAAAAATTGCACATTACTTTCCAAAAAAATTAACAAAAACTGACTTAGAAACCCTAGGGACATGATCAATTTATTATATGTGAGTCCTTGGAGTTAAATCATGATTTTTAGATATGATGTTTAGTATGATATTATGGGGTGTTGGGAGAAATTTGGTGAATTATTGAGTGTCATTGGAGGATATATGCCATAATTGTGAATAATAATTTTATAGGGGCATGATGGTAATTTTTGTTGGTGTTTTTCCCCTTTTGGATTAGCTTTGCTTCTCTTCTATCTTACAGTTATGCTATGAAACCATAAAATGATAAATTTAATTAACCATGATGTAATTCTATGGATATACATGTTAACCAATTATTCAAATGAATTTTGTAATATTAGTATTTTGTGTAACAATTATAAGAAATAATCCATGCAGTAAGATATTAACAATTGATATGGAAGATCACATGTGCTAATACTAAGTTGTACCATTCCATTTCACCATAAAATAATGGTGGTTAGGGACGTTCTACCAAAGGATTTGTAATAGTTAATTATATTAGATGAGGATAATGTTCAAGAGCATTCTATCCTGTGAGTGGTTTCATTATGTTTCATCAGACAATAATAGTGGTGTAATACCCCCAAATTTTGCAGTTGAAAATTTTTATTTACATTGAAACCATACACTAAAATACAGGAGTGATACCTCCATGATCAGTATAAGACTAACCTCCCTGGTCAATCTCATACCAACCACAAGGCTAGAGAATTTGAAAGACATTATTTTTGAATAGAAGATAAACCACAAAGTTTTAAACATTTCATAATGAAAATAGAGTGCTTAAAGTCAGGGTCAATATAAAAATAGAAAACGAGTAGATTAACAAGGCCCTTATGGGTAAAATAGAATGATCGGCAAAATAATAATAAAAATAGAAATAGGTGAGTCCGAACAATACTCTCTTAGGAACTATGCCCGATCCATTAGGCCATCACTCAATCTCGCTAAAAGCATCAAATGCATCAAAGTTATCAAATGTAGTATCTCCTACCTGCACAAACTCAAAAAGGGGTCACTGCTCATAGGAATAAGCAGCAACCATAAAACGAGGGATCAGTATGCTATGTACTAAGCAAGAAAACCATATGGACAAAACCATGCAAGTAAAAGCAAGAAACTAATGCAAACAGTACTGCATTCAGGTTTATATCATTATTTGAGACATAGGCCATTATTTTATTCTTGCACATTCCCTAGATTATTTCCGCATGAGTACGGGGGCCCTAATATTATAATCGGTGGACCAAAAAACACTTTAGGGCAAAATACATCTGACCATTATTATAGCTGGTGAACCAAAAAACACTCCAAAGTAAAATGCACCTAATCACTATTATAGTACCAGATAATACTCTAGGATAAGACATACCTGACCACTATTTTACTCGACGAACACATGTGGTATGCGACTGTAACTAATTAGTATCCTTTCCATAATGTATTTCCATGAAAAGTTATGCTTATCGAGCTCGGAATTCCCACTATTATAGCCAGTGGAATGAAAATTTGCTCTCTATAGAAAAACACTCCTGAACACTATTATAGTCTGTAGATCAAAAAATACTCAATGGAAAACACACGTAACCACTATTATAGCCGCTGGACCAAAAATTATCCTCACCTAGCCCTAGCTCGATAATATTTCACTTTAAGTATTTAGTGTTTTACTCGTGTCTTATTCCACACGCAACCTCAACTAGACATGCATGACCACTGGACTTCCCATTCTCACCCTTTATCTCAGCTCTCGTAAAAAGCCCTGTCCAATATCTTGGGACCTTTATGTACCCTAGGACTTTAAGGCTTCTTTCTCACCTTTCCCTCACTCACCATGAAAAGCCCAAACTCCTATGTATGTGGATCAAGGCACATCTCCAATATCTCCGTTTCAACTCACCTTTCCCTCTACGGTTTTCCCTCAGAAACCCTGATTTGGCCTATATGGCCTCACCTCTACCTATCATACACAACCCATGATCCCCTTTGCTTCCAATACCACCCCTCCACTCAAACCACACCCAACATCACAACCTTACTTCCCATCCTTTACATGTGACCATGAAAACTCTAGTTATTCACTCGAAACACTAGTACTTTTTCCTTTCTTTTATGTTATCCCCTCATCACCCACACACCATTTCACTTTCCACTTGACTCTTTTCCCCTTCCATGTGATACGCTTCCAATCTCAACCCCCACATTCCAACCATTTACCATCAACTCTCCGTTTCACATGCTTCCCCCACATAGGATTTTTTCCATGACCCTATTTAAGTTCCCCATGCACACTTATACCAACCCATGTACGATTTCCCACTCATGGACTCTAATAACCCAAAATACTCTTCCCTCACATTTCTTAACCCTTAAGTCACCTTTTTCCATCTAAAAGTTACCCCCATGCAATGAATAACCATCCCATTCAAGCCTTACACTTCACATGTATGATTTATTCCATCCTCCTATTTTATTTATATTACCCTTTTATTTGTCCACCCATAAGTCATAAGTTACTTAGTTCTTTTTCACTCCCCTCTAGCCACCCCACTTTCTTTACTTCTTTTTTTATCTCCTCACAACCTCATCATTCTACTTAAGGACTCTTAGCAAGTATGTCGTTTAGGGAAACAATACATAAGGCATAACACAAAATACAAGTCATAGCAACATATTACACATGCTATAACACATGTACAACTTACCTTAGCACCATGCTTAGCAAGTTGTGTTACAAGCATATAATCCATAACTACATAGGATACTAGCATACAACCAACACATATGAACACAATTTGGCCTTAACCACATCCTTACCTAGATCAACACCGGGCTTGGAGTATGACTCCTACAAATCCTTAGGGGACAGGTTTGGTTCACCTATAAGAGTGGAACACTAGTGTTAACTTCCCTCTTATTCCTTTCATTATCCCTTAATTAATTTTTAGTAAGAAATTAATAATAGTAATGATAATATTAATAATAATAGTCTTAATAATATTAATAAGATTAGTATTATTAAATAGACCAACAATAATATTAGTGGTAATAATAACCATAATAAGATTAATAGTAGTAATGATGATGATGATGATGATGATGATGATGATGATCATAATAATAATAATAATAATAATAATAATAATGGTATAATAATGATGATGATGATAATGATGATAATAATAAGGTTAAAAATAAAAATTATACAAAATAATTTATACTTAAGTGATAGCAAAGGTTAGGGTATAACCATAAGCAGAGGTGGTAGTTAGGGTGGCAGCGGCAGTAGTGGGAGTGGTGGTGACTTGAAAATTTTAAACTTTGGGGTTGGAAGAGAGAAAGGAAGGTGTTGGTTGTGAGGTAGTAGGTTTCTTCAACCAGGACGGTTGTAGTGGTGGTGGTGATGTGACAGGTGGAAGCATAGGTGGCGGTGGTTGTGGTGGCCAAAGGTGGAGGAGAAGGAAGGAGGAGGAAGAAGGGGGTAGAAAGGGGAAAGGAATGGTATGGGGAGGTAGAAGAAGGTATGTTGAGTTGAGAGGGAGGTAGTGGGGGTCGTAGTTGTGGTAAAGGAGTCAGCGTAAAGTAGCGAAAGGAGTGGTGAGAGGGTGTAAAAGGTAGCTTGAGCTACCCAATTTGCACAAGTAGGGCAAGCTATGTAGGGAGAGTTAGGGGTAGGGAGTGGTATGGTTTAGTGGAGGGTAATGTAGTGAAGAGGTTGAGTAGTGATTTGGATAGCGAGGTTGCACGATGGCAGCTAAGGTGGCCTCTAATGGTGTAGAGGTGGTAATTTTAAGAATTTTCTAGGCAGAGAAAAAGGAGAGGAAGAAGGGTGAGGGTTAGGGTATTTATAGGCATAGGGAGGAGAAGAAGACAAAGGAGGATGAGGAAAAGGTAGTAGGAGGGGCAAGAGGTCATCAGTTGATAGTTATAGGCCGGTACAAGCCTATAGGTGCACAGGTTTGCAGGGGGCAGGGGCAAATTTGGCAGGATACATGGAGGGTCGGTGAGGGTGTCAGGGTTGCAAAAGGGAGAGGACCAGTGAAGGGCAGTGCTAGCCACATACCCTGTAGGTTAGGTCAAGGGGAAAGTGAGGGAGAAAGGGGAGAGATGGCTACGAAATAGCCATGTGCACCCATGACTGGGGAGGTGAGGTAGGAGATAGGGGTGGAAGGGGAAAGGGGGGAAAAGGCAAGGATAAAAGGTGAAAGATGGGTGGGTGCTATGCCGCGTAAGGGGGAGAGAAGAAAAAAAGAAGAAAGTGGGATAGGATGTGCGGGGGAAAAGAAGGAGAGGAGGGGAGGGGAGGAGTTGGGCCATGAGGGTGAGGCCCAAGCCGGTAGGAGGAGAGGAAAAAGAAGAAAAAAGGAGAAAAGGAAGAAGGAAAAGGAAAAAGAAAAAGAAAAAGGAAGAAAAGAGGGAAAAAAAAGAAAAATAAAAATGAGGTGGTTGGGGGTACTTGGGTTTTTTTTAATTGTTTTCAATTAGTAAAAATAAATAATTAAATTTCCTTTTTATATTAATTTAGAAATTTTGGTTAAATCTTTCAAAATTCCATTTTAGTTAACAAATTACATTAATCTCTACTAATCTAATTCCTATATTATTTTCCTCTTTTTTGTCTTAATTACTTCAATTATATTAACAATATTTTATTAAAAATTTTATATTTAATTGATCTCACCTATTAACCCCTATTTTATTATTAATGCCAGAGTTAAGGTTTTGGGGTACTACAAGTGAGGATCTCTAAACTCAAGTGACTAACTAAATGAAAATATATGGTCATCTAATTAGAAACCTTTATCATGTTCCCTTAGATTCATCTATTATTGTAAATATTGTGCAAGTATTGTTATCTTACTCAATATGTAAACATATGCCATCATTTTTTCTTTATGGTTGATGCTCATTTAGACAACTAGTCAACCCAACTATTGATGTGTAGGTCTCCGGTGACTACTGTAATGAATTAGATGCACTTTCTCTAAATATATAATTATACTTTTGAGGTTGGGCATAGAGGCTTTATTATCCTATACTTGGATTTTATCTCCAAATTCCTCTATGATTATGAAATATCTCTCTTATTCTCTTGTTATCTAGTTTTATGTTAGTAATTTTGTACCTTGCACTAGATACGATGTTGGCACATTAAACAGAACTCATATTTAGTATGCTAGTAGCACTCAATCATTTTCGTTATTAATTGCCACAAAAATAAAAATATAAATTCAATACTAAATTATGGGTTACTACACATGTTCTAACGCTATGTAACGTTAGGTAGTATAGGCAAGTATATGAAAAAAAATAGCTCATAGCTACTATAAGAAAAATATGACCCTTAATAATATATCAATAACCCATGATATATGCCTATATGCAACAAAATGACCAACATTTTACTCTAATTCAATCGAAACAGTAAGCATAAATAGAGATAAAATAAGTCTTAACTATGGTCCACTAACAAATGGTTGTGATATTAGTAAATATGCTAACATCCCAATGTCATTTTACAAGTAATTAAAAATTACAGTGTGGATTCATTTATGCATTAGGTTAAATGTCCTAAATATTATAGATGGGAAGGAAACATAATAGATGAAAGAAACTAGAACACCCATACCACCACCAAAAGCCAAAAGCCAATAATATCATTAATATAAGCACTCATAGAGAAACCCCACAGCTTTTGAAAAGAATTCAAGGAAACCAATAATCACCTTCACTATAGAACTAATTACTCCTAAAATTGGAAATTGTTACAATAAGGGTGGGTAATCACTTCATCAAATTTATAAGGAAATTGTTTTATAAAGGATGTAATTGCAAAAACAATCAAACCCATATCTAGTATCAATTCATTACTAAACCTACAAAAATGAACAATAGAAGAGCATATAACACCATTCAAAATGTAGCTTTGATCTACTAACCCTAGTTTTAGCTCTTATATTAACTACTTTATCACTACAGCTATATCAAATAAGCTACCCCTACAACCATGAACAAGCTACTAATATTAATATCATCCAAAATTTAGCAATATCAATTTAATTTGTAACACAATCAATTACTACTCAAAGAAAAATAATAATAATAAAATGAGAATAAAAAATATTAAAGAACTTAAAAGTTATGGTGTGTTTAATCAAAAACTCAAACTTTAGCATCCCAAAATTTAATACTAAAAATTTCATTTACTAGAAGTGTAATATCAAAATAGCTAGGTGTTACCACTATACTCAACATAAATCTACCTTACCAAACCATCCTTACATTGAAGACAAGGCAAAATAGTTAAGACTTAAATAGAGAATAAAAGAACTTCCATAAGCATTAGAAAAGATTGTGGAGATTAACTCCATGTACAATATCAAAAATAAATAAAAGATATACATTAGAAATAAGAGTCCAAAAAGGTATCCAAACAGTAAGTGATAATCAAATAACATGACTTTATGCCCAATCCTGATACATGAAAATCACTCCTCCCCAAATTAAGCATCATAAGGAGAAAAATCATCCAAAGGGTCCTCATAAACCAACACAAAAACATCTGGGTTATCTGCTATTTTGAATGAGTAGAACCCATGATAAAGATAAGTAGTACGTTATATACAATGTAAGGTAACCACACAGCCAAAGTAGGATTACATAAAATATATAAGATTATATAAGAGAATAAACACATATACATGTTAACATAAAGTGATGCAAGGAAATCACTAATTCCAAACCTCATTATTAGATATAAACATAATCCATACACTTATTTACATTGACTTCAGAGACCCCGCTATTCTTAATCTGGTAGAATACACTAAAGTACCTACCAAGGTAAAACACACCTAAGCAACTATTATTGTCTGGTGGAAAGGACCCAACATATGTCAATAGGACACACTCTTAACAACTATTCTTAAATTGATAGAATTTTTTGAAGCACCTCTAAGGGGAAAGCACACATAAGCCACAATTATCATCTGATAGAATGGACACAATATCTCAGTTCTGACTCATGTAATCTTTCACTTTAAGTGATTAATATATCATTCATTAGTCACTTATCTCCTAATATTATATTCACTCACATTGAGTTTAGGAGTCCCACTATTCTTAACCCGATGAAACAAACAGATGCACCTCTTTAGAGCATAACGCTCTTGATTGACTATTATCATACGGTGAAACAAACACACAATACCTAGGCTCTTACTCATGTAATCTTTAACTTTATGTTTTAACATCTTATAAATAGTTTTTTTATATCAAATATTCATAAAGAACTCATGTACATGTGCAAAACATATAACTGAAACATATAGAGCACAACCACATGGTTATTATGGCATCCCCTAAGAAAAGGCTATATATCCCCTAAGAAACCCTAGTTTTACAAGATGAGAATACATCCTCCCTTAGGACTTATTTCATCCCCAAATTTAGTAGACAAACATAAGAAATTATAATTAATGCCATATCAAAAAATCAAGGTATAATTCCAACATCCTACACATGTGATCAAGAACCTACATCTAGGGTTACAATTTATAGTTCATGATATCATCTCCGTTTATTAAACTTATGCTAATAAAAATTATCATAAATATTCTAAGCGTCATACATACCCTATTTAAATTCTATTCCCCTTTTATAATCCCTAAAATTATATGTTTACCCATATTGACCAAAATGTTGTTATCTTACCAAAAGCCCCAAAATATCATATTACTTATGAAATAATTTTTAGAACCCTCGAAGATTATCATACCATAATTACTATCTATATTGTCATCAAATGACCAAAATACCTTACGATAACCAATGTTCTCAAATTTTCACAAAACCTTATGAGTTTGAATATTAATGATTTTCTACCTCTAATATATATATCATCATGTAATACATAACCATAATTATATATAGATACCACATATCTCAATTCATGACTACCTATAATATGCACAAATGCATAATTTCACAAGCTCCTCAATTTTTCATCTAATGATACAAGATATTATATAATAGCATTATCATAATAACATTATCCATATAACATTACCAAGTGTGATATCACATAAAAATATATATGTTACACCTAGAATCCCTAGCTGTGACTTATATCTTTACTAAAAGAATATCAGTTTCTAAGCACATATAGTCCTAACCTCCCTCTTGGAAATCATTGGAAAATAACCAACAAAAAAAGAATAATAAAAAATTATAACTTAATAATAAAATTAATAAAATTTTAAGGTAAATGACACCAACTATATGGATAAGAAAAATAAATGGAAGAGCTCAGGCTATGAGGAAGTGTGGTTGAATGTGCGATGTAAGGAGTGGTGATAAGGTGGAGTGTGGGGCATGCTATAAGGGAGGGAATAGTTGTGAGAAAATGAATTTTTAAAGGTCATGGGCATGCATATAATACACAAATGGGCATGCATGCAGCATATGCATAAGTTAAGAAGGAAAAGCCCTTATGCTCGATGGGAGAATGTGTGCACAATTGTGCATCAAGTGTACAAATGAGAATGAAAGTTGTGTCTGGGATATAAACGAAATTATGCATGAGTTGTGTGAGAGAGGCACGGCTAGGGAATAAAAGGGGTGCAAGCTCATATGCCTCAAAAAAGGTAAAATAGAGTAAGATGGGGAGAGGAAAATAAGTGGCTTGGGTGGTGATGGTTTGGCAACAACAAGGAGGCAAATGGTGAGGTAGTGGTGATTAGTAATAAGGAAAATGGTGGTGGTTGGTGGTCTGTGGTATGTTGGTGAGGAATGGAGATGACAATTAGGCTAGGAAGGAAGGAGAAAAAGGAGATGATTAGGGGTTGTGGTGCTCAACAGCAGTGGAGGGAGGAAGGGAGCTAGGTGAACACTAAATGAGGTAAAGAGGTTGTGGCATATATATATATATATATATATATATATATATATACATTCATGGTGGCATGCATAAAGTCAATCAATAAGGCCATAAGCATAGGTTCAGGTTAAAGTACAATCAGGGGAAATGTTAGGAAAAAATTTCAACAAAATAAATCCCAATTACCGAGGGAGATGATGAATAATATATTTAGGCTTGGGAAGCTTGACAAGGGGAGTTTAGTTAGGTCACAGAAGAAAAAACACTCAAGGTTGCAGAATGAGAACAAGGATAATAAGGGAGGGGAAGTAGAAAGGGAAAGGGAAAAAGAAAATAATTGTAGGATTATGATTAGGATTAAAAAGTTGCCCTCCCAAACAACTAACTTCAGCCCCTACCGCCCTTCACACCGCCTCCCACAGCCAATTCCACCGCCACCAACGCCACCTCTACCCTCTAAAACAACTAGGGGAGCCTCCTCTACCTCCCCACACCTCAGTTTCTCCCTGCCTCCTTTTCCTCCTCCCTCCTTTCTCCTCCTTCCACCACCTCCAATTCCCACAACCGCCACTGTCGTCGTTGTTGGTGCCACCACTGCCCTTAGGTGGTTCTCTAACCTTCCCAACCCTTAAACCCATTTAATACAAGTATTAGTTATTTAATAATATTAATGGTATTATCTATAATATTATTATTATTATCATAAATTGCTAATATTATTCCTAATGCTTTTGTTACTAACATTATCACTATGGTATCATTATTAGTTATTACTATTATTATTGTTATTATTTTGTTAATATTATTGTGATAAAAACATTCGAACCCTTATATTATCATTATCTCAAATATAACTATTATCATTATTATCTTCGTTAATATTAGTACTTTGTTAGTATTACTAATATTATCTTATTATTTTATCCCTAAAGCCATTATTAGCCTTAGCCTTAAAAATAATAGGGCTTCTATTTATATGAGCATTAGTATTACTATTATTATTATTATTACTATTTTAGTTTAACAAGTGTTAGTACTATTATTAGAAGAAATAAAACTATTGGATTTAATAATATAAATATAGTTATGAATAGTAACATAAGTATATTTTGACTAGTAATATCTAGTAAGCTAACTTGATGGTAAAAACCCTAGTTTTCACTTATAAAGCTCCACTTAATAATAGCAACCCTAATCTTAGACTAAAATAAGAAATAATAGTATATTTGGTAGGAGGGAAGCTAATCCCTAGTTTTTTCCTCTTATAGGTGAATCAAGCTAAAACCCTAAGGAGGCGTAGGAGCATGCTCCAAGCCCAGCGTCGTTTTAGGTAAGGATGTAGCTAAGGCCCATGTGTGTTGTGTGACTTGTATGCCTTGGATGTTATGTATCATGCTATGTCGTATATCATATGATTGTTATTAACTTGTCTTATGTGTAGCGTATCTTGGAGTTGAGGTATGTTTATGTGTTCCTTATGGCATAAGTATAATACGTATATATGGTGATTATGATGTGATATGATATGGCCCTCTAGGACATGCATGCTAGGATGAATGATAATGTGATATGGGAATGAAAAGATAAAAAAAATGTGAAGTGAGTTTACTAAGGAGGATATGAGGTTGACCAAAATACCTCATGATCCATGAGAGGAAAATAAAGAAAAAGAGATGATCAAAATGAAAAAGAGATGGGAACTATGCATGGGAATTCTTGGGTTTGCATGGGGACTTCGAGAATTGCATGGGGTGGATGAAACTTGCATGGGGATGATCTCTACATGAGAAAAGTTATTTTAGGGTGTAAATAAGCTAAGAGGAGAGTTGTGGAGTGGTTGGAGATTTGGGACGAAAAATAGTACGTAGGTTAGTGTAAGGGTGTATACGGGACCCGATTAGGGTTTTGAGGGGAAGCACTAATCTAAAAAAAGGTGGAAGTAAAAACAAATAAGGGAGAGTGCAGTACAAATTAAGAGTGAAAATTTATTTTATAAGGGATGAGTATGAGTTCCATGGGAGAGAAGAGACTTTGGGTGAAAAGAGAGAGGTAACTTGTGAGAGAAGAAAGGTACTAGGTGGTGTGGCCATAGCCAGCATACAATTTAAACCCTCTTGTTGTCAATTGTAGTACTAGTAAATAAGGCTATCGTTCTAGCCAGGGATTGAAAGGGCTCAGCTTTATCTAACTAGCTTGAAAATAAATAAAAATAAAAATCCTAAATAACACTAAATAAATAAATAAGAAAAATACTAATGGGGGTTTATAAAAATAAAAATAATAAAAGGAATAAATAAAATAAAATAAACTAATAATAATAAAAATAATATTGGGAAACCACAGATATGATAAAGATGCTAGGGAAATCAAAATCCACCACTAGATTAGGTCGAAATATAATATTTATTTTTAAGTCATCTTTTAATCATGAGAAAGAGATCGACCAAGTTGTACACCAAAAGCAGGTCCACACACCTTTTATTACTTCCCTTAACTAATTAATACGACAAAGCACCAATATTAACCCTATTAAATACTAGCAGTATAGCAGCAACAAGTGGCTCCTATATTTCACTAGATTTAATGCATTAAGTATAATTGGAAGGCTATCAATCTAAATACCCAAACTAGTACACAAAGCATATCTAGCTATATTTCCTTTCCTTAACCCACACGTATCTAAACGTTTTACTACTTCGGTTAGAACCAAAAAACTATTAGGTGAATTGTTATCTAACCTAGCTGCAATTTATATATATATATATATATATATATTCTAGTATATTTATATGGCCACCTAGTAGGTAAATAATCCTACATACTGTCACTTATGAGGAAACCAGAACAAAGCATGTACCAACTAAATTATACTTGACAGAATTATATATATAAATGATAGCAATTAAAATAGAGTCAAGAAAAAATCTCACAAAATAAAGAAAATAAAATTATATCTCAAACCCTAATCCAGGGTTACAATTAATTCCCTAACAAATAATAATCAGCCAGTCATAATTATAGAATTAATTAAATAGAAATATATATCTAAAATATAAATTAAAACAAGACAAAGAAATAAACAGAATTAATTTTAAATAAAAGATCAAGAATTTATTTAGATAAAAATTAATTTTATCTAAAATAAATTCTATCGGTATTAAACTTCCTCTAATTTTCTTCCTTCTCGGCGCCTTGATTTCTATGCAATTATTCTTTCCTTTTTCTTTTTCCTTCCGGCTAACGGTTGCGTGCCTTTTGTTGCTCCTTTGACTGCCCTATATGCTCACATTGTGCTCTCCGCGTCCTCTGTTGCTCTTACCGCTCTACTGCTGCTTCTCTCCTTTCGTGCGGTTGTTCCTCTCATCAGAGCTTGATGGCTGAGGCAGCTTACTCAGCGTCAGAGCCTCCTGCCTAGCCTAGCCTCTAACAGCTTCTCTCTCATTTGTCCTTTGCCCAGCCTTTGGTCAAGCCTCCTCACGGCTCTCTTTCTTTTTTTTCTGATGCTACCTTTTAATATCTCTGCCTTACCCTTTCCACGTAAGCCCTTCGTCGTAGACGTTCCCTCTTCTTTTTATTTTTGTTTGAGCCGCTTGCTTCTTTTTCTTCTTTGACTTTTCTTTGGCTCCTATTGTGCGTCCCACATCAGCCCTGCTGCGGCTTGTTTGGTTCCTCGTAGCTGCGTCGGTCCCTGGCCTTTGGGCCTTCGACCTTTGGAGGTTGGTCTAATCTCTTTTTTTTTCTTTTATTTAAAAATAATACCTAAAAAATAAAATTAAATAAATATTAATAAATAATATTATATTCTAAATTTACTTAATTTATATCATTTTATCTTAAATAATAATATTTATGAAATTTTGACCACTTAAGCATAAAACCATAATTATTCACCTATATTAGTTAAACAAAATACTAAAAACTAAGATAATAAGGGTATAAAATGTGTCATAATATGAACTTATCATACCCCCACACTTAGTTTCTTCCTTGTCCTCAAGCAAGTTATTACTCTAAGCAATTAAAATTAAATTAACTAGCCACTTTCGTAGGTCTCACGATTGCACTTAGCATGTACAACAAGCCCTTTAAACCCCTAGGTCACCCATCGAGGACATGTAAGGTCTCATGAGGGTTTCGCAGATGATATACCTACAAAATCACACATAATAAGAAAAAGATAAATAATTAAACTACTCCTAATACCCTTAACTATTTTTGTCTCATAATCTTGTACTTTCATACGTCAAGATTACCAATCAACCAAGATTTAGCATTAAGAGATTTAAAGGATCAATTTCAACATATGGTTCACACATAAACATGACAAGTATGAACAGATCAATATTATGGATGAAGATCTACCACGCCTTAGTCACATCAAGATTCATCCTCACTATGGATACCCTCTATTTTTTTTCTCTTAGATTCATGGCTACAAATGTATAGAAACACTCATGTATATGAGATAAGATGATAAAGATAACAAATGACTCACATATATAAACAAAGAGGCTCATGTTCTTGTGGATAAAACCTCATAAAAGATATCAAATACTTGCCAAATGGACCGAACCATATGCTTAACACTTGTGACTAATCTCCATCAAATCAAAGGCTGCTCATCTCAAGAATCAAATAGGACTTACTTATTGGTTGTAGTAGGGTTTAAGGTAAAGAAGGGTACGAAGTATTTTAGGGATGTGGTGCTAAAAAGATCAAGAGCAAGTGGAATCTAATAATCAGATGAAATATAAGCATAACTCCACATCAAATATTAATGATACACCTCTCCACCTTCACACCAAAATAGAACATGAATAGAACTTTCTCAACATCATGTCCATGACTTCATCTCTTCCTTATATCCTAACATTTTTTTCTTTTCTTCTTTTTTTTATTTTTTTTCTTTTTTTTTCAATTTTTTTCTCTATTTCTTTATATTTTTTTCTCCACCAAACATAACCAATCCCCTTTCTTAGCATAAATACATATATTTCTTTCACATACACACATACACAATCACTCTTTATATCCATAACGATTTGGTTTCCTTCCACTAGCTTTAAGCAAGGGTAAAGATATTAAGGCCCAAAGGTTATTCAATGTGGGTAATGAAGAAAAATATATAATCCATGTATAGGCTTAAAGGGTTTCTATGGGGTATACATAATGTATACACAAATTAGGTTAAGCTATTTGGTCATGTGATGGAAAATTCCTAAGCTGCCTTTATCATTTTCTCAATCAGAGCATGTTTTGACTATAAGCTTCGACTAGCACAAGAGTAAGTTCTAGTAATCTCTATAGCCCATTACAAGATCTATGGTAAGTAATTTGATCAAAGCAATTAAACATATATGAGGTTTACAAAGAAAATTTGAAGCCAAGAAAAGTAGATGATTTCATGTAAATTCGCTCAGAAAAAGAAGGTACATATGGTTCAAAAGCTTACTGAGGAATGTGATGAATCTCAACATGCCATGTCGGTGATTAGAAAATTATACATATTCTTTTTCCTTTCAAATCTAGATACGTAGATATGTGTTCCCTATATCGAAATTAACACAAAAAATCTCCACTTTCTTTATCTCAATTTTATGATCATATTTTTGTTAGATTTCAAAGATATATTCCTCATTAACTAGCAAAGGATTCCTAGGACTCTGAAAATACTAAACACTCTAAAACCTCTAAACAAAAAAAATCAAATTTTCATCGTTTTTTTCTACTTGACAAACACATAAAACACACACACCTCCACACTTAAATCACACATTGTCCTTAATATGTAAACAACTAAGGAGACATGTAATTTAAAGTATGGAGATAAAAAACTAAATAAATAAATAAATAACTAGAGGGTAGAAAACTCCCTTATGACATTGGGTTACCTCCCAAGTAGCGCTTATTTTTATGTCTTTAGCTAACATGATCTCGGTTTTTCTTGTTCAAGGTGGATACGTTCACTTCAGAGCTACTTCACCAAATCCTTCCTCGTGATGATCATCTTTCTCCTACAAGGAAGAAAAAGACAAAATATTAGTCTTAATGAAAGATTTGATCCAACAAGAATGTAACTTAACTATCATGGGATTTAAGCAGGTGTGTAAAGAGAGAATATTTTGTCCCATGTGCATGTATCATGATCTCTCTATCGAAGGAACATATTTTCCCATCTCAAAATCTTTAAACACATCCTTCCAACATAACCTCTCCTTTGGAGCATTACGCTTCTTATTAAATGTATCCAAGATGATTTGATTACTCTCTTCACTCTTGGATCTATATGACCTGCTAAAAGAGGGAAAAACAAGGAGTATGATTAGCATAAATAAAATCAAAGTGGTTGAAAGGCTTACCTTGTGTCTCATGCTCATCTCCAAGAAAAATTGGGGAATAAATGTTCAAAGTGGTCTATGGTAGATGAAAGTAATAGTCTTGCCATCCATATACTTCTCTTTGTTCACTTGATCCTTATTTTGATGGAATTCTTCTTCTACTTTTACAAGATCTTCTTCCACATGATTTTGCTTTTCAATGTTCTCCACGAGAACCTCTTCAACTAGCACATCATTATATTTAGATATGGCATCATCATACTCATAACTCTCACTTGAATTTGGAACTAAAGTACAAGTGAGCTCTTTTTGTACTTGTAATTGATTGATCATGTCGACCACATAACCCATTTGATCCTCCAGCACTAATATCCTTTCATTTTGTAAAATTTGACTTTGTATCAGTTGATTTTGGCCGCCTACCAATCGGTTTTTGACCATTTATCAGTGCTTCAAAAAGCTTATCCATTTTTTTCTAAACTTGAGGGTTCTGATATTGGAAAAGACTCTTATTGAGGATATTGATAATGTTTTGAAACTTCATATCCGTGTGTGAAAGGGTCTTGATATGGCACTTGATAATGATCATTCATCTCCCATCCAAAGTTGGCTTGATGCCTCCCTTCTGAATAGCATGCACTTATATAGGGATCTTGTCCTTGGAAACCATTAAAAGATTGAGCATTAGGTTGTGTCCATCCTATGAATGGTAGGTATATGGACTTCCTTGTGCATGACGCACTCCGCTTGTATTGATAACTCCAGTAGCTGTAGCTACCTGCGAAACAAGAGTAGTGAGTTGGTTAAGTCTATCATCAAGATTACTTGAACTTACCTCATTTACTCTTGCATTAAGATTCATGCAAAGCTGTCCATAACTAAAGGATCCAATCATAACCACCTGAAAACACTAACACTTCAAAGGAAAAGGTTAAGAGCAAAACAAAAATACACCAAAAATCCTAAATAAACCTAAAACAAAACTAAAATAAAAAATACAAACACTAAAAATTAAAACACACTAAAAATACTAGAAAAATAAAGGTGAAGTTATCAATCCCCAGCAACAGTGCCAAAAATTGGTGTGGCTGTAGCCGGCACGCAATTTAAACCCTCTTATTGACAATTCTCTAGTAAATAAGGGTATCGTTCTAACCAGGGATTGAGAGGGCTCACCTCTATCTAACTAGTTTGAAAATAAATAAAAATAAAAATCCTAAATAACACTAAAAAAATAAATAAGAAAAATATTAATGGGAGTTTATAAAAATAAAAATAATAAAAGGAATAAATAAAATAAAATAATAAAAATAATAGTGGGAAACCATAGATATGATAAAGATGCTAGGGAAATCAAAATCCACCACTAGATTAGGTCGAAATATAATATTTATTTCTAATTCATCTTTTAATCATGAGAAAGAGATCGACCAAGTTGTATACTAAAAGCAGGTCTATACACCTTTTATTACTTCCCTTAATTAATTAATACGACAAAGCGCCAATATTAACCATTTTAAATACTAGCAGTATAGCAGCAGCAAGCGGCTCCTATATTTAACTAGATTTAATGCATTAAGTATAATTGGAAGGCTGTCAATCTTAGTACCCAAACTAGTACACAAAGTATGTCTAGCTGTATTTCCTTTCCTTGACCCACA
Source organism: Tamarix austromongolica (assembly GCA_039764185.1). NCBI lineage: Eukaryota > Viridiplantae > Streptophyta > Magnoliopsida > Caryophyllales > Tamaricaceae > Tamarix > Tamarix austromongolica. The sequence goes on along the minus strand of CM077808.1, from coordinate 3,921,575 downwards.
CGTCTCTAAACGTTTTACTACTTTGGTTAGATTCACAAACTATTAGGTGAATTATTATCTAACCTAGCTGCAATTTATATATATAAATTTTAGTATATTTATATGGCCACCTAGTAGGTAAATAATCCTACATACTGTCACTTATGAGGAAACCAGAACAAGGCATGCACCAAATGAATTATACTCAATAGAATTATATATATATATATATATATATAAACGATAGCAATTAAAATAGAGTCAACAAATAATCTCACAAAATAAAGAAAATAAAATTATATCTCAAACCCTAATCAGGGTTTTCAAATAATTCCCTAATAATAAATAATCAGCTAACCATAATTATAGAATTAATTACACAGAAATATATATCTAAAATATAAATTAAAACAAGAGAAAGAAATAACCAGAATTAATTTTAAATAAAAGATCAAGAATTTATTCAGAAAAAAAATTAATTTTATCTCAAATAAATTCTACCGGTATTAAACTTCCTCTAATTTTCTTCCTTCTCGTCACCTTGATTTCTGTGCAATTATTCTTTCATTTTTCTTTTTCCTTCTGGCTAACGGATGCATGCCTTTTGTTGCTCCTCTGACTGCTCTATACGCTCGCATTGTGCTCTCCGCGTCTTCTATTGCTCTTACCGCTCTACTGCTGCTTCTCTCCTTCCGTGCGGCTATTCCTCGCATCAAAGCCTAACAGCTAAAGCAGCCTACTCCTCAGCGTTAGAGCCTCCTGCCTAGCCTAGCCTCTGAAAGCTCCTTTCTCGTTTATCCTTTGCCCAGCCTTCGGCCGAGCCTCCTCACTGCTCTCTTTCTTTTTTCCTATGTCTCCCTTTTAATAGCGTGTGCTGGCATCTTTTCTGCATCTCTGCCTTACCCTTTCCACGTAAGCCCTTCGTCGTAGCCATTCCCTCTTCTTTTTATTTTCGTTTGAGCCACCTATTTATTTTTCTTCTTTGACTTTTCTTTGGCTCCTCTTGTGTGTCCTACGTCAGCCCTGCTGCAGCTTGTTTGGTTCCTCGCAGCTGCATCGGTGCTTGGCCTTTAGGCCGTTGGTCCAAAGGTCCAATCTCTTTTTTTCTTTTATTTAAAAATAATACCTGCAAAATAAAATTAAATAAATATTAATAAATAATATTATATTCTAAATTTACTTAATTTATAACATTTTAGCTTAAATAATAACATTTATGAAATTTTTACCACTTAAGCATAAAACCATAATTATTCACCTATATTAGTTAAATAAAATACTAAAAACTAAGATAATAAGGGTATAAAATGTGTCATAATATAAACTTATCACTAGGGTTGAAGTGGCCAAATAGGGTTTTTCGGTCACGGGTGGAATCGAGGGGTAAAGTGATATGATTTGCTAAATGAGATATGGTATGGGGCAATAAACGAAGTAATGGTAGTGTAAGTGAGAGAGAGTTAGCCACATCGGTCCAATTAGGGTTTTCAAGGGAAAACCCTAGAGGGTGATAGTAGGTAGAGTTGATATAAGGAGGTGTTGGGCCTAACCCACACCCGTCGGAGTTAGGTTGTTCATTATGTGTAAGTGTAAGGGGAAATAGATGTCGGGGCGTGATAAGGGGCACAAGATTCTCAAGATATGAGATTGGCCCCCTTGGGAGAATAGAAGTAGAAGGTTGTTGACATGCATGTCAAGGGTGAAAAGCTTTATCCAATAAGACACGAATAAGATACTAATCACTTAAAGAGTAAGATTGTTGATTCGGGCCCAGACTGATCCCCCGGCATAATAGTGGCAAGGTCCCGGGGTGTGCTAGAGACAGATCCACCAGCATATAATAGTGGTTAGGTGCGTTTTACCCTATATGTGACCGATCCACCGGCTAAAATAGTGGAGGATCCGGAGCTCAGCAAACCAAACATTAAGTTGCCAATGAATCATGGGAAAGATACTATGTAATTATAGTGAAACGCCATGAGAATTGGGGCAAGACCTATCCGCCAGCATAATAGTGGCCAGGAGCGTTCTGCCTTGGAGACTGATCCACCAGCAAAAATAGTGGTTAGGTGCATTCTTCCTTATAAGTGACCGATCCACCGGCTATAATAGTGGGGTTCCCACACTCTCATGGATTGATAAAGATTATGTTGTGAAATGATCATATGTATCAGAGATCCAAAGACTAAGTCTAATTGGACCATAGCCGGCCTTCATTATCTGTGTTACTGTATGTTGTTTGTATGACCATGTCATGTATGTTGTGTTGTATGTTTTTTATGTTTGGCCTTAGCACATGGTTACCTTACTCAATACGTAGCGTACCGATCACCCGTTTCATAGGTGTTGCTCATTCCCACGAGCAAAAGACCCATCTGAGCTTGTGTAGGTAGGGAATGACGTCTTCGATGCCTATGACACTTACGAGGCATCGAGTGGGGCTGAGCATTTCCTAGACTTGATTTGGGGATCGAGATCTACTTAACTGAACTCTTTTTTCTTTTATTGGGCCATGTATTGTCTTTTTAGTTATGTGATGTCGTACGATGCTTTATACTTTGAAGAACTCTAGTCACTTACTCTTTGGATTGTAATTCTAAACCGCACTTTGATTTCTGTATGACTTACGTTTTATTTAATGCCTTGTGTTTTTATTAATGACGTGTGGTTGATGCTATCCTTGTTTAGCCTTAGCACTTAGTACTGAAAAAGTAGGAGTGAACCGATCTGGTACTAAGTATAGCGGTAATGCCCCCGAGTTTACGGTTTTGTCATTTCACTTTCATAAAACCTTTTTATTAAAACGAAATTTTTCAGTAGTAAATTTGGGGGTGTTACAGTAACTCCTAATATTTAATTTAATTACTTCCACTATAAAATAAAAATTTTCATAGTAAAACTCAGGGTGTTACAACAGGGGATATAGTGTGGAGTGATCATGAGTAGATACTATATTCTTCTATTTTTAATACCAAAGAAAGTGAGTGAGAAAGGCTGGTTCTGATGCATTTATCATAATTTTTTTTATGAGGGAGACCACTATATTTGATGTAGATATATAATTTTCTTTCTACATATTTTGGAGTTTAATACCATATTTTATATATCTTAATGTCACACTCTAACATTGATTATAGTTCCTTTAACATCGTAATAAGTATAAAGTAAATGGTGTGGCATCTATGCTATATTAGATATACTAGTCACACTCCACACTTTGATTTAAATTCCACATTAAAACTATTTTAAAATAAAATTTAATGGTAGTGAAAAATGATAGGGTTACAAGTAGGTATCGGAGCAGAAGTATTTTAAAATTTCAATTTCAATTTCAAATTTCAAAAATGAATTTAAAGTATTTATATTTTAAAAACCCATACATAATCAAGGAAGTAGAGTTGTTGTTGGAAAGCTTTTGAATAAACTATATGTGATTATGAGTAGCTTTTAGGCAGTCTAACATGGAATATAAATCTTATCCTAACTCAATGTAGAAGTTGAGATATGGAGTATACTACATAATTAAATTATCTTCAACAACACATGTGCACTATGTGACAATTTTTTCAACAACAAACTCAATCCTAAGATCTTATCTTTGATGATAAATTGTTTGAGGGCATTCTATGGTATTAATTATAAAATTTTGAAAAATGCAAGGATCCCTCTCAACTAGATAGATTGAATACTTGTCTGAAGCTTTACGATTCTTGATGGACCAAAGAGTCAATATAATAGCATACGACTTGGGAATGATAGCTTGAGCTTAGTGAGATGGATACAAAGACATACGAACAAGGCAAATGATCTCATGGACATTGTTCAAGGATGGACTTGAAGATCAACTTTACTCAAGGCAATTTAAGAAGGAAAAATATAAATAACTCACGAACATAGAGCAATGAGCCATGTTGATATCCACATATAATGATAAGTTATGCTATTAATTTCATTTTTCCCCTAAATTTGTCATATCAAATGGACTACAAGAAGTTTGAATTTAGGAAGGCTTAAATAGTTTGCTTCATGATGACATCAGCAGGGATCTACCTATGAATCTACAAACTACCTTTACAAGAGAATATAAGTTTGAAGTAAACTATGGGATGGATAACAGCGCATCAAGAAATCAAAAATAAGGTTTAGGGAAAGTTCGAAACTAGATATATAGAGGGAGTTTACACCCTAAATGAGTTGAATATTAGTTTAGGATCTATGAAGAAAGAAAACTTCCTAGAAGAAAACATTATATCTATAAACTATTCTTTCGTGTAGAGAGGTTACCTTATGTATTTGTGTAGAAGTCATAAGCTAAACAAGGACGTTCTAACTTCGGAGAATATTTTAGTAGCCTGGGAGTCTCCTAACATATTTATCAAGGAGATCCCAAGTATGTCAATTGTATGTGAGATAGAATTAACTATAGAGTTGGTATTGCGGTTTGGGCCTATCTCAAAAGTTCCTTACCAAATGGCGCTGGTAGAGAAAAGAGAGCTAAAGGGTCAGCTAGAGGAGTTATTAGCACACGGGTACACTTTTTCTAGTCTGTCTCCATGGGTAGCACCAATTTTTTTCATAAGGAAGAAGGATGGGAGCCATTGTTAGTGGATAGACTATTAGGGTCTGAACCAATTGACCATGAAGAACATTTATCCACTTCTGAGGATTGATGACTTGTTTGACCAAATTCTAAGTGCTTCAATCTTCTCAAAGATTGACTTGAGGTTGATATATAAACAATTGTGCATTGCTAAGGAGGATATCAAGAATATAACCTTTAGTGCATAGTACATGGTGATGTATTTTTGGCTCACCAATGCATATTTTATCTTTATGGACTTGATGACTAGGATATTTTTGATCATTCCTCAATCAGTTTGATGTGATTTTCATCGATGATATTTTGGTTCACTCTCGGAGTAGAGAAGAGCACGAACAATACTTTAATACAATATTTTTCCTCTTTAAAGAGAAAAATTTGTATGTTTAACTCTTAAAGTGTGAGTTCTAGCTTTAGGAGGTTGTATTTCAGGGACACATGGGGTCAGTAGGAGGAGAAGTAATTGATCCGGAAAAGATTTTAGCTATGACTGAGTGGAAGGAACCTACTATCATCCTAGAGGTTCATATTTTCTTAGTATAAGTTAGGTACTATAGACACCTTATTTAAGACTTCTCAAAGGTAGCTTGTCCCTTGAAGAACCTTCTAAAGAAGATGACCAGATTTCAATGGCATGATGCATGTGGGGAAGCATTTCAATAATTGAAGCAATGATTGACTATAACACCATTTTGACTCTACCATTAGGATCAAATGGGTTAGAGGTCTACAGCGATGCATCAAAGCGTAGGTTAGGTTGTGTGTTGATGATGTATGGTAAGGTAGTGGCATATGCTTCTCATCAGCTAAAGCAACATTAGTAGAACTACCTGAACCATGATTTAGACTTAGTAGCCTTTTTTTTCATGATGAAGATTTTGGTGTATTATCTATATGGGACTCAATGCAAATTCTACACCAACCATAAGAGCGTCAAGTATAGATTCAATTAGAATAATTTGAAGATGAGGGAAAGGAGATAGTTAGAGTTGGTGAAGGACTATGATATTGAATTGACCTACCACTAGCATAAGGCCAACGTCATTATAGAGGCCTTAAGTAGGAAGATGACACAATCCTTGAGTGATTTTATGGTGACTAATTGGTTGCTAGAGGGGCTTAGTGAGATGGGGATAAAGTTAATTCAGCATGGTGATTTAGAAGTTTTAATGTGTGATTTGATGATTATGCCAACGGTTTTTCATGAGATCTAAGCGGGACAGTTGGAGGATGTTAAGCCCGAGAGGACTCGATAGAAGATTTAGGACAATCAAGCCCAGGGTTTCTAGATTCATGTAGATGGTAGCATTCTCTACAAAGGTCGATGGTGTATACCTTAGATTTGCATTGATTTGAAGAGCTAAATTTTATTAGAGGATCATTGTACTCCATACTTTATCCACCCATGAGGGGATAACTTGTATAAGGACCTCAAGAAGATCAGTTAGTGGCCTTACATAAAGTGAGTGGTGGTAGAGTTTGTGTTGAGAGGCCTAACCTACTAAAAGGTCAAGATCAAGTACAAAACGCATGTAGGGTTGGTTCAGCATTTAGATGTTCTACGATGGAAGTGGGACTCCATCTCAATGGAAATTTGTGATTTGGCTATTGATGACTCATAACAGGTGTGACATGATTTTGGTTATTGTCAACAGGTTGACTAAATTAGCTATGCTTGTGCCAATGAAGTCAACTTAGATTATGGATCATCTATTCCATGCATATATGAGATTTGTGGTGAGTAGCATGTTACACCTACTAACATAGTCTCTGATTGAGATTCAAGATTCATTTCACACTTCTAAGGGAAGTTGCAAAAGGCTATGGTTATGAGATTGAGGATAAGTACTGCCTCCCACCCACTAATGGATGAGCATAATGAGTGGACTATTAAAACGCTTGAGGATATGCTAAGATCTTATGTTTTGGATTTCTAGGGTAGATGGGAGGAGCTTTTAAATTTGGTGGAGTTATCACACAATAATAGTTATCACACTAGTATAGGGGTGGCACCCTTTGAGTCATTGTATAGACATAAGTGTTGAATGCCCTTATGTTAGAGTAACATTAGTGAGACTATGGTACTTGAACTAGAGGTGATGGATTAGATGACTGAGTAGGTTCGGTTGATCAAAGATAAGATGAGAGTAACTCAAAGTCATCAGAAGAGTTATGTAGATCAAGCACGTCATAGTGATGACTTTAAGCTAGGGGATAGAGTTTTACTGAGGGTTTCACCAACCAAGGGGTGTGGAGGTTTGTCAAAAGGATAAGTTGAGCCTAAAGTATAGTACTTCTTATGAGATTCTTGATAGGGTTGATGAGGTTGCATACCACCAAGCACTTCCACTAGATTTGGCCCAAGTTCATAACGTCTTCCACATCTCCCAAATGAGGAATTATGTCGCAAATCTTTTCCATGTGACTACACCAGATGAGGTCGAGCTCAATAACCTGTTGTCCCATGAGGAGAGGCCTTTGAAAATTCTTGACATTAAGATTCAATAGACACGAATGAGCTCAGCTCCGCTTGCAAATGTTCTTTAGAGCTAACATGGAGTAGAGGAGGCAACCTGGGGGACTAAGAAGGATATGAGGGAGTTACACCCTAAGCTCTTCAACTCAGGTGCATTAGCTTTTAGATTCTCTCTCTTTTAAGGGGGTAGTCCCCTGTAGTATAGTAGTGACTTTGGTAGAGTTAGCCAACACGATCACCTTCCTTACATCATTTTTTTCTTCTTCCCTAACCTCGACTTCTTGACTTCGGGGATGAAGCCTCTTTTAAGGGGGTAATTATGTAATACCTTAAATTTTTAGCTAACCCTAAGTAATTTACCTTGTAAACTAATCCCAATCTCAGAAAATTAATATTTCCACCTTATCCTAATTATCTAACCCTAGAATTTAACCTAATCCTAATTTATTAATAATTAATATATCCTAATATTCTAACCTAAATTATATTAATCTTATTCTAATCAAAAACTAAACATGTTAACCCCCTTTTTCCTTTTTCCTCTTTTCCTGTTCCTCTTCTTTCCCTTTTCGGCCAACTACCTATCCTTATCCTTTTTCCCCTTATACCTACATGAAACATTATCCTTAGATAATTCCTACATTCCTCATCACCCTCTACCACCTACCAAAACATCCCCTACTCCCAACAACTCCTAGCTCCCATGCATAAGGATTGAACCTGAAAATTTTCCTTTTGACCGATACACCTCACACGCTCCTCTGAATGTGCATGGATATATATATATACACACACACAACCAGCATTAAATTCCCCTTACACATCCCTTCTCTCCCTTTTGTTTCTAAAAAAGAGTACCACTGTTTTCCTCCCTCACCACCTTCTTGTCATCCCAAAAAAAACCGCAAAAAGCCACCATTGGTGAGCCAAACCAAGATACCCGCTCTAGCACCTACAACCATTTCCATTTCTCCTTAACCACCTTTACCCATCCTTGCCAAACATCACCCCCAACTAATGGCCAAAATAGTGTAAGCCTTCCCTTCCTCTTTAGTAGCCTCCACCACAACTACCTTCTGCCTTTTCCCTTCCATTGTTTAGTAGCATTCACCATAGCACAACAAAATCCTTCTACTGCACTAACAGAAGCTCGCCCTTCCTCTTTGGTATCCATGACCACAACCCTCCTTCCATCCTTGGGTAACCACAACTGAAGCCCTCTATCCACCTTTCATCACCTCTTACCTACCACCACCTTTTGACTCTCACCAAAGAGGAATTGACCTCCACTACCGTTGGACCTCCCTTAGCAACAGCAACTTGTGTCATTGTTCACCCACCATCCCATGGCACAAACCACCATTTCCCCCTTTATTTGGTTATGTAGGTTTTCTCCAAATACTATCGTATTTGGTTTAGTTTTATCCCTTGTTTCAACCTTAAATTTCCTTAAACATTTACTTAGCTATGTGGTTTAATCCTAATGGTATTTTATTATGATTTTCTTATGTGATTTCTCCATGGTTGTAGAAGAGGAGGAATAAGATTTTCCTACTTTGAGACCAAAGCCATTATTTTAAGAATACTTGTCATAGTTTAGGATTTTGATTGCTGAGTGTTATAAATGATTTTGTGCTATACCATGTTTTTGGTATTAGATGAATTAATGTATCATTGATGATACTATAAAAAGTGGTTGATATAATATGATAGAAAGTGGGTAAGTAAAGATCATGCAACATTGTTATTTTCTAAGGAAAATCCCTCAGTGTGAAATATGGATGTATCATGGGTTTCTTAATGGTATAATGAATGTGAAATTAGTATGATAAGGTCTATGGGAAAATTTTGGAGTTGGAAATAATATTACTACACATAAGATTTGTATGAAATAAGGATTTTGAAACCAATAAGGGCATTTTTCTCAACGTGGGTTAAATATAAGAATCATGGTATTTTAAGGTATTATATCATCCAAAATGTTCTAAAAAACTTATATGAAGTGTTTGGAGTAACTTTTAATTACATAATATTGATATAGTATGAAAATGGTTTGATTTGGGAATGGTAACCCTAAACTAAGGATGCTATTATCACATGTATGAAAGGGTAGATTTAAACCAAGATGTCGATACATGTGCTTTGGGAATGTATATTGAATCTAGTGATTATTAAAGCCTTATAGGAAAAGATATGATTGATTTATAAAATTAGGGTTTATAATCCTTAGGAATAATAACTTTTGGAATGGGGTTATTATTGCATGTGCAAGACCTTAGATTTACGTCTTTAAATTAAAGTATGTTGATAATAATATTATTTAAGGAATAGGTATTTTTTTGGTGATTAGAAGAGTAACAAGAGAAGAGATGTGATAAATGTGTGAAATTAGGGTTTCAGGGAAATATAAGGATCTTAACTCTAAAGAACGGCATTATGAGCTTTGTGATGTGCTTACCTACTTTAAATGTCTTCTATAAATATGTTTCAATCATGAATAATACATTAATTATTTAAAGTGAAAGATAATGTGAGTCGGGGCAAGATGTTTTTTCATCCATTCCATTGGATGATAATAGTGGCTTGGGTTTGTTGTACCTAAGAGGTGTTTCAGACTGTTCCACTAATTTAAGACTAGTGACTTAGGAGCGTTCTACCTTGAGATATTTTTTATCAGTCAATTCTATCGGACAATAATAGTGACTTAGACATGTTTTCCCTAGGAGGTGTTTTGGCCCGTTCCATTAGATTAAGAAAAGTAGGGCCTTATACAATAGGAATATGGATTGAAATAAGTAAAATAATGGATAATACATTAATGATTAAATGTGGAAAAGTACATGATTCAGATCCAAGGTGTTGGAGCCATTCCACCTGATGATAATAGTGGCTCAGATGTGTTATCCCTAAGAGATGCTTTAGACCATTATACTAATTTAAGTATAGTGTCTCAGGAATATTCTACCTTTAAAGATGTTGGATATGTTCCACTGAATGACAATAGCGGCTTAAGTGTGTTTTTCTTTGGAGATGCTTCAGACCTTTCCACCATTTTAAGAATATTAGAGTCCCTGAACTCGACATAAATAAAAGAATAAAAATAGTTATATCTAATAAATAAGCTTGGAATATTATTTATATTATGAGAATTCACCTGTTGTGTGTGTGTGTACTTCTCATTTTCTATGAACTTATGTATCACCTGTTGGAATATAATACTTATGTATTATAAATAAAAGAATAAAAATAGTTATATCTAACTCCTCCTACTCAGCTCACCCCAATCATGCAAAGTGAGTAGCTCGAGCTGCCCTTTACACCCCATCGCGGCCCCTCTTATCTCTATACGCCACCTCCTCCGCCATAATCACCACCCCCACTACCTCCCTCTCAACCTATCAAACCATCCTCTACCTCATTCTACCTTTCCTTTCTCCTTTCTCCCTCTCCTTCCTCCTGCCTCCTTCTCCACCACCTTTAGCCACCATAGTCACCACCACTTGCGTCGTCACCCTTCTATACCACCACCACCACTATAACCCTCCTAGCCTAAAGAGTCCACCACCTCACAACTGCCACCCCTTTCTCTCACTTCTAACCCCAAAAGCCCAAATTTTCCAAACAATCACCACTCCAACCACTACCGCCACTACCGCCACCCTAGTTGCCATCTCCACTTCTAGTTGTACCCTAACCCTTGCTATCACTTAATTATAAATTATATTATTATGATTGTTATTTTAGCCTCATCATCATCATCATCATTATTACTATTACTATTGTTCTGCCATTAATATGATGATTATCATCATTGCTACTACCACTAATATTGTTGTTAGCAACATCAATAATAATACTCTTATTAATACTACTAATACTATTATTATTATCATCACTACTATTAGTTCTTATTAAAAATCAATTAAGGAATAATGAAAGAAGCAAGAAGGAAGTTAGCACTAGTGTTTCCCTCTTATAGGTGAACCAAGTCCATCCCCTAAGAAGGGGTAGGATTCGTGCTCCAAACCTAGTGTTGTTTTAGGTAAGGATGTGATTAAGGCCCAATATGTGTGTTATGTGTTTATGTGTGTGGTTATGTGTATGTATCTTATGTGGTTATAGACTATGCACTTGTAGTGAAGCTTATTAAGTATGGAGCTAAGGTAACTTGTGTATGTTTTATGGCATGTGTAATATGGAGATGTGACGTGTACTTGTGTTGTGCTTATGTATTGTTTCCCTATATGACATGCATGGTTGGATTCCCTAAGTAGTAAGATGAGGTTGTGGGAAAATGAAAAATGTAAAGAGAGTGGAGTAGTAAGAGGGAAGTGAGAAAGGCCTAAGTATCTCACGACTTATAGGTGGACAAATAAAAGGATAATATGAATAAAATAAGAGGATGAAATAAATCATGCATGAGGATTGTAAGGCTTGCATGGTGTGGTTAATCTTTTCATGGGGATGAATTTTACATGAAAAAAGTTGACTTGAGGGTAAGTCAGGTGAGGGAAGAGTAGTTGTGGTAATTTGAGTCTATATGTGAAAAATAGTACATAGGTTAGTATAAGGTTGCATGGGAAACATGGCTAGGATTCATGAGAAAAACCCTAAGTTGGGAGAGGATGCAGAAAGGAGAGTTAATGGAAGAGGTTAAAGTGTGGGATGAGAGTGGAAGGGTGTCACATGGAGGTTAAAATGTGTGTCACATGGAAAGGGAAATGGTGAGTGAGGATGATGAAGGGATGACATATGAGAAAGGAGATGTACTAGGATTTGGGGTGACCAACTAGGATTTTTATGGACATACATGTAGAATGGGAAGTAAAGTTGGGATGTTGGGTGTGGGTTAAGTGGGTGATGAGTTAGGAGCAAAGGGAGCATGGATCATGTATGATAGGGAGAGGTTAGGCTATATAAACCATATTAAGGTTTTTGATGGGAAAATCCTAGAGGGCGATGGTGAGTTAAACTAGAGATATGGGAAAGTGGGCCTTAACCCACATACATAGGAGTTTAGGCTTTCATTATAAGTAAGGAAAAGGGGGAAAGGATGTTTAGATGTTCTAGAAGGCATAAAAGTCCTAAGATATGGCACGAGGCTTTTTAGGAGAGTAGGTGTTAATAGGGTGTGTGAGCTGGAAGTCCAATAGGCATGCATGTCTAGTATAAAAGTACCTATTGAATAAGACATGGATAAGACACTAACCATTAAAGTTAAAGATTATTGAGTTGGGCTCAAACCAATCCACCGGCATAATAGTGGTCAGGTGCAAGGTGCCCTAGGGACTGATCTACTTGTGAATAATAGTGGTCAAGTGTGTGTTGCCCTAGATATTTCTAATCCATCGGCTATAATAGTTGGGGATCTCAAGCTTAATAAATGAAACCTTAATTGATGATAAGCCATGGAAAATATACTAATTACTTATAGTGGAACACCATGGGAGTCGGGGCTAGACTGATCCACAGGCATAATAGTAGCCAAGAGCACACTAATAGACCGATCCACTAGTAAATAATAGTGACCAGGAACTTTTTTCTCTAGATTTTTCCAATCTACTGACTATAACAGTGTGGTTCCCGCACTCGCATGGACTTAAATTGAGAATGGCGTGAAAATAGAAATAGTGGCCAGAGATCTAATGAATATGTTTAACCAGAGTGATTCACTATTTGTATTCTCTGTCTTTTATATTTACCCTTAGCTATATGGTTAACATGCTCGGTACGTAGCGTATTGATTACTCATTCTATAGCTAATATTCATTCCCATGTGTAGTGGCCCCTTATGAGTTGGTGCAGGTAGGAGATGCTCTGTTTGATGCCTATGATGAATTTGATGAATTGGGTGGGGCTAAGTGATGACCTATTGGACCTAGCATGGGACCCAAGGGCGAATGTTGTCTGAACTCATCTTTTCATTTTTTATCATATTTTGGTTATTGTAATATTTTCCCCTCAAGGGATTGACGCTGTACTAGTTTTCAATTATATAATGACTATTTAATCGCGCACTTTGGTTTTCTTTTAATTATGAATTATTTGAATCCTTATGGTTTTATGTCCTAATTTTTTTATATCTTGTGGATTTTCCAGCCTTTTGATTGGTACAAGACTAGCCTAGGGTCAGACTTATGCCGATCACAATGGTAGCATCCTCTTTTCTTAGTGTATAGTTTTTGATTAAATGAAAATTTTCAACTGTAAAATTTTGGGGTGTTGTAGCTTTGATGTAGGTCTTCTAGGACTAGTCACATTATTTTGCTGCCTTTAATGAATTATATGGGGAGGAATGACTTTTCCCCTACTGGGTGTTTGGGCAAAGAGTTATGTTATCCTGATGATCTTTTCAACTGGATACCTTTTAGACTCTTTGGAATCTTTTATCCATGGTATCCCTTTTTATTGTATTTATGTTATTATATCCTAAAGTTAATCTCCGAACTCAATTTTGAGTTACTCTATGTTTACTTTAGTGGTTTTAACTTCAAGTGATTACTATATTATTCTTGATTTGTTTATATCATTATAATCACCTATGACTCATGTACATATGCATAACACCGAATAGAAAACGCATAGAGAAAAACCATAGAGTTATAGAGGAATTCCCCAAGGTAAAAGATCACGATTTTCCTAAGAATCTTAATTTCACTTTATAAGCATGAACCCTTCCATACCAAACATTTATCCAAAATTTTAGCACACCTTCCTCAAATATTATAATCATACACATATCCAAAAATCATAAACAAACTCTAACATCTTACTCATGTGGTAACAACCCTATATTTAGAGTTATTATTTATAATCCCTACAAATTAAAAATATTATAAGTCAGGCATGAATTTTCTAATAAGGCTCATGTAGTCACCAAATTTAATACACATTCCTAAGATAAAAATATTAACAAAATATCCGAGAATTTAATAACATTGCTCCTAGGATTACTATTCAAAATTGAAGATATTTTTCATTTTGTAGGACTTGGGACATTCATAATTACTCTAACATTTTCATATGATATTCTTAACATATCTTAAACCATTTAAAATATTAAAAAACCAAACTTTTCACACATAACCTATATTAAAAAAATACCCTTAAGGATGCCAAAATACACAAAATTTCTCTAAAAAAATTGTATGTCTAATATCATTATTTTCTTAACCTTGATTTATTACATCAATATACATCTTAATCATACTCATTTTTCACTTACCAAACTTATTAAAACCCACACACAATACTATATATCATATTAATTCACTTAGGTTTCACATCATAAGAATCATTACAATAATATCATATAAGCGCATGCTTCCTCATCTTTCTCAATTTCTATCATATGATATGACATTGTCACATAACAACACTAAAAAAATGAAATTATCAATATCATAAAACCAAACATGTTATTTCATACAAGGTACACATAACATGCCAAAAGATCTTAACTATGACATGTATTCTTACTAAAAAGGACACTTGTTTCTAGGCATATATAAGCCTAACCTACCTCCTCTAGGACCACCAAAACATAACCTAAGAAACAATATTAATATAAGACTAGAACTTAAGAATATAACCAAGGAAAGTATATGAAAAAATAGGGTGGAAACAAAGAAAGATTGAAGTAGCAAGGTGTGGCATAAATTGAGTTGTTATAGGAAGAAGTGGAAAAATAATGAGGGAGTTAAATGAGGAACTCATGTATCTAGGGTGTAAGAACCTAAGCTACTCACATTAGGTGGGAAATAGAAGCATGAGGAGGTCACGTTGGTGGGGTGGTGGTAGTGTGAGATGGTGGTGGTTTTCTGGTTAGGTGCAGCATGAGATGGTAATGAAGTTTGGGGTAGTGCTGTGTGCTTTTATGGTAATGTAGGGGGAAAGCATAGTTTCACTAGGGAAAATTTAGCGGTTTTAAGTCAACCGATGCATAGGGAGGCTGAGAGAAGGGAGAGAGTTTGGGATGAGTTTTGTGAGGTATTAAATAAGATAAAAAGAGAGAGTGAGGGGGTATATATATAGAATAAGTGGTATGAATGGTGAGAGATGGAAAAGATGGTAAGGTAGGGCATAGAGGAGAGGTTTTGGGGATTTTGGGGAAAACATTTTCAACAAGATATCTCATGCATTGTGGGAGAGGATGGTAGTGATGATGAATTTAGGATTGGTAGGTTGTGGGGATAGAAGCTTGACCAAAGGAAAATTGGCTAGGAGAAGCAAAGCATGCAGGAAGACGAGAGTAGAAGAGGAAAACTAAATGGGGGAAAAGGAAAAGAAATTTATAGTTAATATCATAATTAGGTTTAAAATTTTAGATTAGGAAAAAAAATTGGGTAAGATTGAAACACTAATCTCTTAGGGTTAGGTTTAAGTTAAAAATATTAATGAATTAAAATAAAAATTATGATTAGGTTTAGATTTATAATTAAATAATTAGGATAAGGTAAAAATATTAATTTTCTCATATTATAATTAGGTTAAACTATTATTTACTTGGGATTAAGATTAGATAACTTTTGGGGCATTACATTTAGGGACGGGAGGAGTTTTAGGTAAGCAAGAAATTCTAAAATCTCACCTTCTCAAGGAGTGATAAGTTCAAAATACCCTAAATTAATCTAAAAAAAGGAATTTAATTATTATTTTACAAAATATTATTATTTTAAATATTCAAAAATACCAAAATATTCTAAATATCCCAACCCAACATTTTTTATTTTTTCCTTTTTTCCCCTTTCTTTTTCCTTTTCTTTCCTTTCACTCCTTTCTCCTTTTCTTTTTTTCCCTTCTTTCCTTAGACTGGGCCAGCCCCCTCACAACCCAGACTCCCACCCCTTCTTCCCCCGTGCGGCCTAAGCCTGCACTTATTCTTTTTTTCTCTCTTCGCCTATCGACCAGCTACCCGATCTGCTATCTTTTTCTTCTTTTCTTTCCCCTCGACTGGGCGGCTCGATCCACCTGTCTTCCTCCTGCTCCTTTCCCACAACCTGTAGATCGCCTCCTACCACCACCCCATACACCAACAACCAGCCACCGCACGCCAGCCTACCACTTCCCTTCTCTTCCCCATCATTTTACCTTCCTTTTCAACCCCAACCAACTCCTGTACCTCCTCACACGTGCCCTCCTTTCTTTTATTTTCCTCTCTCCCACCCAAACAACACCTACAAATTTTAGGTTTGTACCGGCCTACCACCGTTGGCCAGCGACTTGCCACCCCTGTCCCTCTCTTGTCCTATTCCCCCTCAGTCATTTCCCACCCCATTTGCCTATAAATACCCCATACCCAACCTTTAATTGAGCTTCCCTTTGCTTCCCAGAAAATCTGCCTCCTTACACAACCACCATCATCGCCCAATGTCGCCGCCTGAAGCACCTACCAAACTACTCCGTGCATTTCCCTCCACCAAACCACACCCCCCACCACCTCTAATTGCTCCTACACGAGCCACCATAGCCATGCCAAATTGGTTGCTCAATCTACCACTTTACACCTACTGCCGCCCTTCATGCTTCCGTTTCCGCCACAGCCACTACTCTCCTTACCTTTCAAAACACCCACCTAAGCCTCCTCTACCTCCCCCTACCTTCCTTTCTCCTTCCTCCCTCTCCTTCTCCCTTCCTCCCCCTCCTCCACCTCTGGCCACCATACTAACCGTTACCTAAGCCGCCCCTTTGGCAACACCACCACCAGCATTCTAACCCTCTCAACCTAAAGCATCCACCACCACCACAACCACTCTCTCACTCCCCCTTTTCTAGCCGATAAACCTACCTTTTCAACTTATTTTCCTCCACCCCCATTGCCACCTGGTCACCACCACCCTAGGTTATGCCCCAACCTCCCTAACCTCTAAAAACTAATCTATTTAATTTTTAGTTATTTTATTTGTGTTAATACCATTATTATTATTATTATTACTATAGTTATTATTATTATTATTATTATTATTATTATTATTATTATTATTATTACTACTATTATTATCATTATTATTATTATTATTATTACTACCTTTGGGCACTATTATTACTAGTGCTAATATTAACATGATTATTCGAAACCTTATCATTATTATTACAAAGATTTGAAGTATTGTTATCATCATCATCATCATCATCATCATCATCATCATTATTATTATCATTATTGTTATTATTATTAAAGCTATTATCCTTAATAATATAGAGATTGCTAATAATACCTTAACATGAACCAATATAACTACCAAGCCTATTTTAACTAGTAATAGTACAATTAGCTACTTTGAGAATAATAACCTTACTTTTACTTATAAAAATGCTATTATTAATATTAACTCTAATATTAGGCTATGATAATGGTAGGTAGGAAATAAATATTATTTTGGTAAGAGGGAAGTTAACACTTAGTATTTTTCTCTTATAGGTAAATCAAGTCAAAACCCTAAGGAGGCGTAGGAGCGTGCTCCAAGCCCAGCATTATTTTAGGTAAGGATGTAGTTAAGGCCTCTTGTGTGTATTATGTGCCTTATATGCCATGTGTTGTGTTATGTTGTGTACCTTATATTATTACAAATTATTACTTGTAGCGCATCATAGAGTTAAGGTACACTTATGTGACTTCCTTATAGTATGTGTAAAATGATGTGTATGTTGTGTTTGTGCTATTATGTGATGTGACCCTCTAGGATATGCATGCTAGGATGGTTTAATGAGATGGAATAGGGTGAAAGGATAAAAAGGGGAAAGAGGGAATGAGTTGACTTAAGGAAAATGAGAATAACCTAATTATCTCATGACCCATGAGGGGATAAATAAAAGGGAAGTATGGACAAAATAAGATAGTGGAATGAATCTTTTATGAGGAAGTCTAGCGTTTGCATGGGATGGATGGTGTTTGCATGGGGATGATTCTTACTTGTGAAATGTTACCTTAGGGTGTAAGTAAGGAGAGGGAAGCGTTGTTTGGGTGATTAGAGTCCTTGGATGGAAAATAGTACGTAGGTTGGTATAAGGGTGTATAGGGAACTTGGCTAAGGTTGGGGATGGTCCACTAGGGTTTCATGGTAACATGTGTAAAATGGGAAGTAAGTTGAAATGTTTGGAGTTAATTTTAGGTGAGAGGATGAGTTGTGGATAAAGGAGTATGAGTTGTGTGGGTTAGAGGAAGGATGGGCGATATAGACTAAATTAGGGTTTTTAGGGGAAACCGTAGAGGGCAATAGGAAGTTATCCTTAGATGGTATAAAGAAGTGGGCCTCAACCCACACACTTAGGATTTGGGTATTCATGATAAGTAAGGAAAAGAAGGAAAGGATGTTTGGAGGTGTTGGGAGGCGTAGAAGTCCCAAGACATGGGACGGGCCCTCTCAACAAAATGGGAGTAGACGGATTGTGTGAACAGGTAGTCCCAAAGAACATGCATGTCTAGGGTGAAAAAAATATATTGAATAAGACACAATTAAGAAACTAGTTATTTAAAGCAAACGATTATTTAGCCAGGCCTAGACCGATCTACCGGAATAATAGTGTCCAGATGCCGAGGTGTTCTGGAGACCGATCCATCAGCATATAATAGTGATCAGATGCGTACTGCCCTATAAGTTTCTAATCCACCGGCTATAATAGTGGAGGATCCAGAACTCAATAAACCAAACCTAAAGTTATGGTAACACATGGAAAAGATACTAAGTACTTACAGTGAAACACCATGAGAGGTGGGGCCAAACCAATCCACCGATATAATAGTGGTCAAGAGCATCTTGCCCTGGAGATCAATCCACTGATATATAATAGTAGTCAAGTCCATTTTGTCTTGTACATTTTCGATCCACTGGCTATAATGGCGGAGTTCCCATACTCGCATAGACTTATAAAGAGCATGGTGTGAAATGAGCATATTAACTAGAGATCTAACAAATGAGTTTAACCGAACTATAATATGGCCTCTACCATTTGCATTGCTTGTATATTTATCTATATTATCATACTTGTATTATATTCTTTCTATGTTTTTCCTTAGCTGCATGGTTACCTTACTCAGTATATAGCATAATGACCACCTGTTTCATGGGTGCTGCTCATTCCCACCAGTAGAGGGCTCTGTTAAGTTTGTGTAGGTAAGAGATGTCATCTTCAATGCCTATAATACTTATGAGGCATTGGGTAGGGTTGAGTTTGAGCTTTTAACTTGGTCTATTGACCGAGAGCGACATTAGTTCAATTCTCTTTTATTATTTATGTACCATTTTATTTTAATTTTTTTTTATCCTAATGTATCTTTTATCCCTTTGGGAACTCTAATTATACACTCTATTGGGTGGTAATAAATTTTAAATGTACACTCTAATAACTTTTCTAAGCCTTGTAGTTAGTATGAGACTGGCAGGGGACCAAGCTTGCACTAATCATAGTGGTAGCACCTCCTATGCTTGTATTTGTTTGTTAAACAAATTTTTTTAACTGTAAAATTTGGGGGTCTTATAGATATACTAAGGTGATACATATGTATATTTGATATTCTTAACTAAAATTATTGTTGTGATATATTTATGTATACATGAGCCGACTTAGGCATGATTTCCATGTGATGATGATTTATACTATGATATACTTGTGGGTATGACCTATATGAGTTATGATTTATACTATGATAGATGATTATTCTTAAATATTGATTAAGGGATATAGTGAGATTAAGGGAGAAAATATAATAGATAAAGCTTATTAAGTATAGTTAGATTAAAGGAGAAATATGATTTACAAATCTTTTTAAATATTTGGGAAGATTTATTTTGAAGAATTGAAAACCTTGGTTAGCTATATAAGGTGTACATGTATTTTAAGGAAGTATTTCAAATGAAGACCTCAAGGGTATTATGGGAATTTTTTAAATAAAATTTTAATGGGATCATATTATTTGGATGGATATGATATAAAAGTTTCATGAAGTGTTAAATCCCTCATTTTGAAGTTAAGAGAGTTTTGCAATTGAGTTTTTTGGTGGTTAAGAATATGAATTTGTTTAGGGATAATCCTGATTATAGTTAACTTATTCAACCAAAATATGTTTAGATATTTAATTAACTCATTAAATTTTGTTATTTTGGGTTGAGAATGATTAGAATTGCACCACTTTTGACAAAAATGTGTGGCAGAGTTAGCATATATAATCTACCTTTTGTCATACTTTACTTTCTCTTCTATTAGAAACCTGAGGCAATCATTTGTACTATCATCAAGGCACTCCTAAAAAAACTATATTTCCTCTCCTTTAAGTCTTCTAGGATGACATAAGAAATGGAGAGGAGAATATTGTTGAGCCATTTCATTTAACCATGAAATTTGAAAAAGCAAATAGCTCCAAACAATTTTCTTTATGTATCTTCAACCTCTAAGACTTAATTTGGTTTGAATAAATAGAATAAATATTTTCATTTAAAATAACTCCTAAAAATGTATTAGAATCTATCCAAATAGTTTTGAATTTTTCTAGATGGATTTTGGAGTGGTTTTTTAGGCAATCAATATGGCATAGTGAAAAGCTGAAGAAGGTTGTGAATTTTAGGCAAATTAAAGTGTTTGACTCTCTTAATGCAGAATTTTAATGGGAATCTTGCCTTTCTTGGTATTATTATTTTGGGCTTAAAGAGGAAGAGAGTGTTTTGACCTTGAGTATTTTAGAGATTAGAGTATTTGTTAATTAGGTTTAATTGAAACATGTTTGGAAACCATATTTTATGAAATTTTAAAGCATGTATACATAATCTCAAATAAAATCATGAGGTGTGATAATTTCTATTATTTTGAAAATGTAGACCTTAATTTGTCTAGAAAATTACAAAAATATAATTGCAACATGATATATATGTTAAGCATGTGTTTTTTATGCAAAACAACATGGTTGGTCTAAAAATGACTAGTTTTGAATGATTGGTATAAATGATGCATGGAATGTGCTTCTAAATTGATTCCAAAGCTTCTATTTTATGAAAAGTGTATTAAAGATTAATTTTGGAAATTTTTGTAGCATGATGTTATATTTTGATACATTCAATCTTCCTATAGATGCAAGTTAAGATTCTATTATGTGTCGAAAGTATGAAATATGCATGTTGATGAATGAAACGTCAATAGGATTGATAAATCCATCACTGGAATAACTAAAACTATTAATTGAATTTCTAAATAAGACAAATTATTGTTGGCTAAAAATACTTTCTCTTAAATTATGCATGAAGTCAAACCAAGTCCTTAATCATTTGATTAATGAGTCACATCATTTGACTTATTCCATTGTTGAATTTATATGAATAACCCATCGATTCTTTGACAAAGCATTCAACTAAATGACCACATCAAGTGATTTGACTAGTCATATTGTATTATGGATAAAATGATATTAGAAGTATTCAAATGGTACATCATACCATTTGATTAGTTTGATTTGTGATCCTACCATATTTATATGATTGATATAGCCTTAAAGCTTAATATAAGTTATTTAGACCATTATTATTGAATAATATACACCTAAATGGCCTATACTATATGAAGGTTAGACTAAGATCCATATGATTTGCTTAATGAGGTTTGATGGTGTAGCCTTGTGGGGCATGATACTGATAAAGTGGTGTATGAAAATAATCATATGATACAATTAGTGTAACACCCCGAGTCGACACGACCACACGGGGGCTACCTTGGAGTGCTTTCGGATTGATCGGCTGGCCCCACAGATCAACACGAGTCATTTCAGTGCGCTTTGTCCTCACTCACGCACTTCCCGATAATTTTTTAGAAAATTACCGAAACTTCCCAAGAGGTCACCCATCCTAAAATTGCTCCACGACCAGCACGCTTAACTGTGGAGTTCTTAGGATGGAATCACCAAAAGGATGGTATACCATGTTAATATAAGTAGCCAAATCAATCCTTATAATACTCCGCTCAATTTGGGGTATTACATTCACCCCCACTCAAAGAACGCAACGTCATCGTTGCGCCTCAACCACTAGCTGTCTCAAATACAGCTTATCCCAAGAATCGTCCCGCTAGGTGGCCGACTGGCTCATCCAAGTTCAGCTCACGGTTACGGTTTCGCTCTGATACCATTTGTAACACCCCGAGTCGACACGACCACACGGGGGCTACCTTGGAGTGCTTTCGGATTGATCGGCTGGCCCCACAGATCAACACGAGTCCTTTCAGCGCGCTTTGTCCTCACTCACGCACTTCCCGATAATTTTGCAGAAAATTACCGAAACTTCCCAGGAGGTCACCCATCCTAAAATTGCTCCACGGCCAGCACGCTTAACTGTGGAGTTCTTAGGATAGAATCACCAAAAGGATGGTATACCATGTTGATATAAGTAGCCAAATCAATCCTTATAATACTCCACTCAATTTGGGGTATTACAATTAGCCTTGATGGGCTATGGAAAATATGTGAAAAGAACTGACAAGTGTAGGACCCAGAGAGGTTACCTGCCCTTAAATTGATAAGGATGGAATCATGTGAGATCACCCACCTTTGTTACAAATAGTTTATATAAGCATATATTTGATATGTAATGTACTCTCTGATCACTATGAAATAAAATAATTGAAATTAAGGTGAAAGATAAGTGCGCTTAAGGTTATTTACCCTAGGACTGGGATTGTGGCTATGGTCTATGACTATCTAACATCACTTGAGATTAGAATATGGTCCACCTTACTATCATGATGGGACTATGATCCATATGATTCCTTGTCATTACATTGGGACTTTGGGTTCGGCAAATCTTACCATCATTTTGGTGCAACAATCCACATGACACTAGTGGATGAAGTACCTTCATAGGAGTCTTCAACAATTATGGCCTGAAAATTGGCTCCAGGGATATCTAGACTACAAAAGCCTTTACATTATTTATTTTGTTTTCCACAAATGGCCTCCTAATATTATGTAAAGAAGACATCCATTGAGAAAGTTTAGTGAAACAAAAATTAAGGGATTTTGGATATGTTTCTTGTTTGAAAGTAAACCCCTCAAAAAACAATGCTTACTTTGTGGGTTGTAGATAATCAAAAAGCAAATCCTACACTTTGGGAAGAAGGTGCAATCCCTTTTCACTACCTAGGTGTGCCCTTAAGTACTATAAGATCAAATATTAAATAGCATCCACCTTTGTTGGATAAGTTACTTGCTAAAGTGAGGCCTTGGACAACAAGGCATATGAGTTCCATAGTATAATTACAATTGCTAGAATTTATGTTATGTGGCAATCATGATTTTTGGGCTTAGGTTTTCTTATTGCCCCCAAAAAGTGATGCAATATGAGCATATGTGGAAGCTTTTTTTGAACTAATTTTGGAGACAAAAGTTGTGGGGAAATAGTTTCTTAGCAAATATTTATTTGCTCAAGGATGATGAAGGTTTAGTTCTAAGATAGCTGCTTAGCTAGGACAAGTGTGTCATCAGCAAGCATCTCTAGCAATTTATGAAAATAAGGAAAGTCAGTGAATTACTATTATAGAAGATTAGATTCCAATGACTCATATCATTCCTAGCGCTTTCAAAACATTATAGGTCTAAGCAATTATTTGCCAGAGTAATTTAAAAGAACATTCAACATTCATGGAAAGTATATTATTGGGAAAGTGTATGAGAAAATTATAGCAAAGATAGAGAAAGTTCCCTGGGGACATTTTGTTTGGAAATGCACTAAGACGCCCCCGGCATAAATTGACGCCTAGCTGATGTGCCATCAAACCTTGAACTCTAATAAGAAGCTATGTTGCTCTACTGCGCAACTACAGATGCAACATCCGGCACTTAAATCGTAGCTGTTGAGACTCAATACCATATGTTCAATTGGCTGAGGTTGAATTTTGCTCCTAAAAGCTGGAATCAGTGGTTGCAGTGGGTGATATACGTGAGACGAAAGCAAGTAATGATGGGATGCTGAGGATAGTAATTACAGGAGCTTTATGCCGACCGCGGCTGAGAAGAAACCATTCTGTCTCAATCAAAAACTAATATATCTAGTGTTGTGTTTAGGGAGGTAGTTAAAGATAATTTCGTACGTGTGCAAAATAGTTCGTATGAGAAAGCACGGGATGATTATAGACAGATTAGATAAACTACCAGCTTAGTCTCTGCTGCAGTCAAGGATGTATATAGCTTGGCATCAAATATATATAATATATATATAGCCCGCAGTCTTGCATCCATGCTACCGACATTCGCACCATTCATTAATCATGTTCGTACTCACAGTGGAGCCCAACTCAACACTAGCAATAACATGGACGAAAAATGGTGATGCCGTTCTTGGGAACAGCACTTTCTGTTTAATAAGCTGGATATTTTTGTGGGGAAATCATTCTTTGCAGTCGGCTCCAACCATTTATTGTTCTCGCGCTGACACTGCCATCCTGTAACCTAAGAGAACAGCCATGCACCCACGGATGCCATCATGCTAAAAAAGGTTTTCTTCATAAATCAAGTTCCGTCTACATATCTTTATAAATCAAGTTCATTTTTGTCCAGCGGTAGGACAACACTATGCATGCCTCCGGCATACGTCCTTGAATAAATCATCACAGACTGCTTATCGTCAGCAACTACATCTGCGTTGACACAAAATATGGACTTACCGATTATCTTAAGCCTGTTTAAGGAAGTTCCAATAATCGTTTAACTTATGGTCATTTGGTGTCACTTGATTCCACATGCCGGTACAAAATATCGCATATGCATCGGCGGCATACCTGCGCACTCAAAAAACAAAACAAAAAGATCACTTTCTTTTTCATATTACCACGATATTAGTGGGCATATGAATCCATAAATGACAAAGGAAACACGCACTTTCCAATACCATGAAGCTGAGTCACATGAGTCCAGTCATCAGACAAGTATTCCCTGGAAAATCGCTGAATCATTTCAGCCCTCTTGTTATACAAGCCTAAACTGCGTATAATACATGCAATCTCATTTTTGTCCACCTTCATAGCAGTTTCAGCATCTGGGCAGAGAGAGAAAAGGGCTGGTAGAACTTTCTCGACCTGCATGTGAATCACATACAAGCCACTTATGATTTATCAAGACAACACTTTGAGATTATGCAAAGGGCATACTCATCTAATCCAATTGTTGGTACGAAGGATTTAAAAGACCTACCATGCTCTACTATTACTTCTAACACAGTGAATTTGAGAGACATCATTTATTATAACAATCTACTTTCAAACAGGAAATCAAGATCACGATCTTTTATCAATACCCTTTTCTCCTAAATTATAAGTCTTCAATTCACTCTCTAGTTGCAAACAATCATTTCGGCAGAGATGAGAAGCTAATGAAGATCAAATAAAATAGAGAATTGGACAGCTAAGTTCTGGTATCCACAGACTACAGTTTATAAAATTGACCTCGGTCCTCAACTTTAAATTTAAAACTAATTTAATTCAGGCAGCTAAACAAGGTTGTAGAGAGTATTATCCAGGAAATATATCTATTTTGAAGCATATACCAACAAAAACCTCTTGATAGGCCAGACTATGCACTGCAGGAGGCCATATTCTGTTTTATTTAATTTTTTTGGGGGAGGGGGAGGGAGGGTTGGGAGTTGTGGATGTAATCGTGGTGTAACGAAGGGAAAAAACCTGTCATAGTGGCAGGAAAATTGTAAGCTAACTCAACAGTTAAAAATCATAAATACAATGTCTGCTGTACCAAAGTGAAAAATGACATTGAAACCAGTGTAACAAAGGCATGGTTGGGAAAGGAAGTCGCAAACACAAGGAAAGAGGCCCAAAAAATAACGATGGCAGGACAATGACGTTAAGCTAGAATAACATAAAAAATCAAAATATAATGTTAGTGCACAGAAAAAAAAAAAAAAAAAAAAAAAAAAAAAAAAAAAAAACCCATCAAAATCGCAAGTTTGCAGACCATAAACACAAATAAACAGATACCGATCACTAGAACAAGGTCATACAGCTTAATGTCACTCATCCAAAAGTATAAATGTTCTGTTTGTAGGCTTGAGTCCCTATAGAATGGAGGTTTATGTAAATAGGTCACTGTAGAATATTTTTTGTCCAAATTGGTCCTCCTCAATCAATTGCTTTTCTAAAATGGACCTTCTGACCGAAAGTCAAGTTAACTTCACTCATATTCTTTGAATCACTCTTTATGTCTTTAATCACTACTTCTCTCGTAATCACTCTTCTTCCATCCTATTTAACAAGATTATAAAGGGAGAGGAAAATGTTGTAGAAATTTCATTTAAGGTAACAGTTACCATTAAAGAGAGTAATTGGACCTTCTAAATTGATGGTTCTAAATTTAGGGTTCCATAGGAAAAAATTAACAAAAAGTAAATAAGGATCACTTGTGGACAGGCAATAACATCGCAGTTAGGATCATGATTGTGGTAGCAATTGCAATGTTTTGATTTTGAAGTATAATGACAAAAATTATATCATGGCATAATATTCAACTTCTTTTCACAATTAATATTGGTCATCCTCAGCAAATATCAATAGTTATAGCAAATATAGGTAAATATCAGCCGTACTGTATCAATCGATTCATATGTGATTTCATACAACATTTTGCATATCAGTATGACAAAAGATATATATCAATTGCATATCAGCATATTGGCTGATATTATATTCCATGCCTACAAAACCCAACCAATTTATACCTCTATTAGTAATTATTATTTTCCACCTATAACCCACTAATTCAACTACAATAATATTCAATAACTATTATCATTCGTTTATAATTTATTTATGGTATTGATATTTTTATTAAAAAAAAATATTTTTTATCGATATACACAATAAAAAAATATTATTAGTAAATAATATTATTAATTACAATTATTAATAAAAATATTATTTAATTGGATTAACAAATATACAATATCATATTTGGTTAAGATTTGATATTTTAAAATAATAACTTTATTCTTAGTAATATGCACAATAATGAAATTAATTATTATTATTATTAATTGTTGTTATTGAGTAATATTAATAATATAAATATAAATTATTATTAATAATTTTTCATAATAGTTATTAACTATTGTAAATAACATTCTAATTTTTGAAATTATTAATTATGAGTAATAATAATAAACTATTAGTAATTAATGCATATTATTAAGCATAATGTGTATTTAAAGTATTATTATCAATCTAATTCATGCAACTATTATATTTAATATAAAATTTGTCAAGTAACATATGAATGCAAAACATGGAAAAAGTGGTGCTCTATTCTTAAAGGAAACTTTTTCCTATTCATAGGAAAGCAAAAAATATATCTTTATGTGATCTAGAAAGTTTTCGTTCTAAATAGAAAATTGATGGCTAAGATCGCGAGAAGTTAATGGACTAGATCCAATCTGATAGGTAACGGAAATACACTAAGTAGAAATTAGATTGAATTTACTATTCCCAAGTATTTGAGAGCCCCCAACTCTTAACACTTTTCAAATTTTCTCCTCTTCCCCTTTACTAGCCCTTAACCTTCTCATTTACAGCAAATTAACAAATTCTAGAACAACCCCTCACAATTGACCCATAACTAACTAACATTTAACCATAGTACGATATTTAATTTAATAGCCTAACATAAGGGGGAAAAAACGCTCGAAAGAATTGCCACTGATAAAATATTTAACCATAACTAACTACTTTGTTGGGTTTTAGCATTCTAACAGATGAATGCTATGAGTTCTTTGGGTTCTTATTTTTTATTTTTTTTTAGCATTCTAATGAAGCTGGTATCAGGGGATGACGCTAATTAACAAGATAGAGATGATTAATGAAATATACAGCTTTATTTGACTAGTCAAAGGGGAAATTTTAGAAGGAAAAAATATATATTTATTTGGAAGAATCAATAAGGCAAAAAAAAAAAAGGAATCTCCATGGACCATTTAACTATTTTATGAGTGACCAAAATGATATTTAACTAATTTATTCCTTTCATTTAGGTTTTTAGCACTTAAATAATTGATATCTTGATGATTTTATTTTATAAAACTTTATGTGCAAAATAAAGTGGATGAAAAGATGGCTGAAATTGGAGAAATAATGATATTGAATATCAAATTATTTACTAGGCTTGAACAGTAAGGCTACCTCCAAGACCCAATTAAGGACTAGAGTTTACATGGGATTTCCAATCAAAGGTTTGCAGGGTTTTAACGTGGAAAAGGGGAGAAAAAGTACATATAGAGAAGTCATGCAGAGGAACATGATTAGAACTCAATAGTGCCTTTACTTAGTGTTTTTTACGTTTAATATCATGATAAGTATTCTTGGGACAATCCTTTTTGTTTGATTTTACTTTTAATCTGTAGATATCACAACTATGCTTTGTTCAAATTATTTTTGGAGTCTCATGTTGCTTAATCCCTTTTGTTGTCCATTAGCATGTAGCCTCAAGCAATAAAACTGCGGTCGCGATTGCGATTATGGTCACGGCGTCGCAGTATCGGGGTGTCACGAATGATATTTTATATGTCGCGGTTGTCGTGGCGTGATTTTTTAATTCTTTTCACAACAAATACTGGCAAATATCGGTAAACATCGGCCAATATCGGTAAATATCGGCTAATATCAGCCAATATGGGCAAAATATCAGCCGATATCCAAAATTTCGCTGATATTGTGGCGATAAATATGTGATTTTCTAAAACGGCCGCAATTTTGGAATTTTGTGTCGCGGTTGACCCAAAAACCGCAAAATTGCGGCCGATACGCAATTGCGGTACCGATATTTCATTGTATATGTAGCCTATTGTTCATTAGTTCTCACCGGCACTTGCTTTTCTCGTACTTGTGTAATTATTTGTATGTATATTTGTTCATTTTTTGATTAATTATCGGCAATCATTATAGCAATCTTGGTTTTCCCTTTTTCCAACTTTAATAAGCAGCATTTCCATTTTGGTAGATGTGTTGTCTCATCTTAAAAGTATTTTTTTTTCCTTTATTTTAGTGCATTATTTAGATAATTTTCTTCGGTTGCTGATTCTTCTTTTTACTTCTTTCTATTTCAATTTTTTTTCTTTTTATTTTATTACTTTTGATTGGTTTGCAGTTTAGCTTAGTTCATGTGTGTTTAAAAATTAAATAATTTTGTTGTTTAATTGATAATTATGTTTACCTCTTTAGTTATTTTGATCACATATAGTTATATTACTATTAAAGTTTCAGGATAAAACTCCAGTTATGAAGTTAGCCAATTTAATTCTTTGTTCATCAATTAATGTAATTTATTTTCACTGTGCACGTCTGGTTGACAACAATAGATTAAAATTTCAGCTAGCTATGGCAACAGCTGAAAAAAAAATAAAGAAATAATGAAATTACAGATACCTGGGATCCGGTTGTAACGTTCAAGAGCATACATATCACCAAGACCCGCCAAGGATCATCTGTGTGATCCTCCTGCAGAAGATTGAAAGGCGATCTTGGAGGCATCCATGAGTTATTTGGCGTTCTTCTTCGATAGGCCTCAGATTTTCTCTCTGCAGCAGTAAGACCAGTAGCTCGCTTTAGCTTCCGTTTAAGACTAACTGGTTGCGACAGTTTCAGTTTTTTCCCCATTTTAACATCAGTACCATTCACTGTCTCTTTCATTCCCACCTCACTGACATTTCTTGCCCATGAACTGACATTTCCTGCACCCTTATAGGCAAATTGGGAAAGGATCTTGTGAAATTTGACATTATCACTCAAGACAGCATCCTTTTTAACATTTGAGTCGCATGCCAGCTTGCGATCATATTGTTTACAATAACAAGACTCTACTACCTGATCAGAGCACTCAGGAACTTCATTGGTAAGAAAAGAAGAGCCGTTGTTCTCTACATTCTGACTATGTACATAATCGTTCTTATGTTCTGAAAGAGCATGACTATCAGAAAACGACAGCTTATACTTGTTCTTCTCTGACCTCTTCTTCCTGTTACCCTTGATGCCCTTCTTACGTGTCTTAATAGTGTCATTCTCGAAGTTTGAGTTGCATATTATCCCTTTGTCTCCATCCTTGTGATCAGAAGACTCTACTGCCTCTTCAGGGCAATCGGAAACTTTCTCAGCAAGAAAAGCAGGGTCATGGTTTTCTTCTCTAGCATCTACTTTCCTACTGAGAGGATCATTCTTATTTTCTGAATAAGTAGGAATTTCAGAAAAAGATAGGCAGTTCTTCTTCTCAAAGATTTTCTTCCTGTTACTTTTGATGCTCCTTGTGCCAGTCTTACTAGCCTCCTTTAAACTGTCGATGCTATATGCCATCCCTTGTTCCTCTTCTTTGTCATCACAAGACTTTGCTGCCCCATCTGGGCATTCAACAACTTTCTCAGCAGGAGAACCAGGGTTGCAGCTGTCTTCTTTAGCAGCAACACTCCTACCCTCTACAGAGATGGCGCAGCAAAGATCATTCTTATTTCCTGAGAAAGCACAATTTTCAGAGAAAGAAAGCTTCTTGTTCTTCTCTCTGCTCATTGTCCTGCCACCTTTGATGCTCCCAGTACCAATCTTGCATGCTATTCTATCATTGGCTTCATCTGCACAACACTGAAATTGAGTTATGTCTGACTGGACCATCGTCTCATGTTTAATTTGCCTTCTTTTCATGCTGCTATCACAGGCAAAAATAGCCAACTGGGATCCCACAGCATACTGATCACATTTTCTATGGCCTCTCTCACAGTCATGGTCCTTACTGACTGCAATTGCATTGAAATCAAAACTGGCCACATCACAATGCTCAGTGCTAATTAGTTTTGCACTTTTCTTGATCCTGTTCGATCTGGTATAGATGACACCCTTTCTCTTCTTCTGTCTGCTCCCACAATCTTCTTCAGCAATATCACTTATTAAATATGGTGAGGTCACTTGCTCTACATTTTTCCTCTTTTCCATCCTGCAATTTTCGTCATACTTATCACCAATTCTGAAATATGGTG
The DNA here is from genome assembly GCA_039764185.1 of Tamarix austromongolica. Lineage (NCBI taxonomy): Eukaryota > Viridiplantae > Streptophyta > Magnoliopsida > Caryophyllales > Tamaricaceae > Tamarix > Tamarix austromongolica. The sequence continues at coordinate 3,890,533 of CM077808.1, read as the reverse complement.
ATGTAACCCTCCCTACCTTTTCATCATACTTATCACTATTTCTGAAATACGGCGATGTAACCCTCCCTACCTCTTTCTTCTTCTGTGTCCTACAATTTTCTGCAGCCTTATCACCATTGAAATATGGAGATATTATTCTCCCTACCTTTTTCTTTTTCTGCTTCCTCACACAGCTTTCCTCATCATTATCATATATTCCAAAATATGGAGATACAACTCTCTCTATGTTTCTCTCCTTCCCTGTCTTCACACAACTTGCCTCATTATAATCACTAATTTGAAAATATGGTGACAAAACTCTCTCTGATTCTAAGCAGAACGACTTCCCCTGATTCAACAAACAGTTCTTATCAATCCTCTTCCTTCTCTTCCTCCTCGGCTTGCTCTCCCTTGTATAAGCCACTTTACCTAGAGCAACAGGATGATAATTATCTAAATGAAGTTCCATAATCCTTGATGAAGGTGATCTCTTTCTTAGAGTCAGTCCTCTTAGTATCCCAATAGTTCCCTTGACACTGCAAACCTGCTGTACCACACCATTCGAGAGAAAGTGAATCGAACGATCTTGGGTCAATGCAACAGAGACTTTCATGGTCTAAGGACTTGAAGCTTTGGCATTCCTTTGTTGCATATACTCACCCATTTTGGATATGCCATTTTCTGTCGAGCCAAATTCAGAGCTCAACAGTCGTAAGCATACCTGACTTACAAAGATGGTAAAAATTAACAATTTGGCCAATGCATGCGAAGAGTGCTCTAGTAGAGCTCCCTAATTGAGTTCTACAGAAACATGGAGGACAGGACGGCATCATTGCATCACTACCAAAGCAATGTTGATTGATAACAGTCCATGGCCCCAGTAGACAGAACAAGGTTTGAAACACATGGTTATTAATCCTCATATGTTTCAGCAGCATAGTGCACATGGTCAATTACAGAATGAAGGAAGCAAATTAGTAGTTCAATGACTATCAGCCACAGAAATAAGTAACCATGCTGAGCAGTAGCTAAGAAAAATAAACAGATACTACATACTGGCATTCCCAATTTATTGGGTACCATGGGAGTGAGAGAGATAAGTTAGGAAGAAAATCAGCTTACACAACCCAAGCATCTCAAGACACTAACAATAGTGAACTCCTGAGGGCAATAGGGAAACAAAAAGAAAAAGAGCCTAACCCAATAGTAGGTACATGGGATTTCAATGTGTACAAAATTCAGTAACTACAATATAAGAAACCACTAATTCACTAACATAAAGCAACATGTGTCTTGATGCCACGCAGTCCATAGCTGGTTGTTGCCCACAGAGAGGCTCAGCTACCAGCTCAGAAACATCATACTAGAAAAAGCATATCAAAAGCATGTTTATTTTCTTCACAGCTAATTTCCATGAAGAATTGATCAGACTTCTGAGTGGGTCTGGCCCTGTGCTCAAACGCAACGTTTGCAGATAGGATACAGAGGATTTTTTTTATTTTTTATTTTTTTCTGTGGGAGGGGGGTATGGGCATGTCCAACCTTTGGTGTCATACAAAGTATTTTGGGAGTAGTAAAACATCAAGAAATTTTCAATTCATGCTCTCCTGTCTACTTTAGTCAGGATTAAAGTAGTTTACTTAGCTTCAATTCGAGCATTCGCTTACAAAGTCTTACCAGTGATCAAAGTGTACGCAATTCAATTTGGTTCAATTTTGGCCTCCAACCCCGATCGTCCTGTAATTTTAGGGCTTAGGGGAAATCTCAAACAAAAACAAACCTTTTCTTAAATACACAAAAGGGTGTCGTATAAATTCAGCTTGTGCGCATTTAGCACAATGAACATGAATAACATGTACATTATTTGCCAGAAGAAAAAAATATGACTTTTAACATGATATATCTGGGTCAAATTCATCCACTAATTAACCTGACAACGAACAAAGACATTGTCCATATACTTGTGCATATATTTCTATCAAAAATAACACAAACTAACCAATTGAAAAAAATATATATATTAAGTTGCTTCTCAGGATTTATGGAACGAACTTATCAAACTTACGTAATACATCTGTCACACTCATTAAAATAAATATCGCATCCAACAAATTTGATATGCTTATGCGTTTTAGAAATATTGTTATGAACAAAGTGGGGGAGGGGGGAAGATACCGGCACAGGCGAGATGAAACCGTCCGTGATACAAGTCGGCAGCCGCAATCGCAAGGTCCCAAGTTAGGATACGTGTTTGTGTGAGACCGACAAAGTGAGGGGAGTAACTTGTGAGATCGAAGATAATCAGATCGTGGTTCAACAACATTAAACCCTTATTTGGTATTATTTAATTTTAGTAATTATTTTTAGATAAAAATTATTTTTATATATTTATTATTTTTAAATATTTTAACAAGTAAAATATGTATTTATTTTTATTTTTATTATATAAGTGATTAATATTAAAAAATTATTTATTGTACTTTATTAGCATTTGATTTTTATTTTACTACAAATTTACTTTTTATTTTTCATCTTTAATTTTTATTTTTCTATATATATCTTTTGGTAATAGTTATTATTATATAACTTCTGTAATATTAAATATTAAATATTTTATAAAACATAATATATATATATAATGTACTAAAAATTATAAAATAATAATTATTAAATTATTAAAAAAAATTATGAATAAAGAGTGACAATAATCAAAGTTTATGTTATGCAATAAGCATTCTTACATCCATAATAAACATTATAAAATCAAATAGTTCAATGATATGCTTGATAAATATCATTAACAATCCTATATCATATCATTTCCATTTCTCTATCAGTTTAATCCTCTACATGTTGTCCAACATCCCTATTCCTATTATTTTCTTTATATATTTCTTTGCTACAAATATCATTAAATAATATATCATCTATTCTATTCAACCTAATAAAATTATATTTTGTCATTATTGCAATAATAATGAACATTTGTTATTCCAAACTATAACTCAACATCTGCTTTAAAATGAAAAAATGAGCCATCAAAACACCAAAGTAAGGCTCAATCACATTTCTTACTGACAAGTGTAAATAATTGAATAACTCATCTTTTTTTTTGTGGACCGCCAACTCTTTAAAAATCAAATAGATGATACCTTATATCCTTGAATAGAGCAAGATAGCCAGGATGAATTGGGATAACCTGAATCAACCACATAATATATATATATATATATATATATGCATAAAATATAAGTTTATATTATTCAACTATAATATTTTATACTTAATATATAAATTGATGTTCTATTTATCTCAAAGGGGATGAGAAAAGTTTTTGTTAAGATCTCGAATACAATGTTAAAATATTCAAGAATCATAAACTGACCCCTTCCATCCAACTTCCTCAAATGTGAACAATGTATCAAAAGAACAAACTACCATAATATTTTGATAAGACACTTCTTTTACGATTATGATAGGGTGCTTGCTCATTCTTTGGAACACAAGCATCGATATGTGTACCATATATCGCTCCTACACAATCTTTAAAATAAGGCTAAATTCTCAAATCATTTATGATGTCAGGTAGAACTTCATTAAGGCTTCAATGAGGCCTTATAATCTCACCAGTAATCTTTGATATATCAATTAAAACCTTGCTGAAATATTTACTAATGGTCTGTCCAAAGTGTTGAAATCAATCTTGCACAACTCTATTCCTTTCATTGTGACCAATTGTATATAAAAAAAATTATTGATTGTTCTTCAACAATCACAATATAAGTATCACTTAACAATCTCCTTGGTTTAAAAAAATTTGATAACCTAAGAAAAGCATCCTTCTTCACTCTAAATAAAATCATGACATAGCATATCATGACCATTTAATATACGTTGGATACACTGGTGACCTGTTGCAGAAGAATCCAAACAAACTTGTTTCTCAATAGATGTCTTCCTTCTCTTTCACAAACATTATAGTATAAGTAAAATTAATAGTAGTATTTTTTTTCTCAATCATCCATCTATTAAAAATTAAGGCATCACTTGTATTATTCATACAACCAATATATATTGAATTAATAAGAATACATAAGAACGCTAATTCAAATTATATATAACAAACAACATTTACATTCTTCATCGAAGAACATGAATACTTCAAAGCTAATTTAAGCAAATATAATATACATTTGATTGATTAGCCAAATTCTATCAAAGGTAGACCATTTAAGGAATTGATGACATAGCTAAATAAGATAGCAATATAAGTACTATGCTTTCAAGATTGAACAACTAATATTAGTAATTTCACACATAATATTATCCATGCTAAAATACTAAAATTCACTAGTCAAAAAAATTACATAAGTTCAACATAAACAAGATAATTTATGCTTCATATGTCTCTATTTCAAAATACCATAATAACGAAATGTCCTCGATCAATTATTAGATGAATCTGTTAAAGAGTTCAACCAAACACTATATTTTTAGGAAGCCCTATAAATCTATATGTTGTTAGTATCGGGATCCTTGAAAGTATTAGTACGAAGGATAAATAACTCATAAGAAATTTCATTAGCCATAGCATTTAGAATAGCTAAACATTCTTTTATGGTAGGGGTTGTTGAGGCTTAAGGTGTTCACAAATGAAAATCATCATTACTCTTCGATGCTGATTCACACAATTGTAGCAATTTATTAACAAGCTTTTCACTAGCTAACTCCTTTCTCTTATGAGAACTAGATTGTTGACTCGAACGCATGTTGCTTGAATTTCCCTTTTGGCATGTCACACCATCTGAATCACTTGAATCACAACCCTCAATCTCAATGACTTTTTGGCATTTAGAAGGACCCACACTACTTATTCTTAGCTCTTCATCATCTTTATCGAAACTTGGATGAGTCCCTTAAAATGGAGCCAATGAATGTTCTCTAGTTTCATGAGTACCATCAAAGATTAACCAAAGTTCATCTAAATGGGCAATTTGCTTGTTGCGAAAGTGTTTACAACTTAGATTTTACAAGAATAAAAAATTTAAATTATTACAGACTATATATCATAATAACAAATAAGTGAAAAAAAATTATAATTGTAATTTACCTGAAAGTCTCTCCCAAATCTAATTTCACTTTCAAATTTCACCCATGCTAAGTAATCTTTTTTTTTAGATAAAATGATTTTTCACTTGAATTTTTTGGTATCGCATGTTCTCAAGCCTATTAAGACCATCAACAATATTAGACCATCTAATCTTGTCGAAACTTGAACTAGGTTTATTAACTTTCTTAACCTCCTCAATACATAATTGAATAAAGGTTTGATGCTTTGATTCAGTCTAATGTGTAGTATCTGATGAAGATGCTATAGATCCTGCAAATATAGGAACTTTGAAATTTAGGTAAAACCTAAATACAAATATGTATACATACATACATACATACATACATACATAAAAAATATTTGGGGTTCTCATGATCATCATTATCATATATTGTTGTAATAATTTAAAGATACAAGTTTTATATCTATAGCCATTTGCCAATTTAGAAAAAGAAAAAACTAAAAATAATAGCGAACAAATCCTCCATTACTATTTATGCTTTCTTCATAAAACATTAATTAATGTTATTAATAATGGGTTTCTAAAGCAGTAAACATATAAATATAGACACTTTTTTTTTCTTTCTCCATTGGGAATAGGGGGATCGAATCTTTGTAGATTTAAGGCACATTCATGAAGCATAGTTTATAATATTCTCATCCTTGTTCTGCTTATGGAGAATGCATACATACATACATACATATATATATACACACACACGCACGCACGTGCACGCACATATGTTGCCTGGAATCTCGATTCATATTATGCTTAAATGTCAAAAAGTCTAATGATGTTGCTTGCTAAAAGCTGATTTATTTAAACAAACTTGAAAGATAAAGTTGAATTGATCTAATCTGATTACCTTCTTCTCAGAAATTCTAAAAGAGACTGAACATTCTGTTTTATTGTTTAGGTAATACTGGTTGACCAAATTTTAGAAAGCTTGGGAACAAACCTTTCTAAACGGATTAGATTGAATCATACAGATGGTCTTGTTGTAGATTTCATTATCTAGTTGTACAAGTTTTCATTCTCCAGTTTCATAAACTAATGCATGGCTCCATAACTAGCAACTCAAATGATAGAATAAACTAGGATTAAAAAGTGTAGATTAAACATGGAACATAATTTGTTGCCATGAAGCCATCACATGAGTTTACTGACATGTAACTTTACCTTTAAATTCCCTAAAATCTAGTGCTAGGAGCTACTACATGCACTTTAAAACTGTGAATGTTCCTTACATTTTAGGTTTGTAGGTGCATTTCAGAAATGTGTAACTTCCTATTTTGAGCATTCTTTTTAGCTCTCTAAACTCATGTCTAAATTGTTTCCATACTCTCTGCCACATATGCAACTATAGTCACCCCAATAGGTGTTTGGTTAGCTCCTAGGGTAGCAATATTAGGTTGTAGGAAGAAAAGAGCATGTATTTTCGGATTGGGTTTTGTACGTAATTAGTAATAATATAATTGGTGTGGGTCTGTACTGATTAATAGCTACTTTGTTAAGATTACTTGAGAGTATAACTTTGGTGTAATAAAAATGTTCAAATATATTGGTAATTCTTGGTGTTGGGTGGTTTCAAAACTCATGTGTATTTTCTAACTTATTTCAATATCAACCACCACATATACATTATCTTTTTTCTAATTTATTATTAGAGTTGTTGGTATTTTCAAGAATTAATTACTCCAGCAAGTGTAGTTGTTAGCTATTTATCTTTCAAAATACAAATCTCAAAGCTATACCTTATCAAAATTTGAAATTGTTAAATCCCTTTAATATAGCTTGCAGTAAAATGTAAGGCAACGTAGATGAAATTATTAAAACAATATTTGGCTAAGAGAAAGATATCTAACATATTTTAGTTGTTTTGAAATATTAGGATAGACCTAAAATATAAATCTCTTCTAAGTTCTTAAATGCTAGAACTTGTTGAATTTGATTAATATAGACCCCCTTCCTATCTAGTTTACTCTAACTCGAGCTCTTCGTGGCTAAGTTAACCATATTTATACTACACTTCGACAATAGATGATGCAGAATCAATAAATAGGCATGTTCACAGAAAGTAAGTAACCTACTACCATCAAATGATTCAGAATATTCTAACAATCAACAATAAAGAAAGGTCAGAAACTAGTAGAATATTTTATAGTAGTGTTGTAGAAACTAGGAATGCTTACCGAAAAGGTTTTGAAAATAATGAAAAGTCTCGTTCAGTGTACAACTCCACCTAATGGATAAAAATAACCAAAAAGGAAAAGTGTTAAAAAAAAGCTAACATAGCTAATCTAGATGTAGTCTAGGGGAAAATGAAGATGGTTTGAGCTACAAGTCTATAGAGACAGAGACACTAGAGTAGCTCCACCCAAGATTACAGTGTGAACCAAAAGAAGGAATCTCTTAAAAGAAGACTTGGAAGCAAGCCAAAATGCAATGAAAGCTACTGAAGAGGTAAATGTTAATATAAAAGGATTGATGTCGTGGGTCATTCAATAATTTACATGAATAATCTCCAAGAGTTGATCTAGCTAAACCTAGTTAAATCTAAAATCTGTCACTTTAATTCACACTCAAAAAATGTTAAACCTAGTTTTATGTACATTAATCTAGCTTTCTCAATAAGAGAATCGTCAAGCTCTAACCTAATCACCAAAAGCCCTCACATTCGAGATTCCATAAGAACTATGGAAGATGAAAAAAGCTACATTGAACCAAAGAGCTATAAATCTACAAGCAGCATAAAAGCCATTGTCAAATTAATCTTAGGCCAAACACATAATACCCTAATACAAAAATATTTAAATGCGGTCTTGTAGCTAAAAATATAAAATTACAAACATCACCACATAATACACCAATACAAGAATATAGAGACCAACTGAACCAAAACATTTGAAATTAGGGATGAATTAAAGTAAGATGAACAAAATTACCAATAGAAGAGAGATTGTGTACTTACCTCAAAACAAATTTTACAAAACAAAACTAAGAAAAATCTTGTACCTCCTTTGGTTGTTGCAAAATCAGTAGATAGTGAAGGGAGAAGGCTCGAAAGTATCAACCAATTGAAAAGTTGGGAGTGGTGGAAGCAAAAAATCATCGATGAGTGCTAATGGAACGAGTGCGAAGTGTGGTGAGTATGTTGATGGATTATGCAGTGAAGGGAGATAAAGTTAAGAAAAAGGGAGCTAGTTGAGCTAGAGGTTTTATGAGATGATATGTGCATCCTAGTTCTGGTTATATAAAAGCTCAAATAAACAACATTCTTCTTTAACAAGTAACATACCATGAATTTATCAAAATCAATTTTAAATAAGTAGGTCAGATTTACTTTTTAATTTAACTTATAAAAAGTAGTTTTGAGTAATTAATTAAAAAAGACATTTTAAAAGTAAAACCAAATAGCATTAATTACTCTAAAATAACTTTTTATAATTACTTATATAAAAAACTACTTTTACTAAGTAAAACTAAACAGACTCTAAATTGTGGCTGGGATTTATTATTTGAAAATCAACAATTTACTCTAAGGAAAACATTTATGATTTTTCCTTCTCAATTTATACAACACGATAGTAAATAAGTAAGACTACTCGCTGGGTGATTTGTTTTATTTATTAAATGTTTAGTAAATAAGTTAATTTTAAATTTTATTATTAGGTTTTTTTATTATGCGAGTTGAGCTCAAGTACAAAAAACTTCAGCTCGAATCATTTATAGTCTAGGTTTTTGATTTTGGCTCAACTTAGCTCATAAAAAGTTAAATTTAGCTCGTTCATTTAATTGAATAAATCAAGTTTAAATTTGGGAGTATTCGACTCAGCTCAACTCATTGACAATTCTTTTCTCACCCTTACTTTCCCGACTTATTTATCCTTGAGAACAAAGATATGGAAAATTAAGAGAAAGCGTAATTGTATTTTCCCAAAATTGATTTTCTTTGAAAAAAGAAATAAGATAGTTATTATTTTGTTGTAACCTATCTATTTTTTGTAAAATTTCACATTGAAAAAATTGAGGAACATGTAGGGTGTATGTTGCTTAACTTGCATAGGTCATTGCTAAGTTTGTGTTATGTGTGATGTGGCCGATGCTAAGTTTGTGTTGTGTGTGATGTGGCTGATGCTAAGCTTGTGCCATGTGTCTCCCAGCCACGACTAATATTTTGCAATGTGAAGTATGTTGCTGTCTAGCTTCCATTAACTAAAGGGGATGATTTGCAATTAACTGAATAAAGGCCATAAGTAGTACTTTATGGCAAATGTTTTCTACAGAGTAAATGAAATACCCTTAATTTAGTCAAACTTTATTTTTTGGTGATTAGTATCCTAATCTTTTTCTAATCTTTTAATCCCTACTTTAACTCTAATTCCAACCTCAAAGTACTTTTTTTCCTTTTTATTTTTTCCTTTCTCTCTCTCCTTTCTTCTTTTCTCTAGTTTTCCTTACCCCTATGCAATATTTTTCTTCCCCTAACCAAAATTTGTTTTTATTTGGCTAAGCAAACTAAAACCACCCACTTTTCCCCTAACCCACACTCAATCTCCTTGCATTTTTTTCTAATACACACCACTATCCTATTCACATTTCTTCTCCTTCAGTTTTCTATGTCCTAGCCCTACAACTTGACTTCACATCCCCACTCCCTCGCGCTATGTTTGCACACAAATCTTATATATATAACTCCCTGTTACTCTAGATCATTTATTGTAAGTCATCAACCTTTGATTCCTTCACTTTTTCCTCTAGATTTTTCTCTCACTAAATTTTGATCAATTCCTCCACCACGACGCTTTAGATTGTTTTCATTCTTCTTAGCCCTCACCACCACAACTTTTAGTTATTTCATCCAACCAAATGCAGCCTAATTCTCTTCAACATACAACCTTAATGAGCATTCTAATATTCTGCATCAATTCTTCATGAAGCCAAGCCTCCACTACATTTGTTGTTTTTTCCAAGCCCTGTTTATGTTCGTTACCAAGCTTGTGATGCCTAAATTGAGCTTGTGGTTTCCTCACCATGCTTGTGATGCCCCTTGTTGAGCTTATGTTATCTATTGTTGAAATTCTATTCTATCTAGTTGAGCTTGCTTATGCCTTGTTGATATTATTTTTGTCTTACCAAGCTTATGTTGTCCTTGTCGAGGTTGTGCTAATCTTTTTGATCTTAGGTTGCCTTGGTGAAGCTTGTAATGTCATTATCGAGCTATGTTTCCATTACTAAGCTTCTACACCATAAGTGTAACACCTCAAGTCGATACGACCATGCGGGGGCTACCTTGAAGTGCTTTCGGATTGATCGGCTAGCCCCATAGATCAATACGAGTCCTTTCAGTGCACTTTGTCCTCACTCATGTACTTTCCAAGAAATTTTCAGAATTTTCCAGAAGGTCACCCATCCTAAAATTTCTCCACGACCAGAACACTTAACTGTGGAGTTCTTAGGATGGAATCACCAAAATGATGGTATACCATGTTGATATAAATAGCCAGATCAATCCTTATAACACTCCCCTCAATTTGGGGTATTACAGTATTGCTAATTTAAATGGGATTAAAAGAAAATTTATCCAAAATAGTCTAAATTAAGCTAAAAAGGAATTAATTATTATTTGCTAAATATTATTATTCTAAATAACCCAACCTGCATATTTTTTCCTTTCTTTTTCTTTCCTTTTCTTTCTTGTTCTTCCTCTTTTTCCCTTTTTTCTTTTCTTCCTCTCTTTCCCCTTTCTTTTTTTTCTTTCCCCCCCTCGACCTGGGCCAGCCCGCTACGCGGCCCAGCTTCTCCCGCGCGGCCCAGGCCCGCGCCGCTTCCTCCTTCCTTTTTTTCTCCCTTCCCGGTCAGTCTGATTCTTTTTTTCTTTTCTTCTTTTTCTACCTGAACCGCCCGGTCCCGACCTCTTCTTCTTCCTAGAGGCATGGGCGGCGACCGAGGAGCTGCAACCCAGCACTCCGCCGAGCACCATCACTGCCACCGTCCTTCCCTCCCTCTCCCGTCGCTTTCTTTCACATTTTCGACCACAACCAACCTATTCCCCTCTCCCGAGCACCCTACCCCTTTTCCCTTTCCCTCTCCCCTCGACTCTACCACCCCTGCCATGGTAGAACTGCCTCGACTGCCTCCATCGGGTGGCATGCCTGGCATCTGCACCTCCCTTGTCTTCTTCCCCTTGTCATTGCCCACCCAATCGACCTATCAATACCCCATAGCCTGCCTTAATTCAAATTTTGATTTTGAAAACCCAAAAACTGCCCCTTCTCGCCGCCACCCCTTTAGACGAGCAACCCACAGCCGCCATCCATTGCCGCTAGCCAAACCACCCCTAAAACTACTCCTTGCACCACCCTCTACCTAACCAAACCCTCCTCGTCCTTTGATTTCCCTTGCACGAGCTACCCCGGCCGTGCAAAGTCGCCCCCCCCCCAAATGACCAACTTCAACCCCTACCGCCCTTCGCACCACCACTCGCCGCCAATTCTGCCGCCACCAACGCCACCTCTACCCTCCAAAACAACCAGGGGAGCCTCCTCTACCTCCCCACACCTTCCTTTCTCCCTATCTCCCCCCTCCTCCCTCCTTTCTCCTCCTTCCACCAACTCAAATTTCCACAACCACCGCAGCCGCTGCCGTGCGCCGCAGCCGCTGCCACCACTGCCTTAGGTGGTTCTCTAACCTTCCCAACCCTTAAACCCACTTTATACAAGTATTAGTTATTTAATAATATTAATGGTATTATCTAAAATATTATTATTATTACCATTATTATTATTATTATTATCACTATTATTATTATTAATGCCATTATTATTATTATTATTATTATTATTATTATTATTATTATTATTATTATTATTATTATCATCATCATCATCATCATCATCATCATTATTATTACTTAAACTAACCTTTGAAATATTTATAAATAATGCTACTATTAATGGAGATCTACAGTTTTAGTATTATCATGATAACCCTTACTGTTATTACTGTTATTATTATTTTTATTGTTGTTGTTATTATTATTATTATTATTACCATTATCATTATTATTATTTTCTTGCTAATATTGTTAATACTAACCTTATCCATTATCACCTTTTATTATTAATATAAATATTTGGACCCTTATGTTATTGTAATCATCCAGTTACTATATTATTGTTATTGCTATTATTATTATTATGTTTAACATTATTATCATCATTATTATTTTTATTATTATTACTATTATTATTATTATTATCATTGTTGTTGTTGTTGTTAGTACTATTATTTTTATTGTTATTAATGTTATTGAAACCGAATTCGGCATGTTACCCTTTTGTTACTATAGAAGAAGAATACCCAACCTTAGTATTATTATTATTATTATTATTATTATTACTAATATTATGCTTAATGCCTTTGTTACTAACATTATTACTAAGGTATCATCATTAGTATTACTATTATTATTGTTAGTACTTTGTTAATATTATTGTGATAGAAACATTCGAACCCTTATATTATTATTATTCCGAATATAACTATTATCATTATTATCTTTAATAATATTAGTAATTTGTTAGTAATACTAATATTATATTATTATCTTATCCCTAAACCCATTATTAGCCTTAGCCTTAAAAATAATAGGGCTTCTATTTCTAGGAGCATTGGTATTACTATTATTATTATTATCACTATTTTATTTTAACAAGTATTAGTACTATTATTAGAATAAATAATGCTATTAGGTTTAATGATATAAATATAGTTATGAATATTAACATAAGTATATTTTGACTAATAATATCTAGTAGGCTAACTTGATGGTAAAAATCCTAGTTTTCACTTATAAAACTCCCTGTAATAATAACAACCCTAATCTTAGACTAAAATAAGAAATAATAGTATTTTGGTAGAAGGGAAACTAATCATTAGTCTTACCCTCTTATAGGTGAACCAAGCCAAAACTCTAAGGAGGCGTAAGAGCGTGCTCCAAGCCCAACGTCATTTTAGGTAAGGATGTAGCCAAGGCCCTTGTGTGTTATGTGACTTGTATGCCTTGGATGCTATATATATCATGTTATGTCGTGTATCATATGATTATCATTAACTTGTCTTATGTATAGCGCGGCTTGGAGTTGAGATATGTTTGTGTGTTCCTTATGGCATGAGTATGATTTGTATATATATGGTGATTATGATGTGATATGATATGGCCCTCTAGAACATGCATGCTAGGATGATTATCAATATGATATGGGAAGGAAAGGATAAAAAGAGAGAAAATGGGAAGTGAGTTTATTAAGGGGGATATGAGGTTGACTAAAATACCTCATGATCCATGAGGGGAAATTAAAGAGGAAGGAATGATCAAAATAAATGAGAGATGGGAACCATGCATGTGAATCTTAAAATTTGCATGGGGACTTTGGGTGTTTGCATGGGATGGATAACACTTGGATGGGAGTGATCTTTACGTAAGAAAAATTGATTTAGGGTATAAATAAGCTAAGGGGAGAGTTATGGAGTGATTGGAGACTTGAGATGAAAAATAGTACGTAGGTTGGTGTAAGGGTGTATAAGGGACCCGATTAGGATTTTAGGAGGAAGCGGTAATCTGGAACATGTGGAAGTAAAAATGATTAAGGGGAAGTGGAGTACGGATTAAGAGTGGAGATTTATTTTGGGTGAGTATGGGTTCCATGGGCGAGAAGAGACTTTGGGTGAAAAATAGAGAGTTTATTTGTGGGAGAAGAAAGGTACTAGGGTTTGAAGTGGCCAACTAGGGTTTTTTCGGTCACATGTGGAATCGAGGGGGTAAAGCGATATAATTTGGGATTGGATCTAAATGAGATAAGGTGTGGGATGATAAATGAAGTAATAGTAGTGTAAGTGAGAGAAAGTTGGGCCACATAAGTCTAATTAGGGTTTTCAAGGGAAAACCCTAGAGGGTGATAGTAGGTGGGGTTGATGTCATGAGGTGTTGGGCCTTAACCCACACCCGTAGAAGTCAGGTTTTTCATTATGTGTAGGCACAAGGGGGAATGGATGTCGGGGCGTGATAAGGGGAGCAAAAGTCTCAAGATATGAGACGGGTCCCCCTTGAGAGGATAGAGGTAGAATGTTGGAAGCATGCATGATAAGGGTGAAATACTTATCGAATAAGACATGAATAAGATATTATCTATTTAAAGAGAAAGATTGTTGAGACGAGCCCAGATCGGTCCACCGGAGAATAATAGTGGCCAGGAGCCGGGGTGCCTGGCATGACTGTTCCACCGACTATAATAGTGGGGGTTTCTGTGCCCAACAAACCAAACGTAATGATGATAAGACATGAGAAATATACGAAGTAATTACAGTGGAACATCATGTGAGTCAGGGCCAGACCAGTCCACCGGCGAATAATAGTGGCCAAGAGCATTTTGCCCTGCATGACCGGTCCACCGGCGAATAATAGTGGTCAGGAGCATTTTGCCCTGCATGATCGGTCCACCGGCTATAATAGTGGGGTTCCCGCACTCACATGGATTGATAAAGACTATGATGTGAATCTACTATATTTACTAAAGATGTAAAGAATGAGGCTACTCGGCCCGTAGCCGGCCTCTATTATCTGTATTACTACATGCTACCTATGTGATTATGCCATGTATGCTATGTTGTATGATTTGTATGTTTGGCCTTAGCGCATCTGATCACCCGTTTTATGGGTGCTGCTCATTCCCACAAGTAGAAGACCCGTCTGAGTTTGTGCAGGTAGGGGATGCCGTCTTTGATACCTACGACACCTACGAGGCATCGGGCGGGGCCAAGAGTTGAACCTAAACTTGGCTTGGGGGGTCAAGAGTGATTGGTCGGACTCTATCTTACTTTTGTGATGTATCATTTTACTCTGTCGTACTGTGTTGATGTATTCGAAAAACTTATTTAACTACTCCTTGGGTTGTAATCCTAAACCGCACTCTGATTTCTGTATGACTTGCGTTTTATTAATGACTTGTGTTTTTATTAATGACTTGTGGTTGATGTTGACCTTGTTTAGCCTTAGCACTTAGTACTGGAACGGTAGGAGTGAACCTATCTGGTACTAAGTGTGGCGGTAATGTCCTCGAGTTTACGGTTTTGTCATTTCACGTTCGTAAAACCTTTTATTAAAACGAAATTTTTTAGTAATAAATTTGGGGGTGTTACACCACCCTCCACTGAACCACACCACTCACCACTTTCAATTCTTCCTGTATGAGTCTCCTTGGCCGTGCAAAGTTGGCCCCTCGATTAGCCCACTCTTACCCACTACCGCCCTTCGCACTGCAGTCCACCGCCGTTTCCACCACAACCACTCCTCCTCTACCCCCAAAACAACCAGCAAGACCTCCCCTACCAGCAAGACCTAATTATCTCATGATCCACAAGGGGACAAATAAAAGGAGAATATGGACAAAATAAAAGAGTGGAGTGAATCTTGCATGGGAAATTCTATGGTTTGCATGGGATGGATGAAGTCTACATGGGAATGATCCTTACCTAGAAAAATTTGTCTTGGGGTATAAGTAAGGTAAGGAAAGAGTTATTGGGGTGATTGGAGACCTTGAATGAAAAAAAGTGCATAAGTTGGTCTAAAGGTACATAGGAAACTTGGCTAGGGTTTGAGAGGAAAACCCTAATTGGAAGGGGGTTGTGAAAGTAAAAAATAATTGAGGGTGAGTGGAATATGGGATAGGAGTAGAAGAATATCATATGTAGGGTGAGCATGGGTGTAATAGGGAAGAAAAGATGGTAGGTGAGTAATAGAGAGATGATATATGGGGAAAGAAAGGTGCTAGGGTTTGGGGTGGCCAACTAGGGTTTTATGGTCACATGTGTAATTAGGAAGTAAAGTGGAATGCCTTGGGGTTGGATCTAAGTGAGGTGATGTGTGGGGTCGTAAGGGAGCTTTAGTTGTGTGAGGTAGAGGAAGGATGGGCCACATAGGCCCAACTAGGGTTTTAGGGGTAAACCCTAGAGGATGATAGTGAGTGGGCTTAGATGGCATAAGGTGGTGGGCCTTGACCTACACACTTAGGAGTTGAGTATTTATGATGAGTAAGTAGAAGAGGGAAAGGACGTCAGGATGTGTTAAGAGGTGCAGGAGTCCTAAGATATGGGATAAACTCTCTTGGGAGGATGGGAGTAGATGGATGGTGTAGCCCAAAGAACACGCATGTCTAGGGTTAAAATTTACTGAATAAGATATAGTAAGATACTAATCATTTAAAGCGGAAGATTGTTGAGTTGGGTCCAAACCGATCCACTTGCATAATAGTGGCTATGTGCCAGGGTGCCTTAGAGACCGATCCACCTGCATATAATAGTGGTTAGGTGCGTTCTGTCCTGTACATTTTCGATCCACCGACTATAATAGTGGGAGATCCCAAGCTCAATAAACTAAACTCTAAGTTATGATGAGATATGGAAAAGACACTAAGCACTTATAGTGAAATACCATGAGAGTCGGGCCCAGACCGATCCACCAACATAATAGTGGCTAGTAGCGCCTTGCCCTAGAGACTGATCAATTGGCATATAATAGTGGTCAGGTGCATTCTGTCCTATACGTTTCCAATCCACTGACTATAATAGTGGGGTTCTTGCATTCGCATGGACTTATAAAGAGCAGGTGTGAAATGAGAATTTAACCAGAGATCTAATGATTGACTTTAACCGAACTATAGTGCAACCTTTATTATTTGTATTGCTAGTATGTTATCTACATGATCCTACGTGTGTTATATGCCTTTCTATGCTTTTCCTTCGATGCATGGTTACCTTACATAGTACGTAGCTTACAGACCACCCGTTTCATGGGTGCTGCACATTCCCACAAGTAGAGGGCCCTACCGAGCTTGTGCAGGTAAGAGATGGTATTTTCAATGCCTACAATGCTTACGAGGCATCAAGCATGATTGAGATTTCAGCTTGGACTTGGCTTGGGGACCGAGAGCGACTTGGCCTGATTCTTTTTTACCATTTATTTGCCTTGTATCGGTTTACTTCAGTTGTGTTTTATCATACTGTACCTTTTGTCCCTTTGGAAACTTTAATTATGCACTCTTTTGGATTGTAAACTCTTTTATGTACACTCTGATTTCTATATTATGAACATTTCAGTGCTTTTATGAATTCTTGTTTTAAGTTTGACTAATGGTTGATGATAACTCTTCCTTAGCCTTGTGGTTAGTACAAGATTGGCGGGGGGCTGGGCTTGTGTTGATCACGGTGATAATATCTCTAAAATTCATAATTTTATCTTCTTTACTTCCGTCGTATCTTTTAATAAAATAAAAATTTTCAGTAATAAATTTTGGGAGTATTATAGTTAGTCCTTGTGATAGGTACATTCAATGTATAGTGGGTGTGGTATCCTCGAAAATGCCCCTTCGATATATCGTGACCCTATGTGGTAGGTGTGGTATCCTATTATATGCATATGCTTCCATGACTTTTGTGCAAGGCGGAGAATTGGGTATGGTCAAATGGATTATATTAATAATTGGAAATATGTGGTTACTAAAGGAAGATTTATAATATGGTTTTCCTATGATATTCTAATGCATGATCTATATTATTGTTCTTTCATGATTTACATACAAGTATGCCTTGTTATATTACTATTATGAGCCTAAATATTATATTATGTTAGTATGCTTATCACCATGCTACTATGTGGCTTCAATTTTCGACATGAGCTCTTACCATATTTTAGATAGTTTGTTTTATTAGTACTTTACCATATTGATACTACATTTGTATGGTCACTTTAATGACTTGTCTTCTAGTCCGGTGAACGAAGTACAATTTGATAGGCTACAATTTTCAACCAGAGTACATTGAGGATGATAGTTATATTTTTGTTTAGTTAAGAGTTAGGCTAACCGATTAGATGTATTTTAGCGACTATGTTGGGATACTTTTGATCTAATCTAGTTATTTAAATCCTTAGCTTTCGTTCTTGTATTTGGCTTTTATAAACTCTATTTTTCTATCTATTTTTCTATTTTTATAATTATTATTTTAGTATTATTGTATTATTAGTAGAGCATACATTTATTTATTGTTATTCAGTTTTATCTTGAGTTAGGTATTTATTAAATGATGGTCATAACTCTATCATAATTGATGTGATGGTAATATTCCTCAATTTTATTTTTATAAATGCTTCTATATTATCTTTAAAAAGATTTTTTCTGGTTTAAAATTTATGGGCGTTACAATATTAATATTAGTTATTATTATTAATATTAAATACTATAAATAATGAATCTCACAAATAAATAATAATAAACACTATTTTTTTGTTATTAATTATGAATTATAATATAATAATTATTAATGATAAATTAAAAATATTGATAATATAATATTTTATTGATATATTAATAATAAAAGAATTAATATGAATTATTTTTAATAATAAAAAAATTAATATGAATTATTATTAATAAAATAATTAATATGAATTATTCATAACAATAAATATGAATGTCTTGAGTTATAATAATAATAATAATAATAATAATAATAATAATAATAATAATAATTTATTAATATTAATTATTATTAAACAATATTTTTGTATTTAAGGGTATATAGTATTAAAGATAAAATGATAAAATTTTATTTTTAAAATTTATAAATAAAATAACATATGTCTAAAATAATTTTTTGTATTTCATTTATATAAATTAGAGAGATAGAAAAAGAGTGATAAATAAAATTATTATATATGAATTATTTTATTTTTTTTAAAATTTTTTTAAAAAAATATTTTAATTTTAATTTTAATTTTAATTTTTTTTTAGAATCAAATGAAACCAAAAAGATATCGTACTGTTATATTAGATTAAATACTATATACTATATTTTTACGATAGTAGGGATGTAAACGGGGCGGGTTCGGGTCGGGTATGCCATACCCATATCCGTACCCGATAAGAAAATCCGTACCCGAATCCGTACCCGTACCCGAACGGATATCCGTTGACATATCCGTATCCGTATCCGTCGGATATCCATTACCCGACGGATTATCCGTTTACCCGTTAATTGATATTGTCCAACGGATAAATCCATTACCCGACGGATAAACCCATTTATAGTTAAGCCAAATGACAATTTTAACCTTAATTTATATTATATTTATTTTAAAATTAAGGGTAAAAGGGTAATTATATATCGGGTAAACGGGTACGGATATGGATACGGATATGGTTACGGGTACGGGTATGGATATCCCATACCCGTATCCGTACCCGAACCCGACGGGTATTTTTTTCTATCCTCCATATCCGTATCCATATCCGTTTATCCATATCCGTTTAAGTATCCGCCGGATAAAATCCGTCGGGTTTCGGGTAATACCCGCCCCGTTTACATCCCTAGGCGGCGTTGCAACGCGCAGGCAGGTGCGGCTAGTAATTCGCTGCCTGTTATACGCCATAGATCGTAAAACCCTAAACCCCGAAAACTGCTCTCTCTAGAGTCTAGACTCTTCTACGCTTCCCTCACTCCTAATTCCCCTGTCAATAGTCATCCATCGTTCTGATTGTATAAAATCTGTCTGGGCCTTTACCCCATTATCCAGTCTAAGGCTCCTGCTCTCCTCATTGCCTATCACATTCTTGCTCCTGGTTCCTTCATATTTCTCCCTCTAAATCGCAGTCATGTATCGCGCAGCCGTTAGCCTCGCTGCCAAGGCTCGTAGCTCCAGCAGCAGCAAAATGGTGAGGATAGTTCCAAGCTGTTGGCTTTCATTTGCAAATACTGCTTTCGAGTCTTCTGGTTGGTTGTTTATGCGTTAGATTAGATTGTGATTGTTTTCAAAATTTTCCTGACTTGATTAATATGGGCTCATATTGCGGACTTATGTTGTAGATTGGCAGTAGGTTGAGCTGTAGAAGAAACTATGCTGCTAAGGAAGTTAGATTTGGTGTGGAAGCTCGTGCTTTGATGCTTAGTGGAGTTGAAAAACTCGCTGATGCTGTTAAAGTTACCATGGGCCCCAAGGTATTCGCCATTGATCTTTCTCTTCTGTGACATTTCTATTGGATCTGTTCATTGTTTGGATCCGTATATCAATTGCTTGTGGACTGCTACAATACTAAATGAGTTTGACATATGGACGACACAGCATTTTAATGTTTGTGAGCGATTCTCTAAATTTTGGTCCAATTGTGGATTTTTGTTTGGTAAAATGTGGACTTTTTCTACTGTTTAATATCTGGTTTATTTTGCTATAAATTTAATAAGCGATTATACATTTGGTATATTGAAAGATCATTAATGTGGGCCTTCTCGCAGACATATATACTTAAATTCTATTTGTTCCATTGAGCAAGGGAGTTATGTTGATTTCATCGTCTTCATAGGGACGGACTGTGGTTATCGAACAAAGCTTCGGTGCTCCCAAGGTGACTAAGGATGGTGTTACTGTTGCCAAGAGCATTGAGTTCAAGGATAGAGTTATGAATACAGGTGCTAGCCTGGTTAAACAAGTTGCCAATGCCACCAACGATGTTGCAGGCGATGGTTGGTATCTGTATTCATTTGCTTTCTTATTGTTCCTTTCCCTCTTTCCAGTGTTTTAGTTTTCCCATTTGTGACTGACATGGATGTTTCAATTCTATTCCTTTTCTTCACTTTTTTTACTTTCAACATATGCCTTATGCTTTCATGTTCTCCTATGTGCTCATTTGATGAGTTTGCTCTGTCCTTATTAATTGAGGCTCTTGAAAAGTTGTTAGAATTTCCAAAGTATTCAAAGAACTTAATTAGGCTCCATTTGTTCTTCTAGTTAGAAGTAGGTGGGAAAATACCAGATCATCCAGTGAAACCTGAAGTCCAGGATCATTTCTTTGCTAAGGAAGCTGGCATTGAATGTCATATTTTCAATTATAGTGTCTTCTTTTTGTGTTGTTCTCAATGGAGATCAGACTGTAGATGTCACATGTAGCTGTGCCGATACCAACAGGTTTTTAACCTAATCACTTGTCAAATGGGTAAACACGTGAAACCTATTTAATAAGAAGCTTTCGTGTGCAGCTATGAGTGATGATATCATTTAAGGAGAGTAAGGAGCTTAGGTCTCAGGTTATTGCATGAAAAATCCCAGTAATATCATTTACTTTTTGTGTTCCGGAATGTGCAGGCACCACATGTGCTACAGTACTTACCCGGGCAATATTCACGGAAGGATGCAAATCTGTTGCTGCTGGCATGAATGCGATGGACCTCAGAAGGGGTATTGCCATGGCTGTTGATGCAGTTGTAACAAGCTTGAAGGGTAGAGCACAAATGATCAGCACATCTGAAGAGATAGCCCAGGTTTGTGCAATTCTTGAATTAGACAAAGTAGTGATGGAGAAAGAGGTGGACAGATTAAGTTCTTATTCTGTTTAATATAACTTGAAATTATGTAGGTTGGTACAATATCAGCTAATGGAGAGCAAGAGATTGGCGAGTTGATTGCAAAGGCTATGGAAAAGGTGGGCAAGGAAGGAGTTATTACGATCCAAGTAAGTGATTGATTCATACTTGTTTATCAACTATTCATATTCAATATTCATGTAAATAATTAGGGGCACAAACCTTTTCTGCTGTTTAATAATTTATCTGTGCTTGGAAGATTATTGATATCATTTATTATGGCAGGATGGGAAAACGCTGTTCAACGAACTTGAAGTTGTGGAGGGGATGAAACTTGACAGGGGTTACATATCCCCCTACTTTATTACAAATCAGAAGACCCAGAAATGTGTATGCATTTTGTATATTAAGTGCAATCAATATTACTGAAGTCTTTGACGTGGAAATTGAAAAGACTGATGACATATTCTTTTATTGTTTTTTTGTTGGATCTGTTAATATGGTGATATAATGTATTCTTTCAGGAATTGGATGATCCTCTTATTTTGATACACGAGAAAAAAATCTCCAGTATCAATGCTGTTGTGAAGGCATTAGAGTTGGCATTGAAGGTAAGTGTGTGCGTCTGTAATCTATATGAATGATGAGTGTCTTCATATCAATGGTATTAATTCTATTGAGCCTCACTAAAATGTTATTCTCTTGATTTAGAGACAAAGGCCTTTGCTTATTGTGGCTGAAGATGTTGACAGTGAAGCTTTGGCAACTCTTATCTTGAATAAGATACGCGCTGGAATAAAGGTATTTTGATGCTCAGGAAGTGACTGTTTTTTTTTTCCTGTTGCTACTGTCCGATTGTTTGACCATATAGAGATTCATGCTGTAGGTCTGTGCTGTAAAAGCCCCTGGATTTGGGGAGAATAGGAAATCTGGCCTCCATGACCTTTCTATCCTCACAGGAGGGGAGGTAATTCACTACCCTACTCTGTAATCATATCTCATGATATTACCAAAATGAAATTCTAAAAGTCTCTGTGTAACTGGCTTTATAGGTTATTACAGAAGAACTTGGTATGAATATGGAAAAGTTGGAGTTCGATATGCTTGGTTCCTGCAAAAAGGTGAGGGGCTGGTGCCATGGGGCTAGTTTGTCCATTGGTTTTGATTTTTATGCCCGCTAATTAAAATTTTCCTGCATTAGGTCACAATCTCAAAGGATGATACTGTTATTCTTGATGGATCTGGAAACAAAAAGTCAATAGAGGAAAGGTGTGATCAGGTAGGCTCTGTTTTATGAATTACTGCTAGTGATTGTTTTATGCTTTTAGTTTGTTCATTGTATGTGTTGTGCAGGGATACAGCTAGGCAATTTCTTGGTGTCAGCTGGTGACAACATGAGAATCTTACTAGTCACTGTCCCTTCAACATATTAATAATTGCCATTGATATGGTCACACAAAAATTTCACCTAGTGCACTGCTTCACTGATCTTTTCACGACTTGGGTTCAAATCCTTTGTAATTCATTTACTATATTTCTGTCTATTTAAAAAAAATGCTAAATATCTTTGTACATATGTTTTATTTTTGTCACTTTTTTTAACGATTGGATGTTATTGTTTATCTATTATTATTAGTATTATCGTTATCTATTATTATTGTTAGTATTAGTATTGTATGTGACACTATGGAGCCAAGATGCGTGCTCTGTGTGCTATAGTTTTATATTCTGATTTATGGTTTCATTACATGGACACAGATCAGGTCCGCAATGGAGAACAGTACTTCTGATTATGACAAGGAGAAGTTGCAGGAGAGACTAGCTAAACTCTCTGGTGGTGTTGCAGTACTTAAGGTTTGTTACTTTGTTGTGATGTCTTGACTTGTCAAGGCAACAGGGTTGCTTGTTGTCTGTGTGAAAAGTGTATTCTATGATTTAATTTCTCAATCATGTACCTACCTCCCCTGTTTCCAGATTGGGGGAGCTAGTGAGGCTGAAGTCGGTGAGAAGAAAGACAGAGTGACTGATGCTCTAAATGCTACAAAGGCAGCTGTGGAGGAGGGCATTGTGCCAGGTAGACGCTTTTCATTTTATTACACAATCTATGCATGATCAAAATGGAAAAAAGCACTCAGCTGGGTCCTTGTAGGTGGTGGTGTGGCTCTCCTTTATGCATCAAAGGAGTTAGATAATCTCCAGACTGCCAACTTTGACCAGAAGATTGGTGTACAGATTATCCAAAATGCTCTCAAGGTATTTATCAATTCATGGAGCTTTGATTGGTGATAGACTGATAGGGTCAATTGCAGCTGTGATTATGTGTAAAGCAGCATAGCCTGTCTTCCCTGCTTCTAATTCTTCTTGAGGGAGCCTCTTTTCCTTCTATCTTGACTTGCATGCCCTGATAAACAATGTCCTCTGTAGAACCCTGTGTATACAATAGCTTCAAATGCTGGAGTTGAGGGTGCGGTGGTTGTTGGCAAATTGCTGGAGCAAGACAACCCTAATTTAGGATATGATGCTGCTAAGGGTACATAGCTGATCCCATTTTCACCTGCAGTTTACTATCCAATTTGTATCCTGTAATACTGATATGCTTTTGCACCAAATCTATGTCCAGGTGAATATGTAGATATGGTCAAGGCTGGCATTATTGATCCATTGAAGGTCATTAGAACTGCCTTGGTTGATGCTGCTAGGTATGATGCATATGCTTCCCAGGGGTCTGTTCAACAGTGACTCCACGATTATTATTGTTATTACTGTTATCATCATCATCTTAATACTTTCGTGACCTTTTTCTTAACTGTTCTCCGGCATGCAGTGTTTCTTCATTGATGACGACCACGGAAGCGGTTGTGACTGAACTTCCCAAAGATGAGACAGAAGCTCCAGCAATGAGTGGTGGAATGGATTACTGATAGATTTCCCGATGCATACTTCACATTCTTCAATGCCCAACGTTCTCTTTGATTTTTACCTGCCCATTTTGTCTAAGCTAGATTTAGTCAGGAGGCCATTTGTGTAAAACAGTGGTAGAGTGGTTTGTCCAAGCAGTCGGAGAGTGTGGGTTTAGCAGAGAAAGAAACGGAGCAAGTACTCCATTATAAAAATGAGACAACGGCTTCGCTCCTAGCACTTTGGCATCATTTCTTCTTTGTTACGCAAACAACTCTCGTAGCTATTAGATGCAAAATTTTCCTCTCAGTGTTGACCAGTGCGTAAGATTATAATTTCCTTATATAAATATTTATCCCTTTCGATACTGGCTTTACCAATTGAGTTCTTCAATTAGCTGGCGAATAGATTTTCTCGGATTGTACTATATAAATATCTTCAATGTCCTACGTTTTATCTTTGATTTTCTTTGTTCTTTATGTCCATGCAAAGCAGAGCAAGTTTGTAAGAGAAGAACAAAAAATGTAACTGCCGTACGAACTTTGTGCCTTTGGTACATGCATCATTTACAATTTCTTACACAAAAAAACTTGTAAGCATACCTAAGTGATATACAACTGTCAATGTTGTGTATTTCATCTTAGAGTTAAACAATTTTACTATACATTAACATCAACTTGCCATCTTATAAGATTTAGTATAACATATGTATATCTCATAACATTAATAAATTTACATTAAAATTATTTAAATCAACTACTTAAGAATGATAAAAATAAAGTAAATAATTGATTTTTTTAATTAAGATTTAAATTGGTATACATTTTATAACAAGGTATTAATTAAAATATATCATTATTTTTTATTTGGTATCTTTAGCTCTTATGGGCTTAATACGAATATTATTATGTGAATTAAAGATGCCAAAAAAGATAACAAAAACTTTTCTTGCGGACTCATAGGCATGATATCTTTATTATAACTATCAAATGTCATACCTATACTAAATTATTGAAGTCATAATTAGGTCTACAATTTCAAAGGCATTGATCATAAATATATATCATTCACAAATTTTTTATACAATTTTAACAAAGCATGCTTCCTAAAGTTTATAAAAATAAAATTATTTATTTTATATTTACGTGCATTATTTATCTACATAGCTTTAAGTTGCAGTGCCTACCTCAAAGAAGAAGAAGAAATTGGGAGACATGACCCTTGATGGTTAGGGTTTCAACATGCTTTCTTATTTAGAAAAAAAAAACCCTACGTAGCAAAACAATGTGTTTCAGAAATAAGAAAAAACAAGGTTCATATTTTGGAAACACATGACCCTCGTGTTTATTTCCTTACTTTCAACCTTTGCCCAAAAACATATCAAAATATCCTCTAAGAAATATTTTCCGTGTTTATTAATAAGTACCACTGTGTTTCTTAAATAACACTATATACTATACTAAACTTCTCTAACACTTGCATAAATTCACACAATGTTATATTGTATTCAAATGCCTAGTCAAAACTCATAGATTTGTTTCTTGGACAAAAATATGTTTGTCACATAATATTTGGTAATACTAATGAGTCCATGTGCAAGAAATTTTCCACTTATGTGTATAGAGTTTGAAATGAGCATGATGAGATAATTAACCTATTTCCTTAGACTTCAAATCAAGAAATAAAATGAAGAATTATTTTTCAACTAAGAGAAGTATATGAAGGAGTTGGTTAAGAAATTTTAAATAAATAAGAGGAACGCTTGTAGTACTCCGAAGGCCACTATCCAAAAGCTTAACATGGATGAACACTATAAGAAAATTGATCAAAGGTGATATCAAGGTATAATCACATAACTTCTTTACCTTAAATCATTTGGATTTGATATCCTATTCAGTGTATGCTTGTCTGCTTCTTTTTAGTGTAATAGTAGGGAATCTCAAATGATTGCAGTTAAAAGGATTCTTAGATGCCTAATCGACACTCATAACCTAGGACTATTTTACCCTCGTGATATAATTCCAAATCTTATTAGCTATTCTAATGCTAACTTTGCTAAATATAAGGTTGATGCGAAGAAAACATCAGGCACTCGTCAATTACTAGGAAAATCCCTAGTTAGACGGCATCATAAGAAATAGTCTAGTGTTGCATTATCCACAACTAAAGAAAAATATATAGGAGACGGTGCTTCTTGTGCACAATTAATGTGGATGAAACATCAATTAAGTGATTATGAGCTTAAACTTGAATAAAATATGATTATGTGTGAAAACACTTGTATTATTTACCTCACTAAAACCATGTTTGACACTCTAAATCTAAACATATTAAAATAAGACATCACTACATTAGAGAACATGTTGAAGAAGGGGAATTTATTATGGAGTTTGTAGTTATATTACATCAAAGGGGAGATATCTTCACT
Organism: Tamarix austromongolica; assembly: GCA_039764185.1. Classification (NCBI taxonomy): domain Eukaryota; kingdom Viridiplantae; phylum Streptophyta; class Magnoliopsida; order Caryophyllales; family Tamaricaceae; genus Tamarix; species Tamarix austromongolica. The sequence goes on along the minus strand of CM077808.1, from coordinate 3,863,707 downwards.
AAACCCTAGAATGAGGAAATATTCAAAACTATTTAGAGATATCTAAGAATAAAATTCCTATGATCTAAGATATCTCCCTCAAACTTGTAAAATTATGAAAAATGAGTGGAATAAATCATGAAATTTAATCAAAATCATGGTAACATGGCCTTAAGTTGCATGGATTTCAATCCGACAATAGACCATATGATTATTGATTAGTGTACTAAAATCGAGTGGTAATGTGTAGTCATGACCCATAATTTGAAATAATTTGATGCACTAAATATATATGAGGATACTCACCTAAGCAGTTTATTGATTTGAAAATCAAATGATGGGTTTATGAAAATAGTTGACCAATCCTGCTAAACCTTGGAACTAAATTTTGATTTTGATTTTTCTTCTTGGGCATAGACCATTTGACTAAAATGTTTTAACCATTTAACCGAATCAAATTAGTCACCTGGTCCATCGGACATATAAATAAGCCTTTACCTATTCAAGTAAACCCAAGCCTTTGATTTCCAAAACCCATTCAACTCCTCTTGTTTTCTCTCTAGTCTCTCACTCAAATCAATCGATTCATCACCAAATCATACAAAATAGGAATCTTTAAGATCAGATTAAAGAACCCCAATTGATTATTGACACAAATCAAACATCTAATTCATTAATGCGAGTTTGAATTAAGGGTAAATAGTCTCAAAACATAAATTTCAATTTAAACTCTTTTAGTAACATCCCCATTTTTAGTACTTAAAAAGTTTGTTTTATAAAAGCTTTAATTACAAAATCAATGGATACCACTACACTTACTATAAATCCATTTCCCTCACCTTTCTTATACTAAGTGATAGGGCTCAAAACAAAATACAACAAGTACAAAATAGAGGAAACGAGAGACATTATATAAATATGAGTTATAGATAATATACTCCTTACAACAATGAAAATAAAAATACACCAAGGGACATATGAGTCTAAACAAAAACTTATTACATAAAAATTGTACCAAAAGGTATAATACCTATTTTTCCTAACTCTTAGACCCGTAATACCATTATGATAATGCGAAATCTTCTCAAGCGCTCCACTTAGTGCCTCTATTATATGCCTCAAACCACTTTATGCCCTTCTCATATTCATCTACAAATGTAGCATTAGTATGACTTTCTTGTACTGAGTAAATCACAATATCTTACAAGAGGTAGTATACCTACATTAGATACTGAAATGCCCCAAAAATTCTAATTTTATTATTTATTATTAAATAAGATTTTATTATGAAAATTAATTAAATAATTTATTTTTATTAAAATAAAGGAAATTAATTAGGGTAAATTAATAAGAAATTTTATAAATGTTTTAATTAGAGGAAATTTGGGTATTTTAATTAATTAAAGATTTTAATTTGAAAATTAATTAAATAAATTATTTTATTTAAATTAAGAAAGAAAAAATATTTTCAAATTAATATTAATTTTATAAATCATTTAATGGAAGAAAATTAGAGTCATTTGTTAATTAAAATGGAATTTATGGAAAATCTTTTAAAAATCATAATTTAGTCTAAAAAGGAATTTAAATATTATATTATTTAAATATTATTATTTTTAAATATCCCAAATATTCTATTTAATTTAATTAACCCAACCCACTATTTTCTTTTTCCTTTTTCTTTTTCTTTCCTCCTTTTTCTTTCTTTTCTTTCTTTTTCTTTCTTTTCTTCCTTTTCTTTTTCTCTTCTCCCGATTTAGCCTGGAGCGCGGCCCAATCCTTCCTTTTCTCCTTTCCATCGCTGGCCTAGAGCTTCGCGCCGTGCTTTGTTGCGGTTTCCCTAAAAACACATCGTTTAGTTTAAAAAAAATTTATCCCGTTGCGCCCGGCCAGTCTCCTCCCTTTTCTTTTCCTTATTTTCTTTCCCTTGAACTGCTAGTCCAACCCACCTTTTTTCCTCCTCCTTCTTTCTTCTTCCTTGACGCCGTCAACTGTAACTGCATCGCAACCACCAGCCGACAATTTTTCCAGTGACTATGCACGTTCGCTGCCCATTTTCTCCCCCTCTCTTCCACATTGACTCACCGACCACACCTGTCTGCCCACTTTTCCCCTTTCCCCACACTTTTTCCCTCTCCCCTGGCCACTTGCAGACCACGATCGGGGAGTGCGCCGGCTGTCCTTGTCGGTCGGTGCCCACTCCTGCCTACCACTCCCCCACCTTCCCTTCGACCCTAACTTCCCCTTCAGTCTATAAATACCCCCAAATTGAGCCTTGTATCAAGTTTTTGGCCACTTATCCAGAATTCCCCAACATTACCACCGCTGCCCCTTTAGACGGCATTTTCGTTGCCTTCAGCCAACACCGACGCCCGTTCTAGCCACCAGTGCACTCCTTGCACCGCCCCTAACTAACTGTGCATTCCTCCTCCCTCGATTTTTCCTACATGAGCCACCCCGGCTGTGCAAAGTTCTCTCCTCAGCCAAACCATTTTCTGCCACCGCCGCCCTTCGAACCACCATTAGCCACCTCCTCTGCCGCTTCCGCCACTTCTTTTACCTCTCAAATTATTCTGCAGACCACCCTCTACCTTCCCCTACCCTTCTTTTCCTCTTCCTCCCTACCCTCCTCTTTTTCTCTCCTTCTTCTCCCTTCGGCCACCACCGCCGCCGCCATGCGCCACCACCTTTAGCTGTGCCGCCACCTCCATTATGCTCCTCTCCCTCTAGGTATTCTGAAATAACCCAACTTCCACCTCCATTCTCCCTATCATTTTCCCAGCATTCAACTTTCCCCTTTTTCTTCTCTTTTTCCGACCATCGCCGGTGTCGCCGTGCACCACTGCCGGTGCCGCCTATCCCTGCCAGCCTAAGGTTGAACCGTAGACCCTCTCAACCCTTTTCCCTATTTTTACAAGCCTTAAATTATTTTATTTCATTTATTCTAATATAAATCCTATTATTATTATTATTATTTCCATTTTTAATATGTATTATTATTGTTATTAATATTAATGTTTTTATTATTATTTTGTTGAAGGCTGAATCCCTATTGTAATTTTTAATTCGATTTTAGCACTATTACCATTATTATTTCTATTATTACTATTATTAATATTAATATGTTATAAGTATAATTATTATTATTATTTCTTATTTTGAATTTCTATTATTCTTATTCCATTATTATTAATACAACTATTTTACCATTAGTGTTGTTAATAATGTTATTATTATTGTTGTTGTTGTTATTATTATTATTATTACTATTATTTTCAAGTGTTAGTACTATTATTTTATATAGGGCTGGAACACTATATATTGTGTGTTTTTTTTTTAATTTTAGTAGTGGTATTATAAATATCATGTCTTATTATTATTAGGGTTATTAGTGTTTTTATTATTATTAGTATTTATTCTTATTAATGTTATTATTATTATTATTGTTATTTATTAAGTTATTATTACTCAATGTAGGGTGGAAACCCTACTTCTTTTTATCTTCAAATACTATCCTTACTATTATTACCATTATGGTTATTATTATTTTATAATATTATTATGGCTTTTATCATCATCATTATTATTATTACTACTATTATTTCATCATTATTATTATTACTAAATTTGGTTATTTATTTTACTAATATTATTATTGTTATTATTTTGGTAAAGGAGCCGAAACCCTTATTTCACTTTGTTTTGAATAATGTCCTTGTTATTATTATTGTTACTATTATTATTATTCTTATTTATACTATCATTCATATTATTTTTAGTATCTTTGCTATTATTATTTTAGTATCATTATTACTATTATTATTAGGGTAAAGTTTTCAAACTTATATTATCAACTTTTATAATATTTCTATTATTTCTATAACTTTAGCAAAGTTATTAATTAGTTAATTTTATTTTATTAATATATTATTATTTATTTAAAAGCCTAGTCTTATATTAAGTTAGTGATTAATAGTATTTTTGATAGGAGGGAGTCTAATTTTAGCTTTTCACTCATAATAGGTAAAACTAGTCAAAGCCCTAAGGAGGTGTAGGAGCATGCTCCAAGACCGGTGCGTTTTAGGTAAGGGGTGATAAGGCCTTTTGTGTGCTTATATGCATTATGTGCTTCGCATGCTATGTATCATATGTTTATTATTGTAATTATTTCGTATATGGTATGATGTGGAGTTCAAGCATATTCTTGTGTTGTTATATGGCATGTGTATTATTTATATATGATGATATGTGTTGTGACCCTGTAAGACATGCATGTGAGGGTGTTGATGTGGTTTGTGTGGGAGAAAGGATGAAAAAGGAGGATGGGGAAAGAGGTTGACCAAGAGAGGTGAGTTGACCTAATTATTTTAATGATTCATGAGTGGAAGAATAAAATGGAGAATTTTAGGGTTTTGTGTGGGAGAATCTGATTTATGATTTTTATGGTTTTGTGTGGGAGAATATAATTTATGGTTTTATATGGGGGAATCTAATTTATGATTTTGTATGGGAGAATCCAATTTATGGTGTTATATGGGAGAATATAATATATGGTCTTATATGGGAGAATCTAATTTATGGTTTTGTATTGGAGAATATAATTTATGGTACTATTGGGAGAATCTAATTTATGGTTTTGTGTGGGAGAATATGATTTATGGTTTTATATGGGAAAATCTAATTTATGGTTTTGTATGGAAGAATCTAATTGATGGTTTGTATGAGAGGATCTATTCTAGGGTTTGGTATGGATGAATCTTTGGTTTTGTGTGGATTGAATTTAGGGTTTTGTATGATGAAATCTTGGGTTTTGTATGGTGGTATTAATGGTTGCATGGTGGTATTAATGGTTGTATAGTGGTATTAGGGTTTGCATGGAGGTAATGTTTGCATGGTGGTATTAGGGTTTGCATGGTGGTATTAATGATTGCATAGTAGTATTAGGGTTTGCATGGTGGTATTAGGATTTGTATGGTGGTATTAATGGTTGCATGGTGGTATTAATGGTTGTATAGTGGTATTATGGTTTGCATGGTGGTATTAGGGTTTGCATGGTGGTATTAATAGTTGCATGATGGTATTAATGGTTGTATGGTGGTATTAGGGTTTGTATGGTGGAGTTAGGGTTTTGCATGGGAGTTAATGATTACATGGGATTTAGGGTTTGTATGAAAAGTTCGAGAGGTTGCATGGGATGTGTAAAGTTTGCATGGGAGTAAAATTTACGTATGAAAGGTTGATTTGGGATATAAAGAAGGTAATGTAAGTGTTATTTGGGTGTTTGAACATGTTAGATGAAAAATAATACGTGGAGATTATATAAGGGTCCATAGGAGACCGAACTAGGGTTTGTGTGGACAATTAGGGTTTGTTGTGGTTGCTTAGAATTTTTGTATTATCATGTGTGTTGGTGATTAAAGTGTAATTATGATGGTGGAATTTTATGATTTGTGATGTGTGAAGTATAAAGAGAATGATTCGTGCATGTCCATGGTGAAAGCTTTTGAATAAGATACATAAGTTATTAATTACATAAAGTGAAAGATGTTGAGCCGGGCCCAAACCGATCCACCGGCATAATAGTGGCCAGGTACTGCGGTAGCCTAGAGACCTATCTACTGGCATAATAGTGGTAGGGTATGTTACCCTAGTGACCGATCCATCGGCTAAAATAGTGGGGGATCCCGAGCTCAACAAACTAAACCATATATGTTTTTAAGATGTGGGAAGACACTAATGACTTATAGTGGAACACCGTGAGAGAAGGGGCCAAACCTATCTACCGACATATAATAGTGGTAGGGCATGTACCCTAAGTGACCAATCCACCGGCAAAAATAGTGGGATTTTCGTACTCGTATGGACTTGAAAAAGAGTATGGTGTGAAAATATTTCGATAAAGAATTAATGAAGTAATTAATCTGAACTATATTGGATCTTGGCATTTTCACCTGATCATTCATTTTCCTTTATGTTATTGTGTTGGTGATTATGCCCTGTTATTATTCTGCATGGATTATGTGCTTAAGTGTTGGCCTTAGTACTTGGTTACCTTACTCAGTACGTAGCGTACTGATCACCCTTTTCATGGATGCTGCTCATTCCCACGAGTAGTATGGCCTTCTGACTTTGTGCAGGTGGGCGAGACATCAGTCGGGGCTGAGTGTTGAGCTAGGGTGTAGGCTCAAAGTTCGAGAGTGTCGTGGCTGTTTTTACTCTTCTTGTTATTTTATTTCGCTTCTACTAATTCTCTTGGTATCGGAGTTATCTTTTGTAATTTATTACTTTGTGTTTAGTATTTGAGATGGACCTTTTTACAGTTGTACAATTATATCTCGTTGTGATTATTAGTTATAATTCTTTATGCGTACTCTGAGTTCTAAGTTATCTTCTCTTTAATTCATTTTATGAAATCTTGGTTTAAGTTTTATATTAATCTTTTTAGCCTTAGCACTTGGTACTGAAACGGTCGGAGAGAACCGGTTTGGTACTAAGTTTGGCGGTAACATCCCCAAAATTCACGAGTTTTAAATTAAGTATTTTAATTACTTCTGCTTTAAAAAAAGTAGTGAATTTTGGGGTGTTACAGATATAATCATACAATAAACAAAAAGTCACGCTTAAGCAAAAAAATAAGCCATAAAAAGTTAATAATCATAGGATAATGAATATAACATCACGGTCTCATGCTCAACACTCAATCATACAAAGCCACTTCTCATCATTAGGATTTACACGTTATCCATATCTGACCAATCAAATGAATCCCAAACGTCAAGGTAAGACATTGAGGCAACCACCAAAATTATAGTCCAAAATAATTCCAATTACTAAATATAGGGCAGTAAGGTAACTACTAAACCAAAAAATAAAAATAAAATCCTTTTCATATTCTATCAAAATAGTTACTTCCATTTTAAATTACTCAAGGGCATATAATCAACCTAGGGATAGTGAGGTACACCCAAGCATGATAGTACCCTAAGGTGATGTAATTCCATTACCTTAGAACATAGGGACACACTAGTACAGTTTGTCAAACTGGAACACAAAGGCAACACAATATCCTCTAACCTCGGTCACCTAAACCTTAAGTATAAATGGCTTGTAGATAACCTATATAGTAGACTAAGACCTTACACATGCACAATGGCACACCAATGAACCAAAACAAAATGAGAGCTATACCTCATCTATAGGGTAGCTAATCCTAAAGAGCAACTATTCCTAAATTGAGTTCTTTTACTCTAAGTATTAATATTTTATGAGGTGATCAAAAATATCACATACTACATAATTGCTCCCATTTCCAAACTTAACCATTTTCCCTTTTATTTTCAACTATTAAGGTAAACATTAAGGTTAACAGTCTAAGTCAAGGAAAAGTTAACCCTAGGGTCAACCTATCAAAATATGAGGCCATCCTAACATTAATTATTCACAAAAGATTCATTACATCACAAATTATCAAGATGACCTTAAAACCCTAATTTCTTTATTTCATTTAGTTTCACCATTATAATTATAAAAAAATTTTCATGAAAAGGCTAAAAGATAATAATTCACATTATTTTATCATATAGGTAATCTTTGTGATTTAGCGATTGACTATATTTTCTACTTTTCATGTAGTTAGTATGTTGTGCCCACAAATCATAATCAAGTTTTTCTAATGTGGCTTAAATTCCATGTATCATGTATGTACATTTTATAGCTTTAAAAGGCATTTACTAAGGTAATTAACATCATTTTTTCACATATAGAAACATTCAAACCCTAGATCATGTAATATATAATTATCATACTCTAAGCCTAATCATATGTGCATGTTCTATACTATATATAACACCCCTAGCTACCATGAAATATTGATCATGAGATATTCATCATGGCATTTATATTCATAATTCTATAAGGTTAAAAAGCATAATGAAACCCTAGAAATGCATATGTTAAGCAATTGATTTATTACTCATGCATATAGCTTAACTCAACAACTATCATATGCACTATTTAGCATGTTATCACATTATTTTGCATGTCATAATACTTGAAAGATATAAAATCCTAGCATGATTATATATTTAAACAATTCTAACATAATCACACATAATTTATATCATTTCATAAGTGATTATATTTACCTAAATCCAAGTTTACACAAAAAGTATAAAAATTATCTTCTCTAATATCCTTCAGGATTACCTAAGAAATTAACACCAAATAACACATATTAGTATTTAATATAACACAATACTAACCAAAAAATTTAATTATAGCCCCTCAAGAAAGAAATAACCTAGGAAACAAGGTAGTAAGGATAATAATGCAACTCACATAAAAAGGGAGGATACATGGTGGAAGTTTCCAAAGAAGTGAGGTTAGTAATAGTGTCTTTAGGAATATCTAGGGGTAAGCGGTAGGGAAAACTAGTGAAAAGGGGAGTATTTGGTGGAGGAGTATGAATCAAGGTGTAGGGGATTGCCACAAATGGATGAAGTAGAATGGAGGTGTTCTATGCTCTTAGCTAAAGGAGCGGATGGGAGCTTTGATGGGCTTGGCCAATGATTGGGAGGTGTTTACTGTAAGGGCTACCAATGGTAGGGGTGAGGGAGTAGTGGAAGTGGATGTTGCAAGGGGGAGGGAACTAATGGTGATGGACATTACAAGGGAAGGAGGAGTAGTGGTAAACTACATTATAGATGAAAAAAATGGTGAAGATGAAGGTAAATAACAAAAGCAATGATAGAGAATAGAGATGATTTCTTGCTTGAGGGAAATTAGAAGAAAGGATAAGAACCCAAGATTTGCTTTGGGGATAATACACAACACAAAAATGGGAGGATGGAGGACTTAAAGGATTGTGGCATGATGGGAAAGGTCAAGCAAAAAATGGGAGAAGGAAACATAGGGGGAGAGGTGCTAGACTTATAGTGTAGAGGAAGTTCATGCCATGTAGAGGGAGTAAGGTATGGTTAGAGTTTACTATAGGAAAGGGTCATAATTTATAAAGGTCAATCGAGGTAAGAACATCTATTTATTAGAATTAGGGTTACTTGATTTTGGATAGGATCGAAGTTATGATTAAATTTAGTAACCTAACTTCTGTCTCATTTTAACCTTATTACATTTATATCTAATATGTCATAATAATACATATATAAATATCATATTTAATACAAAAATCCCTACAATAATTATTATAACTAATTATATATAATTACCAGTTTATAATTAAGGTTTCTAAAATGGGGTATTACATTACCACCTCGTTAAAAGAGTCTTTGTCCCTAAAGTTAAACAAAATAAAACTAACTCACTACAACCTCAGGTGGTTCTCAAACAAAGGTTCTACATGCCAGTGGTCAGTACCCCCTTAAAATAATCAAGCCTAAATTATGCCCGATACTAAAATACAGACATGTAGAGAATGAACATCACTCAATTAAAAACATGAATAAATAGTTAATGAATAGATCTAAGCACTCAAAAAACACAAAGATATATTGGTGGTTGTATCTACATATCCATGAACCTACACATCATTGATCACACAAAGAATGTGGACCATCGGACCACCTTGGGTACCTTCAATACAAGATGTCTAACTTGTAGGCATTTGAGTAACACTCAATACCTCTATGGCCCATATGAGTTCTGATTAGGTATTTGAGCATGGCATACTATTCTGTTGGTTCATGCATATATTGGAGAAGTTTAGTGTAATTTGGAGTTATGTATAAGAAACACCGGGGGGTGAAGTGTTATATTACATGGACTATGTTTCCTTGATGATTTATTGATGTGTTCTGGGCAAAAGTCCAATGTAAGGTAATAAACACCGGGTTTTGTGTTTCCTAAACACATACTATGTTTTTTCTTATTTCTAAAACACGTTATTTTACTCCATAAGGTTTTTCTTATAAAAAGGAGATATGATGAAATCCTAATCAAAGAGAGTTGTGTCTCCCAATTTATTATTCTTCTCCATAGAATTATCCCTTTAAAGTGAACTATAGTTTTGTGTAATTGATTTTGATTAGCTTAATCATATTGTAATTAAACAAAAGCATGAATAAAGATATCTACTTTTTGATGAATTATTCCATTTTGTGTGTTAGTTCTAAATTGTACATAATCTTAGTGTGGATCTCTCTAAATCCACACTATTTTAATAATAATTTGGTATCCAGTTATGTTGTTGAAGAGATCCTGTTATCGAGATGGGTATAGGATTTGATATTGAGAAGTTTAATCGATTTGTCAATTTTGTATTATGAAAATTGAAGATGCGAGTAATTCTAATTCAGAGTATATTGGAAAAGGCTATATATAGTCATTTGAACAAGCCAAAATCAATGAGGAATGGGAGATTTAAAGAATTAGATCTAAAGGCCCTCAACACTATACACCTATGCTTGTCTAGTAAAGTTTTACGAGAAGTGGCAAAAGAACCAACAATAGTGGCCTTGTGGTTGAAGTTGGACTTATTATATATGATAAATTCCATAGAAAATTGGCTACTATTGAATAGTCAGTATCATGACCTAAAACTAGGTGAGGGTCAATATTTGAAAATTCATCTAGATGAATCTAATTCTATTGTTATGGATTTGTATAATATAGTTGTTAAATTAGATGATGAAGATTTATTTATTATATTTTTATGTTCTTTTCTTGCTAGCTGTAAGCATTTTTGTGGGACTATTCTGTATGGGAAGGATGATTTATTCCTTGAGGATGTAAAATATGCCCTGCTACAATGGGAGTTGATTGATAGCTTGTTGAATGGTAGGAGTACTTTTAGGGACTCACATAGTTAGGGTTTAGTAGCCAGGGGATGCCATAAGATGAGAGGCTTGGTGACAAGAAGATGTCTAAATCTAAGTCAAAGAGTTGGAAGAATAATGTGACATGCCATCGTTGTCGTATAAAAGTTCATATCAGGAGATACCGTCTCAATAGAAAATATATTGATATTGCGAATGGTGTATCTAATGTGTATGATGCTGCCATAGCTGGGGGTGATGATGATGGTGATATACTTACTGGTACAGATGGACATACTAAATTGCCTGACAAGTGAATTCTTGATTCTGGGTGCTTCTGCCATATATGTCCCGATAGAAGCTGTTTGCGAACATATGACACTATTTAAGGTGGAGTTGTTGTCTTGGAAAATGATGCTTTGCGTATTGTTGCAAGGATTATGATTGTGAGGGTGTGGATGGATGATGATGTGGTCATGACACTAACATGACCAAGATCTTAATTTTTCTATGTTCCTTGGAGCTGTGGTGGCTATTATTGGCAAGTGGGTTGGGACATTGTATGAGCTTGTTGGCACAACTATTAAGAGTGCAGTTGGAGAAACATTAAGAATGTGTGACTCAGATGTTAATGGCCCTAATTTGATACGATTGAGACACAAAAGTGTCATTGGCATGGCTCGGAAGTCCTTCTGTGGTGACCCAGTTACATCTAGATCTATTACCTTTTGTGCGTCTGAATTTCTTCTTAATGATATGGTAGAAAAAGAGAGGTTGTTCGGTGATTCAGATAAGGTAGAGGTTGTTATTGATATAGATGGTAAAAATTCTTCAAGTGAGTAGGAATCTAGGTAGTAGGTGGAGCAAGTGGGTATTGCTTTAGGTCGATTTGGTTATGCACTTTATACTGAGAGTAATAATGGTGTGCAGGAGCTAGTTTTAGACTTAGAGGTTATTTTAGGTGTTGATTTTTCTTTGTGATATTTTGTTGGTGTTGCTAAGGATATGTTGTCTCTTTGGAAATCTCGAACATTACTATGTGATATTTCATTGATTTTTTTTATGTATTTAAGTTTTTCTTGTCACAAAAAAATAAATTTATGAGAAGAACAGGCTAAAGAATTTGGATGTGTCCAAATCCAAAGCGGTTGTGGAGGCTTACTTAGTCAATGGTTCATATTATACAGGTGTGAGATGCTTGATGTATAATGTGATTAGTACCGATCGCTAATTGCTCGTGTGGTGAGCATGTTTGTCGAGGTCTTTTAAAGACACCTTGGTTAGATGTGGTGTAGATTCTAAGGTACATGGTGCATACAATATCACATGTATTGAGTATGTGTTATTGACTATTCTGTTGACAAATTACTCTAATATTAGTTATGGTTTTGATGATCATAGGTACACTAGTTTGCTAGTGTTTGACCTTAGAGGTTCTAAGGTTATGTGTTTAACTATGAAAAATGCCTTTTAAGAAGCCTTGTAGCTTGGTGGTTTAGTACTAGAGTTGGGGTTTAGTCATGGTACTCCAGTTGTTCGAGGTGATAGCAAGAGTGTTGCGTATTTAGTGAAGAATGAGAATTCTTTCCATGGTCGAACAAAGCACATTGACATCAGGTATCACTTTATATAGGACATCGTTGTTGTAGGTATAGTTTTATTTTAGAAAGTAGGTACTTTAAATAATCCAACTGATATGCTAGTGAAGCCATTGATCGTGGGTAACTTTGAGTGTTTCTTGGACTTTATTCTTGTTCATAAGCCATGAGGTCCTTTGTTGGGCCAAGGTTTTTTGTAGAGGTCTTTACATATTATGCATCATAAATACTGCATCAAGATGGATAATTGTGAGTATTAATTAGTTATTTTAGCATAGCATAATATTATGTTGGTTCATTCATGTGTTAGAGAAGTTTGGCGTAATTTAGAGTTATCTGTAAGAAACACTGAGGGGTGTGTTATATTACACATACCATGTTTCCTTAAATAATTCTTGATTTGTTTACGGAAATATAAGGAAATAAACATGAGGGTTTCTTGTTTCCTAAACACACATTGTGTTTTTGCATATTTTCAAAACATATTGTTTTTGCTCTGTAGGATTTTTTTCTTCTATAAAAGGAGACATGTTGAAACCTTATCCGTGTCGAGTGTTGGGTCCCAAAATTTTCTTCTTCTCCATAGATTTATCTTTTCAAAGAGAATTGTTGTTTCGTGTAATCAAGGAATTTATTAGTTTAATCATATTATAATTATAAAATAGCATGAATAAGAACTTTACTTTTTTCCGAATTGTTCTATTTTGTGTGTCAGTTCTCAATTGTATATAATCTTGTTAGTCTCGATTTGGTGTGGATCTTTCTAAATCCACATTATTTCTACATGAGCCTATCTTACCACACTTCCAATAGTCTATTATTCTACCCTCAAATTCCTTTGTTGGATGGTTACCTATACAACTCTTGTAATGATAATGCCTCAGGGGTAGATTATTACAAAACCGTGCCATAGAAAACTATAAAGACTTACCACTACAAGGTCATCTTTGCTGAAAATTCTTCTAAACTCTCTTATCACCATCTTGACACTAAAAAACCTCTATTGGCCTCTTAGTTCCACTAAAGGTCTTCTTTAACTTCTAAATCCTTCCTAATGGACAAGCCTTCTCATACTTCATAAGTACATCAGTCATGGCCTCTCCTCTAACCATCTCTTTAATGCAATTGATCTCTAATGAAAAAGAAAGAAGCTCAAAAAACTTGATAAAGTAATCCTCGACTGACATGTTTCCCTATTAAAGGGTAAGAAACTCGATATGCTTTATATGAAACACATGCAAAAGGTAGTAACATGCTTTTAAAGATATAAAAAAGCCTACCCAAGTGTCTACTAGCTCAAAAAGTTGAAGCTAGTATCCTATCCACCACTCATATACCTTTCCTTAAAAGTAGAATGTATTGATGTCCACCTATTTTCCATCTAGGTAGTCAAAGGCCCTAAATATCTTCTCTAGATCCTTAATCCACCTTTCCATTACTATCAAATCCTAAACTCCCTCAAACATAGAAAGATGATAAAACCCAACCTCTGTAATCTAATTCTCATCCTAAACTGGTGCCAAAGGCAGTGGTTGAGGTTGCAGTTGTGGCTATAACTCTACTACTGTCTCAGCTACTATGATAAGTAACTCCTCCATATACATGACATTAAAGGTTTGAGTCATAGTTATAAAGGAAACAAGGTAGTATAGTTACAACCCTAGTTATCACAATAAAAGGCCACCTATAAGAAGGCTAAGCACATCACATCATTCAGAGGCCAACAACAAACATGAACATTAGTCATAAGTGATTCACACATATCGTACTTATAAATGAAACAAAATTATTGGTATTAATAATATATGGTTATAAAACATTCATGATTATAAACATTACAAAAATAGAAACTAGAGACCCAATAAGAAACAAAAACCCTATTTTCCTAGGGTTACTCATACTATAAGGACAGATCATGACCCCACTAAGCATCTGCCTTACATCAACCCTAAGCTCAGGATGCCTAACAAAAACCTTGAAACCTATCCCAAATCATTCATCTCCATCAAAACCCTAAAATCTTAATCCATAGAAACATCAAATTCTCAACTCTTATGGATCACCCACTAAAACCATTCCTTATGTAGGGTCATCTTCTCTCACTCCAATTCATAAGTAGGCCTATCCACTTCATCTGTCTTGCTTGGATAATCTAGGGAAATAATCGGTGTTAGTCCCATCCTAATTATCCACAAATTATTGATTAGGATCAATTATCAGCTGATCATAATGTAATAGTAAATTTTGGCCCTCCATAAACCTAAGATGTGAAACAGTCATCATAAATGAATCCCTATACACTTCCCTTTCTATAATTCATGGCTCTAATGAAGGGATGGTCCTTAATAAGTGGTTGGATCAAAGCATATAAGGCCCAGTGTGCTAATCGGCATCCACCATATTATTCAAGTCACAAATAATCCATCTTACATGGACTTTTATATCTATATTAGGGAACATCCTAAGGTGTGATATCGGTAGTTTAGTCGCTCCAATAGACATTCTATGGTTTCTTATAAGGCACAACAACTCAACTTAGAACTCATCAATTGATCCATTTCCTAACAAAATAATTCCCTCAAACCTCCAATAAAGACCAAGATTGTTTCTTTATATACCATATTCATCCACAAACATACTAGGGAAATAAATCCATCTACAAACCTAACATAATGAGGTAATACATAAAAATAAACATGGTTTACTAGGGTATAACATTAAAAGACTAAGATCAATACAAAGATGAACTCCCAACTCACTTCCTTATAAGGCTAAATCAGGTTTTAAAATAGTTAGAAAATGGAAACTTCTGAAAATAGAAGAGAGGATTTCAAAATGAAAAGCTCTATACCAACTTGTAACACCGCCAATTTTACTACTTAAAAAATTTATTTTACATAAGCATTAGTTACTAAAGTAATGGGTGATACCACCACAATTACTATAAGTCTTGTTCCCTTACCTTTCTTATACTAAGTACTAAGGCTAAAAAAAACACAACCTGAATAAAGTAGAGGAAATGAGAGACATTACATAAATATGAGTTATGAATAATATACTCCTTATAAAAATGAAAATCAAAATATAAAAGGGACATAAGAAGTCAAAGGAAAACCAATTACATCAAAATGGATACCGAAGATAAAATACCAATTTACCCTAACTCTTAGACCCATAAGACCATTCCAAGAATGGGACCTCTTTCTAAGGGATCCACTTATCCTTGCCTCTATTATATGACTCGCACCACTCCATGCCCTTTATATAGTCATATACAAATTTAGTATCATTATAACTTCCTAATTAGTACATCACAATAATATACAAGAGGTAGCATACCCACATTACATTTAATCACACAATAATTAAAAAATCATGCTTAAACAAAAAGCACAAGCCATACAAATAGGTAATAATCATAATATAATGTATAGAAAATCATGGTCTCATGTTTCATAGTCAATCACACAAAGTAACTTGTCATCATTATGATGTACACCTTAGCCATATTTGACCAATCAAATCAATCCCAAAAATCATGGTAGGGTACTCAAGCAGTTACCAAACTCACATTCTAAAATAATTCCAATTACTAAAGGTAGGGTACTGAGGCACCTACAAAAATAGTAAATAAAAATCAAATTCTTTTCATATTCTTGTACAATAGTTACTTCCATTTTTAATTACTTGAGAGGATACAATCAACCTAGAGATAATAAGGTACAATCGGTCATACTAACATCCAAAGGCGACACAATGCCCTCAAATTATAACTAAGGGACATATCGGTACACCTGGTTATACTATCATAAAAAGGTAACACAGTATCCTCTAACTACTTTCACCTAATCCTTAAGTATAGATACCCAATACATGGCTCATAGGTTACTTATAGAGTAAATAGGGGCCTTACTAGTTCACAATAGCACACCCGCAAACCAAAACTAAATGAGGGTGACACCTCATTTCTTGGGTAGCTAATCCTAGAGAGACACCATTCCCAACTCAAAGTATTTCACTTTAAGTATTAATATTTTATGAGATGATCACAAATGTCACATACCGAACAACAGTTCCCATATCTATACTTAACCATTTTCCTTTTATTTCCATATAGGAAGGTAAACCCTAAGGTCATCGATTTAGATCAAGCCAAAGTCCATGATAGGGTCATAATATGAAAATTATAAGGCCATCCTAACGTCTAATTATTCAAAAATGATACATTATGTAACAAATTACCAAAATTCCCTTAACACCTTAGCATTGCCATTTAATTTAGTTTTGTACCAAAAATTATTATTATGAGAAATCTAGTATGAAAATACTAAAATATAATAGTTCACATTATTTGTGAATGGTAGGTATTCTTTTCTATTTAGTGATATGCTATATTTTTTTGATTTTCATGCATTTAGTAAGTTACACCTAAAAACCCTAATCATGTGTTTCTTATATGGCTTAAACTACTTGCATCATCTACATATGTTTTATAGCATGGTTTGGAATTTAATATGGTAATAAATAGCATGGTGCATGTAAAGAAATATTTTAAACCCTATAACATGTGAATACCAATTACCATACTCTTACCATAATCTTATGTGCATGTTAACAACCCATGATACCATGAAATAATGATCATGAGATTTTTATCATGAAATTTACATAATAATTCTATATGGTTATAGAATTTAACAAAACCCTGGACATGCATATGTAAATCGTTTGACATATTACTCATGCATATAGCTTAACTTAACAACAATCATACATACTATTTAATATGTATCACACTCTTTTGCATGTCATAATTCTTGAAAGATGTAAAACCTTAGCATTTTTATAAATGTAAACAATCCTAACATGTTCACACATAAGTTATATCATCTCATGAGTGACTAGATATATCTAAATCCAAGCTTTCATAAAAAATACAAAAACCATCTTCTCTAAAATCCTTAAGGATTAGTACAGAAATTAAAAACCAATAACACATATATTAGTAATTAATATAACATAATAATATCCTATAATTTAATTAAAACCACTCAAAAAAGAACTTAATAAGGGAAAAGGTAGCATCGATAACAATGCAACTCACAAAACCAAGGGAGGAGAAATGGTGGAAGTTATTGAAGGAGGGAGGTGAGCAACTATGTCTTTGGTCGTTGTTAAAGGATGACCAGTAGGAACACTAGTTTGTGTGATTTTAATTTCTTGGCTTCAATATGCTTTGAGACTATGATTAACACTATTATATAACTATTTAATAAGTAAAATAAATATGCTTATATAGATTAATAACCTAATGGATGGATTAAACAGATCATGACTCATGAGATACTCAATGGGGGTTGTAAAAGCCTTAATAGGTAAACTCAAATAAGTATTTGATGGACTTGAAATGCTTAATGGACTCTAGACATTTTTTTCTGATGGAATAATCTAATGGATTTGATTAACATTGAGTAAGTATTTACGAAATTCCCACACATGGTTGGAGGGAGGTAGAGGAGGATGCAGTAAGGTGGAGGGGATCAACACAAATGACCAAAGTAAAATGAAGGTGTTCTATCATCTTAGCTGAATGAGGGGTAAGAGATTTGATAGGCTTAGCTAATTGTGGAGGTAAGGGAGCAGTGGAAGTGGACGTTTCAAGGGTGAGGGAACATGTGGTGATGGACATTGCTAGGGAAGGAGGAGTCATGGTGATGTGTGTTGCAAATAAAAAGCATGATGAAGATGAAGGTAGATAATGAGAGAAATGTTGGAGAATAGAGATTTTCTTACTTAAGGGAGCTCAAGAGAAAGGAGAAGAATGCAAGCTTCACTTAAGCTTAATACATGACATAAAAATGGGAAGATGGAGGGATTAGAAGGATAATGGCATGAAGGGAAGGGTTTAATATAACATAGGAGAGGGAAACAAAGGGGAGAGGGAGAATTGCATAGAGGTATGGTGTGGAGGAAGATAATATTTAGTAGAGGGGGTAAGGTATGGTTAGAATGTAGCACAGGATAAGGTAATAATTTAGGATGGCTAACTAGGGTGAAAAAACCTAGTTATTAGAATTAGGTTTACCTAATTTTAGTTGGGATCTAAACTATGAATAAATTTAATAATCTAAATTATATCATATTTTACTATAATTAAATTTATATTTAATATGTCATAATAATACATATATAAATAATTATACAAAAACCCTACAATAATTATTACAACTAATTAAACATAAATACTAATTTATAATTATATTTTCTATAAATAGAGTATTATACATTCACTTAATTTTGACCCTATCTAGAGTCTAAATTTGTCTCAATTCGTGCATATTTAGTCATTTAATTGAAAAAGGTGATATGCTTCTTCATTATTCATCAGCACTTTTGAAAATTACTTCCACCTTTATTTTGCACTCATTTTTTTCCTCTCTAATTTTGACCTTCTAGAAAGTGATCAATCCTCTTCCATTACCATGATAAAAATGCAAATCTACAACTACAAGAACTATTTTAAAGGGAATTGCTTTGTTCCTACCCAAAAGGCTTGTACCTCACCGAATCTTTTACCTTAAACAACTATTCAGAGTAAGGAGCTAATTGACTCTTCTTATATTTCCACATCTAGGGCTTCCATTCCTTTCTAAATAAAGGATAGTCATCCATCTTAGCTAACTCTAAGGCTCTACTCTTCATTTTTTTCTAGTGGTCAACCCATCATTCGATCTTCCACTCGTTTAGGCAAAAATAACTATTACATCTTCTCACTCTTTGTTCTTTTTCTTTACCATGGATGATGAAAAATGCTTGGTTAGATCCTTCCTTGGTAAGAAGGTGTTTCTGGCAAAGTTCATTAACATTAAGTCTTAAATAAAGCATTTTAAACTTCCATTTATTCATTCCCTCTCTTACCTTCATCTCTTCACTCTTTTTTCTATCTATGATCTAGTTTACTTTAACTTGATTTGTCTCTTCTATGTAAATTTCACCATCCATGTTCTTGGATCCACCGCAATTATCCAAGTCCTTTATGTCCCTATAGAAGTAGATGGACTAGGTTTGCTAAGATTCTTGGAATGAAAAGTGACATTGCCATAAGTATGACCTAAATAGAGTGGATGAAAACTCATATTCTCAATTATGTTCGCAATGAGTTGCACCACCACCCCTATTTGTATGATAGCACTAATAGCTTATATTGTTTACCATCCTTCAGTCATGTGTGCCATTATATTTTCTACTCCATCCTCTTCCTTTAAGTTGGCTTGGGTCTAAACATGACTTTTAAGGTATTGTACAAGATCAATCACATTCTCCATATGACTCCCATACAATTTGGCATCGACATCTTCCATTATATGTCCCAAATAGAAAGCCATAGGGAGGAAGCTCACCACTAGAAATCTCTCATCATAAGGATCCTTAAGGATTTTAGTGTCCCTTTTGGAGAAATCCTTGCCACTCCACTTACCCTCCACAATGAGATAGATATCCTTGATGTAGTCACACTTAAGAGGATAGGTTATCAAATGAGTGTAGATGGCTATACTCTTTAGCTTACAAGTAAGGATACTTCACTTCTACATTGTGGTTGTATCTCTACTACATCTAGGCTACAACCTCCACTTACTAATGGAGATGATATGCTACCACCCTCTCATGAACATTTAACTCTAGCTTATCTCCTATTCATTTCTTAAGGAGCCTCCACATCTATTGTTGCATCTTCCACATCCATGTTACCTTTCTTGCCTACTACTTAAGGTCGTGTGACCTTAGCCAGTGTCTATGATCTCTTTCTCTAAGTGGTCATAATGCTCATTGACATTGAGAGGTGTTAGTGACTCTTGGAGACTAAGATGTGTGCCATTTTTCACTATTTTTGGCCTAATTTTGAGCCACACCATCAGGATGATATGGGGATAGCTTTAGGTGTCAATGTTGGTAGTGATGCACATAGGCCCACTCTTAAAGATGATATTAGATTGGTGTTGTTATTTGATATGGTAAGTTAGATTGGTAAAGATGCCATTGCAACATCATATTTAAAGGACACACAAAGTGAGGAATTGAACACACAATCTACACCCTTAGTCACTACCTTAGCTACATCATCCCACCCACCCAGCTCTAATTCACGTTGATATGTAGTCCACATGTCTATAATTTTTTTATTAGAACAGGAGTATCACATTGCTTATAATTGTATTTATCTGTCTCCTCTTATGTAATTAGCCTAGTTTATGAACACTTTTTTTTTATATATAATACCGATGTACACTTTTATTAGTAAATACGATGTTGAGATTTTTAGTCTCCCACTTATGTATCATTTTTGTTTTGATACTCTGATTCTTGCCACTAATAAATTTTCTTAAGTTTTTAAATATAGGATCTTCAACTGTGTAATTACGCATCATTTCATGGGGATTGTTTCCTAAAATACCTTTATGCATACCTCTATTCTTTCAATTCTATGCACATGTTTAGAGGGAGATTACCTTTAGAGTTTCACTATTGTTGTCTCCTTTGCTTATAGGTCAAGATGTAGCCAGCCTTTCTCCCTTTAATTTTTGTTGATAAAAAAGGGGAAACACTTTGAATTTGTATTGCAATCAAGAAAAAAAATTAGGATATGGTGAAATTCTTATTTACTTTATATTCATTATCCTTTAATATTTTAATTTTTGTACTTTTTTATTTGTCATCATAAAATAAGGGGGGATAGTTGACCACATTGGTCAAACTATGTCAATGTCCTTGTTTTGATGAACTCATAGAGGGAGAATGTTGACCTCATAGGTCTAAAGATCGATATACAAGTTTGGATTTAATTCAAGGCATTAGAAATGTAAAAACTCAGCTGAATCAACTAGTGTAGCAAACTAATCAACAGGTTTCAAAACCTTTTAGCTAGTTTAGAAATTGATCAATTGGTTCGACCTTCTTGTCTATTAGATTTGATTCGATAACAACCCATTCATTTTTTAAACATAATGACTAGTGTGGAAATGATTGATCGGTTCGACGAACCATTTATGAGGTTTGCTCCTATAGAAACCCATGTGTCTATTTAAACATATTGACTGACTTCATCAAATCGATCAACTAGAATGAGAATTGATTAATTGGTTTTAACAAATAGTCGATGGATTTTGCACCTATAGAAACCCATTTGTCTTAATTTAAATATATTAATTAGTTTCATCAAACTGATTGACAACTATGGGAACCGATTGACTAATTTGAAAACTAATCCATTGGTTTTTCCCCTTTAGAAACCTATTCTACTCAATTCAAATGCATTGAATTATTTGACCAACCAGGATAAGGATAGAAACCAATTGTAAAATGGTTTTATCTAGTGACGAAATTGATCAACTAGTTTGAGCGAACCAATAGACTACTTTGAAAGATACACCAAATGGTACACAAAGCCATGGTACTATTTAAATATGTTCATAGGACCAATTATGTACAACATAATATGGATCAGTCAGATTTAATAACCAATTAAGTGGATTTTGTAATGGTAACTTTTTCATCTTAAGTATGAAAATATTTAGTCTACTGGTTTAAACAACTAATTGATTGACCATGCAATTAATTGAGTTGTAAGCATTAAATGATGATTTTCTACACATTCAATGACATAGATTTTTGGGCCATTTGTGCCCAATTGCTACCTGATGACGGTGATCCTTATAAAGAACCTCCTCTAAAATTTATTCAAAACTTTTCAACTAAATTTTCTATGAAATAAACCATCTACTCTCTCAATCATTTAATTTCTCATTTAAACTCTCATCGCTTTCAAATCTTATGATTTTATCAAAAAGTGTTCATTGCTTACTATTTTTATTAAAATTGTTCTACAATTATAATATCTCTTATCACATCTAGTTAAATTACATGTAATTAAATGTTCTACACTTTTGTATTTTGATTTTTAGTAAGAATCAATAGTAATCACAATCACCTTTACAAAATTCATTACAAAGGAACAAGTGAGTGTTTGTCAGTAATTTTTGAGAGATCTTATTGAGGGTCTAAAGAAGATAAATATGTAAAATTATATATCATCTCTTAGAGGGTCATTGAGATTGTAAAACTCATAAACAAGGAGAAGAGTGATCATTAATGAAATCACGTCACTTGTTTAAATTATAAAAGGGAGAACATTTTGGTTGTGGATATAGAGAGTAATTTGCTCTTGAACCACTAAGCTACGAGTAATTTTTTATTTTATTTTCCATTTCCATTCCTTTAAAAACCTATTCACCTTCATCTAAGGTTCTTTCATGTTGAGTAGGAGACATAACGTTTTGTAACAAATCCCCATAGTTAGTGCTTTTGGTTATATATGATTTGTAAACTAACATGTTTTCAATAATTAGGAATAAATATCAAGATGAGGAAACACCAAGAGTAAAATGGAGATGGAACACCCCTAATTTTTAAACCAGAAATTTTTTCTCTTTAAGATGATATGGAAGCAAATAAAAAAATCCAAGAAGTGTTACAACTGCACCGAACATGGGAGAGGTGTGGCCATCCATCTAACCAATACTAAATGCAAGGCTAAAACATTGAACAAAACCATTCATGAGAATCAGAGATAGTGTAAGAGAAATAAAAGAGAGGCAGAGAAGAGAAAGAAATATGATATGCTATGAGTAGTTTACAAACCAAATATAGGAAAAGAGCTAAGAGTTTAGGTTATAAAAATGAAATAAGAGAAGCATTCCAGCACAATAGGGAACCTAACTTAACTAATTAGCCTAACTCTCCAATACAATAAATCTTCTGCAAGACAAGCCATACAGAGGCTCACAATAAGTTGATTAAACCTACGAAGTGTTACCTACTTCCTAGAACAAAAGCTGAATAATCACAATGATCACACAAGGTAGTATTAGTACGGTGAAGTATTGGTAAAACAAGTCCCTTATATTACATAAAAAGGGGCTTTTGTTGCATCTATAAGTCACATTAACTAATGGTATAAAAGATATGCTAGAGCAAATAGCCATGGAATGAGAGTAATAATAACTTGATGATCACATATACCACAAGCATAAATAAACCATATTATTATTATAATCTTGTTATATGAACACACAATCCACTTATTAATATATCCATATGGCATACCAAACCCTCCAAAGCACAGCACTGACCCCAACATAAGTCTCTAAAAGAATAAAGGTCATGGTAGTGGCACACGAGTACATAAGTCTCTAACATAGCCAAACCTTCCAAAGTGGAGCACCGACCCCAACATGGGTGTTTAGAGAATGACACCAAAAGCAAACATGGGCATGCCCACTAGTAAGGTGCACTAGTCCCAATATAGGTGTTTAGATAATGACACCAAATGCAAACATGGGCGTAACTTCCTATTATAACACCTATTAAATTTTTTTTAGTTAAAACATTTGTGAAAGCATAAAAAACTTGAGAGAAAAGGCATGTTACCGTCGTACCTGACACAGGATTGACGTCCTCTACCTATCCCATATCAGATATAAGGCTAAACCAACCAAAACACGTAAAATAATAGAGTGTGTGGAATAAAATTTTAATTAAATAACTTTAAGAGTATTTACATCGGAAGAACCTAATCTTTTCTTACCAAATCATTACAAAATAGATGTAGATAAAGTATCGAGCTACAATAAAATGAATTAGGGCATCACAACCCATTAAAAATTTTGGTTCACCATAGACCCCTTCAAAACCTTCTGAATATCCTTACTCTCAAGTGTAATACCCCCAAATTTAAAACCTATAATTTAATAAATAACCATCACTTAGGATAATTTAAACTTTAAATTTATTTAATTTAATTATTTTGTGGATTTTTGAGGGTGTAAAAATGGATATAAAAATAAATATTTTTTATTTTATCATACTCATTTTATTTAAATAATTTTTTAGACTAATATTTTACTAAAATTACCCTTTTTAAACCAATTTATTAAATTCCAATATCTTAAATTATTAAATTAATTAAATATTAAATGCCATTATTTTAAAAATTTATTTTATTTTACTTTTTCTTTTTCCTTTTTGTTTCTCCTTTTTCTCCCTTTTTTCTTTTCCTTCTTTTTTCCTTTTCTTCTTTTCTTCCTCTCTAGGCCACCCGGCTTGCTTCCCTTCCTTCTCCCTCACGATGGGCAATTGGCCCACTCATTTTCTTTCTCTCCTTTCCCTTCGCGCATAGCCTACCGCATCGTCTCCCCTTCTTTTTTTTCTTTCCTTTCTTTCCCCCGGTTAGGCCAGCCCAACTCCCTTCTTCTTTCCCTTCTCCCTCGAGCGCACGAGCCAGCCTCCTTCCCTTCTTCCTCACCCGATCGAATTGCTTTTTCTTTTCTCTTCTTGCTCTTCCCTTCTCCTCCCCTCTCCTTTGATGCTACATGCCATGGCTGCTTGCAACTCGCCCTACCACCAACCCTCTATCACCTGCCTTTGCATCTTGCAGCCCTGCTCTCTCCCCAGTCCCTTTCCTTCCATTTTTGGCCACACCTAAGCTTGCAATCCTCCCCCATGTGCCTTCCCTTTCCTTCTCCTTCCCTGCAACCTACCACCCTACCACTAGAAACCATATCCCCTAGCTAGTGCCTGCCTCCTCTCCTTTCCATCTTCCTTTTCTTCTCCTTATCTCTTTCCCTTTTGCTCATTTTCAACTTGCCTCAAGCCCCTTCATGTCCCTATAGAGCCCTCTCCCTTTTCTTTCTTTCTTTATCTCCTCCTCCCTTATTTTTGGTCTGCCATCCTCAGCCATCACCTCTACCACCCTACCAACCACCGCAACCACCTCCCTAACATCCCATCAACCTCCTTGCACCACCATATCACCCCACTCTCCCCTCCAGCCTCCTTCACTTCCTCTCCTTCTCGACCTCCACCCTGCACCACCATCTTTCACTGCCCTCCTTCCTCTTTTGCTGCCTCCAAAGCTACCAATCCACTCCGTAACACCTCCTCTACCACTCCACATCCTCCATTTAGCCAAATATCCCCTGTAGCCCCTCCCCTCACTTCTTATTTTCCCTTCCTTCTTCTCCTCCTCCCAATATTCATCCCACTTTCCCAGCCCTGTAGCCACTGTCTTTATCTCCTTAAGCCTCCAACCATCGACCCCCAACCACTTACACCCCTACTCCCTCCCTACCCTAGCCACCACCTCACTCCCCTCCACAAGCCCTCGTCCAAGACTCAAAAACCCTCACCTAAACCTGCCCTCCTCTTCCTTCCATTTATCTCCCTTCAACCCTTATTCCCCTTGTTTGGTGTATGCAACTCATGCTGCTCATGCATCATGAGTCCTGTTGCCTATTTTGAGCAAGTTTTGGTAACATTTTGAGGTATAACAATACTTAATACAAGTATGTATTTAATTAAGACTTTGCTATAATTTATTCCTTTGATTCTCAACTTTTAGTATGCTAAATTTTGATATTATTTTTAGGTATTAATTTTTAATAATCAAAGCTCAAATATTTAACCGATGTACCGATAAGGTTTGATTATTGTTGGAAATAAGGTAACCATTATACCCTACTAAAATGTGTGGATTTACGTATGCTAGCACATTAGGGTTTTTAATATGATTTATATACATGATGTATGTTGTTAAGTATACTGTTTTTAGTGGTATATGTTGGTTGATGAAAAGAAAAGCATGTTAATTTATGTGTCCTGTGTAGAAATAATGCTTAAGGAAGGAGCCTTGTCATTAATGATAATGTCAAATACATACATATAATATGATATGCTAATATGGCCATTCGCTACATAGATAATGTTAATATGAGCCCTAGGGGCATTTTGATAATTTTTCATGTACAAAAGGTTTGGCTTAAATAAGTGTGTGTGGTAGGTGCTAATGAGTATTAATGATATATAATAAGAATTGGAGGTGCTGGATGATGTATATGGACCATGTACATTAATATTTCATGAACTAAAGGTATTTTAGTAAAATTTATATAATAAGGATAAAATGGTAATTTTGTAGAGTAAAGGGGTAAAATGGTGATCTAATAAAAGAGAAGGGTATTTTAGTAATTTGGCATAAAGGAAGGGCATTTTGGTAATTTTGTAAAGTAAAGGGGGGGGGGGTAAAATGGTGATTTAATAAAGAAGAATGGTAATTCGGTAATTTAACCAACCAAGAGGGAATTTGGTAAATTTAATAAGAAAAAAGGGCAATTCGTTAATTTTAATAAGTAAGAAGGGCAAATTTGTAAATTAACCAACCAAGAGGGTAACTTGGTAATTTTAATAAGAAAAAAGGGAAATTTGGTAATTTAGCTAACCAAAAGGGCAATTTGGTAATTTTAATAAGTGAGAAGGCAACCTGGTAATTTAACCAACCAAAAGGGCAATTTTATAACTTAACCAATCAAAAGAGCAATGTGGTAATCTTCATAAGTGAGAAGGGCAATTTAGTAATTTAGCCAACCAAAAGGGTAATTTGTTAAATTTAATAAGTATGGAGGATAATTTTGTAATCTAATACAAGCAAGGGGTATTTTGGTAATTATGAAAATATGAAGGGTAATATGGTAATTTGACAAATAAAAAGGGGTGACTTGGTAATTTTACCAAAAAAGGGTATGTTAGTGATTTTTAGGGATGATGGAGGTAAATTGGTAACTTACATATAACGTGTCGATGGATTAAATGAGTTTCATAACAAGATATAAGTTATAGTGAATAATAAGATAAAGGTATTTGATAAGTTAGTGAGTATCACAAGAACATGACATAACGTATGGTTGGATGGATAATTAAGGGTGTGACATGGTGTTTATATCACAATCATGCAAGAGGTTTCTGGTTGGTAATTATGCATGGTAATGTGTGTTAGATATATTCGAAGTACGTGTTAAGGATTTATATATGTCATGATCCTTGATATAAAATGCTTATTTCTATGGCCAATTGCGTCTCTAGATTTGTGATCTTTTCCCTTCCCTCAAATTAAATAAATGGACTTGTTCAATAAGACATGAATAAAGTACTAAATACGTAAAGTGAAAGATTATTGAGCTGGGCTTAGACCAATCCACCGGCATAATAGTGGCCAGGTGCAAGATGCTCTAGAGATTGATCTACCGGTGAATAATAGTGATTAGGTGCATTCTACCCTGAAGTGTTTCTGATCCACTGGCTCTAATAGTGGGGGATCCTAAGCTTAATAAACCAAATATTGGATGTAAATAAATTATGGGAAGACGCTAATCACTTATAGTAGAACACCATGTGAGTTGGGACCAGACCGATCTACCTAAGAATAATAGTGGCCTGACACATTTTGTCCTAGGTGTTTTTGATCCATCAACTATAATAGTGGGGTTCCCGCACTCAAATGGATATAATTTGAGAGATGATAATTGCATAATGATTAATTAATGGCTTAAGACCAAAAGAGTTACTTTCATCCTTATGATCCACCATTATAATATATGTTTAGCCTTGGTGCCCGACTCTCTCTTGGTATATGATGGCATTGCTAAGTGAATGAGCCTTGTGTTATGCATTTATTCTTACATGAGGTGTTGCACAGTGTATTATTCCTTAAGATTATTATTGTTATCTTTGTGCTCGCACATGTCATCGTTTTATATCGTTATGTATTATATGTTGGATGCGGGTGTAACACTCCAAAATTTACTACTGAAAATTTTTATTTAAGAGGAAGTGTATAATCAAATAGTTGGGTGTTATCATCGTAATTAACATAATTTTAGCTTACCCCACATATTTACATCAATTACAAGGCAAAACAATTAAAAAATTTAAAACATGAGAGTAAGAAATAAGATAAGTTCTAATAACATTAAATAAGCATTTGGAGATCACTTCCTATTACAATATCAAAATATAACAAAAAGTAATCCCATGGAACTAAGAGTCTAAAATATCCAGGTAAAACTATCATCTGAATAACACGACTCTACTCCCAAACCCTGATATGAATAAATCACTCCATATATATAGCATCGACCTACACATAAACATGCAGGTCGTCTACTCATTGGATTGAGAAGCACCTATGAAATGGATGATTAGTACGCTACATACTGAGTAAGGTAACGATATAGTCAAGTAGGGTTAAAATAACTCTCATAAGAAAATCATACATGCGTAAATCAAATAATGTCAAATAAGTACTGATTCTAGGTCTTTTATTAGATATACCATATTCCAATATGTTATTTACATTGAGTTTATGGACCCCACTATTCTTAAACCTATGGAATAGTCTGAAACACCTTTCAGGGACAACACACTCGAGCCGCTATTATTATCCAATGGAATAGAGCCAACACCTCTTAGAGCAAAATTGTAACACCCCAAAATTTACACATTTTTTTTTCAAAAACATAATACTTATAAATAAACTGTAAATTCTGGGGATGTTACCGCCACACTTAGTATCAGACCAGTTTATCACAGCTGCTCCGATACCAAGTGCTAAGGCTGAGAAAGCAATTTACATAACACATTCATATACTGAATTAGTAATAATTAAAATCAGAGTACGCATAATTATATAAATTCAAAGTACTAAATAATATCTTTCTAGGTAATAACAAACAACGTAAATAAATTGTTCCAACGATACAATAATTTAAAATGACACAATTTAAGATATTAAAAAGGAAAGACAACCACGTCCTTCTCTCGACCCGGTCTATTTAGTCATCACTCCTTTCCCCTGATGTCCCATGGATATCAATAGCATCAAAGTAGGTATCTCCTACCTGCAATAAATTAGGCGGCCCCCCTACTCGTGGGAATGAGCAGCACCCATGAAACGAGTGATCAGTACGCTACGTACTGAGTAAGGTAACCGAATACTAAGGCCGACACATAACACATTAATTCATGTAGGATAATGATCACATACAATTACAGCCTACATATATGATACATAGAAACATAAAGTGAAATCACTTATAATCAATAGGTCTATACGTAAGGCCCAAAAAGGTCCGGATTAATTATCTAATCTTTCTTTTATCAAATGTAGATACACACCATGTTCTTTATCAGGTCCATACGAGTACGGGAACCCCACTATTTTTGCCGGTGGATCGGTCTCCAGGGCACTTTGGCTCCTGGCCACTATTATAGCCGGTGGATCGGTCACTTAGGGTATACACCCTACCACTATTATATGCCGGTGGATCGGTCTGGCCCCTTCTCGCACGGTGTTCCACTGTAAGTGATTAATATCTTCTCATATCTTATCAACATATAAGGTTCGGTTCATTGAGCTCGGGATCCCCCACTATTATAGCCGGTGGATCGGTCACTAGGGTAAAATACCCTACCACTATTAAGCCGGTGGATCGGTCTCCAGGCTACCGCATCACCTGGCCACTATTATGCCGGTGGATCGGTCCGGGCCCTTCTCAACATCTTCCACTTTACGTATTTAATAATTTATGTATCTTATTCATATATTCATTTCAAGACATGCACATCCAGTAACGTACCCCAATAATACAATAACCCTAATTACCATGAAACCCGAACTCTACGTAAGTCATCTTCCCATGCATGCTCTAGCTCCCATACAAACCCTAGCTTCATGTAAGCCCTAACTCCACGTAAACCATATCTCCATGCAAAACTCTAACGCACATGCAAACCCTAGCTCTACGTAGACATACTTCCATGCAACTCTAATCCACATGCAAACCCTAACTCCACGTACTACACTCTCATGCAATCCCAATTCATATGCAAACCTTAACTCCACGTAGACATGCTTCCATGCAAGCCCTAACCTCAGGTCATTTTATGCAAACCCTAACATCATACCATTCCATGTGAACCCTAACATCCTGTCATTTTATGCAAACCCTAACATCATGCCATTCCATGCAAACCCTAACGTCATGTCATTTTATGCAAACCCTAACATCATGCCATTTCATGCAACCCTAACACCATGCCATTTCATGCAACCCTAACACCATGTCATTTCATAAAACCCTAACATCATACCATTTCATGCAAACCCCAACTCCTTGTCATTTCATGCAACCCTAACATCATGCCATTTCATACAACCCTAACACCATGTCATTTCATACAACCCTAACATCATACCATTTCATGCAAACCCCAACTCCTTGTCATTTCATGCAACCCTAACATCATGCCATTTTATGCAAAACCCTAACACATGTCTCAAGTCATATCATACATTAATGACATAAACATATGCATAATTCTCATGCCACAGTATATTCACAACAACATACTTCCATTCCACAATCATACCTCATGCGCAATAATTAATAATAAAGAACATAAAATACATGGCATATCAAACACATAGTGCATGCAAACACGTAAATGGCCTTAGTAGACCCTTACCTAAAAAGTCACCGGTCTTGGTGCACGCTCCTATTCCACTTGGGTAATTTGATTTGGTTTGCCTATTATATCAAAACATACTATGATTAGACCCTCTTATATAATTCTAAATTATTTCGAGGTCTGGTTTTAGGATGACATTTTACTATTAAATAATTAACTATAGAAACTAATATAATTAATTCACTTATTTTCTTTTGAAAAGGTGATAAACTAAGGGTTTCTACCCTTCTCTCAAAATCGATTTAATAATATCATAACTATGATGATGATAATAATAACAATAATAAGAATAATAGTAATAAAAATAATTAGTAATATAAATAAAGTATAATAATATTAATGATACTTTTTATAGATAGAATATTAGATATTAATGATATCAAAATTCTTAAAATTAAAAGTTGGATTTCTAACCATCCCACAATGATAAACATAATACTATTCAGAATTGTGATAATAAAATTAATAATGTATATATACTTATATTATATTTTAATAAAGGTAATAATGATAATATAATTAAATTAATGTTGAAAAATGTTAATAATGTTAATAAAATTAATAAATGCGAAGCCTAATTAAAATTTAAGGCCTCTGTTCTTCCAGTAATAATCACAGTATCAACCAAATAATTATACTAATAATAATATTATTATTAATATTATTAATAATAACATCAATTATGTAAAAATCCAAGTAAATAGGTAAAGGCCGAGATAATTACTATATCTTACTCAATAATACTCCCAGACCTGTAACCAAAATTTAGAAATTAGAATACAGTCAATATTACTAATAATAATAATTATTATAATAATAATAATTAAAGTTGAATTAATACTAAAATTTTGGCTAAAATTAGAATAATTATAAATAATTCAAAACTAAGTATTTAAAATGTCTATAGCATCACCTTGAGTTGGAGGATGTAGGTGGAATCGGCGGTGGTTCCCGGAGGTGGCCGAAAAATGGGTCTAAGGGGGTTAAAAATTAGGAAAATAGGTGATGGAGAGGAAGAAAATTAAAATAATTATATGGGGCTGTAGAGGATAATTATTAGGAGTTAAAAGTTGGTTTAAGAGGTGTTAGAAGTGGCGGATGTGGTGGTGGACGGTGGTTCACTGTCTCGGGGTCAAGATTCTTGTCGAATCAACTAGTCAACTTTGGATGATTATAGAAACTTGCACACGATGAATCGAAGGATGAGGTTAGTTTAGTTAATTAGATAGTATTGCAGGGAAGAGATTGGTAGCAAGAGGAGGTGTTGAGGTTGGTCGGAGGAGGATAAAATGGCGTCTGATGGGGCGGTGGCGCACAGGCACAGCTTAGGGTTTCGGGGAAAATAAAATCCCGAAATCATGCAAATGAGGGGGTTTTTATAGTCGGGGAGATTATATTTGAATTAGGGAGGTTACTAAGTGTTTAAATTAGGGGGGAAATGGTTTAATTCAAGCCGAAGGTCGGGCGGCAAAAACTTGAATTTTTGCCGACATTCTCGAAGAAACAGTGCACAAACGAGCGGGAGAGAGGGGTAGTTGATGGTTTCAAATGAACGTGCAGATCGAGAGGACGAAAACGAGCGGGAGAAGAGCCGGTCACGCCACGTGTGGCTGGAGGCACCATTTTCGGGGGAGAGAAGGAAGGTGGGTGGTTATGGCGTCGGGCGGAGGAGGAAGAAGAAGATGGGGGGCTGGCCGGCCAGTTCGCGGGGGAGAAAAGAAGGAAAAAGGGAGGGAGACCGGGCGGTTTGGTGTAAGGTAAAAACGTTTAAATGAAACGACGCGTTTTGGAGAAAATAAGGCTGAAGCACGACGTTTTGAGTTAGATGGTAATGGTTATAAAATTTAAAGTGAAACGCGGCGTTTAGTTGGAAAAACGAACTAAAACACAGCGTAGGGAGGGACGAGGAAGGCGGCGACGACGCGCGAGCTGGGCCGCGCTGAAGGAAAAGGAAGGAAAAAGAAATTGGGCCGGTGCAACAGGCCCAATTCGGGGAAGAAAAAGAAAAGAAAAGAAGAAGAAGGAAAAGAAAGAAAAGGAAAGAAAAAGGAAGAAAGAAAAATGGAAAAGAAAAAAAAGGAAAGGAGAAATAATTAGGTTAGGGCCAAATAAATAGATCTGAATATTTAGGATATTTAAAATTAATAATATTTAAATAAAATAATTTTTAAATCCCTTTTTTAGGCTAAAATAGGCTTTTTAAAGGATTTTCCAAAATTTCCATTTTAAATTAATAATTCCCTTAAATTTTATTTAATTTAATTAAAATTAATTTGAAACTATTTTATCTTTCTTAATTTAAATAAAATAAATTATTTAAATAAATTTCCAAATTAAATTCTTTAATTAGATAATATGCCCAAATTTCCTTTACCTAACATATTTATAAAATTTCTTATTAATTTGCCATAATAAATTTTCTTTTATTTTAATAAAATAATTTATTAACTTAAATTTTAAAATATAACCTTATTTAAATATAATCTTTAAAATTAGAAAATTTCGGGGTATTTCAAAAATACTCTTGAGACACTATTTTTAAATTGGTGGAACGGTTTGAAGCACCTCTCGGGGAAAACACACTTGAGCCACTATTATAATCTAATGAATGGACTCAATACCTCAGTTCTGACTCACGTAGTCTGTCACTTTAAATGATTAGTATCTTTCCATTTATACTTTATCTCTTAATTGTATTTTCATTCAAGTTGAGTATGGGGCCTTGCTATTCTTAATCCGGTGGAACAGACTGACGTACCTCTCAGGGACAATACACCCAAGCCACTAATGTTATCCGGTGGAACAAACCCATATAAACACCTTGGCCTAACTCAAGTGAAATTTCACTTTAAATGATTAGTACCTTATTCAGAGTTGATTGTATATTATCATGCTGAACTCATATAAATGCACAAGACAGACAACTTAACAATATAAGTACAACCATGAATTATCCTCAAATGATTATAATACCCTTAGGGTAGGTAAGACAATTGCATTCTCCCAAAGGCCTTATGAACCCAATACTAATACATATAAATCCCATACAATTATCCAAAGTACATATCTTTAGTTTTCCATAGATATCTTGTATCCAACATTATACCCAAATAATCACTTACATATTTTCATTACTCTCAAGAATATCATTTCATAGCATTTCCATAAATAGTTTATTCAATACAACATACCAAACATAAAAGAATATATAAAAATACAAGTATCATATAAATCCCTAGCTACGACACGTATCCTTACCAACATGGTTACTGAGCTCTATGCACATAAATCCTATACCTCCTCTGAGATCACCCAAAGATCACCTATGAATAGAAGATAAAATACGATTAGGATCAAAGATTAAAAATTAAGAGGAAACTTAAGGTAGAGGAGGGTAAAAATAAAATTTATCAAAGTCAAATGGAAGCTTTAATTGTATAGAAGTGTAAAAGAATGTGTGGTGGAGCTATGGTTAAATTTTGGTGGTGTTTGGACAAGATTTAGGGGTGAAAATAAGGGTGCAGAGCAAAAAAAGAAGTTGCACGACCAGGCAGTGCAGAAGTTGCACAACTGTGCATCAACAGTGCACAACTGATCGAGAGGAGAAAAGATGCATGGTCAAGCAGTGCAAAAGACACACGACTATGCAACACCAGGCCAAGAGAAAAAAAGATTTATGGCTAGGTGGTGCA
The DNA here is from genome assembly GCA_039764185.1 of Tamarix austromongolica. Taxonomy (NCBI): domain Eukaryota; kingdom Viridiplantae; phylum Streptophyta; class Magnoliopsida; order Caryophyllales; family Tamaricaceae; genus Tamarix; species Tamarix austromongolica. The sequence continues at coordinate 3,829,255 of CM077808.1, read as the reverse complement.
AGAGTTGTACAGCTGTGCAACAATAAATTTAAGTGTTGCACGATCATGCAGCAGGTGGTGGATAGGCCGTGCACTCTGGAACACTGTAATGAACTAGGGGAAGAAGAAGGAAAAAGAGGCAGTTGTCGATGGTGATGACTGACAACGGTGAGGGGGAAGGTTAGGGAAACCTTCGTGGTTGGTCCACTGGCCAAATGATGGCAAGTGGTGGCTAAGGTGGTGGATTAGGTGGTGCAAATGCTAAAAATAGAGAAAGAAGGGGGAAGAAGAAGGAGGAAGGAAAAGAAAGAAGGTAAGAAGGTCAGGGAGATGGTGGATGACAATAAAATGGAGGGATGGATGGGTATATATACTAGTATGGTGGCGTGCCAAGGAGGAGAATGGAAGAGGGGTGAGAACAAGGACAATGATAATTGGTCGATAAGAAGAAAAGAAAAAGGCTAGGGATGATGGTGATGGTTGAAATTGATGAAGATTAGGCAGAAGCATGAGGAGTGATGATAATGATGATGGCACACGAAGGAGATGTGCATGAGATAGGAAATCAGAGAGTGTGATGGTGATGGTGGCTGATTGTCGAAGTAGAGCAGCAATAGGAAGAAGAAGAAAGAAGAAGGAAGAAGAAGAGTAGCAGGGAAGTAATGGTGGTGCACAGGGAAAGAGAAGAAGAAAAAGAAGATAGGCATGAGGGTGGAAGGGATGATGGTGTCATGGAGCATGTGGGAGACAAGGTGATGGGGTGGTGTAGGCATAGGGAAAAATGAAAAGGAGAAAGAAAAGGAAAAAGAGAAGGGTTGGGGATTAGTATTAGATTAGGTGATTTTGGATTAGCCAAGAGTATTTATGATTAGTGGAAATTTTAACTGGTTTTTATTTTAGTTTACAAATTACAGTTTATCCAAATCAAAGTTTTAGTTTTGGTTAAAGTTTTAGGATTAATAAATTAGGTTAAGGCTAACAATAAAATTTCTTGAGATTAGAATCAAATTAGGGTGCTAATGATGAGAGATTAGGTTAAGCAAATTTTTAGGGTATTACAGGGCCCTGCCTTTAAGTTTAGTATAAAGGGGTTTCTCAATACCATAGTATTAAATGGTTCTATTTGTGAGCCTTTACCTTTTCAATGGGAAGTGGCCCTTGTAGGGCTATTGTAGGTGCTATTCAAGTGAGTATCGGGTACGAGCATAATCTAAGAAACTTTTAGGTTTTCTCTTTCCACCTTTTTAATTTCTTGGTAAATGATTGTACTCTTGTAACCACTAATAGGGGGTTTATATCTTTTATAATTAATTTAATGTGCTACTATGATTTAAATGGAATTTAAATCTGTATAAATCATATTCTTCTCCTTTTAGCCTTAGCAAATCGCTTAGTACTGGAATGGTAGGAGGAAACTGGTTTAGTACTAAGTGTAGCGGTAACATCTCTAAAATTCACGATTTTTGTTTTCGCTAATTTTTAAATGAAAGAAAAATTTTCATTAGTAAATTTTGGGGGTGTTATATCAAGTCCCGACCAAACTAAGGTAGGCCCCTTAGTGACCATCTATAAAGACTTACACATGTCCCTCTACTCGTGAGAATGAGTAGGTGACCAAGAAAATGGGCACATCAGTACACTATATACTGATTAAGCCATGTTTCTCCCCGAATATAGCACAAGTATACCAATTCATCATACATTAATATAAAATAAAAATGCATCATGATAAGCCCATTCATATGTGTATAAGAAGGTAACAGTAGATAGAGACATGCTATCATGCAATCTCAACAGAAAGAATATATCATGCTTGGTGCCACATCATCATCAAGAGAACAATCATAAATATAATAGCAGAGAAAATCTAAGCAACCTCTAGGTTTTATGTCCCATTACTCAATCTTTTAGAATATGCTATTTACTTATCCACGTATGAAATAGGTCAATTATTCAATCAATATTCCATTCCACAACGAATTAGTCATTTCAACCATTAACTAGTGCACAAGCTAGGTTTTATTCTTCTTAGTCAATCATGCCATTACTTCCATTTCTATACCAATCATTAACCATTTATTTGGTCATCATTTATAAATTATCAATTGATATTTATGATCCATATATTTTTTTTATCATCAACAATGGACTATGCATCACCCCATAGTCTCATATACCATCAAAGCCAATCTAACTAAGGGATATAAAGTCTAGGCTAAAGCAAATCACCAACTTGACATAAGTCCAATTTGAAGCTAATCACAAGAATGTACATAAGCCTAGACCAAAGCCAACCACCTAGATAACTAGATCCTTTAGTATTGATACCCCCTAGTATATCATTAGTATCTAGAGTAGTTAAGGTAGCGGGACCTCTCAGAATCCTGCCTGAAGGAAAAGCCCAAAGACACCAACAATGCCCAAAGGCAGACTAATCCCAATAGCTAATCAAGGATCGGGTAACCCAAACCCATAATCAACTTGAATTTCTTTCACTTTATTTGGTTAATATTTAATTTGTAGTAATAGGTGATCATACAAGGCCTGTACAAAGTAAGCAAGGTAATTTCCAATGTTAATCCATACCAATCCTTTTATTTCCATTTTTCCAACCATGTGGGTTTCCCTTTTGTCCTTGGCTAATAGTATTCATATTCGCCATATTATTTAACTCAAGTCCATATTGATTCTCATTACTCTTTTCTCAATATGATCACTTATCATAAGTGAAATACACATTTAGCCTTTACATTACTCATAGAGTATACCATAAAACATGATTCATTTTTATCTTTTCATTAGGCCAATAGTATGTGACAAGATCTATATTTTATCCCATTAATAATTATGGTATAGTCCCAAACATAACCTCAAAGTGTAATAGAACCAAAAAGAAATAAATCATGTAAATTAGTCAAGCTAGTCGATTAGCTTGGCCAAACCAGTAGATCGGTTACACCAACCAGTCAATTAGTTTGGGTCTACCAGTCGATCGGTTCGACTCAACCAAACAATGCATTTTTTCAAACTAGCTGATCGGTTTGAGAAAAAAACTCGACTGTTCCTAGACTAGTCTATCAATTTTGCCAAACCAATAGATGGGTTTATGTAGAGAGCAAGACCAAAGTCTCTGCAAGCTTAAAATTCGATGGGTCGGGTCAACTAATTGATTGTTCTTGGAACTAATAGATTAGTTTTCCCTAAAATAATAACAGATCATAAATTTCTAGTGGATTATTACATTTAAATCATTCTTAACCACATTAAAACTCTATCAACATAGTTTAGCATATTTTTCAATCAATTTAACATACATTTCTCAACATAGAGGCATCATATCCTATTTTTACCTAATTTTATGCTTTTCACTCAAATCATGCCAATTAATCATCCAAATCAATTATGCAATTTGTATTGAATCATACCAACATGCAAAAATCATCCAAAGGCAACACCTAACATACAAGAATACTTACAAAACATTTTAGAAGCAAGAAACATTTACTTGGTGTAGGTAAAATCCCCCTAAAAATCAGAATTTCCAACTACGAAAAATCTTAGCTTTGAAAATCTTAAAACCAAAATCTTAAGCATAGAAATTATATCAAAACCATATTAAAAATTGAACTTAAAATCATAAAGAAATAATAACATACCACTTGAGACAAAATAACGAAGAAGCTCAACTAGACCACTCCCTTTTTTTGTTTTTCCCCCATAATCTAACTCTTCCTCGCTTAATAATGGAAATAAGAGAGAACTAGAGATAGGATTAGAAGAGTGTGAGAATATTGTTTAGTAATACTCGAAGTGTAGAAAAAAATAGGGGAACACAAGAATTAGAAAATTCGGTGGCTAAAAGAAAGGTGTATAGCAGGGATGATTGGGGCTATTTATAGCCAACCAATCGAAAGGAAATACTAAGGGTTTAGGAACCAACTGACATATTCTCTAGAGATCAAATGGTATCTTTGGAAAATGCAAGTCAATTAGATTAGAACTAGCATACATGAATGGAGTAATGGAAGGTTAATATGGAAGAAATCTTTCAGCTACTCAAAATCATGTCCGAGATCCAAAAAATTGACCTTAGAATCATGTAAAATAGAGAGGAAGAAGAAGACAATGTTGCATATATCTATATATATATATATATATATATATCCTAATCAATTTCCCCAAATGACCTGCAGATCAATTCTAGGCAATATTTCGGGCTAAATCTATCATGAAAATGGTTAGGAATCTCTTAGGGATTGATTTGCATGGGTTGATAAGGTTTTATTTCAGTGTAAGAAAATTTTTTAAAAATCAAACTAAAAAATATGACCAACTCGACAAACCAATTAATGGGTTTGGGTTTGGCAGTCAACTTTTCTACTACCAGACAATCAGTTTCCATTAATTGTTTTAGGTGAGAAACCAAAATTTGTTGAAATGATGAATTAATTGTTCGGTTGATGGGACCAGTCAATCAGTTTACCTAAGAAACTTAATAAACACCATTTTTCAAGATGATTTCAAATAAAACTTTGACATAAACCAAATCATAGTATTAAATCAAAATCAAAGGCTCAAAATTTGTCATAATTCTCATTGAACCATTTTACAAAAATGTGGGGGTATTATAGCACTACCCCTTAAAGAGGTTACATCCCCAAAGCCTACAGCAATCAGAGTACATCGTTACACATAAGGTCATACACACATCATATTCACAATCATGGGGAAGGGTACTAACCCCTAAAAGAAAAAGGATTACACTTAAGATAACATCTATCAAAATAACTCTTGATACTTGGCTCATATTTCTTCCTTGACCTCCTAAGTAGCCTCTGCTATACCATGTCATGACAACAGAACTTTCACCAAGGAAACAATCTTTATACACGTCTCTCTCATCTTCTTTTCCAGAATGCTGACCGGCTACTCCTCAAAAGTTAAAGACTCATTGATCTAAAGCAACTTTGATTGGATCACATATGAAGGGTCTGTAATATACATCTATAGATAAGATACATAAAAGATATTGTGCACACATGACAACTCCATTTGTTGAGCTAAATGATAAGGGACTTCACTAACATGGTCTAAAATCTCGTAATATCTAATATACCTCAAACTTAGCTTACCTTTTTTTTATACCAAATCTCATGACTTCTTTAGTGTTCATTCTTGGGCAGCTCTCATCTGATCCTAAATCAAATGGATGTGCCTAGTTGTCTCCTCAATCATCTTAGATCCTAACATGAGCATCTTAGTGATGTCATTCTAGTACAAGGAACTATGACAATTCCTCTCATACAAGGCTTTGAAAGGCTCCATCTTGATATTGGTATGATAACTGTTGTTGTAGGAGAACCTAATCAAGTCCAGAAAATCTTCCCAACTTCCCCTAAAGTCCAACATAAATGCTTAAAGCATAGCTTCTAGAGTATGAATGGTCTTCTTAGTCTGACCATCCATAGCTTGTTGAAAAGCTGTACTCATCTTCAATTGCGTACTGAAGTGTGACAAGAGCCTTGAGTCTCAATCAAACACAATGTCCATAAGAACTCCATGAAGTCTCACCACATTCTTTTTGTAGGCATTGGCTAGTTGCTCCATGTCACCTTCATTGACATAAACATAGATGACTTAATTAAACGGTCCACAATGACCCATATTGAATCAAAACCAGTAAGGGTCCTCAGAAAAACAATCACATAGTCCAATGATATGCTATCCCACTTCCACTCAGGAACTTTAAGTGGATACACTAATAATACCAGTCTCTTGTGCTAAATCTTAACCTTATAACAGATTAGGCATTGAGCAACGAAATCTACCACTTCATGATTAATGTGAGGCCACCAATATATCTTCTTTAGGTATTTATACAACTTATCCCCTTTAGGATGAACAAAATAAGGAGTGTAGTGCCCTTCCTCAGGGATCCTTCTCTTAAGCTCCACACACCCATATAGTACACACCATCTATCATGGTACCTAATACTGTCATCCTTATGGATCTAGAATCTTTTAGCTCTCCCTTCAGCAATGCTAGTTTGGATTCTCTCGAGCTTGACATCACTAACTTGATTACCTTAGATCTCCTGTAATATTGAAGGTGTGATGGTGAGTGTACTCATTCTCGCACCTAGACTTCCAATAGTGATCAATTTGTTCTCCATCTTCCTAATCTCTCAGTAAAAATTTTCTGACAATATAATCATGCCCTAAGAATATGATATCTTTTAGCTAAGTGCATCTGCCACAACATTGGCTTTACCCTCATGGTAGGTCGATTTCAAGTCATAATCCTTAAATAATTCTAACCATTGGCATTTCCTAAGGTTTAATTCCTGCTAGGTGAAGATGTACTTAAGGCTCTTATAGTCCGTGTAGAACTTGCACTGAACTCCATAGGGATAATGCCTCTAGATCTTAAGAGTTAACACTATTGTAGCAAGCTCTAATTCATGCACCATATAGTTCTATTTATGGGGATTTAGTTATCAAGTGACATAAGCCACCACTCTTCCATGTTGCATCACCATGCAACTCGGTCCAAGCTTGAAACCATCACTATAAACCTCAAAACCATTGGACCCACTTATCAATGTGAGAATTGGGGTTGAAGTCAAATGCCTCTTCAACTCCTTGGAGGCTTCACTACACTTCTCAATCCATTACCTTCTTTAAAAAATGATTCAATGGTTGACCAATCTTGGAAGAGTCTGCCACAAACTGATAGTAGTAATTGGTTAACTCTAGAAAACTATGCACCTCCTTCATGGAAGTGGGCACAGACAACTTAGAAATAGCTTGAATCTTGGCAGGGTCCACTACCACACCATCCTTAGAGACCACATGACCAAGGAAGGCCACTTGATCTAACAAGAACTCACACTTTGAGAGTTTGGTATATAGTTGGTGTGATCTCAATAAGGCAAAATTCAGCCTCAAATGCTTTTCATGCATCTCTTAGTCACTGCATTAGATGAGCATATCATCGATAAACACCATGATGAACTAGTCTAAGAAAGGATGGAAGATCTGGTTCATCAAGGACATGAAAGCTGTAGTCACATTAGTGAGTCCAAAGGGCATTACTGTGAACTCATAATAGTTATACCTTTTCCCAAAAGTAGTCCTATGAATGTCTTGTGCTACTATCCTCAATTGATGATAACCTAATCGAAGATCAATCTTGGAGAACACCTTGGCTCCTTTGAGTTGACCAAATAGGTCATTAATCCTCAGCAATGGATAACAATTCTTCACCATCACCTAGGTCGGCCCTTGGTGATCGATGCACAACCTCAAGCTCCCATCTTTATTCCTTACAAACAACACTGGCACTCCCCACGGTTATATACTTAGTCGGTTATAACCCTTCTTTGAAAGCTCTTCCATCTAAGCCTTGAGTTCTTTCATCTCCCCAAGTGCTATACATCATGAAGCCTTAAATGCTGGCTTTATTCCTAGCAATACATCTATAGTGAACTTAATACCTAGAAATACTGACATTCCTATAAACTCCTCAATGAATACATTGGAAAATTTTCAAATCACGGTCATCTACTCCAATAGTGTTTCAGTCACTTTTGTGTCTCTAACACTGTATAGATAGAGATGATATCCCTTATATATGATGTTACTCAATGTGATCACTGAAACGATCATTATAAAGGGATTAGTTTCACACTTTTGGTTTGAAACCCTAATAACCTTTGGTCCTCCCACAACCACAAGTTCTTATGTATAGTCAATCAGTGCTCAATATTTTCTTAGCATATCCATCTCAACAATTACATCCAAATCATGTAACTCTAGATCTATAAAGTCTAATGGAAATTCTATTCCTCTCAATACCAAGATAACTCGTTGATATAACCTAGAGCATGTAATTCTATCCAATGAAGGTAATATAATAGAAGTAGAAATGCTACTTGAAGGAGATAAGGTAGCTCTAATTACAAAAGAAAATGTAACAAATGAATACAAAGCACCATAATCAAACAACACACAAGTAGAATGAGTAGAGATGGTGAGCATAGCTATCACCTCAATAGAATAACATTCTACCTCTGCCTGACTCATCATGTTCAAGCATATTGCAGACAAAATTCCATAGGCACTAGTTGATCCCTACCCTTGCTAATAAGGGTAAGGCCTCATACCTCTTTGCTGACTAGCTCAACTAGCAGCATTAGCCGGTAATGGAGGAACTTTCTATATTTGAAGCTATGGCTACTGGATAGATCCCATGCTCTAAGCTCTAGTCTGGCTCCTCTAAATGCTACCATTTCCAACCCGACACTTGTATGCTCTATGACCCACCATGCCACATCCATGGCATGCCACCATATTGCCTCTATAATCAACCCCTGGGTGATCTGACCCGCATCTCTTACAATGGTAGTGCCTCTCCTTGGCATGCCCCCTAAACAATCCTCTATATCAAGGTGCTGACCCCATACTCCAACCAAATCTTGGTAGCAAACTACATCCTAAGAAAGAAATCTTCTAGTCACTGAGATGTTAGTGATCATTGAATTTCCTCTGGCCCTTTGGCTGAACACTACGGGCCTAAATAACTCAGGATGCCTCCAAGGCTTGCTTATACATCACTATGACTGGTGGAGTGACTCCCACCAATAAATCCTAATATCAGATCCCCCATATGATCTTGAAGCAACAAACTTGCATCACCTCATTGGCCTCTACCTCTAGGGTAAACTAGATCAAGTCCGTGAAGCAAGTATAATATTCTTTGATGGACATTCACCCCATCGAAGATCCATAAATTTATCATACTTCTTCATGTACAGGTGAGTTAATTAGAGTCGGACTTGCAACACCTCAAAGAACAACCTCTATCCCATAGGTTCTCCACCCCTAAATTGGATGCATCTCCACCATGTGTCTACCCTCCCTCTCATGTAGTAGCTACCACATCTACCCTCAAATATCTAGGGAAACCTCAGGTGGTAAATGTCTTCTCCATATCTTATACCTATTGTTCTATGATATTGGGGTCCTCTTAGCCATAGAAGATTGGCGAGTGATGGTGTATAGCCCTCTTGATCTAATCCTCTGGAGTTGGTGCAGCCATTGGCACCGGTGGAGGTTGAGATGTTCGAATCTGGCCCTCTATGTATGCTCAAATGATCTCCATAAGAGTTTCGATATGCTCGTTATGGCAATTAGAAACCATCATTTCCTAAAGACTAGAAGAAGTTAGGGGTAAAATTCAATCTACTAGGTAATAAAAATTGAACAAAAATAATCATAAAGCTTTCTATAATAAATTCCAAACCCCACTCTCACTCACGGACATCTGGATTTGAAATAATTAAACTTGTTAGAAAATCAAGGAAAAGAACTTTAGATTAATATCAATACCATCCTATGGCATCACCTTAAAATTATTTGTGAGAGTAAGGCATCTTTAGTAAAATGCTTTAACAAAACATGGGGTATCATCCAACTCATTTTCAAAAGCAATGCATTTTTGTAAAAATGCTCTAATATCAGCCTATAACACCATCATTTTTTATTAACAAAATTTTTTATTAAAACATTTATAGAAGCAGAAAAAACCTAGGAAAAATAGGGTGTTACTATTATACCTGATATAGGATAGACGTCCCCCACCTACCAAAATAATTAAAACAATAGGGTGCCCATAATAACAATTTAATTAAACAATTTCAAGATTGTTTATATTAGAGGACATTAACACACTCTAAACAAATCATTACAAAATATATGTAGATAAAGTATGAGGTGATAAGAAAATGAATTAGGGTATAACACCCAATTTAACATCTTGGTTTGCCACAGACCCTTCTGAAACCTTCTTGATATCCTTGCTCTTAAGCCATGACCAAACTGAGGTAGGCCCTTTAATGGTTATCTCCAAAGACTTTTATATGGCCCTTTGCTCTTAGGAATGAACAAGTGACCGATAAAATGGACACATTAGTATGTTACATACTGAGTAATCAAAGTTTTTCTCTCAATGTAATACAAGTATACCAATTTATCATACATGAATATAAAATACAACATGCATCATGATAAGAACATTCACGTATGTGTAGGAAGCTAAGGGTACACAAAGACATGATATTATGCAATCTCAAAAAAATATAATATATTATACTTAGTGTCACGTCATCATTATAGGAACACTCACACATGTAATAGTAAAGAGAATCCAAGCAACCTTTGGAGTTAATATCCCATTACTCAACCCTTTAAGATATGTCATTTACTTATCCATATATGAGATAGGTCAATTATTCAATCAATATTCAATTCCACAGCCAATTAGTCATTTCAACCATTAGCTAAGTGTGCAAACCATCTTTTATTCATTTTGGTTAACTATGCCATTACTTTCATTTCTGGACCAATCATTGACCATTCACTTGGTTACCATTCATAAATTATCAACCGATACTTACCATCCATATTTTATTATGATCAAGTGATGGACAGTGCACCACCTCTATGGTCTCACATACTATCAAAGCCTATCCAAATAAGGGGAATAAAGTATAGGCTGAAACTAATCAACAAGTAGACATAAGTCTAGGCCAAACCCAATCACCAAAATAGACATATATCCAAGCTAAAGCCAACCAATATGGACATAAGTCCAGGCTAAAGCCAACCACCAGGGTAAAAAGACCCTTTAGTGTTGATACCCCCTTATACATCATTAGTGTCTAGAGTAGGTAAAGTACCGTGATCTCTCAGGATCTCACTAGAAGGAAAAGACCGAAGGCACCAAAAATGATGGAAGGTAGACTAAGCGTAGGTAGCTAATCGAGGATTGGGTAACCAAGACCCATACTCAACTTGACTTTCTTTTTCTTTACATGATTAGTATTTTATTCATAAGGACAGTTGATCATACAAGGCCCGCACAAAGCAAGCAAGGTAATTCCTCATGTTAATCTATACCAATCCTTTTATTTTCATTTTTCCAACCATGTGGGTTTCCCTTTTATACTTGGCCGATAGTATTCATATTCACCATATTATTTAATTCATGCCCATACTAATTCTCATTATAATTTTCTTAGTATAATCACTTATCATAAGTGAAATACCCTTTTAGCTTTTATGTTACTCATAGAGTATACCATAAAATATGATTCATTTTAATATTTTCATTAGGCCAATAATACCTAATAAGGCCTATATTTTATCCCATTAATAATTTTGGTATAATCCCAAACAAAACCTCAAATCATAACCAAACTAAAAAGAAACAAATCATACAAACCAGTCAAACTAGTTGATCGATCTGTTCCAACAAGTCAATCAGTTGCACCAACTAATAAATTAGTTTGACTAAATAAAACCTTGCTTTCCTCAAACCAGCTAATCAATTTGGGCAAACATGTCGACTATTCATAGACCATTCAATCAGTTTTTCCAAATGAGTAAATGGGATTAAGTAGAGAGCAAGACCAAGGTCTTTATAGGCTTACAATTTGATGGGTTCGGACAACAAGTCGACTGTTCTAAGAACCAGACGATTGTGTTGACCTAATTGGTTGATCAATTTTCCCTAACATAACACCAAATCATAAATTTCATACACATTCTTACATATAAATTATTCTCAACCACATCAAAACATGTATCAGCATAGTCTGACATATTTTCCAACAAATTTAATATTCATTTCTCAACATAGAACCATCATATCCTATTTTTACCCATTTTCATGCTTTTCACTCAAATCATGCCATCTAATCATCCAAATCAATTAAATACTCTGTATTTAATCATACCAACATGCAAAAATCATCTAAAGGTAACATCTAACATGGAAGAATAATTACTAAACATTTGATAAGAAAAATCACTTTCTTGATGCATGCAAAAACCCATTAAAATCAAAATTTCCAACTATGGAAAATTTCAATTTTGAAAATCTTAAAGTTCGAAATTATACCAAAACCTTATTAACTTTTGAACTTAAAAATAGAAAGAAATAAGAACATACCAGTTGAGGTAGAATAGGAAAAATACTCAACTAGACCACTCCCCTTTTTTCCTAGAATCTAACTCTTCCTTACTTAACAATTGAAACAAGAGAGATCTAGAGACAAGATTAGAAGAGTGTAAGAAGATTGGCTAGTATTACTTAAAGATTAGAAAGAAAAGAGGGAATATAAGACTTAGAAAATTTGGTGGCTAGAAGAAAGGTGCATAACAGAGATGATTAGGCTATTTATAGCTAACCAATTGAAATAAAATACTGAGGATTCAAGAACCAACACAAACCCCTATAATTAATCATTTAAATTCAAGTAGAATGGATGGATTTTGTCCATGATTTGCTGACCTATTGTTCAAAGCTCAAATAGTGTCTTTAGATAATGTAGGTTAATTACACTAGAATTAGCATACACAAATGGAGTAATGGAAGTTCAACATAGAAGGAATCTTCCAACATGATATCAAAGCATTTGATCTTAGTATCAAGTAGAGGAGAGAGGAGGAAGAAGATAATGCTGAATTCATCTCTTTCCCTCAATTGTCCCAATCGACCTCTAGATCAATTCGAGGCAATTTTTTGAGTTAAATAAGTCATGAAAATTGTTAGGAATCTCTTGGGGAAAAATTTGCATGGGTTGGTAAGGTTCCATTTTAGTATAAGAGATTTTTCAGAATATCAAAATAAAAAAAAATATAAAAGGCTTGACAAACTAGTTGATGGGTGTGGGTCCACCAGTTGACTGTTATACTACAGTTCGATGGATTTCCCTCAACCAATCAATTGGATTAGTTGAGAAACCCAAATTTTCTTAAATGAAAATCCAGTCGATTGGGTCATGGAGCTAATCAAATGGTTTATCTACAAAACTGAATAAACCTCATTTTTCAATATGATTTTAAATCATACTTTGTAAAAAAGAAAATCATAGCATTAAATTAAAATCAAAGGCCTAAAATTTTTCTTAATACTTATTGAACCATTTTATAAAAATTTAGGGTATTACACCTATACAGAGCACCAATCCCAATTAGGGATGGCAATGGGTCTAGGACTTGAGTCAGACTTGTTAGACCCGCCTCATTTTTAGTAGGTCTGGGTCCATGATCTTTGGATCCGATGGTTTTGGGTCAGGTTTGAGTCTATATATACCTTAATAGGTCTGTGTCTGGGTCTGGTAGTTCTAGACCCTGACCCTATCTAAACCTGACCCGCTATACCTATTTAGTATATATATGTGTGTGTGTGTGTGTATACATATATGAATATGTACTAATATTTTGTTTGTCATTATTATTATAATATTATTTGAGCTCCTTAATCTTTTTTTAATTTAAATTTTTTATATTTACTTTATAAGCAATATGTACAATATTATATTCTAAAAGCATTAAAACACCATTTGAAAAGTTAATGTAACTATTTTGATATATTTATTTTTTCACTTAGAGGATTTGTTAGCAAAAAATACATATTAAGTTATATAAAACATAAATATATTTGTATTTACATATATTATTAATTATTTAAAAAAATAATCATACCCATTTGGGAGCCATTTATCCCCTAAACTCGGTGGATCTTGGTCTAGGTTTAGGTCTGAACTTTTGAAACTCGACAGGTCTGGGTCGGGTTTGAATCTAGGTAATATAAATTATTCCGGGTCTAGGTCTAGCTAGACAAAACCCAAACCCGGCCCATTTCCATCCTTAGTCCTAATATGGGTGTTTAGACTAAAACACCAAACACAAATTAGGTAATCTAAGCCTTCTAGATGTGTGTCTAGGAAACAACATCAAATGAAAATGAGACAATCCAAGCCTCTTAGATGGATTCTTAGGCGACAAAACCAAATGTAAATGTGGCAATCCAAACTTTCTAGATGGGTGTTTAGTAGACAACACCAAACACATGGAATAAACTAGCCCATCATGGCATACCCTCTATAGGAGCACCAATGCCAAGATGGTCTACCAAAGTATTACTCCTACTCTAGTGTATAGGCCACAACCAATATGCATGGAAAAGGTACTTAGAAAATGGAGATGAAACACCACCATTTAAGGAGTACCCTCTATATGAGTACGTACACCATGATGTCCTAACATAGTATTATTCCTACTCTTATATACCATCCACAACCTTATAGTAGGGGAAAGGTACTGCATGAAAGGAGATGAGACTCCACCGAACATGGAATATTCTCTATACGAGCAGTGACCCTATGATAGCTTGCTACAGTATTAATCCTACTCCTACATATAGGCCTCAACCCGATGATATGGAAAGGTACTGCGTGAAATGGAGATGACACTCTACTGATCATGGTGTACCCTCTATAGGAGTACCTTCACCATGATAGTCTTCCATAGTATTATTCCTATTATCACGTACGAGCTAGAACCTGGTCACATGGGAAAGGTATTGCGTGAGAGGAGAACAAATATCATAATTACAATTTTATCCATAACTAGATGGGTGTTATCCAGAAATTATGGCAAACACAACACACGAGATACATTTTTATCATCATCTTCATCATCATCATTTTTATTATCGAGCAATATCATAAGTTAAAATTGCACTCTCCTTAATAACCAAATATAATTTTCCAAGCAATAATGTTCACACATCACAAGACATACAAACTACCCCTTTGGGTTCCCAAAAATAAGACCATGCTCAACCATTCAAGGCATCACAATATTAGTTTGATCCTTTTTAAGTCTAAGTTTAGGTGTGTTTGAAATCTTAAATACATAGTTGTTATTAAATGGAAGTATTACCGCAAAAGGCCTAAGAGAATATCACCACTTAATAACAAATTAGGTGGCATTTAGCCAGACTAGTCTTTCAATCCTTAAGACTCGTCTACTGGTCTAGTTGTACCAGACCAAGACAAAAAAAAAAAATCCAGAGAACCACTCAACTAGTTAGTCTCTCCAATTGACTATTTATATGAACTAGCTGATTGGTTTGATCAAACTAGTTTATGGGTCTAAGATGAGACCAACCCATTTAGGTTTGCAAAGAAACCAATCAAAGGGTTTGACCACTGATCAACTATTCATCAAAACTAGTTGACTAGTTTATCAAACCAATCGACTAATATCGTGGCCAATTGATCCAAAACTCTAAACCATTAGAATGCTCGCACTACCAATCGATGGGTCTAAGGAACTAAGGACTTGCCTGGGTCAAACACTACCTAGACCTACAATACTCATACCAATATTTATCACACTTTTCCATATTAACCCTCCCATGATTCTATGTCATCACACACATAAAAATAATTGCTACACACATAGAATTACATGGATACATGATAATATACATACTTAAACAAATCATGCTCAAATGGCCAACTTATAGGTAACTTAGAGAAATCCAGCCATACTATTTTAGGAATAATCATGCCATATGCTCAGCTTATAGAATACAAATTATATCATGATCACATATGTACCAAACACATGGAACCCCAATATATCACAAAAACCTATTTATATTAAAGGTAATAATTTCTTATGTCAAAATAACCTAAGTCAAGTAGTCAAAAACAAGGGGAAATCAATGATAGTCACATCAACATTAAAAGTCAAGTTTCATGATATCATATCTAGCACCAATACTTTGCACATATCATAATTTTGTTAAAAAACCTAGAATATCACATGCTACTAAATCAAGCATCATACAATTCATGGTTAGAAAGCTTGAGTTATGGAATTAGCTAAGTATAGAGCATTTGATACATAGAACCTCCATAATTTAGTTACTAAGCTAACTTATGATGTACACACATGATTCAAACATATGGCCAAGGATCTATATGATACCACATCTCATACTTACAACCATCTGCATTCACAACACATATCTTAATATACCACATATCTAGTAGATTATGCTATCTATAGGCACATACCAAAACTCAAAGGTGTTATATTATGCAAACATGAATGCCAAACTCATTATAGAATAGAGTATTATAGGAGATAAGAGAGGAGAGGGAAAAATTAAATTAGTTATATTATAATTTTTGATGTCTAAAATGAATATAATACAACATATCTATATATATATATATATATATATATGAATAAAATAAAGAAAAGAAAATGAAAAAGTATTGTGTGGTTGAGGATAAGATGCTGCCCTAACTTAGGTAAAGAGCCCATCCATCAATTTCAACATTGATTTAATAGCAAGGTCAACTAAAGTGCACTTGACAGCTTTAAAGACCACTTCTTGTCCTTTTAGATAGATATTAAAAAAATTTATCTTCAAGCTAATATTTAAGGGCCCTACTTTTTAAGTGAGTAATAATTCATATCATCCATGAAATATAAAAAATAATAATGATAAAACTTTAGTTCAATAGTGAAAGGAGTTCCATCATAATATATTATCAAAATAAGAGTGGAATATAACTAAAATTATAGTGAAATATAAAACACTAATTTACGTAAGATTTTTTTTGTTATAAATATATTAATATTTTTTGTATTTATAGAAAAAATCAGAATAATAATAATATATATAATGTTTTTTAATTACCATAAAATAAGAAAAACTAATTTAAATGAAAAATATAAAAAATTATAATGTGTGTGACACAATCAGTTGTAACTTAAACCAGTTGATAAAAGTTCATCCTCGCCAACGGCTACAAAAATGTTCTTGCTATGGTATATAAATTCATGAATAATATTTCAGTATACACACGAGAGAGATCAACAAAAAAAAAACTAAAATAATAAAGTGGAAAGTACTTATCAAATATCCATTGTGCTGCGATAAAAGATACTACCTTAAAGCAAATTTCAATGAAACCTCTGGTGCAACCTTTTAGCCGGTTTGCCCCTAAGAATATCATAACAAGCCTTCATTATGGTCACTCGAAACCAGATGCTATAGAGATTGAAGAACTCTGCCCAGAAATTTTATGCGAGACAAAAATAAAATCTTGCTTATATAGATAACAAGTAGGGTAAAAATTTGAGGAAAAATGTTCCACCACCAAAGGTGGCTCTTGAAGACAAGTTCCATGAATTGGAACTTTCAAAACCGATCAAAAAGAAGAGGAAAAATATAAACTAAACAACTATATCAAATAAAATTTGTTTAAAAGAAACGAGCCTATATATCAAAGACCTAGCCCAACCCGAACTGGCTGGACAGATGGCGAGGGCATTGACGATGCCTATGTGTGTGTGGTCCAGCCCAATAACTTGCATATACAAAAAAAGTAACCCAAGAATTCAACTCAAACATTCCATAAGAAGAAGGGAAATATAAACCACTTTGAAACCAAGCATCCCACCAATGTGGGATAAGCTAAAAGGCTACTGCAGCTACAAAAATTTGTTTTGTAGTTTACCATTGCCTCCAACAATCCCCCCAAAAATAAAAAATTGAAAGTAAAACATAAAAAGATCTGGGCAAAGAAAGCACAATACTTAAGTATCAATCTCACAAGGATTGATGATAAGCATTAATTATTTCAATCATATGGACTTCAACATAAATATTTCAAGTGATGATATCATGATTTTTTTTCATAATTTAGTCCACTTGTTCTTGTTTACTTCTCTTGCTCATATTCTATAGGTATTTCAAGAATATGGGATCAAAAGGAGATAAAACACAATAGTTAGAACAAAATAGAAGCAAATGTGAGTGCTCAAAGTATGAAAAGGAATAAAGACTTAAACATTCAATCATGATGAAATATGAATTTGGAAAGTGTTGAACATTAAAGTTGTATGTATTTTTGTTATCTTTCCAATGCATCAAAAATCAACTCAATCTTAAGTCAAAAGAAGCTGTTATGGCTAGAATATAAAGCATAAACAAAGCTGAAGAATCGAAACGACATCGTCGTGTTGGTTTACACGGCCGTATTGATGGACAGTTATGTCTATATAAACATATTTTTTGTTCATTTTGGAAGAGGAATGAATAGAATAAAAAGACGACAGCTTTGAGAGCACTAAAGAGAGATCTACGGTTACTTGTTTAGCATCACCCAATCCAATCCCACCTTTAATTCATCAACAATCTTCCATCTCTTAATCTCCATTTCTTTTTCTCGGTTGGACAGATAGAAAAATGAATTCCTTATCTTAAATAAAGAGGTTATTGTACTTTTTCTTTGGAGTTTTTTTTTTCAATTGATGTAATTCTCTATGTTTAGGATGTTGAGCTTAATGAAAGCTATGATCGGATAATTGATCTATACTGAGGTGAAGGGAAATCCCCTGATCCGGATGTGTTGAGAATCTAAATGCTACCTAATCTAATTCCTTGTCATATGTATTGTGCTAATGATTAAATTGGAATAATATAGAAAATTGATCACTTTTTTATTATTATTTAGAGAAACCTGGTGAGATTCGAGAGATGAGTCAGAGTGGGCTCCATTAGCATGACTAGAAATTAAACCACAAAGTCAAGAGACGTTGGTTGGCTTCTACAACTACAAAAAAAAAAGGAAATATGATACATAATAATGCTTTACCTATTTTTTCATTCACACTAGAGATAGATGAGTCTTAATAGACACTAGGGTGTAGTGGCTCGAGAGAGCATTACAATACATACTTTGGTTGGCATTCATAGCAAAGTGTTTTTATTTGGGATTTGGAGTTAATATTAAATCACATTAGGGTTGAGGGGATTGATCGGAACCTTAGCATTTTCTCTAACTAAATTTCACTTGTTCTTATATTATAGTTGGATTTAGTTTGCACATTTTCTTTTCATTTAGAGTTAGACATCATCTGACCCTATCATTAGTCTTAGGAGATCTTTTCACTATCCCATTCCTGACTTCCTATTCTATGTGGGATTGACCTTGCATGTTACTTCAACTTTGTGCACTTGCAGTTAGAAGTCATTAGGTTTTTGGCGCTGTTTTCAGGGAGTAGGCAACAAGTGACCTCTAGATTCGAGTTATTTTATTTACTTTAGACATTTATGTTTCTGTTTATTTTAATTAATTTTATTTTATATTTGATCCTTCTAAAGTTTATTCGAGTGGTTTTTTAACTTTGCGCAGGATCTCTAGCGCATGACCCGCTCTTGTGGGGGTGAGTTAGAGCCATTTGATATAGAGATTGAGAGGACTTTCCATAGGTTGCATCAAATTGGATAGACATGTTGAAGGCATGAAAAACACTGGGAACCAACAAGCTCTTAATCCACAAGACATGCATCCTCCACAAGTGTTGAATCCAAATTTACAACACAATTCGACTCTTCTACAGGCACCACTTCAAGTACAGGTATAAGATCCAGTGGGTAGATCTCTTAAAGACTATGCCACCCCAAATCTAGATGGCACAGGTTCCAGCATCAGACAACCAGCCATGCAAGCACACAACTTTAAAATTAAACCAACCATTATTCAGATGATTCAAAAAGTAGTTCAATTTGGAGGATTGCCAAATGATGACCCAAATGCTCATATTGCTTATTTCCTTGAGATTTTTGATACTTTTAGGCAGAATGGGGTTTCTAATGATGCCATAAGGCTTAGGATTTTCTCCTTCGCTCTTAGGGATAAAGCTAAGAGTTGGTTATATTCTTTACTAATGGGATCAATTACTACGTGGGATGATATGGCTCGGCAATTTCTTGCTGAATTTTTTCCACCATAAAAACTACTAAGATGATAATGATATTACTACTTTTGTGCAGTATGATAAAAAATAGTTATATGAAGCGTGGGAGTGATTCTAAGAATTGTTGAGAAAATATCCTCACCATGTTCTACCTATTTGGCTATAGGTTCAGACTTTTTATAACTTTTTTTTTCTACTAATCTTTCCATGCTTGATGCAACTCAGGTGGGAAAATCATGAATAAGACCTTAGAAGATGCCTATGCTTTTATTGAGGAGTTAGAAACTAATAGTCATCAGTGGCATACTGAGAGATTACCTAGTAGGAGTGTGGGCATCCATTCTGTTGACGTCGTTACTACTCTTTTGACTCAGTTAGATGCTTTGACTAAAAAAGTAGCTAACTTAAGTACGTCTACAATGTAGGTCAAAATTGTGAGATGTGACTTATATGGTGGACCTCACACTAGCACTAATGCTAGGTGGGTAACCATTTTATACAATCTTTTGAGTAGGCTAATTTTATTTCAAATTTTGATAGGACCAAAAACAATCCATACTCCAACACCTATAATCCTAGTTTGAGGAATCACCTAAATTTTTCTTGGAGATATCAAAACTCAATTCAGGCTCCAAGTTAAGTAAGACCACCTCCAAGATACCAAACCACGACCCCTGAACTAAAAACAAGTTTGGAAGAATTTCTTACTAAGTTCATAAACTAAAGCGAGTCTAGATTCCAAAATCAAGAAACTTGAATGCAAAATTAGGAGGCTTCTTTGAAGAACTTGGAGGAGCAAGTAGAACAGTTGGTAAATATGATATCCAAAAGAGACCAGGGAACCTTGCCTAGCAATATAAAAAGGAACCAGCAGATGCAAAGGCAATCAATTGGAGGAGTGGTAATGGGTTGTTTGACATACCATCTCCGAGCTTGGAAGAAAAGGGTAAGAAAAAGGCAGTTGATGAGCAGCCCATAGAAATTTCTAATTCTCATAAGGAGGTAAGAGATGAACCCACACCTAGTGAGGGCTTGCATCATGAGGTAAAACCTTATCAGCATGGCATCCCATTTGTGCAAAGGTTAAAACAACAGAAATTAGATACACAATTTTCTAACTTTCTTGAAATTTTTAAGAAATTACATATAAATATTCCATTTGTTGACGCTTTAACCCAAATGCCTAGTTATGCTAAATTTTTAAAGGAAATTTTAGCTAAAAAAAGGAAACTAGAGGATTGCGAGATGGTTAGACTTAATGAGGAGTGTTCTGTTGTGTTCCAAAACAAACTACCGCCTAAGCTAAAAGATCTAGGGAGTTTTACTATTCCTTACAATATCAGTAGTTTACATTTTAATAAGGTTCTTTGTGATCTTGGTGCAAGCATTAACCTCATGCCCTTTTCCATTTTTAGGAATCTTGGATTAGGTAAACCAAAGGGCACAACCATATCTCTCTAACTGGCGAATAAATCAATCAATTATCCACATTTGTCATTCTTGAAGATGTGCTAGTAAAAGTTGACAAGTTCATCTTTCCTATGGACTTTGTCATTCTGGAGATGGAAGAGGACCATGAGGTACCTCTAATTTTAGGGAGACCATTTTTGGCCAAAGGTAGAACTCTTATTTATGTTCATGAGGGTAAACTAATTTTGAGGATTAATGATGAAAAAATTATTTTTAATGTATTTGATGGCATGAAACACCATCACGAAGAAGATACTTGCTTACACATTGATTCTATTAATGAGTTTATTAGTGCGTATTTTCAGGTGAACAGATTAGATGACCCATTAGAAGCATGTCTCACAAATGAACTTGGTGTGCATAAGGAAGATGAGAGCCTTACAAAAGTAATCCTCTATTTGGAGGCGTCTCCTTCATATCCTAGATTTTTAAGGCAGCCACTTAGAGGCTTGGAGAATGATGAGATAAAAAAATTAAAACCCTCAAACCCTTCCCCTCTCATTTGAAATATGTGTTTTTAGATAGTTCTACTTCTCTTCTAGTGATTATTTCCTCTTCTTTGAGTAGGTTGATTGAAGAGAAGCTAGTGAGGGTGTTGAAGGAACAAAAAAGAGTTTTTAGGTGGAACATTGCAGACATAAAATAAATTAGTCCATCTATATGCATGCATAAAATTCTGATGGGGGAGGGTTGTAAGCCGGTGGTGCAACCTCAATGAAGGCTTAATCCCACAATGCAAGAAGTGAAAAAAAAGAGGTGATAAAATTTCTTGATGTAAGCATAATTTATCCTATATCTAACAGTGCATGGGTTAGTCAAGTGCAGGTCATACCTAAAAAAGGTGGTATTACTGTTGTGGCCATTGATAAGAATGAATTGATCCCTACTCATACCGTGATAGGCTAGTGTGTTTGTATGGATTATAGACGAGTAAATAATGCCACTAGAAAAGACCATTACCCTCTTTCCTTCATTAATCAGATGATAGAGAGACTAACATGCCATAAATTCTATTGTTTCAGAGATGTATGATGGCAATTTTTCATGATATAGTAGAGGATTTCACGAAAATTTTCATGGTTGATTTTTTTGTGTTTGGATGTTCTTTTGATGCATGCCTAAATAATTTGGATAATGTGTTGAAAAGATGTGAAGACACAAGCTTAGTCCTTAACCGGGAAAAATGTCATTTTATGGTCTAAGAGGGGATTGTGCTAGGTCACAAAATCTCTAACAAGGGGATTAAAGTTGATAAGGTGAAAATTGAATTAATTAAAAAAATTCCCCCTCCCTTTACTATTAAAGGTGTCAGGAGTTTTTTGGAGCATGCTGTCTTTTATCAAAGATTCATTAAAGACTTCTCAAAAATAGCTAATCCCCTATGTGAGTTGATTGTTAAGGATGCTACCTTCATTTTTTTTATGAGTGTTTGCATACATTCAATACATTGAAAGAAAAGTTGAATAGTGCACCTACTATGGCATTTCTTGATTGGAATTTGCTCTTTGAATTAATGTATGATGCAAGTGATTTTTCTAGTTGGTGTTGTGCCGGGTCAATGGAATGATAAACTTTTTTGAACCATTTATTATGCTAGTAGAATTCTGAATTCTGCACAACAAAATTATGCTACTATGAAAAAAGAATTGTTGGCCATAATATTTGCATTTGATAAGTTTTTTATTATTATTTATTGTTGAATAAAGTCATTGTTTACACCGACCACTCTACATTAAAGTACTTGTTTACTAAGAAGGATGCTATGGCTAGGATGATAAGATGGATATTGCTACTCCAAGAGTTCAACTTGGTGATTAAAGATAAAAGGGGGAGTGAGAATAGTGTTGTAGATAATCTCTCATGACTTCCTCAATCTATCATAGAAGAGACAACCTATTCCATAAATGATGAATTTCCAGATGAGCTCCTTTACAAAGTTCAAATCACACCTACTCAATGGTATGTTGATATAGCCAATTTCTTGGCAGGTAACATCTTACCCACTCATATTTCATCATTCACACACTCCAAATTACTTGATCAGCATAAATTCTAAACAAGTATGAATCATCCCAAAAATAATACTTTACCTTTGAAAGAAACTTCCTTCTTTGCCAAAGAAGGAAGTTTCTTTCATATCACCAAAGAAGGAAGTTTCTTTCAAAGGTAAAGTATTATTTTTGGGATGATTCATACTTGTTTAGAATTTATGTTGATCAAGTAATTTGGAGTGTGTGAATGATGAAGAGATTTATTCCATCCTGGAACATTGTCATAGTAAGGAGGTTGGAGGTCACTTTAGACCAACTAGGACCATGGCTAAGATTTTACAATGTGGCTTTTATTAGCCTAATATTTTTAAGGATGCTCACACATTTTTTTCTACTTGTGATAGGTGCCAAAGGACTGGGAATATATCCCAAAAACATGAATTACCCTTAACTAATATCATGGTTTGTGAGTTGTTTGACGTTTGGGGTATGGACTTCATGGGACCATTCCCTTATTCTTTTGGTAATGAGTATATCCTTGTGGCTATTGACTATGTGTCCAAGTGGGTAAAAGCTATGGCACTTCCCAAGAATGATGCTAAGGTGGTTGTTAAATTCTTGAAATGAAATATTTCCACACGATTTAGCACACCTAGAGCTATCATTAGCAATAGAGGGAAGCATTTTTGCAATCAACAATTTCTATCCCTCTTAGCTAAGTATGGAGTCAAGCATATAGTGGTAACTACCTACCATCCTCAGACAAGTTGTCAAGTTGAAGTAACCAATAGGGAGATTAAACGAATTTTGGAGAAAACTGTAAGTGTAACATGAAAAGATTGGTCTATCAAATTAGATGACGCACTCTGAGATTATAGCACAGTGTACAAAACTTCAATTGGCATGTACCCCTACCGTTTGGTGTATGGGAAGGCATGCCATATCCTAATAAAACTTGAACATAAAGCATTTTGGTCATTAAAATTTCTAAATTTTAATTTGAGTGATGTATGTAAGCACAGGAAACTTTAGTTGAACAAAATGAACGAGTTTCATTTTGATGCGTATGAGAATGCAAAGCCTTACAAAGAACGTACGAAGAAGTTACAAGATAAGAATATTTCAAAGCATGATTTTTTCAAGGGGTAACAAGTGCTTCTATTTAATTCTAGGTTGAGGCGTTTCCCTGGAAAGTTGAAATCCCGATGGTCCGGCCCAATCTCGGTTATAAACTTATATCCCTCTTGTGCGGTGGAAATTTCACATCCTGAAAAAGGAACGTTCATGGTTAACAGTTAACGACTAAAACCATATAATGGTGGTGGTGCTGAACAACTCAAGACAGTTTTTATCTTGACAAAAAAAATAGATATGAGGAAGTCGAGCTAATGACTTTAAACAAGTGGTTCTTGGGAGACAACTCAAGTTTATGCTTTCATTTAGTTTTTTTTCTTTGCTTTTATTTTTTATAGTTCATACTAACTCATAGATATTTGGTGTTTATACTAGTCTAGGTGATAAAGTCTCAAAGAAGATGATGTGGGTTCCAAAGAATAATAACAAAAGGAAGGAGAAAAATGAAGAAGCGATAAAAATCTAAGTATTGAAGTGTTGGGAACATGTGTAGACTACTCATGGCTCTAAAGCGATCCAGAACTGGCGAGGGATATTCTACCACTACTGCACAACCAACTACTAAGTAAACATGGTCTCTGAGTTCCTCTCTTCCCTTTTACCTTGTCAGCACATTGGGGACAATGTAAATTATAAGAATGGGGAAGATATTGTAGGGCTACATTTTCCTGTGACTATGTTTCTTGCATTATATTTATAATTATGCATTTCTTATTCAAAAAAATAATTTGAATGGAAAAAAAATGAAAATTTTAAAATTAAAAAAAAGAGGAATAAAAGTGGGAAATGACCTTTTAATGATGATAACAGAAGGTTGTTTAACATAAGGTTGCAGTAAGTTGAGTTGACTTGTTGAGACCCCTTAACATTTTCTTGAATATGATTTGATTTTATGAGCTTAAATGTTTTGGTTGCATTCGTAAGGGATGAGTGTAATTATGTTTGTGAAATTGAGGGTCATATATGCATTGAGACTTTTCTATGATTCATTGCAATGTAACTAATATGGTGACTTGTTTTATAATTTAAAGGATTAGAACTGGCATTTTTGTTTGGACCTAATGAGATTTTGAGCCTAAAAGACTGATTCATCAAAAAACAGTCTTAATATTTTATTATGTGTGATGTCCCACCATAACTTGTGAAACTAGAACTTACAATGATTTTCTTCAAAATTACATATAACTTATGATATGCATTAATATGATAGAGGCACACTTTATTTTCTTATAAAACCTACATTAGCCAAATAGCCTAACCTTGACATTTTATCCTTTGCCAACACTTTTGAGCTTTTAGCTTATTTTGTTGATCTAACCACACTTGTAGCCTTTATTTGTGTATTGCTGCCTTCGTCTAGAGCTAGTGGGTTGATGAGTATATTAAAAACAAAGGTATGAGTATGGTGTATCTTAAGCATGGGGGATGTATAAAAAGGTAAATGATTTTGGTGTAGAAAATAAAAAGAAAAAAGAAAAAGAAATTTGGGTTTTTTTCATATTGAAGATGTTAAGACTATTGAAAAAAAAAGTGAAAGAGAAAAAAAAAAGGAGAAGAAAATATATTGAAAAAGGTGAAAGAGACTTATATAGCTATTATTGATCACACCTCATTGGCTCTAGACTTGTAGCCCAAACAGAAAAAAAATGCCTTCACCTTCTTACCTTTGACCCCGTTACAACCTTAATAAGACTTCTTGATTATTGTATGTTCTAATTCGATCATGTTCATGAGTACAAGGACTTGAGTGAAACTTCAAAATTAATTCATATAAATAAACATGAGAGAGGAATGTTCCAAATACCTAAAATGAGGCTCCCAGTTTGAAACTTGAGTCTTGTATGAGTTTAGCTTATGGCTACTTGCAACCCACAGAATATGTTATCCTTACATGATCCTCTTTTCATGATTTTGACTTGAGAACTCAAAAATATATTTCCACTTCTTTCCTAAGTATGCAACATGAATAATATTTTTGAAAATTGTGTTTTTATATTTTGATGAATTTTGGGGTCTTGATGAGTTGATTAAATTTGGTGTGATGTGAGTGTTTGAATAATCTTTACTGAGAAAGGAATCTCATTTTTACTTATCACTTCTACTATGTTCTTTTATATGTGTTGGTTGCTTGAGGAAAAGCAATAAGTTAAGTATGGGGGAGTTGATAGACATAAATTATTTCAATTATATGGACTTTAACATGAAGATTTAATGTGATTATATCATAATTTTTTTTTATAATTTAGTCCACTTGTTCTTGTTTAATTCTCTTGATCATATTTTGTAGGTATTTCAAGGATATGGGATCAAAAGGAGCTAAAACGCAATAGCTAGAACAAAACATAAGCAAATGCAAGTGCTCAAAGTATGAAAACGAATAAAGACTTAAACATTCAAATATGATGTGATATGAATTTAGAAAATTGTTGAACATGAAAGTTGTAGATATTTTTGTTAGCTTTCCAATGCATTAAAAATTTGCTCAATCAAAGTCAAAGGAAGAAGTTATGGATGGAATACAAAACGTGCACAAAGTTGAATAATCAAAACGACACTGTTGTGTTGGTTTACATGGTCGTATTGATGGATAGTTACATCTATATAAACATATTTTTCATTCATTTTGGAAGAGGAATGGATGGAATAAAAATATGGTATCTTTGAGATCACTAAAGAGAGATTTAGGGTTAGTTGTCCCAATCTAATACCACCTTCAATTCATCCATAATCTTCCATATCTTGAACTCAATTTCTTGTTCCCAGTCGGATGGATAGAAAAGTAAATTCCTCATTTTGAATAAAGAGGTTATTGTATTTTTCCTTTATGTTTTATTTTTTTCAATTGACGCAATTTTATATGTTTAAGATGTTGAGCTTAATGAAAGCCATGATTGGATAATTGATCTATTTTGAGGTGAAGGGAAATCCCTTGATCCAGATGTGTTGAGAATCTGAACCTTACCATATCTACTTTCTTGTCATATGTGTTGTGCTAATGATTTAATTGGAATAATAGAGAAAATTGATCAATTTTCTATTATTATTTGGAGAAACCCAGCAAGATTTGAGAGATGAGTCGGAGTGGGCTCCATTAGCATGACTAAAAATCAAACCGATAAGTTGAGAGATGTTGGTTGGCTTCTTCAATTAAATAAAAAGGGAATATGATACAGTATAATGCGTTTCCTATTTTTGCATTCATAATAGAGATAGATGAGTCTTAATAGACAATAGGGTGTAGTGGCTCAAGAGAGCATTACAATACATACTTTGGTTGGCATTTATGGCAAAGTGTTTTGATTTGAGATTTGGGGTTAATATTCAATCACATTGGGGTTAAGGGGATTGACCGGAACCCTGGCATTTTCTCTAACTGAATTTCACTTGTTCTTATATTATAGTTAGATTTAGTTTTCACATTTTCTTTTCATTTAAAGTTAGAAATCATCTACCTCTATCGTTAGTCTATACATAGGAGATCTTTTCACTATCCCATTGCTCACTTCCTAGTATCTGTGGGATCAACCTTGCATGCTACTTTAACACCATGCACTTGTGGTTAGAAGTCATTAATTGAATTGATACATAGTGAAGTGAGGCAACAACCGTATTAAGGGAGTGAATGAATCTTAAACTTCCTTGACTTTTAGTGAGACCCTCACAACACATTTCTTACCTTAAAATCTACGATATCCTCAATGAAAAACAAGCCTTTTTAATGGCCATGCGCACACCTTGGGTACTCATGAGTGCTCTAGAAAGATAGCCTTAGTCTTTCGTAGAAGGCGACCCACCTTCACACTCACCTAGGTGGACCATCAAGTGTGTCTCTCGAGCACCAACATACTTGGCTATGTATTCATTAAGAGTATAAGTATACTCAACCTCATATATATCAAGTAATGAGTTCATCAAGTCTATCTCATTAGGACCAACCAAGAATAGGGCTACGAACTCATTAAGAGTCTAAGCTCAAGCTGTCCACATAGCACCACCACATGTTATAGGGATGGGAATGTAGTGAAATAGAGTAATCATGTGGCTTTGTTTAATAAAAAATGATACTTTTCTCAACTCAAAGGCAAAAGCCCCATCCCCCTCGACAATTCAAGGATAACTCTCCTCATTAGACCCTTCATAAGAGGGTCTGCCAGATTTCTCTCTGATTTGACAAAATTTAAGGAGATCACACCATTCCTCAACAGTTGTATCACAGAACTATGTCTCACATGGATGTGTCTCCTCTTACCATTATACACACTGTTCTTGGAAACATTGATAGCTACTTGTGAATCGTAGTGTAAGAAAACCGACACATAAGGTTTCCTCCATAAAGGTACATCAGCTAACCGGTTTCTCAGCCATTCAGCCTCTTAACTAGTACGCTCAATGGAAAAAACTCTAACTCCATAGTAGAGCGAGCTATTCAAGTCTGTGTAGTAGACTTCCATAAAATATCTACCTCACCCAAGGTAAACATATAACCACTAGTGGAACCGACGTCATTATTATCAAAAACTTAGTTTGCATCTATAAATCCTTCTAACATAGTAGGAAATTTACTAAAGTGCAAACACCAATCCTTAGTACCCTTAAGGTATCTAAGTAAATGACAAAGTGCAGTCAAATCGTCACTACTTGGGTTGTAAGTATATCTACTCAGTATACTCACTGCATAAGCTATGTTAGGTCTAGTATAGTTCATGAGGAACATCACACTTTCTATGATTTTAGCATATTCAGCTTGTGAGACACTAGAACCTTTGTTCTTTTTTGAATTCATGCTAGGGTCATAGGGAGTTCTCAAAAGCATATCATCAAGGCAATCCAACTTTTTCAACATTTTCTCAATATAATGTGACTGGCACAACGAAAAGCCATTCTTAGTTTTTCTCATTTTAACACTAAGAATCACATCAGCTTCTCCCAATTTTTCATATCAAAATGAGAAGACAATAAAGATTTGGTCTCATTTACCACTGTCATATTAGTGCCAAGAATCAACATGTCATCAACATATAAATATATAATCACACACTCATGTATAAACAGTAAACACATGAATCAGATGCATTCACTACATAACCATCACTTAGTAAAGTTTGGTCAAATTTTTCATACCATAATTTAGGAGCTTGTTTAAGGCCATACAATGATTTTCTTAATCTACACACTTTGTTCTATTATCCCTCAACCACACAGCCCTCGAACTGCTCCACATAAATTTCTTCTTTAAGGTCACCATTTAAAAATATAGTTTTAACATTCATTTGATGGACTACAAGTCCATGGATAGCAGCCAAAGCAACCAAAGGACGAATAGTGGTAATCTTAGTTAAGTCTCGAAAAAATCAATGTCTTTCTTTTGGTTATAGCCTACAGCTACCAATTGAGCCTTAAACTTATCAATCAGCTCTCAATTTCTTTCTAAAGACACATTTACATCTAATTGGTTTACATCCTTTAGGTAAATCCACTAAGTCCCATGTGTGATTTGCCTTTATAGAATCTAATTTATTATTAATAGCCTCTTTCCAAAAACTAGCATCAATGGATGTTACAACTTCATTATATGTTTTAAGATCATCCTCAATCAAATAAGCAAACACAAAGTCCAAATCAATCTTATCAAGATCCCCATTCTCAACTAGGAAAGTAGTAATAAAATCAGGCCCAAACCTAGTTTCTATCCTTTATCTTTTATTTCTCCTAGGTTCATGCACACTATCATTCACATTATCAGATGAAGAAGGCATAGACAAAGGAACAGATGAAGCATTCAAAGAACTAGAAATATCACATGCATTTTTCCTTATAGGGAACATATTCTTAAAAAATTCTGCATTTCTAGATTCACAAATAGAACTGTCACTTAAACACAAAAATCTATATGCAAAATTGTTTTGAGCATAACCAATAAATGCATAGTTAAAAGTATTTGTTCCCATGCTAGTTCTCCTAAATTCTGGTAAACCAACCTTAGCTAGACATCCCCATACTTTTAGAATTTTTAAGTTAGGTTTAAAACCTTTCCATAATTCATAGGGAGCCTTGTCTAGTTTTTTATGGGAAACTTGGTTTAATATATAGCATGTAGATAAAAGTACCCCCCCACATATGGTCAGACATACCAAAACTCAATAACATAGCATTCATCATTTCTTTTAGAGTTTTATTCTTTCTTTTAGCTACGCTACTTTGTTGAGGAGAATAAGGGGGCACTAGTTTCATGTATGATACCATGTCTATCACAAAAAACTTTTATAAAACTAGTTGTATATTCACCTCCCTTATCAAACCTAAGTCTATTAATCTTTCGGTCCAATTAGTTTTCTACTTCAGTCTTATATTTTAAGAACATACTTTCGGTATCATCTTTAGGCCTAAGGAGGTAAACTTTATTATATCTAGAAAAATCATCAATGAATGTCACATAATATCGTTTGTCTCCTCTACTCACAGTGTTTTTAAAATCAGCTAAGTTTGTATGAATCAATTCTAATAATTTAGAAGATCTGTTAGTGACTGGTTTAAAAGGCTTTTTTAGCATATTTGGCTTCAACATAAACAAGACACTTCTCATAATCTTTAGTGTCCAACACATTAATCAAATTCATTCTTTTTATTTTATCACTAGAAGCCACATTCACATGCCCTATCCTACTACACCACAAAGATATGAACTCAGCAATATAGGCAGAAGTAGAACCAATTTCATTAATAGGAGTGGAAACAACATTCAAAACAAATAGTCCATTAGATAAGTACCCTTTATCCGCAAAGTCCCCATTTCTAGTCAACACGACCTTATCATCCTCAAAAGATAGTTTTAGTCCAGCCTTATTAAGTAAGCTATCCAAAACTAAGTTCCTATGGAGGGAGGGGATATACAAGATATCACTCAACAATAAAGATTTTCTAGAAGTAAGTTTCAAAAGAACCTTTCCTTTTTCCAATACTCCAGCAGTAATATAATTTCCCATAAAGACGTGCTCTCCATCAAAGGCATCCTCGAATTGGTGGAAGAGATTTCTATTAGCGCACAGATGCTTGGAAGCGCTAGTGTCCAAAACCCAATCTGTCTTATTATCAACAATATTTTCTTCCACTATGAAAACGGCTATAACCTCCTCGGTCTCAGCAACATTTTCTTATGCTGGAGCCTTCTAAGTCTGATTCTGGTTCTGCTAACCCTGCCTTTTGTAGAACTGATAAGCCTTGTGACCCGTCTTCCCACAGACATAGCATGTTACCTTCTTCTTCTTAATCTCATCACCCTTCTTGAAATTTAACGGATTCTTCTGTTGACTTTTCTTTTGGGAAATCTTCCCCTTACCCTTGGACTTATCCTTAATAGCAACAGAATCAACTACATTTACAGTGACTGACCCAGAAGCGTAAGAGATGTGGTTTTCCTTCAAACGATTTGCCTCTTCTGTCTTCATATGATTGATGAGCTCCGGTAGTGTCAAATCCCTCTTCTTGTGCTTCAAATGGTTCCTAAAAATTCTAGGATGGAGGGAATTTTTCTATCAGCATGTTGCCTTGTAACATGTTGCAGATTTTTATCCCTTCGCCCAAGACTTTAGAAACAAAAAGCTCAAAATCATGGACCTGATCCATCACCGACTTGTCATCAACCATATGAAATCTCATCAAATTTCCAACAGCATACTTATTTCTCCTAGATTCATCAGAACCATACTTATTCTTCAAAGTATTCCAAATATCCTTCGGAGATTCAACACTAAAGAACATATCAAATAGCTTGTTGTTCATGTATCATAGCAAGTGACATCGAACCGTCTTTTTATCCCTATCATATTTTTCCTTTGTAGTGTCATCACTTTTCTTAGCGGTAGCAGGAGCGAGAGTGGTAGTTGGAGTGGTAAGTATAATATTGGCATCCTTCTGAGTAGGGGGATCACTCATCAATACATAATCAACCTCTAGCACCTCAAACAAGATCAACATCTTTGGAGATCATGTATGATAATTAGAACCGCCTAGTGGCTCGAGCTTCTACACATCCAGAATTGCCCTTGGAATGCCAGCAGCCATAATAAAATCACAAAACACTATTACTAACAGAATAAACTAGAATTGGAATGACCAATACTCATAATAGTGCACTATAGCGTCAAGAGTACTATAGCACACTACCAAATTGAATCTTTTCACTGAATCAAACCATCAAATAGTTGGTGTGCACACCAGTAATATCACACAAAACAGTACCAATAGAGTAAGAATCCGAGCCTTATTCAAGCAACAATAAAATCGATTCAATCCAATCACAACTGAGATTGGTGCATTATATGCAAAGTGCAAAAAAAAAAACAACACAATACTAGACAAACCCCCACAAATATAGGAAATCAATAAGAAGTCTCGACTACTTCAAATCAGCTTGAACAGAAGCCAAAAGCCTGAAGACAATAACTAGAAATAGAAGAAACTCATGTTGTAATATTATAGAACAGAGTAGTACTTGAAATTTTAAAGCCTAAGATCAAAGATCGATACTCAAATCCAATGTTCAAATTAAAAACGTATTCAGCAGTGACTAATTGATACCGAAGCAGCACAATATGGAAGTTCTAATTCTAATACAGAAAATAATACGAGAGCAAAAACAACAAAATCACCGAACTGAATATGCTACGTATACCACAATCAAATTTCGCTTCAAATTGATGAATAATATTGTAGTATACGTAGTAGAGAGATCAGTAGAACAAAAACCAAAATAACAAAGTAGAAAGAACTTATCAAATATTTTTTATGCCGCGATAAAAGACGATGCCTTAAAGCAAAATTTGGCGAGACCTTTGGTGCAATCTTTTAGCTGGTTCTCCCCTAAGGTTAACACAACGAGTCTCTAATACATGCAATTGAAACCAGATGCTATAGAGATCGAAGAACTCTGCCCAGAAATTTTATACAAAATAAAGAGAAGCTTGATAGTAGAAAGCTTGTATGATGGAAGTTTTTGTATATCTCCAAAAACAAAAATAAAAGCTTGCATATATAGAGAACAAGCAGGGTAAAAATCTGAGGAAAAACATTCCACCACCAAAGGTGGCTCCAGAAGACAAGTTCCACGAATTGGAACATTTAAAACTGTTCAATAAGAAGAGGAAAAATAGGAACTGAATAAATATATCAAATAAAATTCGTTCAAAAGAAACAAGTGTGCATATCAAAGACCCAACCCTGCCCAAACAGACGATGGCGGCAGAGCGTGCATGTGGTCTAGTCCAATAACCTGCATACCCAATAAAACCAACCCAAACTTTCAACTCAAACATGCCATAAGAAAAGGAGAAATATAAACCACTTTGAAACCAAGCATCCCACCAAAGTGGGATAAGCTAAAAGGCTACTACAGCTACAAAATAAAGTTTTACAGTTTGTCATCGCCTCCAACATAACTTGCCGCTTTAGCTAAAAGACTCTAATTAGAAGTTTTTATAAACATTAGAAAGAAAATTGAAGTAAAATAGAAAAGGATTATGGAATCACAACCTAACCTATCGATGGGTTTCGAGAAACCAATCGACTGGTTATGCGGGAAATGGAAATGAGGCTTGTTGGATGTACCAGTTAACTGGTTTGGAAAACCAATCGATCAATATTGTTGGAATTCCACATTGTTGCCCAAATTCCAAGCCATTTCTAAAACCAAAATTACTTTATTTTATATGAAAAAAAATTTAAATATATTTTTAAAGAATTTTAGGATAGGGTATTACAGGGTAGAAGAGAGGAGAGGAAAAAATATTATATATATATATATATATATATATATATATATATTATTGCCCTAACCTATGCAAAGAGTCCACCCATCAATTTCAACATTAATTTAATACTAAGGTCAACTAAAGTATACCGGAAAGCTTTGAAGACCACTTCTTATCCTTTTAGATAGATATTAAAAAAAAATTTATCTTCAAGCTAATATTTGAGGGCCTGACTTTTTAAATGAGTAACAATTCATACCATCCATAAATACAAATAATAATAATGATGAAAGTTTAGTTCAATAGTGATTGGAGTTTCGTCATAATATATTATAAAAATAATAGTGGAATATAACTAAAATTATGGGGAAATATAAAATACTATTTTACGTAATTTTTATTTATGTTATAAATATATTAAATTTTTTTATTTATAGAAAAACTCAGAATAATAATAATATATATAATGTTTTTATTTTTTAATTACCATAATATAAGAAAAACTAATTTAAATGAAAAATATAAAAAATTATAATGTGTGTGACACAATCGGTTGCACCGTAAACCGGTGGATAAAAGTCCATCTTCGCCGACGGCTGCAAAAATGTTCTTGCCATGGCATATAACTTGCCGCTTCGGCTTCCTTGTACTTTAATACCTGGTTATTAAAGTCCATCTTGGCTGGCGGTTGAAGCGTATATAAAGGGCCGACTGCGGTGCAGATATCTTTCCTCTAAAATAGTTGCTTCTGCGGCGTCTTTCTCAAGATAATTAGTTCAGGTCATAGGGAAGCTAAAATATCTATTATTGATCGAAAGATGGAGTCCGGTGCGCATGCAGGCAGTGAAGAATCCTGTGAGATATATCTCCGGCCACTAGATGTGTCGGATGTTAACGATTTTATGGAATGGGCAACCGATGAAAGAGTGACCGAATTTGTAAGGTGGGGGCCATACACATCGAAGGATCAGGCCATAGACCACATCAAGACGGTTGCGATTCCACATCCTTACTATAGAGCAATCTGTTTGAAGGAGGAGAATAGGGCAATTGGTGCTATATCTGTGGAGCCAAAATCAGGGGAAGATAGGTGCAGGGGTGAACTTGGGTATGTCTTGGCAACAAAATATTGGGGTAAAGGAATTGCGACAAGTGCCGTTAGATTGGTGGCTTCTACAATCTTTAATGAATGGGCGCCACAGCTAGAGAGGCTTGAAGCTCTTGTTCATGTCGGAAACCCTGCCTCTGAGAGGGTCCTCGAGAAGGCTGGATTTAAAAGAGAAGGCGTCCTCAGGAAATATTGTATCTTGAAAGGGAGAACTAGGGATATAGTCATGTTTAGTGTCCTCCCCTCAGATTTAGATGGCTGTTGATTTTTCTAGTTCATTTATCCCTATAATTGGTTTGTATGATTCCGTTTCATCAGGACAAAAGAAAAATTGTAAGGTATACAGTTCAAACTCTCAAAATTTAGAATTCTCAAAAGAATTTCCTTTTAGAACCTAGAACTCATGGGGAAGGGGGATTACAAACAAAGACTAATAATTGATATTCTAATGTTTCAAGCTCACAGTTGATCGCTGACTTACAATACGGTTCAAAAATTTCTTGTTCACCAACCTTTGGAGAAAATGCCCCTGACCAACTGTATAGCTTAAGCTCATTGTCATCATTTACCCTATCTGGCTCTTCGTCTGAATTCACACTTCCATCTGCCGCGTAGCGCCGGGGGGTGGGGGGCAGGCAATAGCAATGTAATTGCAGCGAGGAGAGTGGAGAAGCCCTGCTTCTGCTTTATTGGCTGCAATCATAGCTCTTTCATGTCTTTGATTTGGCTGAATTTTGTTCTTCGTTTTTGTTTTGTTTTGTTTTATTTCCAGCTGAGACCGTTAAGGTCCAGTTGTTCGCAAATGGACGCTGCTTCACTCTCATCCCGGGCATTGAGGTCAAGTTCTGTGCTGAATGAAGGCGCCTTGTACTTGTGATTATCGTTCTGCCCTACCAATCCAACACTCATGGACAATTTGGTGCTGCCTATGTCCACAGGGAACATAATCTGTTCTCTCATTGGTACGGTCATTGCTGGGAAAAGCATTCTATTACTATGATCTGTGTCGCTATCTTTGCTACGATCTGGACAATCTCGTATATTGAGTAATTTGGTATCACAATATGGTCTTAGTCCAAGTTCATTATTGTGCAGCTCTTGCTCCCTTCCACTTCCTTCACATGTTAAGCAGCTATCCATAGAACAATCTGTCGCTGGTTGGTTGGGCTGAATCTGCGGATGGCATACTCGTTGTTGCTCCATCTCTGTGAGCCCCGTGAACGCAAAATTTAGGCACTGGGCTGACACTTTTGAAACTAATTCAGAAAGCTGAAGTTTAGCATCCTCTAATCCAACGGTTCCCATATTCTGCTTCCCCAGGGTCTCCTGTGCCTTTTCTAAAACTGCTTGGAGATACTTTCCTTGAGCTTCTATCCGTATTTGTAAGTGTCGCTGTACCTGCAAGATGAAGAGAAAATATCCAATGTAAATTACACGACTTCAGTATTTTGTCTCCCTGTTCCTTCAAGGAGGGCTTGCTGATGCATAGGAGATTGTTAATTGAAGATTTCAACAAGCCCTCCGTCCTTGAAGGAAGAACGAGGAGATTGTTTCGTTAATGAGAATTTGGTTATAATCCTCATCAGAAAAGTTTCCCCTGATATATATTCCGAGATCTTGTTGATAGTGGCCACTCTCTTAACCATGTAGACAGGCTTATTGTTTCCCACAAAATCGAGTGCTTTTGGATAGAAATGGGGACGCTGATGGGGATATGATATGTGGAATTAATCTTGCCGACTATTTTGCTTGGATAGTAATTGTCTCGAAATTTCAACCTCCAAAATCCCGGGATCAAATTTGATTGGGGGAAAAATACACATATTAGGTCGTCTAACACTAATGATTTCTCAATAAAAGCTAGCCAACTTTTCTCGCATTTTGGTCTTGTGATAGTGTCTACGAAGCTATGTTATAGTATGTTCCGAGTGACCTATTCTATGATAGAATGCATAGTTTCAATTTGAGCTAGAGTATGATGTTTGGTGGAAGCCGAGCTTATATTTTGCATCCCTTTCCTCGATGGAAAGGAGGATGATTGGTGGTTTGGGAGGGTGGGTGGGGGGGGGGGGATTTATTGCAATCTGTAATATTCATGGTCTGGTGTTTTCTTTTACGAATTGAACTAATTGATATTGTTTAAAGAGGAGATAGAGCGCATCCATTTGACGATAGAAGCATCATCTACCTCAAG
Source organism: Tamarix austromongolica (assembly GCA_039764185.1). Lineage (NCBI taxonomy): Eukaryota > Viridiplantae > Streptophyta > Magnoliopsida > Caryophyllales > Tamaricaceae > Tamarix > Tamarix austromongolica. The sequence continues at coordinate 3,791,995 of CM077808.1, read as the reverse complement.
CTGCTCGTGCAATCTTCTCTGGACTTCAATTTGCATCTGCAGTGCTTCACTTATATGCAGGTTCCTGAGGTTTGAATTGCAGATGTTAGTAGATTTCTTGTTGACGGCTGAAGTTAATATTTCATTAAAAGTGTCCGTTGGAAAAAGATGAAGAAGGCTGATTGAGAGTAGAGAAGTTGAGAGTACTTGTTTGTTTGCTGACCAACACTGGTACTGCTAATGTATGATCCATTTGTTTCAGGCATCTTATCTCCTCCAACTGCCGCTGCACAAAAGTACTGTCAGCCCAATTTTTTGTTGGAGATTTTTTTGCCGCTTTCTCTAATGATTTATTACTTCATTATTGATGTGCATTTCCGAGTGACCTAACAGCAATAATCATCTTACCAGTTTTGTTGATACTACTGCTGGTGGCTTGTCCATGAATATTCTTGCTTAGTCTATACTTCTGCGAAACGATCGATGTTTCCAAAATGAGGAAGCATTAGTGATCTATTTGATCTGTAAATATCGGATGTCCTAAAAAAAGTTACAGAGAGGAAGGAAAGAAAACCTGAAGATGGCTTTTGAGGTGGTACAAGGTGAGTCCTGGGATTCCCATAAGCTTCATAACTGTTTTGGGAGTGGCCTCTGCAACACCAAAATAAGAAGAACCGAAACTGATAAGCTTACGTTCGGCTGAAAAGCATTTGTTCACAAATCGATTATTTAATGAGCTTCAAATGCACACGTACTGTCTGCTCCACCCAACTGATTCACTGCGTCTTTGAATCGCTCGTGGAGATCGGGGGTCCATTTCAATCTGGGCTTGGCATCCGTGGAGAGTACGAGGCTTGAATCCCTGCTGCAGGGGCCATTTCCTCCATGGAGGAACAACTGTCTGTCTGGATGGATAGGCATTCTCGAAGCGGCATGCATATTCTTTGCTTGATTGTGGTGATGATAATACATCTCCTAGCCCCTAGGTTAGGTATGGGACATACATATGAGATAGTTATAAGTAAGCCTGGTACGTGCGTGTTTTATTGATGCATGATATAAAGAAGTTCGTGCAGGCTAAGTAACATTACCTGACACTTCCTCTGCTCGTCTCCAGTGACAACTTCGATTGGACGAGGTTGAGTAATGAAAACCAGCCTACGTACGTGTGTAGGGATTGATTTCACGGTTTGCGCCGCACAGCTCACGGCTTTAAATGTATATATGTATTTGCTATTATTAGGGGCACCGAGTTTTTCCGTTTTCGTTTTTTTTTTTTTTCTCCTTTTGGTCTCATCAATTGTCTGACTAAAATTGTGTTGAGAGGTCGCATTTATATTAGGTGGTGGCTGGAGGAAAAGTAGTGGAAAAAGTGGGGAATCTTGGGCAGAGCCGAAAACAATTGCAGCCCAATCCAATATTCAATGCAGGAAAGAAAGCAGAACAGCGACATCTTCTCCTCGCTGCCGCTGGTTAAAATGCTTTGGCCCTGCCTCGGGCCCCACATTCCATAATCAGAATATAATTTTTGTTCTGAACTCCTAACCAATATCTGTTAAAATAAAAATAATAATAAATCTTAAACAAAATCCGTACGTGCTGCGTCGGAATATATCCCCCCGCTTTCTCTTTCTCTCTCTCCTTTTTCTTTTGGTTATATATATATATATATATATATCCTATTATATATTTTGCGTGCTCCTTAATTATATTCTCTGATATCTGGTGGCAAAGCGAAGAACCTTATTCTGAGAGATGGAATCAGTCACTTGGAGTTGTCCGACTTAGACAGAAGAAAAACCCACTAACCCTCTATTCTGCAGGAACTTTCAAAAGTCGGCCTCTCCGTCGTCGCTCTCATCTTAATTATTCGGGTATATATTTTTAGCAACTCCTGCAGCATTGTTCCGCTTCCCATTGACTGACTAGATGGTTTGTTCAGATTGTCCATGCACGCACTTACTCGCACTAATAAATCAATGATAACGCGAATATATAGGAATTTGTTAGATTCCATCATATATTAATCGTGTATTCGACATGATTAAGCGGTATAAATTAGCTTTTCAATTTTTGAAACGAACTAATATTTTGTTATATATATATATATAACCCCCAAACTCTCCTAATCTAATTTTTAAGCTAGGTTGGCTAAATAAATCACTCACCCAGATGTCAAAATTTTACAGTGAAACAATTAAAATCGAGGTTCTAAATAATGCAAGTGTTGACTTTAAACCTTACCTTCCTTATTCTATATACCTTTGTGGTCATTTATACGCAACCTTAACGATATATATATAGATTTAGACTATTGTACAGAATATTATTTAAAATATAAATGTATGAATTTTTAATAATCGTTAGATCTATAAGATTTAAGGGTTGAGATTAAAATAAATTTAAATTAAGTATGTATTAAATCTTGATGATTGATCAAATACTAATCTAATGGTTATAAATTATATTTTTATACATATATCTTAAAAATAATGTGTATGGAACCTTCACCCTATATATATATATATAATATCGTTCAAGCTAAGTGAAAATGCTTCATCAATGGAGGAAGATTCTATTGACCGAATCATTTTAATTGTTGAGTATTGGATATAGACAAGCAACAAAAGCAGGCGGAGCAGATGCTTTCTTTGAGACATATAGTTTGTGGCCCAAGATTAGAATAAGGAATTGATTCATTAGTTGGACTCGTTCCGGAAGTTTGGTACTTATTCAATCCCCATAGCCATACGCAGGATATATTATTTATGAGAGGTCCCACGCTTGTGGTGGTGTGGACCCCAATAGTTCATGAGAACCCGTTAAAGAGAGATGAAATACTTAGATTGTACGTACTTTCTTCGGTATTTACTCCTTGCATCCAAGATATGCCACCAAATTTTGTTCTTCATAGGACCACCCATCATGTTCTACAGATTCATTTTTGGCTCTAGGTCTTATACAGTTCTACGACATTTACCTTCCCCTCCTCCCCCGCCCCCCCTTTTGGGTAATAGGATAATGTTCATAAATATATTAATCAATATTCTTCAAATGAAAGCGAGGGAGCTAGCCGCTCACCACTTTTCTTCTGTTACTTAGATGAATGTGCACGGTTTCGGACTTTATAGGCTTATATGCACGCTCAATTTCTGTTTAATTCACGCACAACTGTACATCTATCTTATTGTAAGTCTGGGACATTGTTTCAAGCTAGCTACTTGCGATGGATACCTGACTCTGGATATTGGAATCAAGCCGAGGGGAATGGGGACGGGTGTTCTGGAAAGAGAGTGAGACAGAGAAATGTTGGACTCTATAGGTTTGTTCTTGCTTTATTTTGTTTTGATTTACATTGTATATGTGTTTTTGATGGTCTTTTGTTTATTTTGTGTACATGGTTTCCAAGAAGGTAAGAAGTGGTGATCTTGGGAAGAATTTTGTAAACTAAATTGGAGTTAGGATATTGGTAAACTAAATCACACTAAAAGTATATACAAGTCAAGGTGTCAGCATGCTTAAATTAGTTAAAGTCGTGATCATAACCATTTTGGCATTCTTGAGGCTATTCAACCTATTAGGTGTTTTCTAATTTTTTGATCTCTCTTTTTTATTTTTTTTTTGTATTTTGATATTTTCAATGGACTAACTAGGTTTTTAGATTTATCTATCTATATATATATATAACTCTTGATTTGGGTGTGTTTAACTAAAGTTATGATTTGATTAAGTTTTGGCATAAAAGGGCATTTTCAAGGTACTTAAAAAATAGTAAGCCATGTTTGAAGAATTATATCTTTATATGCTAAGAGTTATAATATTTTTGGTGCTTTAAAGGTTTACAAAAATTATAGTCTTTTTACATTAAATTTTGATTTCTTACTTGAATATTTGGGTTTTAAAATTTTGATTATTTTTGAGTATGTTTAATTTAAAATTTCATGATTTTAGGAGTAAGCTTACTTTTTTATTTTTAGTTTATGAAATTAATGGATGTTGTCTATGTTTTGTGATCTAAGGAGTTATTTAAAAAATAGAACTAAGAATTGGTGGTGAGGGATTATTGAAGGTAAAATAGAGATGGGAGAGTTGTATTACGACTTCATGTCTGCAAAATGATTACAATACCCTGTATAAATATAAGAGTAAAATAAGGAAAGAGGGAAGGAATGTCAAGGATCAGAAACTAAGAGTTATAGTCCAAAATTGGTTCGAACCTAAGGCGAGCTTGCCTTGAAACTTTTTGCGGGTGATTCTTGTCTTTTATGGTGGCATTCTAAAGCTTAATATTCGTAATTGACAAAAAAACTCATATCAATATTCCCCTAAAAATTACATCCATCGTGTTAGTAGATTCCATCAGGTAAATAACCTAAACGTTTATTACACAAATGGTGGTTATAGCTATACATTAAACATTTTAACAAAGAATACTATAATACAAAATAATATATAAAAATTACATCTTGAAAGACCAATGGACAAGCTCCCACATCAATGTCTCCATCAGACACATATATACAAATAAAGATAAATAATATTACACATAAAAATATAATCGACAATTCATAAACAAAAATGAATAGAAAGAAATAAATTTACACAAATGATCGTCGGACACAACATACATAATATCAATTAGCGATGGATAAACTCATTACTGTAACGACCATTAACCAGTTGATACATGAAAAATCCATGTAGCCGAACCTATTGATAAGAAAATAAAACTTTGAAAATTTCATTAGTGTTCATAATATTTAAAATTTAAACTTCAATAATAAATAGTATAAAAAATATGGCTTGCTAGGTAAGCCTCATTCTCCTTACTTTCGCATGTTTATATTAGATAAGGAACCATTAAATAAATGTCATCCAATCCTAACTACAATTATTATAATGAACAATTTCCAAGGCCATTGAAGGTCATATGTTTTTATGCCACTATAAAGCATAAGAAAAGGCAATAATTTAATCTCTATTTTGATGCTCTGTCTTCTCCAAAGATTTAGCCCACCAACTAGCCTTTTCCAATTTTAAAAGCTTATTAGAATGATATCATCACTAATGGGTACACACACCCTAAAAAATTATTTATCTTTTGAATCAAAAACTAGGTACTCTCAACCATCTCGCATCACTATATATACACCCCTTAAACTTATTGTATTCCCCCACTTCTAATTTATTACTTTTTTTTTTATCTTCCTTTAACTGTCATGCCTTAAATTTTTCATTCAAGAAATTTATTTCAAAAGGCATGGTAAATCTCCTACATTTTTGAAAGTTTTTTTTCTAATGCATCTTACTACTCCTTTAAAATTTGATATTTCTCAATCTTCAAATATCTGTATTGCATCCTCAACGTTTCCTTAACCCTTTGTAAGTCCAATGAACTAGTCTATTAGGAACGAGTCAGTCTTTTCATACACCTGCAACCTTCCCCTTTTTCCTAACATAGCTTAACTATTTTCTCATGACCTTAGCACTCTTCTTCCAAGTAATAGGATATAAGCTTAACTTGATCAGCTTAAAACTAAATATTATTTTCCTTCTAACCTTACACTAATTCCACTAACCACTATAGTTAGTGAAAATAATCCCCCCAATAAAATGTACAACCTTGTATGCCAAGGCACTATATGTATATGTTTTCCTCTAGGCCCATTTATTAGAGAATTTCTCCAAGCATGTTAGCTAAGTCTTTCCCAACTCATCGCCAACACTTGGAGACCGATAACAAGCTTTTTAAATGGATGGTGTTTGTTGGAAGTTAACCCAATAGTATGTTTGCTTAGGAATTTTTGTTTTAAAATTGTAAGCACCTCTTGGTCCATGGATTTTAATCTATCCATACAAAAGGGGACAATTAATTCATCAAGAAGTCTTGGTCCTTTGTAATGAATTAGGAATCCCAATACTTCTTCATTTTTAGGGATGTCAAGTAGAATTTACCTAAGTGGGGTAAGCTAAATTCTGAAGTTAGAGAATTTTCATCTTTCTCTCTAGAGTTAGAAGCCTACATAGACAAGTCTTGATAAGTTTGTGTAGGAAAAATATATTATAAATAATAGTCACATTATGAAGTACCCTATCATTGTCAAGAAGATAAGATTAATTTCTATTGCTAGTAAGTTCTTTTTTTTATTTCATCAATTTACTCTATTCATTGATTTAATAAGTCTATTAGCTTATAGAATTTTCTTCTTCTCTCTATAGAGTGTAATGCCTAGAAAGGTTGGCAATAGGTTATCCCCTCCAACCTGTCCAAGGGCATAAAAGGCACACCATTCATCCTCTAATGTGTGCCACTAAACAAAAGGTACTTACTCCAATAATAAATCATCGCCAAATTTATTTCATTCTTAGTCTTATTCTAAAATATATTTTTTTCGTCATACATTTAGGAAACAAAAGGGATCACGAGGCTTAGTCTTAGGAAAAAAAAAAGAAAAATGGAAAATTAAATAAGGTTAGTAATACTCATTATTTTTTTTATTAGCTCCTATATAAATAATATCATTGAGTCATGTTTATTCTTATCATAAATAGGTTTTTTGTTAGTTAGCTTATTATTATGAACATGTCCTTGAGTATTGATTTTTATTCCTTTGTTAGAATCGATCATCCCTTAGCTTAATGATCACTGATTCTTCACAACTTTATTGAGCTTTTTAGGAAGAAGCCTATGCTTAGGCACTCTTCAAGGTTTTAGTGGCTAAGAAGGTTCTAAATCCTTCATCTGTCTAATTTCCTACCATCTCTAAGCTATTAGAGCCAATAAAAAATATAATATTCTTGAGTTACTTTAAAGAGCAATTAAGAAAAATGCAAGGAATTTATGAACCGTTCCTTGAGGGAATACAAATCATCTACTATAGCACGTCTTAAAGTGTAAAACCTCCAAGTTTATGAATTGAAACTTTTTATTTAAACAGTTGATTACGAATGAAAAAATAGTAAATCATGGGGTGTTACCGCCACAATCGGTACAAGTCCAGTTTCATCTACTTTTTTTGTTACCAAGTGCTATGGTTAAAAGCATTACTCCATATAAATTTTTGAAACAATTATAAATCAGAGTAGCGAAAGAGTTAAAGTAATCATTTCAAATAAAATCAAATGTTAATGGTTACAAAATGTTAGTGCAAGCAAATACATAATGATATTAAAAGTATAGAATCTCCCAAATCAAAAGATATTAGGAAAAACACCGAATAACGTTAAACTCTCAACCTAAATAATGGCCTTTAATTAACCTTCCAAGATAATCTAGAAAGGCTACTGCCTATTTAATAAGTAGGGGCCTATGAAAATGAACCCTTTAGTATAATAGTACTAAATAACCCATTATACAAAACTAGTATGAAAAACTTGCATGATGTGCATAAATAGCAACACAACAATACATGATATAAAACATTTAACTATACATATATTATTTAAAATACAACAATAGTTCATATAACCACATACCACTAAGGCCATATACTACTCATGCTCGTTTATCTATAATTAACTGAAACTTACTAATAGAAAATCTAATAGATGTTCTTTGTGGTATAATTAGAAACCACATCATCCTTAAACCATAAAAATAGTCACAAATCTCATTATTAGTACCAACAAATATCAATCACAGGTAGAATCATAGGTATAGACCAATAACAACTCCTAGCCTTATAGGTAGGCACAAAGGTTGCTATCAAAACATAAATTGACACAAAGGCTACTATTGTAACACCCCCAAATTTACTACTGAAAATTTTTCGTTTTATGAAAAGAAATTGCAGAAGCAAAATATTAAACGGTGAATTTTAGGGATATTACCGCCACACTTAGTACCAGACTGATTCACTTATACTGTTCCAGTACCAAGTTCTAAGACTAAAAGTGTAAAACATAACTTGAAAACCATATTTAAATCAGAGTAGCACGACAACTGTTTACAAGAATACAGTCCACCAGTGGTGGTTACAAAAACAAGGAATACATTTAAACTAGACAATAGAAGAGGAAGGATGAAACCCTAAAAGCCGGACGCTCTTTCCCGTTGCCCACTTGAGTAGCACCTGAAAAGACCTGGTAGGGACACTGCCCATTGAATAGGCAGGGGCCCCACGAATGGAACCCTTGAGTACTATGGTACTGAGTAACCCTTTAAAGTCACACTTAAAGGCAAGCCCGCATGTCACACATGATACAAAGCTATATATATATATAACAAGATGTGTACATATAACATTCATATAATTAACAATCACATTAGATATCAAAGGTCGTTATGAATAATCAATACTTTCGAGCCTTAAGCCATGTCATAGTGCAAAATCGATACATTCGAGCCTTAAGCCATTAGTCCATCATTATTCAATCAATCTCATATTTTATATCAATGTGAGTGCGGGAACCCCACTATTATAGCCGGTGGATCAGTCACTTATAGGGAAGAACACACCTAACCACTAATATATGCCGGTGGATCAGTCTCTAGGGCAAAACGTTCCTGGCCACTATTATTTGCCCGTGGACTGGTCTGGCCCCAACTCACATGGTGTTCCACTATAAGTGATTAGTATTTTTCCATAACTTTATTCACATCCATGATTGATTTATTGAGCTCGGGATCCCCACTATTATTGCCAGTGGATCGGAATATATATCAACATCATCTAGGGCAACACGCTTCTGGGCCACTATTATATCCGGTGGATCGGTACTCATAATCACCTGCCAGGGCAACACGCTCCTAGGCCACTATTATATCCGGTGGATCGGTACTCATAATCACTTGCCAGGGCAACACGCTCCTGGGCCACTATTATAACCGGTGGATCGGTAATCAATATCATAATTCAACTGGGCCCGTCTCATAATCTTTCACTTTCATGATTAGTATTTTTCCTTTCTTTAATCAGCACAACAATTCCATTTATTTGCCTCGGACAGGAGATCAAGAACCCGGGACACAAAGGTACACCGGTCGTACCGGTGCATACTAGCTACTCAGTACCCTTCAACCATGAACCCAGGGATGCAAATGTACCCTGGTCGTACTGGTGCATAAAGCTACTTAGTACCCTACCGACAAGGACACCTAATCCATAAGTATGCATACCCCCTAACTAGGTCCGTAGAGCTAGATATAGTAAGATATAGGGCCTGGCTGGGGCACAAAGTCACACCAGCAAATATCAGAATCGTGGGCTAAACCACGTCTTTACGGTAGCGACCCCTAAAGAGCCACCATTCCCGATCTCGAGGTCTTTCACTTTAAGTATTAGTGTCTTAATTAAAGTAATCACGAAAAGCACCATAATCAGATACTTATTCACTTTCAATCGTTCTGATATCATTGGTCATTTCTTATTCAGGCGGTTATCCAAGATAACACAAAGAAATCATTAAGGCCATCATAATCTCATCTAATTCCGATTTAGGATTCGTTCTCATGTTACTTACTAATTATCAAATAATCTTAACTTGCTAATCAATGTTATTTGAGTCATATTATAAAATTCCACAATCACAACGACATGTTAGGTACAAATTACTCATTTACCCTTTTCTTATATAATTGCTAAGTTATCCCTTCATTACTTGACAAATTACCATATTACCCTTAAGGTTGCATAATTGTCAAATTCCCCTTGCTCGGTTTATATTACTAAGTTATCTCCTATGCTTTTTAGATCACCATTCACCTTTCATAATTGTTAACCTTAACATATTTTTCTTTTTGGTTGGTTAGATTACCAAATTGCCCTTCTCCTTTGTTATAATTACTAAACTGCCATTGAGTTAGATAAATTACCAAATTACCCTCCTTCATTATCACGATTACTATTTTGCCCCTTTAGTTGGTTAAATAATTACCAATTTACCCTTTAGTCGGTTAAATTACCAAATTGCCCCTTTAGTTGGATAAATTACCAAATTGCCATTTTCTTTTATCATAATTACCATTTTACCCCTCTCGATTATTATAATTGCCATTTTACCCTTTTTAATTATTATAAATTTCAAATTACCCTTCTTCATAATTATAATTATTAATTTACCCTTCTTCATAATTATAATTATTAATTTACCCTTCTTCATAATTATAATTACCAATTTACCCTTCTTTGTATTTATAATTATTAATTTACCCTTCTCCATATTTATAATTATTAATTTAACCTTCTCCATTCTTATAATTACTATATTGCCCTTCTCCATTATTAAAATTACCATAATTCCCTTTTATTGGTTAATTTACCAAATTACCCTTTTCTATTAGCGTAATTATTCAATTACCCTTTTATAACCATAATTTAATTACCAATTTATCCTTCATCGTTATCATTATTACCAAGTTACCCCTTACTCCCAAGTTTGCCATAAATACCCTTTTAATTTACAAAATTACCCTTCTACCCCTTACTTTCAAATTACCATAATATCCTTTTATTTACAAAATTACCACAGTACCCTTTTACTTATAAAATTACCATAATACCCCTTTTACTTTACCATAATACCCCTTTTACTTTACCAATTACTATTTTACCCTTTTACATCCAAAATTACCATTTTTATCTTTCCTTACACAATTACCATTTTGCCATTCTTTTCCAAAATTACTATATTACCCTTTACTCCCAAATTACCATAATACCCCTTTACTTATAAAATTAACATTTTGCCACTTGCTTATTACCATATTGCCCTTTTTACTCCCAAAATTACCACTTTACCCTTTACTCCCAAATTACCACTTTACCCTTTACTCCCAAATTACCATAATACCCCTTACTTATAAAATTACCATTTTGCCATTCACTTATAAAATTACCATATTACCCTTTTTGGTTCTAAAATTACCACTTTACCCATTTATTACACCACTTTTCTTAAAGTAACATTACCACATGGAATAATAATATTAATACTCCATTAACAATATCCAACTCCACCAACTGTTATATTCTAACATAATACATATTAGCACCCACACATATTAGGCCATGATCTAGTACAAGGAATATTACTAAAATGCCCCTAGGGATAATAATAATATTATTCATGCATAAATGGTCATAATAACATAAAATAACAAGGATAGGTACTTAAAGCTTCCATTAATAGCCAAACTCTTTCCTTAAGCAACATTTCCACACATAGCACATAAAGGGCATACTTTCCTTTTTATTAAACAATACAAGGCAACATATAAATTATACTAACAACCATACATCAAACATAATAACATATTAAAAATCTTAATGTGTAAACATACGTTTATCCATGCGTTTAAGTGGGGTTTAACGATTACCTTAATTCCTGCAAAAATCGAATCTTACTGGTATCCCGGTCAAATATTCAAGATTTAAATAGCAAAATCAACACCTAAAAAGAATGTCAATTTATTATATTAGAAGTAGGAATTTAAAAAGGATAAAACTTTATACAAAAAAAACTTAATTACTAACACACTTTATTTAACTATTAATATACCTCAATAATTAAACATAAAAACTCCCAAAATAATTTGGAACTCACGCTGCATGAGCAGCGTGAGCCTGATGCACTGTCGTATGCACAACAAATTTAACAAATAAATCCTAATCCCCAAATACGTAGTATATGGCAAGAAGGAGTCGAACCCACAAGGAATGACGTTTTAATCACTAATTTTGCTATTGATGTTATAACCCCGTTTGTACAATTTCATCGATTCCTAAACTAAATTCGATTATACTAAGTCTTTAATCACAAATTGACAATTAGGGGAGGATTGAATTGGTGATGGAATTAAAATGCCATACATTCACATAAAAAGAATGATTCTAAATAGTTTAATGTTGACTTAAGAAATTCAGAATAACAATTTCTATACTTCCTCTCAACCTTAATAAATTGAATATGCTCTCAATTTATTTTTTGCACCCAATTAATAACCTAGGTTACGAACACTAGATTCAATTAATGGTAGCATTATGAACGGGAAGCAGCCAACTACAATCATAATCACAAAAGCTCGGATCATGCAATTGCACGAATTAATGGTCTTCTTGCTACTATAGACAAATTAATTAACAATTACGGGTTAATTTCATTGTATTAGCAAAGAATAAGTCCTAAACCAAATAGGTGATCAATCTAATCAGTTCAAGAATCTTAATCTATGATATGAAATCATTCAATTCAAACCATTAATTCAATTAAACCTCATGTAGAATCAAACATTTAAATTATGAAATGATAATTAAGTCATGATTCCATCTTCAATTCACCCTACCCTGTTCTAATTACTCAAATTTCTGCATATTCACAATTCATACAATTATACAGAAATATTAAAAATTAATGACAATAACACATTCACAAATTCTATTACTTCAACAATTAGATAATAATGAAATGATCACAAGTAAAATTACACAAAAACTAATTAGATTCTGCAAAATGAAGATACAGAAATTTACAAAGGAATAGAGAAACTTATCAATTGAAGTGCAGAATGTCAAATCATCAATAGAATTCAAGAAGATCAAAGATTGGAATTGTGCATTACATGTATGTTCTAAAGGAATAAAGGAACAAAAATACATTCGATCCTTTTTCTCTATATATCCCGAACTCTGTTTTCATATCAAATTTTATCAGGAAAAAGTCGCGTGGCAGTTACACGTTTTTAATCGAAAACACGGTCCGTGTTTATGAAACACGGGACCCCGTGTTTTCTTCTAACTGCTCTACTGACAAGGATTTATAGACCGATACTCGGGATAAATAACACGGTCCGTGTTATGGAAACACGGGACCCCCGTGTTTTTGACTCTTCCACTCAATTCCTTTGAAAGTTTCAACTTAGCTTCTCTTGATATATTTGTTCCCTTTCCAACTTTGCTCTCCTTGATTCGGCATTTCTTGATGTGTTCTCTACTTGATTTCTTCTTCTCATTGATTTCTCCTTGAATTTCTTGAATTCTTTTCTTTCCTGTAAAATTTATTCAAAGGAGGAAAACTCGACGAAAAGATTAAATCTAGTAGAATAAATGAGGGATAAATGATATTTTTAGACATGAAAATAATCAATAAATCTCATCTATCAGAGCCACATGTAGGTTGGGAGTGGCAAAATGGGTCGAAGGTAGGGGGTAGAGGTGAGGGATGGTCATTTTCGGTTTGAGGTCTTTAGGCTAGGAAAGAAGATGGATGGGGGAGGTTTTAAGGTAAGGGAATGGTGCAGGAGTGAAGAGGGGGTGTAGGTGGATGCTGGGGATGGGTTGTTGGTGGCCAATGGCGGCAAAGACGGTGGCAGCGAGGTGGAAAAGTTGGTTGCTGAGGTGGGTCAAGGTGGAGGGGCTGAGAAGGAAGGAAAAGAGAAGGGAAAAATGAAGGGGTGTAGGGGTTGGTTTCGGGAATATAAGGTATGGGGGTGGTAAAGGAGGTTGCAGGGAGAAGATTGGTGGTTTGGGTGGCGGCAGAGGCGGTCGGAAGGTGGTGATCGGTGGCGTTACAGGAGGACTGCCGAGAAGGGGGAAAATGGGGAGAAAATAAGTGGGGAGGAAGAAGGGCTACGGGATGGTTGGAGAGGGATGTTGTGATGGTGCAAGGTTGAGGTGGAGGGTGGCAGGGAGCGGTGTAGGGGTTTGGTGAGGCGGCAAGAGCAGCGGAGGGCGGTGGTGATGCAAAAACAGGGGTGGAAATAGGAGAAGAAGAAAATGAGAGAGAAGAGGAGGTCAGGGGTAAGGGGCTAAAAAATATGGGCATAAAGAGGGTGGAGAGGAGAAGAAAAAGAAGAGGTAAGGTAGGGGGGATAGGTGGCAGTCGGTGGCAGTGTTTAGGGTGGCAGGGAGGTGGTAGGGTGGTAGGGAGAGGGTGACGACGGGGAGGAAAGGGGAGCCATATGGGATGGGGTGCATGGCTGCCTAGTTTCCAAAACCATGAAAAAAAAGGGCAGGGGAGAGAGAGGGGGGGGGGGGGGAAGACAGGTGGTGGCAGGGGTTGTAGGAGGTGGTAGTGGGAGGCTGCAGATGGTGGCAGTCATGGCGAAGGGGACCGATCGGGGCTACTATATCGAGGCAGGTGGAGAAGAAGAAGAAAAAAAAGAAAGGAGGGAGAGGGAGCTGTAGGCCGGCGCACGGGGGAAGAAAAAAACGAGCAGGCCAGCCGGTCTAGGGGAGAAAGGAAGGAGGATAGGAGGAGAGTTGGGTATAATCGATTCTGACTTACATGGTATTTTACTTTAAGTGATTAGTATCTTTTTAATGATTACGATTATTTAAATAATTTATTTCATTTGAGTTTGGGGACCCCACTATTTTCAAATTATAAACATAAGTATAACCCAAGGGTATAACACTCCGGGCTCCTATTTTCAACCAATGGAATACTTCTAATAATATATAACCTAGGGTAAGATGCTCCTAGCCACTATTCTCATCCGGTAGAATGGACAGATATAACTATTCTCAATTGATATGATATTTCACTGTAAATAATTATTATCTTATTTATGGTTATATATTTCAATGTCATCATATAAATACATATATAACATGCATGACACATATCCCAACATACCCTTCTAAGGATAAACTATAATCCTTTATGAAACCTTAATTTTTTAAGTCTAAAATAAGTTCTCCCCCATCACTCATTTTATCACCAAATTTAATATACATCCTTAATATATTATTATTAAAAATATATCCAAAAAGAAAGGTTTAAATCTAATTTCTTAGACATGCAATAATAGACTGCCTTTAGGGTTACTGATCACATTTCACCACAAAACCCTAATTCTACAATTTGATCATAATGTTTCCCAGAAAATTCATATTACTCCCAAATTTAATATAAATTCCCAAAATATGATTCATGGGACTCCAAAATTCAATATGCATTCTTAAAATACCAATATAACCATCATATCTATAAAGAAAGGCTAAACTCAAAACATTCCCACATGTAATGATAATTTGGCCCTTAGGATTACTATTTTCATAAAATCCCATTTTCCTCATATATTGGACTTATACTGTTTATATTTACTCCACTCCATATAATTAACCTATTTCAAACCACTTATAATACCAAAATACCCAATATTCTATTTTTAACCTATATTGATCAAAATGCCCCTAGGGTAACTAAAATACCTATTTTCCACCCAATCCTCATGATTCCCAACATTAATGACTTTTAACCTTTAATGCATTCTATCATCATACAAATGCATAGCCACAATTATATGTATAAGTACTTAACCATTAAATGTAGCTTTACACATGGATTAACATGTAAAACCTTAACATGTGTTGCTAAACTTCAAAACACATCCTTTTATACTTATTGATCATTAAGGCATACTTATCAGAGTAAGTATCATGATATTCTTAAAATGACCAAAATGCCCCTACGACACATAGTAATAATAATATTTGTATAAAAATATACTTACACATGCTTAACCTATCATAATAGACATACACGACCTATATAATTTACTCCTGACATAAAACCCAATTTTACATGCTTTCGTATAGATAATAATTACACAAGTTAATATGATCCATTTCACTAAATTTTATACTAACACATTTAGGTATATAATTATACCGTAATGAACATAATTTAAAATTTACATATTAGAAATATGAATGTGCTATCATACGATATTTCACAATTTAGTAGAGAATAAGAATTACTTGCTTTTTAGTAAAAGCATCATTTTATTTGTAACCTTCTAAACATAATTAGGCTTTGCAAATCAAACATTATACCTAAAAATTATATCACAAAAACCATATTAATACTAAATCAATAAAATGATAATTTTATTAAATAGGAAAATTACCAAATTGCCCTTGAGGGAAATATGGGTAAATAACCTATTACTCTCATCATTATTATTATTACGATAGAACTTCATGTTGTTCATGCATCATGATTTCTTAGGTAGAGGAAAGGTTAGGTGTATGGTTTGATAGGTGGGGACGTTAGCTTCTAGTGTGTGGCAATAGTGATGGCAAGGGATACAATGGTGGTGGTGGAGGTACTACAAGGAGAATAGTATGAAGAAGGGGAGAGGGGAATGGAAGGGATGAGTTAAGGTGGAGGAGGCATGTGTAATACTCCAAAATTAATTATTTTGGAAATATACCTTTAAATAAGAATTTACTGGGGAATTAAATTAATTCATTATTTTATGTAGGTCAAGAGGGATTATGTAGGGAAATTAATAGGAAATTATAAATATTTTATAAAGGAGGAAAATTTGGGCTTTGTGTAAATAAAAAGGAGTTAGGAAGAATATTTTTTAAAAGGTCCATAAATTAGCCTAAAAATGAAGTTTAATATTTTATTTAAATAATCTTATTTTGAATACCCCAAGAAAAACACTCTAAATATTTAAAGCCAAAATAATTAAAATATTATTTTCCCCTTTTCCCCTTATTTTCTTCTTTTCTTCTTTCCTATTTTTATTCCTTCTTCCTCTCACCAGTTGGGCTTGTCCGCGGCCCAACTCTAGTCCCTCCTTTCTTCTCCTTCCTCATGGCCCAGTGCGGTTCAGACCCCTCCCCATAATCGCAACGCAGTGTTTTGTCCCTTGATTCACTGAGACGCCGCGTCGCGTTAAGTGACAAAATAGCCGTTGCCAAACGGGCAACGCGACGCAGTGTTTTGTCCCCCTTACCCGCTGAAACACCGTGTTTTGTTTTAAAACCTTATAAATATTTCCAAACCGGACGGATCTCCCTCTTTTCTTTTTCCCCTGGACCGCCGATCCACCACACCCCCTGTCATATTCCTCCTCACGCTAGGCCTATAACTCGCAGCCTGCGCGCCGACAGCCACCTACCGTCTGGCCGTCCTCCTCTGCCATTTCCCTCCCTTTCTTTCCCATTTCGACCCAACCTTCCCGTCCTACCCCTCACGCGTACTTCCCTCTTTCATTTTTCCCGCACCAAGCTAAACACACCCTACAAACTTATAGGGCATGCGCCGGCTGCCACCACCGGACGATGACCTGCCGCACCTGTCTTGCATGACCTCTCCCTCCTTTGTCATTTCCCCCCTCCAAAGTGCCTATAAATACCCCCATTAGCAGCCATAGCTAGCGTCTTTTTTTTTTTTGGAATTTGCCCCGAAACTCTACCTCGCCGCCGCCTAAAGAGTTGAGTTTTCCGCAGCCACCTGTGATTGTCGCGACAACCGCCGCCCACCGGACCCTTCCCCGCACTCCCCTCTACAATACCAAGACACTGCCACCCCTTACCTTGCCCTACACGTGCCACCCTAGCCGTGCGAAGTCACCACCCCGAGCAACCGTCTCTAGCCTTCGCCACCCTTCGCGCCGCTTCCTACCGCCACCCTCGCCGCAACCAACGCTTCCACCACCCTCCAAAACGCCCAACAAACCTCCCTATACCTTCCCAAACCTTCACCCTCCACTGTCTCCCGCTCCTTCTACCTCCCCATTTTCGACCACTCTCCACCACCCTCGGCCGCCGCGCCAACCACCACGCGCCGCCACTTCCAGCCACGCCACCACCCTTATTCCATCCCTCTCTATCTGCTGCATCCTACTCCACCTCAAACACTCCTCCTTTCCCTCTCCTCTAGCCTAGACCTTGATCTTTCCACCTCCCTTCCTCCTCCATCGCCGCCGTCGCCGGTCCACCACTGACCTTAGGTGGTTTTTCAGCTCCCCCACTCCCTAAAATTATTTTCTATAAGTGTTAGTAATTTTATCTAATATTAATGAGTTAATACTTAATAATAATATTATTATTAACATTCTCATTCTCATTCTCATTATTATTATTATTATTATTATTATTATTATTATTATTATTATTATTATTTAAGCCCAAGTTAGCATATTATCATTTTATTTTTAAGGAAGAAGAATACTTAACCTTAGTATTTTAATATTTATTATTCGAATATTACTAATATTATTCCTAATACACTTGTCACTAAAATTATTATTTATTACTATTGCTATTATTATTATTATTATTATTATTATTATTATTATTATTATTATTATTATTATTATTACTACTACTACTACTACTACTACTATTATTATCTCTATTATTGTGACAAAAACTTTTGAACCCTTATATTGTTACTATTCAAAATATAACTTTTATCATTATTATCTTTAGGAATATTTGTAAATGGTTGGTATTTTAATTATTATATTATTATTTTAACCCTAACACTATTATTAGACTTAGTCTTAAAAATACTAGGGTTTCTAGCACTATAAACATTAGCGTGACTATTATTAGTTTTATTATTATTATTATGACTATTTTACTATGGTTAGCATGAACACTATTATTATAAGAATAGAGCTAAGGGATCTAATAGTATAAGTGTAACAATAAATATTACAAATATACATATTATGACTAGTAATATTTAGTAGACTACTTTAAGATAAAAACCTTAGTTTTAGTATAATACTCTCTTTAATAATAATAACCCTAATCTTAAACTAGAATAAGGGATGATGGTACTTTTGAGGGTAACTAATACTTAGTATTTTCCCCTTTTATAGGTGATCCTAACCAAAACCCTAATGAGTTATAGGAGCGTGCTCCAAGCCCGGTGCCGCTTTAGGTAAGGACGTAGCTAAGGCCCTTGTGTGTTATGTGATTTGTATGCCTCGGATGCTTTACATTTCATGCTATATTATGTATTGTATGTTTTCCTTAACTTGTCTTGTGTGTAGCGCAGCTTGGAGTGAGGTATGTTCTGTATATGTTCTTATGATAAGAATATGATATGTATATGTGATGATTGTGTGAGATATGATATGGCCCTCTAAGACATGCATACTAGGACAAATGATATCATGTTATGGGAAATGAAAGGACAAAAATAAACAAATGAAAAGTGAGATGCTAAGGGGAATGTGAGGTTGACAAAAATGAACGAGAGATGAGAACCATGCATGTGAATTCTAGGGTTTCCATGGGGACTTGAGAGTTTGCATGGAGTAGATAAATCTTGCATGGGGGTGATCTTTACGTGTGAAAAACTGATTCAGGGTGTAAATAAGCTAAAGGGAGAGTTGTGGAGTGATTGGAGACTTGTGAGGAAAAATCGTACGTAGGTCGGTGTAAGGGTGTGTAGGGGACCCGATTAGGGTTTTGGGAGGAAGTGATAATCTGAAAATTATGAAAGTAAAAATGATTAAGGGAGAGTGGAGTATGGGTTAAGAAGGGGAATTTATTATGTCAAGGGTGAGTATGAGTGCCATGGGTGAGAAGGAATGTTGGGTGAGAAATAGAGAGGTTACTTGTGGGAGAAGAAAGGTACTAGGGTTTGAGGTGGTCAACTAGGGTTTTCATGGTTATGTGCGGAATCGAAAGGTAAAGTGATATGTTTTGGGAGTGGATCTAATTGAGATAAGATGTGGGGTGTTGAATGAAGTAAAGATAGTGTTAGTGGGAGAAGGTTGGGCCACATCGGCCTAATTAGGGTTTTCAAGGGAAAACCCTAAGGGGTGATAGGAGGTGGAGTTGATGTCATAAAGTGTTGGGCCTAACCCACACCCATAGGGGTTGACTCTTTCATCTAAAGGTAAGTGTAAAGGGAATGGATGTCGGGGTGTGATAAGGGGCGCAGGAGTCTCAAGATATGGGACGGGCCCCCTAGGGAGGATAGATGTAGAGTGTAGTTGATATGCATGTCAAGAGTGGAAAGCTTTATTTGATAAGACACGAATAAAATACTAATTACTTAAAGAGAAAGACTGTTGAGTCGGACCCAGACCGATCCACCGGCATAATAATGGCCAGGTGCCGGGGTGCCCTGGAGACCGATCCATAGGCATTTAATAGTGGTTAGGTGCGTTCTACCCTATAAGTGACCGATCCATCGGCTATAATAGTGGGGGATCCCGAGCTCAACACACCAATCATTATATTGTAAATGAATCATGGGAAAGCTACTATATACTTATAGTGAAATACCATGAGAGTCGGGGCCGGACCGGTCCACCGGTATAATAGTGGCCAGGAGCGTTCTGCCCTGGAGACCGATCCACCGGCATATAATAGTGGTTAGGTGCGTTATACCCTATAAGTGACCAATCCACCGGCTATAATAGTGGGTCTCCCATACTCGCATGGATTAACAAAGATTATGGTGTGAAATGAATACATTTAATAGAGATTTATGAGGAATTAAGTCTAATTGGATCATAGCCGACCTTCATTACCTGGACTACTATATGCTGCTTATGTGAATGTGTCATGTATGCTATTTGTATGTTTGGCCTTAGCTCGTCTGTGTAACACCCCGAGTCGACATGACTACACGGGGGCTACCTTGAAGCGCTTTCGGATCGATCGGCTGGCCCCACAGATCAACACGAGTCCTTTCAGTACGCTTTGTCCTCACTCACGCACTTCTTGAGAAATTTTCAGAAAATTTCCGAAACTTCCCAGGAGGTCACCCATCCTAAAATTGCTCTACGGCCATCACGCTTAACTGTGGAGTTCTTAGGATGGAATCACCAAAAAGATGGTATACCATGTTGATATAAGTAGCCGATTCAATCCTTATAACACTCCACTCAATTTGGGGTATTACATTCACCCCCACTCAAAGAACGCAACGTCCTCGTTGGGCCTCAACCAATGACTGTCTCAATATAGTTCATCCCAAGAATCGTCCCGCTAAATGACTGAATGGTTCATCCAAGTTCAGCTCACGGTTGCAGTTTTGCTCTGATACAATTTGTAACACCCTGAGTCGACACGACCACACGGGGGCTACCTTGAAGCACTTTCGGATTGATCGGCTGGCCCCACAGATCAACACGAGTCCTTTCAGTACGCTTTGTCCTCACTCATGCACTTCCTGAGAACCCATCCTAAAATTGCTCCACGGCCAGCGCGCTTAACTATGGAGTTCTTAGGATGGAATCACCAAAAGGATGGTATACCATGTTGATATAAGTAGCCGATTCAATCCTTATAACACTCCGCTCAATTTGGGGTATTACAGTCTGTTACCTTACTCAGTACGTAGCGTACTGATCACCCGTTTCATGGGTGCTGCTCATTCCCATGAGTAGAAGACCCGTCTGAACTTGTGCAGGTAGGGGATGACGTCTTCGATGCCTACGACACCTACGAGGCATCGGGTGGTAAAGAAGTGGAGGGGAGATCAATTGATAAAAGTGCCATTACCTAGGGGGTTGATGCGGGAGATGAAAATAAGGCATGTAAAGCAAGTATAGTAGGGAGGCATGATGTAGTGGTAGAGGTGGTTGGGTGGTGGCAAGGTTGTGGTGTGGTGATGGTGAAGGAAAAAAGGATGAGGGGTTGGTACTGAGCCTCGAATATAGGAAGGGCAGTGTAGGAGCTAGTTGAGATAAGTGGCAGGTTTTAGGGGAATTATAACACAATTAGGGGTTAGGAGATGGTTGGTTGGTGGTGTGGGACGATCAACAATGAGTGGTGGTGGTGAAGGAAAGAAAAATAGGGACAGGGGAAGATGATAAAGGGAGGAAGAAGGGTGGTATGGCTCAAGAGTTTGGGG
Organism: Tamarix austromongolica; assembly: GCA_039764185.1. NCBI lineage: Eukaryota > Viridiplantae > Streptophyta > Magnoliopsida > Caryophyllales > Tamaricaceae > Tamarix > Tamarix austromongolica. The sequence goes on along the minus strand of CM077808.1, from coordinate 3,770,452 downwards.
GTGTGTGGCTGCAACGTTGGTGGTGTTAGTAGATGGTCGAGGTCGTGGAAAGTTGAGGAGGGGGTACTTCTTAGGGAGAGGTGAGTAGAGGGAGAATAGGGAGGAAAGAAAGGAAGGAAAGAGAAGTGTAGGGAGATATGGGCTTATGAGCTGTGTGTGTATGTATAGATGGACGGGGATGGTGGGCGAGAAATGGAAGCCAATGGGGGATGAGTTGGTTTTGGTATGTAGGGAAGGCATGTAGAAATTGGGGATGGAAGACCATGTAGCTTGGTAGGTGTGGATTCGTGATACGGTAGAGGCAGCTAGTGTGCTTAGTTTTCATAGAAGGGGAAAGGGTATTGGCACTTAGGGAGGGAGTGTGCAATGGGAATGTTAGTGCATGTAGGTGGGTGTTGGTGAGTATAAGGGGTGTTTTGTAAGGGTTTTATAGTGCTGGAAGAAGAAGGGAGGTAGGTTTGTGTAGGTATGGGTGCATAATAGGGGTGATGTAGGGGATATTTGGGTGTGTAGGGGTAGCTGATGGTGTAGAGGGCACGCACTAATGGGTCGTGTAGGGTAGGGAGCAGGTCACATGGTCGAGAGAGAAAAGAACGATGACATGCAAGGGAGTGTAGATAAGACTTTGTTTGGCTAAAAAAGGATAGGGGAAAAGGAAAGAAAGAAGGAGATGTGTAAGAGAATAAAAGAAAGAAACTGATGGGGATGGGGTTAGTAGGCAAGGAAGAAGGAGGGAAAAGAAAAGAAAGTAGGTGGGTTGGGTGTAGCAAAGCAGGCTGGTGTGTTGGGGCTCAGGGAAGAAAATAAAGGAGAATAAAAAGAAAAGGAGACAATATGGGCTAGGTTGACCGAGAAAAGAGAAGAAGGGAGATTGGGCTAGGGAAGAGAAAAAGGAATGGGAGAAAAGAGAGAAAGAAAAGAAAGAAAAAGAGATAAGGGAAAAATAAGAAAAGGAATAAGAAACTTAATATAGGGTTAGAATTAGAATTATGTAAAAATTAGGTTTAAGATAATATTAATTTATTATAGTTTAATGTCTCCAATTAAGAAAAATAAATTTGGTAAAATTATTGGTTTAGGGTTGGTTTAAATAAAAAGGTTAAGATAAAATAATAGTAATAATTTATTAACTAATTTATTTGGATTAGCAGATCAAAGGTTAACAAAACTAATTAAATTATTATTTAAATTTTAAATTTTTTGGATAAAATGTTAAAATTTTAAATGTTCTAAATTGAAATTACAAAATTTTAGGGTGTTATATAAAGAGACTCTGGTCCTAACCTCAATTAGAGAGCTCATTATACATGTATAAGAAGATGGGAGTGATCATTCTAGATCAAAATAGAGAGCGAAGATTCATGTGGAAACCAACACCAATCCTTCTAAAAAACTAAAGACCACAATGAGTGATGGAGGCCCCTAAAAAACTTCCTTTGGACTAGAGGGTGCCAACAACTCCAACACGTAGTTGTTATTCTAGAATGCTCTGATATTGGGTATTCAAATTGGAAGCTTTCCATAATAGAATGTTATTATATGATATTAGCTCCAAGATTTCCATTGAAGATGATAGAACTACCATAGTTATGCATAATATTACTCCTTCAGCTACCATCAAGATGAAGACATTGGTCTCAAATTGATTGACATCATAATTCTAGGCCTAGATAGGAAGATAGTTGAAGGCCTCAAAATAGAAACCTTGCTAATAGTTAATTTAAACATCTCATATCTGTTATGTCGCTATTCATAATTTTATATATGTGTAACATGACTTCAATATAATAACTTCAATAACTATTATATATCATCTCCGATATTTTTTTTGCATACTACCCCAATAATTTATCTAAAATTAATCTTCATTAATTAATATTTCAACCTAATTCAAATTCAAATTTCGAGTTCATTTATATTTTTACCCTACCACAAACCTTGGATAACCAATAGATTAAAATTTAGCAATTTTTCTAATTTCAAACTTAAGCCTAATCCTAATCCTAATTCTAAATATAAAATTTCCTTTTCCCTTTTTCTTTCTTTTATTTCGTCCCCTTCTTCTTAAAGTGCGAGTAAACCTAGCCCCCACTTTCCCCTTTGGGCCAAATATGCCCCATCTCTCATGCACCCCTGTCTCCATCACCTTCCCTTTTCCACCTATGCAAGCTAACCCCTACACTATGCACCAACCCTTGCACCTCCTACACAACACCCTCAACATTCCCTTGTACACCCTATTGCACCAAGCTTACCTACCTAGAAACACTAAACAAACATTTCCCATTGATTTCCGTTTATTTCTCATTAACCCATGCTCTTATATATACATGTATGCACCCTTATATGTACTTTCTCCTTCCCTTCCTTTGTTGAAAAGAAACCAACCCAAGTCGACCCCTCCTTCATTTCCTCCTTCTTTCCTTGCTTTATTTTGTCGTTGCGAATACCACACCAGGACCACCACTACCTAAGCCTTCCCTCCTTCTCCTTCTTCACTTCTTCTCCTTTTTTTACCATTGAAATTACCTCCTTACAACACTATGCCGTCACACCTCACCCTATACACCATCCTTTTTTTTTCAACACTAGCCCATTTACCCCAGCTACACGTCATTTCCCTATGTTTTCCACCAACCACCAAGCATCACCATCTAACCACATCACCTATAGCTATCCACCGGTCCCATCACCACCACACCTCCACCTTACCAATAAACTATCATTGCCCTAAGCCATGCCATTCCACCTCCTTATTGCTATGGTTTAATTTGGTTGAGGCAGGCAGCAACCATACCCTTATGCACACACCCATAACCTAGATTTATACAATATCTTTAATCTATGCAACCTTATCTTCTCATTAGAGCATAGTTGTGCCCTCCACCATGCACCACCCCTTATACAATCCCTTATGCTTATTTGGTTAGCTCCATTTTCCTTCCTCTCCTTTTCCTTAGTTTTCTGCAATTAATTTTCTTAAGTTTAATCTTGTTATATTTTTTTTACTTCTTTGTGATTTTTGGTGGTATTAGAGGAAAATTGATAGGCCTTCTATTTTTAGCTCCCTCTTATTTTAATCTTGACCACACTTGTGATTTGTATTGATTTGTTGGCTATAAATAACCATAATTGTCCCTTCTATTTACCTTTCCTTCAGCCATCAAAAATACTTTATCCCCCTAGTATTCACCTTCTTCCCCTCCACTTTGAACATTTCATTCAAATTATTTTACACTTCAGATCCTTTCTTTAGCTCCCTCTTATTTTAATTTTTAAGTAAGAAATAGTTAGATTTAGGAGAAAATTGAGTTGTTTTAGCATAATTTTTCTTTATTTTCTTCTTAGGTGTGTTATCTCCATTTTATATTTCTATTTCAAGTTTGAATTTGGAAAAGTTATTCAATGATTTATAAGTTAAGCTTATTGTTCTTAAGGTTTTAAAAACTAAGGATTTCCATAGATTGACTTTTCTTAATTGTGGAAAGTTTTTCTTGAATCAAATAAGTCATTTTTACTTCTGAAATATGAATTGGTTAAGCTTTTATGTTAGGAAACCTATAAAGTTTTGATGTTATATGTTGGTATAAGTACATGCCTTTTTCAAATTTGATATTGGATGGGTTGATTATAAAGATTAAGAGAATTGCATGATTTTTTAAGAAAAACTAGGTTGCGTTGATTAATGATGAAATGTATAGTTGTGGTGAGCTAGAAATGTTTCTATATGATGCTTATCAATGTTTCAATTTGGTATGGAAAGAAGTTATAAGTATGATTTTCATGGAAATGCTTGTTTTTACTTTTTGAGGGCAAATAGAGTGATTAGTTAGGTCGAGCTGATCAAATGGTCTCTTTGAATAGTTGGTTAGTCGACCCAACCTATAGATAAGTAGGTCTCGAAGGACCTTAGTCTTGCTCTTAACTTAAACCCATCGACTTGTTAGCTAAAACATTTCACTAGTATATGAATAGTCAACTAAATTATCTAAACCAATCAATCGGTTTGGGGAAACCTGGGTTTGGTTGAGCCAAAAAAATGATTGGTCAGCTTGAACCAATCAACTAGCTGGTACAATCAATCTACTGGTTAGACTAAACTGATGTACTAGTTCGGCTAGACCGATCGACTAGTTTGGTTGATTTTGATAATATTGAGAAAGCATTAATGGAAATCTTACACATGGTTTCGGATGGAAAGGGCTAAAATGTAAGAAATATGTGAATGCCTCGCTTACATGTTCTATAGGCCTTGTGTGATCACTTAACCTTAAGAATAATGTACTAATCACATAAAGTGAAAGATAATTGAGCTATGCATGGGTCTGAGTTACCCAATCATTTATTAGATATTAGGGGTTAGCTTGACTTTAGGTATTTATTTGTACCTTTGAGAGGGATCCTAATAGATCTCGATGCCCTACCTACTTTAGACACTAATGATGTAATATGGGTTATCGATACTATTGGGTCTGTTTATCTATAGTTTACTTCGGCTTCAGCCTAGACTTTAAATCCTTTTGTTTGGATAGGCTTCCTTGGTATATGAGACCATGGGGTGGTGCAGAGTCCATCGCTTGATGATAATGATAAAAAGTTGGAAGGAATACTTGGATAATAATTGGAATGAGTACTTGATAATAGTTGGAATAAGTAATTGGATAATAATTGGAATGAGTAACAATATAATAAATTAAATAAATACTTTGTTAGGAATAAAATAAGGATGTGGATGTGGGTAAAAATAAAAGAGGATTAATGATGTAACCAAATGACCTAATTGATTAAGTTGGTAAATAAATATGAAAAACCATATGAATGGATGGTAGAATCCTTAGTTGTCATTGAACAACCTGCTTAGTATTTGTATGTTACTATCTATTATTTCATATTATGAAGACAAGCATGATGCATCTTTAATTGCTTAAGTTATGCATGGTATTTAAGTTCTAATGCACTACTAGACCATGATAGAGTAAGTGCATCTAATTATATGGCATTAGCATGACTCATGTTAAGTATGATTTACATAACATGATAGAATCTTGTATACTAATGACTTCTATTGAGGAGGTAATTTGGCTTACTCAACATATAGCATATTGATGTTCCCGTTTTCTCGGTCACCTTCTCATTACCATGAGTTGAGGGCTATGTGTATATTATTGGGGAAAGCTAATAGTAGGCTTATCTCGACTTGGGTTTGAGGCTTAAGAGCATGGACATCTAGAGGGCCTGTAATGGACCAAGGTTTTAGGGTCATAGCTTATCTTGTTTTATACCTTAATAGCTTTGTATTTCTAATTAATCTATCTCCCTGTATATGACTATATCGGGCACCGTCAAGGTTCTATGGTGTAAACACTTTCTTTAAATATTTATGTATCTTATTCTTGTACACTCTACATTAGTTTTGGTTGGTTTGGTTTCTCAACCTTATATCTAATATGGGATAGGTGGTGGATGTCTATATTATGTTAGGTACGATAGTAGCACCCTGTTTTTTCTAGTGTGTTTAGTATTTTCCCCTTCTGTAATAATTTAAAATGAGTTTTCTCAATAGTAAAAAAATAATTATATTACACTATATTATTATCTTACTTAATATGTAGCATACTGATCATTCTTTTTATGGCTACTACTTATTCCCACTAGCAAAACACCTAAATGGGTTTGTTTAGATCTTTGATGATCCATTGGATGACTTTGATACATATGTTGTACTAATTAGGCAAGAGTGACTATTTTATCTTTGAGACTTGTGATATAGAGTCTGGTTATCTGGTTGACTAATTTGGCCTAAATGCCTTTTTAGGATTCTTAGTTCCCAATATATATCTTTTATATATTTTGTCTTTTTATTTGGGGGTAATCATCCAAATACTTTTTAAAAATTTATAAATTCATCTCATTCTCTATCTTACTATGTTTCAAGTGCTTAACTAAATAACCTTATATTCAACGTAAGGATAGTATGGTAATTTAGACTTATGTCAAGTATAATAGTAACACCTAATTATGTTGTTTAACACTCTACTCAAACAAAAATTTTCATTTGTCAATTTTTAGGGTATTATATTATGCGAAAGAATATTTTTGATCAACTTATTTGAAGTGCCAACCAAGTCTGATAGATAGAGGATGAATGTCAAAAAGGTTAGGATGACAACTATACTTTGAAAGTAAAAAAGGAATATCTTGAGGATAAAATAGAAGAGCTAGAAAATATGAATACCTCATTGAAGTTTACCTCAAATGATGTAGATATTTTTTGAAATCCTAAGGTATTAGATGAGAATATTGTCTCAAAAGAGAGACGCAATTAGCTTATGCTACAATAGAGTTGTTGAATGCTGATACTATCTGTATGGAAGGCAACCTTTGAAATGAAAGAAACTTTACCAATTAACTATATATCTTCCAAAATGAAAAAGTGGTTTATAAATGTCAAGATTATTTGAATGTAAGATAAAGCTAATAGGTCACTAATAGAAGAAATTAATTCCCTCAATAACAAGGTAATTGAATATGATGGCCTATGTGTAGAGATGGAAAAGGCTTTAGAAGATTAATGTGTAGTGACCAAACACCTATACTTGATAGTGAATAATAAGGAGATGTTAAATAATAGTGGAATAAGAAATTTTTAGAAGTAAGAGGCCATGCAGGTGCTTGAGTTATCACAAAAAGATACAAATGAGCACACGGATAAGGCTATTGTTGATGCTAAACAAATAGATTCTCACAAAGCTACTTGTTGAGTGAAGTGTTTACACATTATAAATGAAAAAATTAGTCTTAATGATATGATTATGGCGCCTTAGTGGTGTATGACGTGCTCAAGACATGAGTGAAGTATTGCTAACTATGAAATTATTATAAACAATTATACTCTAGTAAGGATTTATAAAACATACATGTTCCTAATGATGTTGAAGAGGAAGAGGTTAATATTGAATAATATGATTCTTAAAGAGCCTTCCATTTTTTTTATTTATTTTATTTATTATAACCTATTTATACCTTTGATATATGAAATTTCTCCTTAGTAGTTTTTTATCATGCATAATATATTACATTATCCATCCACTTATGTCAAGGCTAAAATATTTTTATAATAAGAATGGTGAAATACCTAGAATTCACATTCTTTAAATCTTTATTATAATTTGGTGGTGGCAAGCTAAAGTAGAGTTTGTTCTAGATACGATCGATTTATTAGATTGAATGGAGCAACCAAACCCCTCAAAATTAGGCTTAGTGCCCTCATCACCTTAGTTGAGGATCACACCATGGAAGGCTAGTCTTAATAGATAAGAAACTACCCGGTCTTCCTGAGTGGACTCAATAGCCTTGGTAGATCAACCAAGAACACTGAAATGCCCCGAAAAATTCCTAATTTTAAATAGTATATTTAAATGAGGTTTGATTATAAAATTTAATTTAGTAAATTATTTTATTTAAAATAAAAGGAAATTAATTAGGGAAAATCAAGAATAAATTTATAAGTGTTTTAATTAGGTGCAATTTTGGTATTTTTAATAATTAAGGATTTTATTTTGAAAATTAATTAAATAAATTATTTTATTTAAAATAAGAAGGAGAAAATAGTTCCAAATTAATATTATTTTTATAAATAATGTAATGGAAGAAAATTAGGGTGTTTTGCTAATTAAAATGGAATTTATGGAAAATCTATTAAAACTCCTATTTTAGCCTAAAAAGGGATTTAAATATTATTTTATTTAAATATTATTATTTTTAAATATCCTAAATTTTCAGATTAATTTAATTGGCGCTAATCTAATTATTTTTTCTCCTTTCCTTTTTTCCTTTTTTCTTTTTCTTTCTTCCTTTTTCTTTACTTTTTCTTTTTCCTCATCTTTTCCCCTAATGGGCCAGCCGTGACCCACTTCCCTTTTCTTTCCTTTCCTTCGGCGCAAGCCAGCCCGTGCCGCGTATCCTTCCTCCGCCCGTGGAACGCTGCATTTCGTTCCCTATTACGCCGAAGCTCGTTGTTTCATTTAAGCAATTTCCTACCCTTCTCCCGTCCCTCTTTATGCCGTGTTTGTCTTCTTTTCACACCCAAACTCTGCGTTTCATTTAAAAACCTTATTGCCCACGCCCGAACCGCCTGGTTCTTCCTCCTTTTCTTTCTTCCTTTTTCCTTCGGGAACCACCCGGCCAACCGTCTTCTTCCTTCTTCCTCCTTTCCCCGTTGTCGACGACGCCACAACGCTGGCCGCCATCAATGGCATCTTCGGATACGGTAATTAATACCGGCCATTTCTTACCTCATTGTCTTCCTCTTAACTCCAGGAATAAATTGGCATAATTATTGGACGTTAAATCTCGCCCATTTTTTCTCTACTGGTGTGCGAAATTCGAACCACCCCAAAACAGAAGTCGAGCCATTACTGCCACCGGCCACCCAAATTATTACATTCAACACTTCCATGTCGACCTCCAGCTCCTCATTATCCATTCCAACATCTATAAATAGTCTGGTTGTAGGAGATTTTGGGTTTTTTCTTCCCCGAGACCCTAAGCCCGAGTTGCTAGCTACCACAACTTCAAAAGCGTATTCCGCCGCCGTTAGCCAATCTCAGCGCCACCAAATCATCCCAAATTTTTTCCTAAAACTTCCTCTAATCAACTAAACCATTTTCAACCCTCGATTCTTCTTGCATGGGCCTCCATAGCCGTGCCAAGTTTGCTGCTCGTCTCACTAGAATTTTCACCCCGAAACCCTTAAGCCGCCGTCCGCCGCCATTTCCGCCACTTCTACTTCCCTCTGAACCACCCAAAAACTCCCTCTAATCCTTCTCCATCGAACCATAACCTTATTTTAAGTCCTCCCCTGCTCCTTCTCTTTGTTTCTTCATATTTTGCCCTCTTAGACCCATTTTCCGGCCACTGCCGTGCACCACCGCCGGTGCCGCCGCTTCCGACGACTCAAGGTGAAACCCTAGACCTCCTTAGACTTCCTTTATATTTATTTACCTTTGTTTTGTGTTATTTAAATTAATTCTTGGTCAATCAAGTATTTATTATTATTATTATTATTATTATTATTATTATTATTATTATTATTATTATTATTATTATTATTATTATTATTATTATTATTATCAGATGAAATATTAAGGCTAAATTTTCCTTGCAGATATAGAGAGTAGGAATAAAATAATTAGTTTCAAATTTAGGGTATGATTTGAATTATTATATGTTTTATTATTTTTATCATTTTTATTATCCTTATTATTTTAATATTATTATAAATAATATATGTTATTAATATTATTGAATGGTATTTTATTAATTAGGGGTAGAGTCAAAAATCCACTTTAAATTTTAAAGCTTATGCATTATTATTGTTATTATTATTATTATTATTCTTGATATTATCTCTATTTTAATAGTTAGTTAGTTAGTTATTATTATTATTATTATTATTATTATTATTATTATTATTATTATTATTATTATTATTATTATCTTTACTAATATTATTTTTTTGAAGGGGAGAAACCCTTATATCACCTTTTTTTTTGAATCACATTATTAATTTTAATATAATAATTTTTAATTAAAAATAAGGTCTTGGGATAAGTTAGAAATAATGGCACTCTTAAGAGAAAACCTAATCCTAGTATTTTTCCATAGTAGTTGAGCCCAACTAAAGCCCTAAGGAGGCGTAGGAACGTGCTCCAAGATCGGTGTCGATTCAAGTAAGGGTTTACTAAGGCCATTGTGTGCTTCTATGCATTATATGCTTCATATGTTATGCATTATATGTTTATGATTATTAATTATGTCGTATATGATATGACGTGGACTTGAAGTATGTTTTGTATGGGATGTGTATTATTTATGTGTGATGATGTGTGTTGTGACCCTGTAAGACATGCTTGTGAGGATGTTGATATGATTTGTGCTGGGGAAAATGATGAAAAATGAGGATGGAGAAAGAAGTTGAATAAGGAATGTGAGTTGACCTAAGTATTCCATTGATTCATGAGTAGAGGAATAAAATGGAGAATTTTAGGGTTTCGTGTATGAGAATCTGATTTATGATTTTTGAAGTTTTATATGGAGAATATTATTTATGGTTTTATATGGGGAAGTTTAATTTATGGTTTTGTATGATTTTGTGTGGGATAATTTAATCTATAGTTTTGTATGGAAGAATTTAATTTATGGTTTTGCTTGGGAGATTCTAAGTTATGATTTTATGTGGGAGAATCTAATCGATTGTAAGGTAAGGATGGATCTTTGGTTTTATGTGATTTGAATCTAGGGTTTGGTAAGGATGGATATTTGGTTTGGTATGGATTGATTTTAGGAATTGGTATGGACAAATCTTTGGGTTTTATATGGTTTGAATCTAGGTTTGGCATAGGTGAATCTTTGGTTTTTGTGTGGATTGAATTTATGGTTTTGTATGATGGAATCATGGTTTGTATGGTGGTATCTATAGTTATATGGTGGTATTAGGGTTTACATGGTGGCATTGATGGTTGTATGGTGGTATTAGGGTTTGCATGGTTGAAATTTAGGGTTTCACATGGAATTTTAAGGTTTGCATGAAAAAGGTTCGAAGGTTTGCATGGGGAGATTAATGTCTCCATGGGTATGAAATTTATGTGTGGAAAGTTAATTTGGGATGTAATGAAGGGAATGTAAGTGTTGTTTGGGTGTTTGAGTACTTGGGATGAAAAATAGCACGTGGATAAAATTAAGGGTACGAAGGAGACTAAATTAGGGTTTGGAATGATTAACTATGGGTTGTTGTGGTTAATTAGGGTTTGGTGTGGCTGATTGGGGTTTTTGTGTTATCATGTGTATGTGGTGATTAAAGTGTAATTATGATGGTGGAATTTTATGATTTGTGATGTGTAATGATTCATGCATGTCCAAGGTGAAAGCCTTTGAATAATATATTTAAGACACTAATCTTTTAAAGTGGAAGATTATTGAGTCGAGTCCAGACCGATCCACCGGTTATAATAGTGGTTAGGACATGAGGTCCTATATGTGACCGGCCCACCGGTAATAATAGCGGGGGTGACTCGAGCTCAATAAACACAAACCAATATCGTTAAAGCTCTTAAAAGATACTAATTACTTACAGTGGAACACCATGCGAGGGGGAACCGAACCGATCCACCGGTTAGGAATAGTGGTTAGGGTTTCTACCCTATATGTGACCGATCCACCGGTAATAATAGTGGTTAGGGCAGGATGCTCTATTGTGACTGATCCACTGGTAATAATAGTGGTTAGGGCATGATGCTCTATTGTGACCGGCCCACCAGTTATAATAGTGGGGTGTTCCTCTGCTTGCATGGATTGATAAAAGGCATGGTGTAAATCGGATTATGATAAGAGATTAATTAAACAATTAATCTGGATTATATGTGCCTTTGTACTTTTACCTGAATTGTTCATATACCTTTATATTGTAATGTTGGATTATGCCCTGTTATTAATCTGCATGGATTATGTGCTTGTGTGTTGGCCTTAGTGCTCGGTTACCTTACTCAGTACGTAGCATACTGATCACCCTTTTCATGGGTGCTGCTCATTCCCACGAGTAGTATGCTCTTCTGAATTTGTGCAGGTGGGCGAGATATCAGTCGGGGCTGAGTATTGAGTATGTTTGGTTCGAAGTTCGAGAGTGTTGTGGCTGTATTCATTCTTTACGCGATTTCATTCTTTTTGTTATTTGTTTGGCATAGTAATTACCATTTTCTGATTCATTACTCGATTGAGTATTTTAATGAACCTTTTATCGGTTGTAAGTTTAATTCTCTTTTGGAAATGAATTACATTTCTTGATGCGTACTCTGATTTTGTTTTACAACCGTTTAATGATTATTTGGAGTTTAATTTGTATTAATTTTGTAATTGATTGTTAATCTCTTCTTTAGCCTTAGCACTTAGTACTGGAACGGTTGGAGAGAACCGGTTTAGTACTAAGTGTGGCGGCAACATCCCCAGAATTCACGGGTTTTAAGTATTTCTATTTTAATTGCTTCCATTTTATAAAAAAAGTAGTGAATTTTGGGATGTTACAAACACACCTTGGGAGTCTGGGCATAGTAACTAAAAGAGCATCGATCTTTCATTTCACAAAGAAAGCTCATCTTTAATGCTTGACTATCCATTATATGAGGAATTATGTATGAAGCATTAGGCTTAGTGAGTGAAAGTACATCAGTCTGTCATCTCACTTAGCGTGATTGTGTTATGTTATTCATCAATGCTTTAGTGCCCATTTTTATGTGGACTTACTTGTAAAGACTTAAGCTTAGTGAGTGAAAGTGCATCAACCTTTCATCTCATGAAGTATTTCTGTCTTGAATGCTCAAATATCCATGAGGTCATATGTATAGATCTTGTCCAACATCCTCATTGTTTGAGGGCTTACATGTTTGATCTCAACTGCCCATTTATACGAGTAATTATATATAGAGTTTTTCCAATATCCTCATTATTTGAGGGATTTCGTATTTAGGTTCTACTAAACATTTTTATAAGGAATTACATATAGATATTTTTTTGGTGGATATTTTTTTTAGGGCTTATGTATTTGAGCCAAATTGCCCAGGTAGATGATAACTTTTGTAGAAAGCTTTTCTTGTGGCCTTGTTGTTAGATGGATTAAGCCTAAGCCTTGTGCTATTAGCAATCATATTTAGTATAAAAGACATTATGTAAACACACACACACACACACACATATACAAAACTCAATGCACATTCTCCATTTTCCATTTACTTCCTCTAGAAGCATTTAAACCTCATGAAGTAAACCATTTGTGGCTTCTTAACATTATGTTGCCATGAGATACCCCATACACCTATTGAGTAACACCATCATGTCACTTTCCTGTGAAATGCCCTGAAAATTTTTAATTTTAAAAATTATATTTAAATGAGGTTTTATTATGAAAATTAATTAAATAAATTATTTTATTAAAATAAAAGGGAATTACTTAGGAAAAATAAGAAGAAATTTATAAGTATTTTAATTAGGATAAATTTGGGTATTTTAGCTAATTAAGGATTTTATTTTTAAAATTAATTAAATAAATTATTTCATTTAAAAGAAGAATGAGATAATAGTTTCAAATTAATATGAATTTTATAAATAATTTAATTGAATAAAATTAGGGTGTTTTGCTAATTAAAATGAAATTTATGAAAAACCTTTTAAAAATTCTAAAATTAGCCTAAAAGGGATTTAAATATTATTTTATTTAAATATCCCAAATATTTTAATTAATTTAAATACCCAACCTAATTATTTTTTCTCTTTTCCTTTTTCCCTTTTTCCTTTTTCTTTCTTTTTCTTTCTTCTTCTTTTCTTCCTTACCTTCTCCTCGATTGGGTTTGCTTCCCACGGTCCAATCCTTCCTTTTCTCCTTTCCTTCGGCCAGACTAGCCTACTCAGTGACCGCCTCCTTCCTTCTCCCTCGCCGTGCTACATTTTATTTGTTTTTCCCACTAAATGCTACGTCTTGCCACCGTATTTTAATGATCACGCTTGGCCCAGTTCTTTCCTCCTTTTCCTTTCTTTCTTTTTCTTTTGGATCACCGGTCCAACCCTTTCTTCCTCCTTTCTTCTTCCCCCAGCCCCTTGCACTTGCCATTCCTGCTACCGACTTGCATCACCCATCCCTAGTTTTTTTCCACTACTTATGCCCTATTGATCGGCCATTTTCCTCCCTTTATCTCCCCCTGATTTGGCAAGCACATAGATCAATCTAACACCCTCTCTTATCGTGCGATTCTCTCTCTCTTTCAGCCAACCAACCCTTGCCCCATTTTGACCCCCACAGGCCAACCTTGGTGTCTGTGACCCTAACCCTACTTTCCTTAATCCCTCGCCGACCCACAGAACCCTACCCTCTCTTCTTTTCTCTATAAATATACCCATAATGAGCCTTTTGTCGAGCTCTTGATCCCTAACATAGAAAACTCCCCTTGTCGCTGCCTCCCCTTTAGACACTAGCCCTATTGCCTTCGACCAACGCCGCCACCCACTTCGTCTACCCAAACTCTTCCTTGCACTTCCCTCTAGCTAATCGAACATCCCATATCCCTCAATTCTTCCTGCACAAGCCACCCCAATTGTGTGAAGTAGCCTTCTCAAATAACCCTTCCTTCCACCTCTGCCACCCTTTGCACTACCCTTAGCCACCTCTTCTGCCACTATCGTCTCTTCTTTCACCTCCCATTCTCTTCTACAGACCCTCCTCTACCTTCCCTTACCTTTCTTTTCCTCTTTCTTCCTCTACTCCTCTCTTTCTCTTCTTCTCCTCCATTCGGCCACCACCATCGCCGCTGTGTGCCGCCACCTTTGGCTATGCCACCACCCTTATTCTGTCCCTCTCCACCTAGGCAACCCTAAACACCCCAACTCCCCACCTCCATTCTCCCTAATTTGTTCGCATCCTTCAACCTTTACCCTTTTCTTTCTTTTTTCCGGCCACCACCGCCACCTTTGTGCACCACCGCTAGTGCCGCCCATCCCCACCAACCTAAGGTTGAACCATAGACCCTCTCAACCCTTTTTCCTATTTTTACAAGCCTTAATTTATTTTATTTAATTTATTTGAATATAAATACTATTATTATTATTATTTATATTTTTTAATATGTATTATAATAATAATTATTATTAATGTTTTGATTATTATTTTTGCTGAGGGCTGAAGCCCTATTGTATTTTTATTTTGATTTTATTATTATTATTCTTATTGGTTCTATTATTATTATTATTATTATTATTATTAACAATATATGTTTATTATTATAATTATTTTTTTATTATTACTATTTCAAATTACTACTACTATTATTATTATTTCATTATTAATATTACAATTAATTTACTATTAGTTTTGCTATTATTATTATTATTATTATTGTTATTGTCATCATTTTTATTATTACCATTATTATTATTATTATTATTATTATTATTATTATTATTATTATTATTATTATTATTATTATTTTTCAAGTGTTAGTATTATTATTTTATATAGGGCTGAAACCCTACTGTGTCTATTTTGAATTATAGTAGTACTATTATAAATATCAAGTCTTATTATTATTAATATTATCAGTATTTGTATCATTAGCATTTATTATTATTATTAGTGTTATTATTATTATTTAATAAGTTAATTATTATTCAATGTAAGGTAGAAACCCTACTTCTTTTTTATTTTTGAATATTATCCTTACTATTATTACCATTATGGTTATTATTTTTTTGTAATATTATTATGGTTTTTATCATTATTATTATTATTATTATTATTATTATTATTATTATTTCATCATTATTATTATTACTAAATTTGGTTATTTATTTTACTAATATTATTATTAATATTATTTTGGTAAAGGGGTCAAAGCCTTATTTCAATTTGTTTTCAATAATGTCCTTTTTATTATTATTATTGTTACTATTATCATTATTCTTATTAATATTATCATTTATATTATTTTTAGTATCTTTACTATTATTATTTTAGTACCATTATTATTATTAGGGTAAAGTGTTCAACCCTATATTATCAACCTTTATAATAATTCTATTATTTCATATATCTTTAGTAAAGTTAGAAATTAGTTAATATTATTTTTATTAATATGTTATTATTTTATCAAAACCCTAAGGAGGCATAGGAGCATGCTCCAAGACCGATGTCGTTTTAGGTGAGGGTGTTACTAAGGCCTATTTTGTGTTGATGTGTATTATAAGCTTTGTATGTTATGCATCCTTTGTTTATTATTGTAATTATTTCATATTCGGTATGATGTAGAGTTGAAGTATGTTTTTGGTGTATTTATATGGCATGTGTAATATGTGATGAAATATTGTGGTATGTGATGATATGTGTTGTGACTCTATAAGACATGCATGTAAGGATGTTAATATGGTTTTTGTGGGGGAAAGGATGAAAAAGGAGGATGAGAAAAGAAGTTGACCAAGGGATGTGAGTTAACCTAAGTATTTTTAATGATCTATGACTAGAAGAGTAAAATGGAGAATTTATTGTTTTGTATGGGAGAATCAAATTTACGGTGTTATATGGGAGGATTTAATCTATGGTTTTGTATGGGAGAATCTAATCTATGCTTTATATGGGAGAATCTAATTTGTGGTTTTATATGGGAGAATCTAATTTATGGTTTTGTGTGGAAGAATATAATTTATGGTTTTATATGTGAGAATCTAATTTATGGTTTTGTATGTGAGAATCTAATTTATGGTTTGTATGGGAGAATCTAATTTATGGTTTTACATGTGAGAATCTAATTTATGGTTTTGTGTGGGAGAATATAATTTATGGTCTTATATAGTAGAATCTAATTTATGGTCTTATATGGGAGAATCTAATTTATGATTTTTTATGGGAGAATCTAATTTTTGGGTTTTATATGGTTTGAATCTAGGGTTTGGTATAGATGGATATTTGGTTTTGAGTGGATTGAATTTAGGGTTTTGTATGATGGAATCTTGGGTTTTCTATGAAAGAATTGATGGTTTCATATATATGGACTTAGGGTTTTACATGAAAAATTCTAAAGGTTGCATGGGATGTATAAAGTCTGCATGGGAGTGAAATTTACGTATGGAAAGTTGATTTGGGATGTAAGGAAGGTAATGTAAGTATTGTTTGGGTGTTTGAAGACTTTGGATGAAAAATAGTACGTGGAGCATTATAAGGATACGTAGGAGGCCAAGTTAGGGTTTGTGTGGACAATTAGGGTTTGGTGTGGCTGCTTAGAGTTTTGTGGTATCGTGTGTACTTGGTGAATAAAGTATGATGATTAATATGGAATCTATGATTTGTGATTTGTGAAGTGTAAAGAGAATGATTCATGCATGTCCAGGGTGAATGGTTTTGAATAAGACACTTAAGACATTAATCACTTAAAGTAGAAGATATTGAGACGAGACCAGTCGATCCACCGGTTACAAATAATGGTTAGGGTTTTTACCCTATATGCGATCGATCCATTGGTTATAATAGTGGTTAAGGTTTTTACCCTATGTGTGGCTGATCCACAGGTTATAATAGTGGTTAGGGTATGTTGTCCTATGTGTGACCAGCCCACTAGTTATAATAGTGGGTGATCCTGAGCTCAATAAAAACAAATCATAGTTTTTGCTAAGGCACTTAAAAGATACTAATTACTTATAGTAGAACACCATGTGAGTAGAAACCAGCCGATCCACCGGTTAGGAATAGTAGTTAGGTTTTTTTACCGTATGTGTAACTGATCCGCCGGTTATAATAGTGGTTAGGGTTTTTACCCTATATGTGATTGATTCATCGGTAATAATAGTGGTTAGGGCATGATTCTCTATGTGTGATCGGGCCACTAGTTATAATAGTGGGGTGTTCCTATACTCGCATGGATTTGATAAAAAGTATGGTGTGAATCAACTTCTGATCAGAGATTAATTAAGTAATTGAATTGGATTATATATGGGCCTTTGTACTTTTACCCGGATGGTCATATGCATTTATGATACCATGTTGATGGATTATGCTCTTTTATTTCTTATGCATTATTTATATAATTTTATGTGCTTATGTGTTAGCCTTAGTGCATCTGTTACCTTACTCAATACATAGTATACTGATCACCCTTTTCATGGGTACTGCTCATTCCCATAAGTAGTATGCCCTTTTGACTTTGTGTTGGTGGAGGATACATCAGTCAGGGCTGGGTGTTCAATATGCTTTGGCTAAAGTTCGAGAGTGGCGTGGCCATATTCATTCTTTATGCATTTTATGTCCATTTGTTAGTTTGTTTGTATCGAATTTATCCTTTTTGAATTATTACCTTGTCTTGAGTATTTTAAATAATTCATTTTGCGTACTCTGATTTTTGTTTTACAATTGTTTAATGCTTATTTGGAATTTAGATTGTCATAATTTATAATTGATTATTAATTTTCTTTAGCCTTAGCACTTGGTACTGGAACGGTCGGAGAGAACCGGTCTGGTATTAAGTGTGGCGGTAACATCTCTAGAATTCACAAGTTTTAATTTAAATTCTTCCGCTTTAAAAAAAAGTAGTGAATTTTGGGGTGTTTCATCCTGTCACCCTTGGTTTCTCCTCATCTTCTGTTAATTAGGAATCCCATTAGTAGCGTAGTCATAGAAAATGCTTAATTGGAGTTTGCTAAGGGATGGTTGATCTAATATCATGTTATACATAGACAAACAAGTAATCACTACAAAGTCTATCTTAATGGTCCTTTGAGGCCCTAATGTAGGAATTGTTAAAGTGAGATCCACTAGTCCCTTTAATATTATTATATTATTAGTAAATTCCTCTATGGATGAAGTATTATTTATTAAGAATTTATTTGGAACTTCTAATTGCTTATTAGATTCCTTAAAGATAACATCTCTTGAGCTGCTAATGTCTAAAAGAACCCTTTTCATGATACATTTTTCAATTTGCACTTCCATAAATAAACAATCATAATGATGATTGACAATACTTGGAACATCATCCTTTTATGTGAAGCTGACTTATTGTTCACAAGTTATTTCCCTCTTGCTTTTTAAATGGAAGTAAACTCTTTTATTTCATGATTTTAAAGTTGCATTACTTGCTTTTTTCTAAGGAATCCCCCCCAACAATAGTATGAATCATCTCTTGTGGATCTTTGTTTTGAGGAGGTGGAGAAAACTATCAACCAATACCTATCTCTTGTTTTTCCTATGCATGTTTGTGCATAAAATCGCAAATGATCCTTGAGTATGGGTTCTTCTATGACATCTCTTAAAGACTGACAATCCTTTGTAGCATTCTTGAACTCCTCATGGTAGGCACACTACCTTTCATGGTTTTTTTGTTTCATGTCAATATGTATAGGAAAGGTCTTAAAAAATGCTTGCTGGCCATTTTCAATATTGAAAATATGTGAGATATTGGATATTAATGAAGGAAAAGTGTTAGGGGTCTTGTACTAGGATACCTTACCCACCAATGGTGGACACTGATTCCATGTGGGTCAGCCACACTATAATCTTGTACATAAATAATATGTATATATCCCCTTATCAGTCATAGCCCAATAGATAAGGAAATAAGTACAATGTGAAAAGATAAAAAAACCGGGCAACCCACCCTAATAAATCATAGGTAGATACCTCTTGAGTTAAAGAAAAAGGCTAAAAAAAAATCTTAGACCATTATTATTAAATTCAAAGTGATATCACAAATTATATTTTATTTCACTATAACTAATCAAGAATTTCTAAGTGATAACACTAAACACAACACATAACATACAAGCCACCAATTGGGTATTTAGAGATGATACCAAACTTATCTACTTGTCATTTTGATCCATGTTACATTAACTTTAAGCAAAGTTGAAATCTTGATTAAAATTTTACAATTAAATGGGAACATTAATAAAGAAGTTTAAAAGCAGGAACATTAAATAACAAGAAAACATTGTGACCTCAAGTGAACCAATAGTTCAATTGTGAGGCTAGGTAGATTGGTGGCACCAAACTTGAAGAGAAATATTACAAAATAAAACAAGTAGATTTTTTGGTCTAATTGATTTACCATTCATAAGAACCTATCAATGGGGGTTTTTCAAAGTAGTTGATGGGTCTAAGTAAGACCAAACTACTCTGGTAACAAAGTAACCACTTGATGGATTTGGAGGATATATTGATTGCCCATGGTAATTAGTCAACTTGTTCATCAAACCAATCACCTTTTCTCACTACCATTCGATTATGAATTCTAAACCGCGTAAGTATTCACATAACTAGTCAATAAGCTATAGTATCTATTTAACTAGTCAGGGCGAAATAACCCCTAGATACATGAACCACAAATAATCAAAGTCATAGATCTTTTCTAAATTAGTACTATCATGCTTCTATGGTGTGAAACATATATATAAAAAACATAATCAACATATGAATTCACATAAATCATGGTAGGAGTTAATACTTACAAGATCATACTTTAATTTCACCAAAGTCATGCATATTATCAAATACTTAAACATACCCACAAACCTTAAAAAATTGAAACGAGGTAACATGCTCAAATCCAAGTATGGAACATAATACATACACATCACAAAACATATAAGGCACTTGATTCTACAGGAAAGAACTTAAGACCTTATTCATATTAGAGATAAGGATTCCTTGCCTCTATGGAAATCTTATAGCATATAAATACTCCTAATTTGATGGCACTATCAAACCTCAATTGCCTAAGCGAATCAAGAACCAAAGAAATTAAATCTCTTATTCAAAACTTAATAAATAAAAGAAAAAATAGCATAACAAAACCTTTTCTCAAAATATCATAATCCTTCCTTATTTATGAGAAATAGTGAAGAGCTAAGGATAAGATTATGAGAAGAAAGGAGAGATGAGAATTGATAATAGATGAGAAGAAAGGAGTCAACCCTCTGTTTTTCTGAACAAAGAAGAAAAAAGAAGATAATGGAGAATATCTCTGCGCTTAACATAATTTACCAAGTGAAATGGAGAATAAAGCAAATGTAGAAGGTAAGAAGCATAAATGAATTAGGAATAGAGAGTATAGAAGAGAGTTGGTCGATATCCACAAGGAAAGATAAATCAAAGACTGATTTGGTTGAGTTTGGACAACCAATTGTAAGAGAAATACATGATGAAGTGAGGGAGGTATAATTTAGTTAGGTTGGGACATGTCAAAGGGATTTTTTTAGTTAGGAGATATGGAGTAGGAAACAAAAAATGCAACCATGGATTCTATAGGAGAGAGGAAAGTGTGAGGGAGAGAGGAAATGTTAGAAATACCATTAAAGTTCTTTTAGGGGAAATTTTAGCTAAATAAAATAATGGAATGATGTAAATAATGTAAAAATAATCCTAAAGAATCAAAATATTCTCATTAGCATAAACGGATTCTAATTAGAGTTTTTATACACATTGGAAAAATATTAGAATCAAAATCAATAAAGTTTATAAAATTGTTGGACAACTAGTCGATTGGTTTGAACAAACCTATTGATTGGTTCATCGTGGAATAAAAATGTTAGTTTATTAATGTACCGGTTAATTGGTCAGGAAAACCAATCCATTAGTGTGCTTGAACTTCGTATATTTATAAGAATTCAAGTTCTTTACAAAACTGATACTAATTTATTTTATATTATCATATTTTTAAACATATTTTAAAGTGTTTTAGGATGGGGTATTACAACATTACCCCTGTAAAAGAAACTTCATCTATGAAGTCTACAAAGGAAATACTATAGTAGCTTAAAAAATTAATAAATCCTAAGCCATCAGGAAAATTAAAATAACACCAAAGAGTTAGTACATGAGAAAAATGTACTACTCCCTTAAAAGAGGCATTTGTTACCCTTGCAATGCACATAAGTGAACAACTCTAGATAATTCGTCTTGATATCATCCTTGGACTCCTAAGTGGCATCTATAACTCCATTTCATGACCACAAGATCATCACTAGTGGGATGGCCTTTTAATGTCTGTTGATTTTTGGTATCAAGCATGTTGAATAGTTTCTCCTCATATGACAACATATTATCAAGCTCAATCATCTCCACCTAGATGATGTGAGATGGATCTACCATATACCTCCTCAAGTGAAAGATATAAAAGACATTTTGCATGCATGAAAGCTCAAAAGTCAAGGTTAGTTAATAAGAAACCTCTAAAACTTAGTCTAATATATCATACCATTCAATGTACCTTTGAGCTGAACTTGGTCTTGTGACAAAAACTCATCACACCCTTTTTTGGAGAAACCATCAAAAGGACTTAGTTTCCTACCTTATACCCATTTATCATCCCTTATAGATCTACATTACTATTATACCTATCCTAGAAAAACCTTTATATGATCCCAAATCAACTTGATATGCTTGACAATATCTTCGATCATATTTTATCCTAATACTACTTTCTCTTTAAGCTGCTCTAGTATAATGGAGTACGACACTTTCATCCATAGAGTTCCTTGAAAGGTGATATTCTTATGATTGTGTGATGAATATTGTTATAGGAAAATTCTACAATGTTAAGATGATCCTGCCAAATGACTTAAAACTCAAGTATGCATGTCTAAAGTATATCCTCCAACATCTAGATAGTGCTCTTTTTCTGACATTATTTAGCAAGATGGAATGTAGTGTTCATCTTTAGCTCTGTCCGACAATTAGCTTGCAATTTGCGCTATAACTATGATATAAATCTGGAATCTCAATTTGATACAATTCCATTAGGTACCCCATGGAATCGTAGCACATGTTTTAGGTAAGCACTGACCATTTGTTAAAAAATATAGGTTAACTTTATCGGTATGAATGCTATCAACATAGTGAAGTAGTCAACTACATCCTAGACTGAATCTGAGCTACTATAGGTCCTTAGTAACCAAATTAAGAAGTCCATTGACACATTATCCTACTTTCACTTAGGAACTTCCAACATTTGAACCAACCTTACCGATCGCTTTTCCTCAATTTTGACCTTAAGATAAGTCAATTATCTAGTAGTAAACTCTCCAACCTATTACACCATATAAGGCATCTTTAGGTCCTTATACAACATATCCCTACCATTATGGATGGAATAAGGTGCATGATGAGCCTTGTCTAGAATTTTCCTCTTTAGCTTCTAACTACTCAAAAAAATGCACCATCACCCTAAGAAACATATACTACCATCCTCAAAAACTTGAAACTCCACTAATTGACCCTCTACTATAGCCTTTCTGATCCATTTGAGCTTAATATCTCTTAGCTGACTAGCTTATATCTATTTAAAGATGGTTAATGTGATTGGGAGGGTTCTCATCCTCATCTTAAAATACCTAAACCTAATGATATTAGTGTTCATATCCTAAATCTCATACCAAATATAATTTAAAACCATAGAGGAACTAGGGAGTGTGAAGTCTTCCTATTAAGAGCATCAACTCCAAATAATAGTACTTGACCGACTCTAGCCTTCTCTACTATCTTATATTCAACTCTAGTCAAGTGCAGATGTACTTGAAGCTCTTATGGTTTGTGAAGAACTTATGCTACACTCCATACAAGTAATGTTTCATGATCTTCAAGGCAAATACCGCAACAGTTAGTTTAAGGCCTTGAGCCAACTAATTATGTTCATATCCTTTCAACTGGCACAAAGCGTAGGCCACTACCCTACAATGATACATCAAAAAACATCTTATACCATGCTTGGATGCATCAATATATACCTCAAATCTGTATATAATTGATGAAAAGGTAAGCATTAGAGTTAAAGTCAATCTCCTCTTGAGATCCTTGCAGGCCTCGGTGCACTTATTGCAACACCCCTATTTTTCACTACAAGAAAATTCTTTTTAAAATAGTGTGGAAGTTGTAAATACTAAACACACCTTGGAAAAAAAGGAGTGCTACTACTGTACCAAACACAGGATGGACATCAATCGCTCATCCCATGTTAGATTCAAGACTAAAACCACACCAACAAATTTAAAGTAGAGTGTGTAAGATTAATTTACATCAATTTTTAAAATAAATGTTTACTACATAGGACCTTGTTGATCCCTAACATAGTTAAATATATTGAGAATGATAAGCTAAGAATATAGGGCTATATAAGTAGAAAAATAGTTAGGATATGACCCCAAAACCATAGTTTGTCATAGACAACACAAAAACCTTTAGATGTCCACATATTCAAACTTAAGCCCAAGATGCGGTAAGCCCACTACTAGCCATCCCTAAATACCTGCACAAGACCCTCTAATCATGGGAATAAGCATGTGATTGAGGAAATGGGCATGTCAGCATGCTACATATTGATTAAGCCAAGCTACCTCCTCAATAGAAGTCACACATATATAAGGTTCTATCACATCATGGAAAGCATAATTAACATGCATTATACTAATGCTAAATAAGTAAGGGTATCTAATCTATCATGATAAGATAATGCATCAGGATTCACTATCATAACTCAAGCAACTCAAAATGTATCATGATCATTTTTATAGCACAATATTATAGGTAATCACCCTCATGTACTAAGTAGATTACCTAGATGAACTCTAGGGTTTATTTTCTAACTTACTCAAACAATTAGGTTATACCATTTCTAATCCATATACTTATATAGGTCATCATCCAGTCATTCATTCTAATTATTAACTAGTTATTCATTCAAGTCATTATCCATGTATTTATTCTAACTTTTATCATTATTTTCATCCAACCATTTATTCTAATCATTACCTAATTATTCATCAATCAGCAATGGACTATGCACAACCTCATGGTCTTACATACCATGAAAGCCTATCCAAACCGAGGGAGAAAAAGTCTAGGCCCAAGCTAATAACCACAATAGACATAAGTCTAGACCAAAGCCAACCAATATAGACATAAGTCCAGACCTACTTCAACCACCTACATAACTAGACTTTTTAGTATCGATAAACCATAGTACATTAGTAGTGTCTAGAGTATGTAACGCACAAGGATTTATAATGATCCTTCTCAATGGAAAAGCGTTAAGGTACCAATAAATGCCGGGAGGGTGACTAATCCCTAGTAGCTAATTGAGGTTCGAATAATCCAGACCTATACACAGCTTGATTTTCTTTCGCTTTATGTGATTAATACCTTATTCTTGAGGTTACATGATCACACAAGGCCCATCCAAGGAGTAAGAAAGATATTCACATATTTCTTCAATATTAGTCCTTTCTATCCCCCAACCATGTGTGAGGTTTCCTTTTTATCTTGTTTAGTATTAATCATGCTAATTATATTACTGCATCTAAGCATATTCATTATTTCACCACCCTACTTCTCAATAGCTATTACATTTCATATGTGGTACTCCACTTTAGGCCTTTTCATCACCTATTGTATATGTAATAAATCATGGTCCATTTAATCCATTCATTAGGTCATTGATCCCATCTTAACATATGTATTTTAATCCTTAAATAATCATATAGAAATCCAATGCATAGTCTCAAAGCATTTCCAAACTTTGGAGAACAAAATCACACAACCTAACCAAGCAAGTCGATCAGTCTTGCCCAACCAATTAATCAATTACATCAACAGATCAATTAGTCTGGCTTACATAGATAAGACTTTCCTCAAAGTAGTTGATTGGTTTGGGAAAACTAGTCAACTCTTTATAAACCACTCAATTAGTTCTGTCTAACCAATTGGCGAGTTTAAGTAGAGAGTAAGAATAGGGTCTCTAAAGCCTAACCAGTTAATGGGTTGGGAAAACTAGGTTACTGCCCTAGGAACTAGTCAATTGGTTTGACCTAGTTAGTTGATGGGTTTTAGTAGAGAACAATAATAGCGTCTCTATAGGCTTACCAATCAATGGGTCCACTCAACTAATGAACTGTTCTAGGAATTAGTCGATAAGCTTAACCTAACTATTTGATCATTTTTCTCACTAATACCACCAACCAGTTATTTTCACACAGATCATGCTTATAATTCTTTATCATACCGGCCATAAAAATTTTTAAACATCATATAATATATTTTTAGCTTAAATTAGTTGCATATTTCATTATTAATCATAACAACCTAATCTTTCGTCTAGATTCATGATTTTCACTTAAAATGCATAGTCTAACCATTAAATATAGTTCTGTGAATTCATATATTCATGCCAACATAAAATATCAAACTTAAAGAGCTTCATAACATGCAACTTTACTCATAACCCATTTAAAAAATAAGAATGAATTACTTGATGTAGGCTAAACTTTCCTCAAACAAGAAAACAAAGCCTGTGAAATCCTCAACTTTCAAAACCATATAAATAACAAGTTTTACTCAAAATTTCATGAATAAATTATATAAATCCAAACTTAGAATAGAAGAGAAAATTGAACATACAACACCTAAGGGAAAATAGAGGGTAATTCTACTAAACCACTCAACCTTTTTCCTAAATCTAAATCTTTCTTGCTTAACAATTAAAACAAGACAAAGCTAGGGAAAGTTTTAGAAGAGAAAAATAAATTTGGATGCAAGTCTTGAATTGAAGACGGAGAAGGTGAATCCTAGAGAGTTAAGTAATTTAGTGGCTAAAAGAAAGGTGGATGGAAGGGGCGACTAGGGTTATTTGTAGCTAACAAATCAATATAAATCACAAGTGTAGTTACGAACATATCAAAAACTCTAACTCTTAAAATTTTAAGGTGAGTTAAACAGACATATTTCATACATGATATGCTAGCCTACCCTATAGAGCTCAAATGGTAATTTTAGAGGAGTGTAGGTCAATTTTTCTAGAAATGAAATACACAAAAGGGGAATTGAATGTCACCTTGGAAGGAATCTCTCAACTAAGTAGAATAATTCTGTGATTGAAGTAATGATCCTATAAATTTGTAGAGGAGAGAGGTTGAAGAAGACAAATCTGAGGTTATCTCCCCCATTAGTATTCCCAATAAACTCCTCAGATCAATTCGAGGTAGTATTTTTAAGCTAAATATATTATGAAAAAGGTTAAGAATCTCTTTATCAAGGTGAGAGAGATTCACAAATCTAAATACATGAATCAAATAGAATAGCTTAAATAATTGAAAAGGATCAGAAACATCCCAACACAATAGGAAAAAATAATGTAAACTGGTTATTATAACTATTTACTAACCATAAAGTAAATCTTGATCCCCCAAGTAATAGTTAACTATGAGACAACATCATTATCATCAACATAATCTAGTTGAGAATGGTAACCCCAAAATTTTCCATCTAATCACCAAAACATAATTCAAAGTATCACAGTAACCACATAAATATAGTGTCGGTATGGTAAAGTACTGATAAAAAAGACTACCAAAAATATAGTAAGGGCTTATGCTCCAAATTAAGGTCGTAAAAAACATGGTACATAATATACTTTGATAATTTAAATTCACACTCATTATTATCACATTATGAGGCATCACATAAGGAGTCATGGAAGACGCAATAATATAAATTATGCATTATATTCATAAAGAATAATCCACATTATTAATCCACTATTTAGTTACCACATACTTTTCGATCATTAACATGTTCTATTCAACCACACCTAGATCTCGATCATAAAAAAAATTCAGGGAAGCATAAGATATATAATAGAATACCACATCCACCACACATAGGAAAAATGAATCAAGCTAGCTTTTTTTTCCATGGAAACTACACCCATCACAACTTGAGTGCATTTTCAATGAGGTGTAACATAGGTTAAGATACCACATCCACCATATGTAGTCTGAACTTATCTAGTGGGATTGTACTAGGATACCTTACCTAAAAGACCTTGAGTGCATTTGCTATAAAAAATACATAAAAGTTAGGATACCACACTTACCTATGTGATAGATATACGAAGTGCCTGTACGCTTGTATAGATATACCTCACCCACTTTACTTGAACACTGATGTTATGGCAACCTTCTATACCTAAAAGATATGCCCATAACCTTTATCAACCATAACTCGGTAGAGAAGGAAATAGGTACTGATTGAAAGGATAAAAACATAGGGTAACTTGGCTACAAACTCCTGGTTCAATACCTCATAAGTTAGAGAAAAAAAGATCACATGAAATCTTAATTCCCATTATTATTAATTTTTAAGTGATATCACAAATCACATCTCCATTCCATTAACAACCAATTGGGTTTTTCTAAGTGATAGCATCAAACACAACTCAAAGTAAATAAGACACTATATTTAGT
The DNA here is from genome assembly GCA_039764185.1 of Tamarix austromongolica. Classification (NCBI taxonomy): domain Eukaryota; kingdom Viridiplantae; phylum Streptophyta; class Magnoliopsida; order Caryophyllales; family Tamaricaceae; genus Tamarix; species Tamarix austromongolica. The sequence goes on along the minus strand of CM077808.1, from coordinate 3,742,639 downwards.
GTTTAGAGGTAATACCAAAGTTAACCATACAAGGCATCCAAGTCATACCACAATATTCATCATTTTATTTCTTATTAGTTCTAATTATGCATGTATAATAGCATAGTATAATGTCTTAGACTAATAGAAAAAAAATAATAGAATACCTAAAGAAAGATCAATAAATATCAGATGAACATGGCATGATAAGGCTAAACAAGACCCAAAGAGAAAAGAAATACTTGTCGAAACCATTTAACCGGTGATCCAATCAATTGACTACAATTAAGAATAAGTCGATGGTTTAGCCAAACCAATCAATATGGTTAGATAGAGACCAAAACCACTATAGTCGAAAAATAAAAAGTTAAAGATTTGGTAAAGGCGTTCAACTATTTCTAAAACTAGTCAATGGGTTTCTTAAATTGGTTAAATATTCACAAAAGCTAGCCGATGTGTCCATCAAACAATCCATTATCCAGGGAAACAAGTTAATGGGTTTAACCGACCATTCTATGGGTCTAAGAAATATAATTGTAACACCCCGAGTCAATACGACCACACGGGGGCTACCTTGGAGCACTTTCAGATTGATCTGATGGCCAACATGCTTAACTGTGGAGTTCTTAGGATGTAATCACCAAAAGGATGGTATACCATGTTGAAATAAGTAGCCAAATCAATCCTTATAACACTATGCTAAATTTGGAGGTATTACAATAATACCCAAACATAGACATATCACACCTATAAAATCAAATGCTTCCTCGAATATTCCTATCATGCTCATATTTGGTAAAACACATAAAAGACATATTTCGCATATAAAATCACATAGATAAATGGTAGAAGAATCAATCCACATCATAATAATCCAAAATCACCAAACACATGCTCAAAAGTAAAACACTTAGAAACATGCTCCTACTATAAAGATACGACATTCCACATGCTCAAATTCAAGGAATTAAGAATATACATATGCATCGTAGAACATCGAGAACCTAAGACCGTAATAAACAATAAAATTTGTTAGTCATATTAGAGGTAAGGATGTCTTATATCCAAGTGAAAAGTTCTATTAAAATATTAACTACTTACTTCATGGCTTAACCCAATCCTCTTAAATTCTTAAGGGAAGAAAAAATCGAAATGCTCAAAACCTTTTTCTTAAAACCAAGCTAAAATGAAATTAGAGAAAGCACAACTCAAGATTTTCTCAATAATAATTTTAAGAAAATCTTGAAAAAAGAGAAAACATGGGATTGCTAAAACTAATATTAAGAAAATATGGAAGAGGAAAACAATAAACCAAAGGAGGGAACCTAAGAGGCTATCCTTTATTTTTTCTCAAGGGGGAAAAGAAGGGAAATGGAAAAATTGACAAACTCTTAGAAAATTAACCAATGGGAAGAGGGGAAATTGAGCTAGTGTTAGTGGCAAGGGTTTAAATGTATCTGAAAAGTGAAGCCCAAGGGATTGGAGGTTGATATATCTTAAGGGAGGTGAGAGGGATAGATACCTTTGGCTGAGTGTGGAGACAAAAGTGTAAGAATGTTAATAATGATAGTGAGAGAGGTAGAGTGAATTCAAGTGGTGATCAAGGTAGGTATGTTAGAGGGAGGGTGGAGAATAACTTGCAGACAAATATGTTTGCTAGCGGAGAGAGAAAGGAGATAAAGAGAGAGAGAGTATATGAGAAAGTACCTTAAAAGTATTATTTGGAAAATTTTATCTAAATAAAATTATAGAAAAATCTAACTAATGCTAAAATTATCCAAAATCACTAAAATATGTTGATTAATATAAATATGCTCTAATTAAAAGTTTTCATAAATATGAGAAAAAGAATCGAAGGTAAAATCTAAAAATGATATGAAATCACAATATAATAAGTTGATGAATTTGGGTAATTGGTTGACTGAACGTCCCAAAAATACAAATGTCAATTCTTGTTCATAATTATCAATTGGTTTGGAAAACTAGTTTATTGATATACCCAAAATTCACTTTTTTACCCAAATTTTAAGCTCTTTTCAAAACCTAAATCAATTTATTTTTGTTTAAATATCATTTTAAATAAAATTTTCATTATTTTAGGGTGTAGTATTACTACATTAGCCCTCTTCAAAGAGTGTTTTTCCCTAAATTCTATAAATGAAAATTTATTATAACTTAAAATATTTTGAAACCTTGTGCCATCAAGAAAAGTAAAATAACACACCAAGATAGAATGAGAAGAAATAGTACAATCCCTTTAGAAGGGATTGTTCTGACCATGCATCGAAACTAAAGAAAATTCTATATTTACTTGGTCTTATTATTTCATCATACTCCTAGGTAGCATCTTCAATTGTATTATGTGACCACATAATCTTCATTACTAGTATAACCTTCAAATATGTCTCTTATATCTCGGTATTGAGGATCCTTAATGTTTCTCCTTATGCACCAATGCGTCATCAAACTAGATAGTCTCTAGTTGAAAGATATGTCATGAATGTGTCATGTACTTCATCAACTAGAGATGTGGAAGACATTATGTATGCACAAAAACTCAATAGATAAATCAAGATAGTATGTAAATTCTCCAAATGGTCTAAAATGTTGTACGAACCAATGTACCTCTACCTAATATAACTTGTCAAACTAAAGCACATCACTCCTTTAGTGTGCAAGACCTTAAAATGTACTAGTCGCCCACCTATTGCAAAATTTCCTCCTCTATAGGTGTACATAACACTTCTACCTTTCTTGGGAAGCCTTCAACATATACTAAATAAGCCTAATGTGGTTTGAAATTTCATCTATCCTATGAGGTCCCAATATAATCATATAAGTTGATTCATTCTAGGATAAGGTACTATGACATGTTTGTGCCTCCAAAAGGTGTCATCCTTATGCTTGTATGATGATTTTGGTTATAGGAAAACTCAATCAAGTTTAGAAGATCCTCCCAAATTCCCTAGAACTCAAGTATGCATACACAAAGTATACCTTCTATGGTCTTAATAGTACACTCAGTTTGATTATATTTCAGGGGTGGAAGGTAGTACTCATCTTTTTCTATGTCTCCAAAGCTTCCTGCAATTTCTTCTAGAAGTGTGATATGAATTTCGAATCTTGGTTTGACACAATGTCTTTAGTTACCCTATGACATCACACCACGTGCTTCCTATAAGTACTAGCCATCTATTGATGCTCTAAGTTAACTCATCACTATAAATACTATCAACCTAGCCTACTACTGAACTATAACATATATTTAGTTTGAACCACTACAAGTCCTTGGCATCCTAACCTAAAAATTTATTAACATGCTATCCTATTTCACTCAGGTTCCTCCAACAGCTACACCAACCTAGTTATGTGCTTGTGCTAGATCTTGAACTTTTTGAAAATCAAGTATCTAGCCATAAAGTTTCCAACATTTTTCCTTACGCGGGGACACAAATAGATCTACTTTGGATTCTTACATAGTTTAACTTCTCCAAGAAAGATAGGATAAGGTGCACTATAACCCTCCTCAATAATCTTTCTCTTAACCTCTCCATAGATCTAAGGAACTCACCACCTACATTAGAAGTAAATGCTACCATTTTGTTGAATCTAAAACCCCATCATTTCCCTCTTCTATAGCTTGTGTAAACCTCTTAACCTTGATGTAACTAGCCTAACTAGCTTAGGTATCATTGTAGATGGAATATGTGATTGAGAGAGTGCTCATCCTCATCTCAAGATCGTCGAAATCAATTATCTTTACATCCTTGTCTAGAGGCTCTTACCATACTCAATCAATGATTACTAATGAACTCAAAGAGTGTGAATTCTTCATAGTAAGAGCATATGTTAGTTTCTCTTACCCTGATGATATGTTGGCCCAAAATTGTAGGCCTTGACTAACTTTAGACATCTCTATTGTCTCTTATTCAACTCTCACTAAGAAAATATCTACTTTAGGCTCTTATGCACCATGAATAAATTAGAATAAGCTACATGCATTGTGACAGATGCACACAATCCTGTCTTCTTAAGCTATATCATCAAAACCATGTTAAGAAACCTTAGGTCATTAAGTATGTAAAGCACCTTAGCAGAAGTGAAGGCTACTGAGTTATCCCATACTTGAGTAGTCACAAGACTAATAAAGGTAAACAAAATGAGCGAAAGGAAAAAAAAATTTACCAATTAAAATTTATAGGATCATGAAAACAAAACCTCTAATAGAAATGCAAACTAAAAAACCAAAAGCTTTGATACAAACTAAAACACATTTAGGAATTAATATTTTTTTAAAGAGTTAGTTATAGTAGAAAAAATAGTAAAAATGTAAGGTTTTACTACCACACTTAGTGCAATTATAGTTTCCTTTACTAATTTTATTCAAGTCTTAAGGCTAAAATTTTACCCTACTTAAATTATTAAAAACAAATATAGAAACCAAAATAGAGAGTACAAAGAAAATTGATATCATTATGATAATACAAATAATTAGGGTTTATAAAATTTAAATGAGAGAAAATACAGGGCATAAGAGTCGAGAGATATTCAGATCAAAGATACTAGGTATAGAACCAGATAATCCTAACTCTTAACCCAAAATTGTAATCTCCAAGCTTCTCTAACAAGCTATAAAGTCACCATTACTTATTGAATTAGTAGAGGATTATAAAATGAAATCCATTAGTATAATATTACTGTGTAACCCACTATACAAACTAAAGATGAAATGATCAAGAGGAGAATATAAAAGGTGTCCCAATAAGACCTAGTATGAAATCTATATATATAAGTGATGACTAAGATATGATAACCATATTAGATAAAAAAATATCACGGAGGTCATATACGTCTTATGAAATTTAATTTAAATTATAAATAAAAACATTTCAACTAAGAATCCATGGGATTCTTTTTAATGTAACGGTAACTTGAACCAATTTTATTGCAATAACTATAACATTCACAATATATCTAGTAACTAAACATCACTATGAATATTTTTCATTGGAAATAAACGAATAAGTGATTACAATCATTTCAATAATTTATTCATGTTAATTTTAGGGACACCACTATTTTTAATCTAGTGGACAAATAAAAGTAGATCCTAGTGTAAAATATGTCTCGCCACAATGACCAAGCAAGTAGAATAGACTCAACATCTCTTGATAGAACACACTCTTAGCTATTATTCTACTACTTGTGAAATTATATGATGTATCGCCTAGGGTAAAATACTCATGTCCACTATTATTGCTTGATGGAATGGATACAACACCTCTGTTCTGACTCATATTATCATTACATAGAAGGTCTATGTCTTATTATATATTATAAAAATATGGTTTGTAATATATAAAATCAAGGGTAGTGAATAGAGGTAACTACCAACACATGGTTAGGGTATACAAATACATAAGGTTATTTGGAAGCATAGTCACATGCATGGATTAAACTTATTATGATGTAATGGAATATCTGAGATAGAGTTCCATTATTAAGTGTAACTATAATCCATTTGCATATTTTGGTTGACCTTATAACCCCTTTATTCTTAATCATGTAAAATAAACTAACACACCTTAAAGGGTAGAATACACCTAGCCACCATTATTAAGCTAGTGGAATAGACTCAATAACTCCTAGGAGCACACTCTCTTAGCCATTATTTTAAAATTGGTGGAATAATTTAAAGCATCTCCTATGGTAGAACACTCCTAGAGACTAGCATTAATCTATTGGATATGAGTCAACATCTTAGTTTTGTCTCACCTAAATCATTCAATTTAAGTAATTAATATCTTAGTAAATTATTGTGTATATTAGGATCATCATGCAGAGATCGGGGCACACACACGCACACACACACACACATGCATACAAGTATCATAATCAAAACTTAAAATAATTATTTAATATACATAAAGTATAACTATATGGAGATCTGAACATCTCTAAAGGAAAATGATCATATTTACCCTAAGAAACCCTAAAATCCCTAGGTAAGTATAACTTATTCCATAACCATTATTCCCTTAGAAACCCTATTTTTAAAATTAAGCATAACCCCTTCCATAACAATCATTTATAAACTAATCTTTAAGTTAATATTTTGGATAACATATCTACAAATTATGGTATAAATCCAAAAACTTACACATACGATAAAAATTTACCTCGAGGGTCACTATTCCTAAATTAAGATAGTTTCTCATTTTCCATGAATTATGTTTATAATAGTTATTTCAATTTATTCCATGTGACATAATTAAAATATCTTAAACCAATACAATATTTAATATTCCATGTTTAACTCATAAACGAGGAAAAAACCCATGAAACCCTAATTACCACATTATTGTACATTTTAAATGCTAATTTATTTTATTTTAATAACTTTTCATATAAAGACTAAAATATAATAACTATATTATTTTAGCATAAAATAATTTAATAGAAATAACAAATGATCATTTTCCCTTATACATAATTTATCACGTAAGACCCTTACATGCACATTTACTCCATCCAAAATCACTTACTTCTATACTCAGTAATAAATAATAGATATTAAGCATGGTCATTATAATAGATATCATAATACTTTTAGACATATCCAATTACACATAGGGTAGCTAGTGAAGAAAATCATACTAAGAATATGCCTATGCGGGCTCAATCTATCATATTATATGTACATATCATACATAATTTATTATGATATTTATTCTAATGAACATGCTTAATATCTATTATTTATTACTGAGTATGGAAGTAAGTGATTTTGGATGGAGTATATGTGCATGTAAGGGTAATTTATTTCTAACATTGAATCTATTTTAATATACTTTTGTACACACATATTTTAAAACAAATCAACATGCTCCATTATACTAAATTTTATGCTAACATTATTAGGAAAATGATCACAATAATACAAACATGGATAATATAAATTCATTCATCTTAACATTTACATTATATTATAATATATTTAACAATTTAGTAAAGTATATGTGTTACATGATTTCCAAAAAAATAACAAAATCGAAGCAACCTAAAGTATATGTGTTACATGATTTCCAACAAAATAAAAAAATTTAAGCAACCTACATAAAGTTATCAAGCTCCACGAATCAACATATTTTATTAAAATGAAATCAAATTTTTTAAGTGAGAAAAGCCAAAATCACACTAGATAGGGAACATGAGTCACACATGTAGCATGGAAAGTAATGTGAGTCACACATGCTCTAGGATTTGATGCAAAACAAAGAAGAGGAAGGAAGGGGTAGGGTTAATAGGGGCGGTGAAGGGAAGATAGGTTGTATAAAAATGAAACGAAGGAGTTTGGTGGTGTTGGTTTAGATATATGGAAGTCAAATAAGTGGAGAAGCTTAGCTTGGGTAGTATAGGGATGTGGTGGAGCTAGTAGTGGTGGTGATGGATGAGCATGGATGCTTAACATAGCAGGGGCATGAGTTGTGGTGGAGGGAAGTGTTTGCTAGGAAGAGCAATATAAATTTGCAACATAGGGAGATTAGAAGTTACGTGGAGGGGTTGGTTCTGTGATGGTTGTGGTGGATTGGAATTGGTTATTAATGACTGTAAAAACTAATAATGGTGGAGGGGATGAAAAGGTAAAGAACGAGGAAAGTAGGGAATCAACTAGAAGAAAATGGCGATGAGTTGGAATCATGATGGTGCTTATAATAGTGGGTTATCGTGGAAGGTAGATAAAATTAAAGCAAGTGTCAATTGGAGATGGGGGGTTAAAGGATGGAATGGTGATGAGGTAGCATGAATAGGATAAAGAAACTAAAACCTTGGGGCTATGGTGCATAGTTGTATGAAGAAGAGTGCATATTTTTTCTAAGAATGATGCACAACCATGTGAACAATTATATAAGGTTGGGAAAAATGGATGAGGAGGAGATTAGTAGTGGTACTTAGGCATGAGCGAGAGAAGAAGGTGACGATGATGATGATGTTGAACATCTGGAAAGTGTGGTAAGTAGAGATGGTTGGTGACGGTGAACAATGGTGCTCGAAAAGGGAGTTTGTGATTGGGCATTAGTTTGAACAAAACTAGAGGTTTAGCAATTGGAGAAAGATGAAGGAGGGGGAAGAAGATGGTAGGGTTAGAGCTAGGAAAAATGAATAAAAGATGGAGAGGAGGAGTGCAATATTAGTAGTTGGTTAAGGGGTGTTGTTCAATAAGGATAGCATTCTGCATCATAAAAAAATGGAGGGAGATAAGAGTGTGTGTGTATAATAGCACATATTTCAACCTTGTCTTAATCCCAAATACTTATATTATTACCTAATACTAACATAGGAAATTGATATTTTTTTTATCTTAGCTTAATTTTTAAAAACTAAATCTAAATTAAATCCTAATTCTAATGTCAGTTCATGAATATTTTAACCTAACTCTAACCCCGAATGAGTAATAAATTAGTTCTACCCTAATTCACTAATTTAAATTTATACCTAATTTTAGTCTCAACCCCACATTCTTTTTTCTTTCCCCCTTTTATTTTTCTTTTTCTCCTTTGTTTCCCTATTGTCTTTTTTCCTTATCTTTCTCTCTATCTTGATCCTCCCTTCTCCTTCTTTATCTCCAGGACATGCATGCCTATCTCACATGGCCTTTTTCCCTTACTTTCTTATCTGCAAACACCTATCTACTCTTCCTTAACTTATCTAAAACTATAAAAGGCACTCATTTTCTCTCTCCTCCTCAGCTTATGTGAATATGCTAGATTTCCCAAACCCCTACACCTTAACCTTTCCTTATAATTTCATATTCCTTGCCCCTCATATCCTATATATACCCCTCTCCCTTCTTAATTCATTTTAAAACCCCCACAACTCTCCTATAGACTCATTTTTCCTTCCCTCAGCCCTTTTATGCTTCATTCATCATTATTCTACCATTTTCTTTAGTAGAGCCCTAAGTAACCTCATGCTATGCACTAGCTATAGCTTGAGGCACTCACATTTTTCAAGCCTTGATGTGTGAAAAATATTATGCTTAACACTCCTATCTGCATGAAATACTCACTTAATATCCCTCCAAATACAAAACATCATACTGCACCATCCAAGAAATTACCCTAACCTAATGTTGCATACATCACACCCATGTGACTTCTTCATGCCACTCTCATCTACCAATGTGAGAGCCTCTAGTTTAAACCTCATAGCTTCATTCAAGCCTTATAAAATTTACCCATGGATGTGCTGTTTCCTCATCCAACAAGTTTTACTTGTGCAATATTTGCTATAAGTTTGTTTGCTTTGATTTTGCTTACTTTTCCACCAATTTTCTTCATATTTTCCTCGGTTTTTTTCTTAAGTTCTAATCATTTATTATTAGGTGATTTTATTAATTTTTTTGATTATAGGATGAGTAATAGGTTATAAATGCTTAGAAATCAAAGACACTTTTCATAATGATACACATCGTTGCTAGGGTTTTGTGAGCAATGTGTAGAATTATATGATATCTCATTTTTGGTATTATCATATGAATGATGTCATTATGATAATGTTTTTGAATGAATTGGCATGGTATAGAATATAAATAAGTGAGAATATGTGAAGAGCATGAGCTTATTTGATGTTGTAGTAAATCTCATTCTATAACCCTCTATGTGTTATATGACCTGGGGTATTTTAATGTGGTATGGATAGTTATGGGAAGTTGTTAATGAATGTTGAAATTAGTATCATGATGATATGTATTGGATTTTTTAATTACTTCATATTGGGACTCATAGGGTTTTAAAATATATATCTATATATATATATATATGGGTAATTTAGCTCTATAAAGGAAAATTTGGCTATCTAAAGGATAGTTTGGTTATTATGGGTTAAATATAGAATCCTTTGTATTTTAATGTGTTGAATTGGTTCAAAATATTAAAAATATATTATCAAAGATATTTACAGTATTTATTAATAGCCTAAGTCCAATCAAATGAGAAAATAACTTAATTTGGGAATAATAACATAAGAGGTACGATCATTATCGCATATGTAAAATATAGGAGTTAAACATCAATTTTTAGGTATGATTCTAATAACGATATTTTATTAATTTACATGAGATTTGGTATATAAATGAATATTATTGGGAAATTTATGCTAAAGTTTTGAAATTAGGGTTTTGAAAAGATTTGTGAATAGTTACCCTAGAGGCAAGCTATTATCGTATGTGTAAGACAATAGAGTTAGACATTGGCTTTAGGATATCTTGGTAATAATAATATTTTAGGGATTTTTACTGAATTTATTGTTAAAATGAGTATTGTGGAAGAATTTATGCCAATCTTGTGAACTAAGAGTTTCTTAGGGGAAATATAGTTTTATCTTTAGGAGATGTACCAATCACCATGTAGAAGTGTTCTATGTTCTTGAATAAATGGTGTTCCTCACAAATATATTTTTCTCTAAGATGATATTAAGATAAATAATCAATGTTCTAATAAGACATTAATTTTTGAGGTGAAAGACCCATGGGTCCTGATTGGTTGTACTTGTTCATTCAACTAGATAAGAATAGAGGATAGGAGCATTTTTCCTAGCTATTATACTAGTTCATTATACTAGACGAGGATAGTGGCCAAAATAATTTTTTATAGGGTTTATATATTTTTGATACCATTCCATTAGTTGTGTACCACCTCTATTTTCTAATACTAAACCATTTTGTTTGAAAACATTGTGGAATTAGAAAACTAATAAACACTTAAGAATAATGAGTCATTGTTGCTGAACCTAACATATGATAGGTGCTTGCTGCCTATCCCATGTTATATATAAGGATGAGAACAAAAAAAAAACCATTTTAGAGTGCACTAAAAACATATTATGCAAATATTGAAAAAATCTTATTATATAAATACATGACCTTGTTGGTCCGCAATATTGAAATACACGAGGAGAATTAAGTTAAAGTATATGATCATCAAATTTTAGAAACAACATTAGTGTATGGTCCTTAGCTCTAGTCCATCACAGGCCACTAAAAATTCTTTTTATGTCCACACTCTAATATTCCATGCCTAAATCAAGGTTAGCCAACTATTGATCATTTCCAAAAACCAGCACATAACCCTTTGCTCGTCAGAATATCGATATTCTTCTTATTGAGTAAACAAAGTACCTCCACAACGGAGCCATCATCACACAAGATTCCAACATAATAATAAAGTGATATTTTAAATAATTAGGATACAAGCCATATCATGGTTACATTTGGCATAGGAAGCTCATACCATATTTGACTCATCATGCTTGATAACATAGCACTACATCATAGATGATAATATAAAAATTCCAAAGTAGAATATCTAGCCAATAGTAAGGCGTTATTCATCTAGACACATAATTTCACCATATACTATTTCCACATACCTAATTTATTAGGTCATTTATACATATATAGGCCATTATCATATTTACTATTAATTTTACTTTTTCTTTTACCTTTCTCTTTAGTCACTTTATTATTGTAAATTCTTATCCAATTTCTCATTTAAGTCCTAGTTTTTATTGAGAAATTGATGATGTAGTACCCCAAGGAATTTTATCCAAACAAGAGTACATAATGTCCAGGATAAATCTAAAACCACAATTGGATATAATTCTAGGCAAAATCCAAAACTACCTAGGTGATCAGACTGTTTAGTATTAAGACCCCCTAGTACATCATTAGTTTTTATAGTACATAAGACACCAAGATTTATAAGGATCCCACTCGAAGTAAAAAACTGAAGGCATTAATAAACACCCAAATGTAAACAAACCCTTTGTAGCTAATCGAGGATCAAGATTTATAAGACCCATAGATAGCTCGATTATCTTTTAATTTAAATGGTTATTATGGTATTCTTGAGGTTACATGATTACACAAGGGCCATACAACATGCTTATTCCATCTTAGCCATTAATATTTCCCAACCATTTCTGAGATTTTGATTAATACTTAATATTAACCAAATCTAATAGATTAATCCATTTTAGGTCAAAGTCTAGATTGGATTACCCCTTTTAATCCATTAAATACTCATTTCGGTTTACCTAGAAAGGTCTTTATGACACCCATTGAGTACGCCAAAAATTATGATTCATTTATGATATTATCATTCATGTTAATAGAGGTATTTCACTTGTTAAATACTCATATAGCATCATTAGGCATGGTATCAAGGGATATCCAAGTGAAAAGATTAAAATGAAATAATCTGGTTGAACTAGTTGATTGATTTTACCAACAAATCAACTAGTTTGGTCCAACCGATGGAATTGTTTAACTTGGCCAAACCTAGGGTTCCCTTAAATTGGTCCATACATTTTCCAAACTAGTCTACTATTGTAGGACTAATCAATTTTTTCTACAAAACTAGTTGATGGGTTTTAGTAGAGAGAAAACCAAGGTTGCAATAGACATACCGATTGATGGGTTGGGCTGACTAATCTATTATTCTAAGGACCAATTGATTGGTTTTACCTATATATCAAATCGATTAGCCCTTAGACAACAAAAAATAGACATACTTCTTACAAATTGTCCTAAAAGTTCCTACCACATCCAAAAAACAATCATACCATCTTTTTTTTAGCTCAAAAACTAATACGTGATTCATAATTAATCAAATTGACCTAATATCCCTAATATCATGCTTTGTTTAGAATTCATATGTTAATCAAATTACATTAGGTTGAAATCAAATACTTGTGCTAACTTATAAAATTAGGACTTTAAAGAATACACCACATCACATGATTAATTAGGTCATATTTTTGAAGTAATAATAACTTACTTGGTACTAGAAAAACTTTTCCACAAATAGGAAAACACAACCTAGAAAATTTCGATTCCCAAACCTTAGAAAAAATAGAAGTTAAACCTTTATAAATTCAATAAATAATTTCATAAATCATTATTCAAATTAGAAGAAAACAAAATTACCTAAATTAAGAGAAAAATAGAAAGAATTTGTGTTGAAAGTTTAATATAAATTTATCCTAAATGTAATCGTCCCTTGCTTAAAGACAAACAAGAATGAACTAGAGAAAGGATCAAAAGAGTGGAAAGGAAGTGAAAGTAAGCTCAAATTGAGGAGAAAAGAACATAAGGTTAGAGGGCTTGAATATTTTGATGGATGACAAAAAAGTATATGGAAGGAGTGATTAGGGATATTTTTAGCCAATTAATTGGTGCAAGAATAAGTGTAGTTAGGCCCAGATAAAAAAAAAACCTCATTTTTACTATTTAAATTTGATTGAAAGTGTCGATTTTTTATCAATGATAAGATAATCTCCCTTAATTGTATAAATTGAACCCTTGAATTAGTTTTAGGCAAAAACTTGGGATAAGTAGATTATTAGATATGTTAAAATTATTTAAAGAACAACTTGGAATGAAATTACTAAGGCTCCATTTTGGTATAAGATGGTTTCCCCAAAAAATTGAGGTTTGAAAATGTGCTCAAGTCGGTACACAAATTAATTGGTTTATCCTACCAATTGAGCGTTCTACCAACCAATTGACCGGTTCACCAAACTAGTCGATCTGTTCAGTCAAGAAAACATTTTAGCTGAAATGGCAAACCATCTAGTCAATTAATGAAACTAGTTGATTAGTTTACCCAAAAACTCATTCTATTCTATTATTAAAACTTATTCAAATGCAACTTTCCATCAAACTCTTTTATAGTTACAAATTAAAGTAAAAAATATAAAATCTTAATAAATACCATAATTTCTCATTCAACAAACTTTAAAAAAAGATGGGGTATTATAGCACTACCCCCTTAGAGAGGATGTGTTCCCTAAATCTACTAAGGTCTAAGAATAGTATATATACATATCACAATTGACATGGTACATTTGACAAGAAAAAATGGTACTATCTCCTTAAAAAAATGCGGCTACATATATGTATCATACTAAGATAACATGTCAGCATATTTTGCTCGAATATTCTCCTTAGTCTCCCAAGTGGCATCCTCCGTGTCATGCCATGAACAAAGTACCTTCACAAGAATAACATGTTTTATGTGTGTTGCATGGGTCTTCGTGTCTAGGAAACATATTGGTTGCTATTCATAAGTTAGAGATGCATCTAGCTCTAATGACAATGATCAGATGACATGTAAAGGATACACTACTTGATTCCTTAATTGGGATATATGGAAGATATTGTGCGTATGTGATAATTCAGCCTATAGAGCTAAATAATAAGCAACCTTACTAACACGATCCACAACCTTGTAGGATCTAATATACCTTAGACTAAGCTTACCCTTCCGACTGAACCTTATGACTCCCTTAGTGGGAAAGACCCTACAAAAATTTCGACCACCCACATTTTAACCCTTGATTCATCTTCTTAACTCTGTATAGCTCTTCTCTCAATCCTGAGCTACCCTCATATGATTTAAATCAACTGGATCTATCTCGTCATCTCTACAATCATGTTTTATATTAACAGAATCATCTTGCTATATTATTCTTGCATGGGGAACTATGACACTTTATCCCATATAAGGAATCAAAAGGATCAATCTTGTTACTAGCATGACTCATATTATTATAGGAGAACTCAATCAAGCATGGGTGGTCTTACTAAATACCACAAAAATCCAAAACACATGCTCAAAGCATGTCCTCTAAGATCTAAATGACCCTCTTTCTCTTACCATCTATAGCTGGGTAAATAGCAGTACTCATCTTCAACCGAGTTCCAAAAGTAGCTTGTAACTTTTGCCTAAATTTTGAAAAGAATCTAGAGTCAACATGTAACAATATGTCCCTAGGGAACCCAACCAATTGCACAACGAGCTTCCATTAAGTGATAGTTAGGTTCTCCATATTGCATTTCATCTTCATGGTCATGAAGACTACCAACTTAGTTAAGTGATCCATAAAAAACCAGTTGGAATCAAAACCATTACAAGTCATCGAAAGACCCACAACAAAGTCTATTGATATGAAGTCTCATTTTTCTTCTATAACTTCTAGTGGCTTCACCAACCCTTATGGCCTCTTATTCTTGATCTTGACCATCTAATAGACTAAACCTCAGTTCAAAATTCTACTACCTCCCACTTCATACGAGGCTGCCATTATACCTTATTTAAATCCTTATGTAGTTTGTTCTCTCTAGTGTGGATGGAATAAGTAGTATAATGTCATTACTCTATGATCTTCCTCTTATGCTCGGCTTATCCCCAGCATATACACCACTTACCATAATACCTAATGTTTTTTTCCTTATGGATATGAAACCATAAGGATTTAACTTCTTTAATACCAGGCTTGATCCTTTTGAGCATATCATCACCAAGTTGATTAGCTTAGATTTCCTTAATGATCAAAGGTGTGATATTGAGTCTAATAATTATTTCCTCCAGACAACTAGCAGTGATAGACTTGATCTCTATCTTATTGAACTCTTAATATAGATGATTTAACAATACAATTATGTCTAAGGAAAGTGACATCTACCACCATATTGGCCTTACACGTCAATTCTAGGTCTTAATCCTTAACCAATTCCAAACATTGGAACTATCTCAAATTAAACTCCCTCTATGTGAAGATGTACTTGAGGCTCTTATGGTTAGTGTAGAACATGCACTAAACCTTATACAAATAGTTTTGGGTAGTTTTGTGCATGCTACTTCAATTTTTCAGAAGCATACACCACCTCTTTTCCATGTTGAATCAGCACACAACCTAGTCTATGATTTGAAGTGTCACTGTATAATTCAATACCGTAATATCCTCTTGGTAAAATGAGCATTAGGGATTTAGTTAAATGCTACTTCAATTCCTCAAAAGATTCACCACAATTCTTATCCTATTAGAACCTCATAGCCTTCTTTAACAAGTTAGTCAATAGACGAGATATTATGGAGAAATCCACAACAAACCCATAAGAGTAACCAACTAAAATTATAAATCTACACACCTCCTTGACATAAGTTGGTGTTAGCCATTTAGAAATAGTCCAAACCTTTGAAGGATCCACTGTTACCCCATCATTGGAGATTACATGTCCGAGAAAATCCACATAATCTAGCCAAAACTTCCACTTGAAAAGATTGGCATACAGCTGATGTGGCCTTTACACTACTAAAGCCTACCTTAGATGTTGTTCACACTTTTCTCAATTGCTAGAGTAGTTGAGGATGTCATTGATGAACACTACGTTGAAGCGATCTAAGAATAGTAAAAAAAATCTAATTTATGAGGGATATAAATGCTATAGGTTCATTAGTGAGTCCAAAAGTCATCGTTGTGAACTCAGAATGGCAATAATATTGTTCTTAATACAATTTTGGGGATGACTTTCTCTGCTATCTTCAACCTACGGTAACTAGACCGAAGATCAATTTCATATAATACCATAGATCCCTTGAGTTGGTTGAATAGGTCATCGATAATTGGTAATAGATAATGGTTCTTTATTGTAATTTGATTCTATCCTCTTAATCAATACACAATCTCAAGCTCACATCCTTTTTCTTCTCAAATAGAACTAGTACTCCCCATGATGATATTCTTCGTTGTATGTAACCCTTCCCCAACAAATTCTCTCACTAGGACTTAAGGTGTTCCATCTCTACAAGTGCATATGGTATGTAGCTTTAAATAATGATATAGTTCTTAGCAATATTTCCATGGAAAACACCACATCCCAAACAGATGACATTCTTGGGATCTCCTCAAGGAATACCTTTAAGTACTTGCAGATCACAATGATTTTCTCTAGTGGTGTCTCAACTTCCTTGGTGTCTTAAACACTACACAATAAAAAAGAATATCCCTTGCAAACAATGTTACTCATCAGGATTGCTGGCGTGAACTTTACATAGGTGTTAGGTTCACACTTCCTATATGAGACCCTAACACCCTTTGGTCCTTGTAGAACGACACATTCCTACACACACTCCATGATTATTTCATACTTCCTCATCATGCCCATTAAGAAAATTACATTAAAGTCATGTAATTCAAGCTCCATGAGGTGTATAGGAAACTCTTCTCCCCCAACTATCAAGGTCACCCTTTATAGAACTTAGAGCATGGAAGTATATCCCCTGAAGGTAAAATAATATAAGTGAAAATGGTACTAGAAAGAGATAAGGAAGCTCTAGTTATGAATACAAATGATATAAAATAATTTGATGCACTAGAGTCAAACAATATAGATGTTGGAAAAGTAGAGATAATAAGCATACTAGTCAACACATTAGCCTAACACTACCTCCAAGTGATTAATCACTTTCAAGCATCCTCCTGAAGGAACTCCTACGGCACTAGTTGGCCTCTAATCTGGATGAAAGAAACTCTTGGTTGGCTTGCTCAATTAGCAACACTATTTAATGATAGAGGAACCATAAAAATCTATAGCTTTAGCTACTATATGAATTTAGTACCCTAAGCTTGAGTTTGACCTCTTTAAACACTACTAGATTTGATACAACACTTATAGGCTCTATACATGACCATACCACAACCATGGAATGCTGCCATTTTTTCTCCATATTTTACTAACAGGTGATCTATTCCCCAGGGCTTAGAGTGGCAATGCCTCTCTTTAGCACATCCTTTGGGCTAACCTTTAACACAAGGTATTTACCCCATACTCTTGCCATACTTAAGAGGAATCGTACTTTTAGAGTTAGCCTTCTTCTTATCACTAGGGATGTTGAAACTTTTAAACATCCTCTTAGCCTCCAACTGGAAACTTGGGGCTTGGATGAATCAGGAAGCCTCCAAATCTTACTTGTACATTCCCACCATCTCTGGAAGGGTAACTCCCTCTAAAAACTCTTGGTCTTTGATCCCTAGGAAATCTTAAAATCATGGATGTGCATCATCTCATTGGCCTCTACTTTAGGGGTAAACTAGACTAAGTTCATGAAGCTTGTGTAACACTCCTCTATCAACATGCATCCCTATAAAAAGGCCATGAACTTATCATAATTCTTCATAGAGATGTGAATGGGATAGAAATAAGCATGGAGCTACTCATGTAATGGTCCCTCACTCGTAAGCTCTCTTCCTCTACACTAGATGCTTTTTCGTCAAGATTTTACTCTACTCCCTAGGTAATATACCCACATAAAAACCCTGTTATCTATAGAGAAACCACATGTGGTGATCGTCTTCTCCATGCCCTTTACCCATCTCTCCATAATGTCATTGTCCTCGTAACCCTCAATGATTGATGGGTGATGATGCCATAGATTCCTGAAGACTATGAGTAATCAGAAATGATCCATAACTGAGTACTAAGACTAGCACAACAAATTAATAGAAAAATCTATCTACAACACATTCCCCATTCCACTCTAGCTAACAGGTATTCTGAGTTTGACAAATATTTACTTTCAAATAAGTAGAAAAATAATTGAGAAATCATTTAAAAACAACCTATGGTATCATGTAAAGGGAATTTAAATTGAGACACCTTGATGACAAATCCATGATATAATATAAAACCTAGAATTTTTGTTAATTTAATCCTAAATGATTAATAAATTGATCCAAACCCTAATATTAATAATTTTTTTAGCCTTACCTTAATCCTTTTATCCCAAAAACTTAATCTAAACCTGATCTTTGACCAAGAAAATTTGTAATTTTTAATCTAACTTTAATTCCAGTTAATTTGTATAATTAATCTTACCTTTTTATCTAATCAATTTTTTAACCTAATCTAATCCTAACCTTTATCCTCCATTTCTTTTTTCTTTTGCTTTATTTTATTTTCTTTTCCTTATTCTCTTGGGTTGATTATGTGGCATGAAGGAATCTTGTTCCTCTACCTCTTCCCCTATTGCCTTCATCACCCTCGTGCACTACCATCATCTCACCATCACCTTGCCAACCTCGTGCCTCTATTGCACCTTGACACCATCACCCCACACACACCACCATCATCTCACCATAACCCTCTACTTCTTCCCCCAATTAAATTTGTGACTCTTGTGGACCACCATCATCTCCATGATTCTATGCAAAGTTTCCTTCTCACATGCCACCAATCCCCTACCATTTTTCTCCTTATTGGCATGCAACCATACTAATATATATACCCATCCAACCCTCCATTTTATTGTC
The DNA here is from genome assembly GCA_039764185.1 of Tamarix austromongolica. Taxonomy (NCBI): domain Eukaryota; kingdom Viridiplantae; phylum Streptophyta; class Magnoliopsida; order Caryophyllales; family Tamaricaceae; genus Tamarix; species Tamarix austromongolica. Next base: position 3,723,505 of record CM077808.1, on the reverse strand, counting down.
ATCTATCACCCTTGGCCAAACTCTTTTTTTTCTTCTTCCTCCCTACTACTGCCTTATTTTTGGCCTGCACACCACCCATTCCATCAATATGCACCAACTCAGCCACCACTCATCGCTCGTTAGCTGGTGGACCAATCACCAAGATCACCTAACCTTCGCCAACACCATTGTTGACCATCACCGCTGACCACCACCTCTTTTCCCTTCTTCTTTCTCTCATTCCTCACACTTTTTTAAAGGGCACAGCCTTTATACAGCCTCATCACTTCCATGAAACACTAAAAGTTTCCTATCACACAGTTGTGCAACCATTGCACTACCTAGCCATGCGTGATGTTTTCTCTCGGGCTGGTGTGCACCGTTACAGCATGGTTATATGTAACCATGTCACGCGACTAAGGCTGCACCGCTACTGTATAGCCATGTAACTTCCTATATTTGGCCTTATACCCTTATTTTCACCCCCAAACCTTGTATAAACACCATAGGTCCACCACACATTCCACTATACTTTTGTACAACTCAAGCTTCCCTTTAACTCCAATTATTTCCATTTTTACACTCCTCTACCTTAAATTTTCCCTTAATTTTAATCTTCAATCCTAATCATATTTTCTCACATTTTCATAGGTGATATTCTGGTGATCTTGAAGGAGGTCTAAGATTTAAGTGCATAGAGTCTAATGTCTTTGTTGGTAAGGATATATGTCATAGCTAGGGTTTTATGTGATGCATGTATTTTTATATGTCCTTTTATGTTGAGTATTTTATATTGAGTAATGTACTTATAGAAATTATATGAAATAATGTTCTTCAGAGTAATGAAATTATATAGTTATATATTTGAGTATAATTTTGGATACATGGCATCTATAGGAAACTAAGGATATATACTTTAGATAATGATTGAAAATTTACATATATTAGTATTTGGTTTCATAAGACCTTTGGAGAATATGATTATCTTGACTAACCTAAGGGTATTATGATCATTTGAGGATAATTACGTGGTCATACTTATGTTGTTTAGTTGTTTATCTTGCACAATTAGATATGTTCAACATGATAATATACAATCAACTCTAAATAAGGTACTAATATACATGACTTAGGTCGGGGTGTTTATATGGGTCCATTCTACCAGATAATAATAGTAGCATAGGTATGTTGTCCGTGAAAGGTACATCAATTCATTCCACCAGATTAAGAAAAGTGGGGCCTCATTTTCAATGTGAATGAAAATACAATTAAGATATAAAGTATAAATGGAAATATACTAATCATTTAAAGTGAAAGATTATGTGAGTTAGGAATGAGGAGTTGAGTCTGTTCCATAGGATAATAATAGTAGCTCGAGTGTGTTATTTCTAAGAGGTGATTTAGACCATTTCAACAATTTAGTAATAGTATATCTAGAGTATTTTACTTAGAGAGATGTTAGGTCCATTCCATCAGATAATAAAAGTGGTTCGGGTATATCATGGTTCAAATCTCAACTCAATGATAAAGCATACCAAACCATTTATTATTATTTCAAAGCAAAAAGTTATATTTGATTAATTAAGTATATTCCTACCATAAGGGTAGGGTACTTAGGCAGTTATCATAACAACAATCCAAAATAATACCTAGTTAAAGTGCTAAGGGAAATGTAAAACAACAAATTCAACATAAACCAAGCTAGGACCTTAAGACAACTATCGAACAACCAAATCATTCCTTTTATTTCACAACAAACATTTTTATTTTACTTCTTTACTTGAGAAGGAAATAAATAAATCTAGGGACATAGAGGTACATCTGATCATATCAGTGCCTGAAAGCAGCACATTACCCTTACCTCAGACCTAGGAAAACAATGGTATGCCTATTCATACTAGTGCCAAAATGTAACATAGTATGCTCCAAACCTTGGTCACATAATCATTAAGTATCGATACACCTTACAGGACCTGTAGATTACCTATAGAGTAGAGTAAGGCCTTAAAAACTAGGTAATAATGGCACACTAGTGAACAAAAAACAAGGGATAACACCTCAACTCTAAGTTAGAAACCCTTATTTAGCAACCATGCCCAACTCAAGGTCTTTCTCTTTAAGTATTAATATCTTATGAGATGATCACATAATTCACATCAATTCCTGTTTCCTATACTTATCAATTTTCTCCTTTTATTTTCAATTATTGAGGTAAACCCGAAGGTCATAGGTTTATATCAAGCCAATTTGAAGCTAAGATCAACCTATCAAATGGCTAAATTTGTCGTAGCATTCATTTATTTTTAAATGATTCATTAGGTTAAAATTACCGAATTACCCTTTAATATCCTAGTTTCCTCACTTCATTTATAATTCATATCAAACATTATAATCATAAAAGATATGTCATGTGCAACAAACAAGGTAATATTTCACATTATTCTAGTATGTAGGTAATCTTTGCATTTTAGCTATTAACTGTATTTGTTACTTTTCATGCATTTAGTGGGTTGCATCCACCAAAATCATAATCATGCAACTAAGAAGTATCACACCTTTCATGTAGTATACATGTCCATACTTAAAGCATGATAAATATTTTAAATAGGCATATTATCATCATAGTACGTGTAGGAGTATATCTTTAACCCTAAGCTATATGAAATAGAATTATCATAAGCTAAACTTAATCATGCGCATACTATTCCCGGTGTATTATCAAAATCCTACTTCTATGCATGAGCATTCATGAGGCATATACCATGGGATTTGAATTATAATATGATAATAATGGAATCCCTAACAAAATCTTAGACATGCAGATGTAAACCATTTGACATCCAAACGTATACATATATTAGCATATTATACTAAAAAACAATAATATCAATTTATTAAAATAATTAAGGCTACAAACTAGTGGATCAAGTAGGAGGAAGCCAATGAAAATTGAGTAAATAAGAGAGGGAACTTGGGGAATAATGGTGCAACAAGGAGGAAGGCTTCAATGAACTTGGTCGAAGGTGGAGGTGCTAGGCTTTAGTGGTTATGGATGAATAGAAAGGGAAGGGAAAGGAAAAAAGGCTGCATAAAGAAGGAGGAAGGAAGACACAACACAAGTTCTAAGAAGTGGAGGATAATTATGGTGATAGTTAGTTTAGAGGGTGGTGGAGCTTCAACCAAAATGGCCAAAGGGGGTATGTTAGTTGCGGGGGTTTGTGGTGGATGATGGGGTGGCTACGAAAGTAAGGGTTAGTGGTGATACACTAGGAATAGTAGGAAATTCTGACGGTAGAGGGGGAAGGAACTATAGAAGTGGACGATGGTGGTGTGGTTGTATTAGTAGGGGATACTAAAGGTGAAAGAAAAAAGGGGAATGTGTATGGTGGCTCGAGGGTTTTGCTATGGGTTGGAGGGGAGCTAAGGAAGGATTTACCAGTGCAGGGTGTGGAGCTTTGGTGGGAGTTGGTGTTGTATCAATAAAATAATAATGGAATGGGCAAACAATAGGGAGGAAATGGAGGGGAAGAATTCTCCACATAGGAGCTCAGGAGAAGGAGGAGATGTGTGGTTGCCTGAGGTTAATTTATAAAAAAAGAAAAAATAAGAGGGAGGAGGGATTTAAATTGATGGTGCCATGTAGTGAAATGAGGAAGAAAAATAAGAGAGAAAAATAAGGGGTAGAGAAGAGGTATGGTATAGATAGTGTAGGGTGAAAGTGTACAAGAGTAAGGTGTCGGGTAGGGGAGAGTAGGGTGATGGTCAGGGGAATCTCACAGAGATTAGGGAATAGGTTAAGGTAAAATATCTATGTTAATATTTAGGGTAAAATATCTAGTACAATTTAAGGTTACTAGACCTTGTTTATTTGGTGAAATAAATTACTAATTACGAACTAAGGTTAAATTTATTAACCTAGAATCTATCAAAATTTAACCATATTAAATTTATATGTAATATGTGAGCACAATACACATGTTAAAAATATTTTTAGTACAAACACCATACAATATTTATTACAACTAATTACACATATTTATTAGTTTATGATTAGGGTTTTGAGAAATAGTGTATTAGAAATAAAAATTGGTTTAAGTCCATAAGATTGAATGGGATTACATGATTAGTTATCATTTTAACAATAAATAATGAAAGGGTGAGATTGATTTATGTTAGATTAGATAAGGCTTTGAATAAGAAAAGTAAAATTTGACAGCTTTTCAATTCTAAAAGAATTTGAAATAATGTTAATAATAATAATAATAATGATAATGAATTTTTTTGGATTAAATATTGCTAAAGAATAAAAAAATAAGATTATTTCCAAAGTTTTGTGAAATGTAGATACCTAGAAAGGGCCTAATTGGCTCAAAATACATAATCAAATTGCACCAGAATGATGAATATAGCCTTTTGTCAACAACTTAGTTTGGTATTTTTAAAAATCTTAGGAGGAATAGAAAAATGTGAGAAATCCAAATATGGATAAATTAGAATGAATTGAAAGAGATTTCATATCTACAAGTATCTAAGAATATCTAATTTAAAAAATCTTGTATGAAAAGGTTAAGAAACAAAACTTAAATATTTAAATAATGAAACAAGGGTTTCTAATTTGATAAATGTTGTGCTAAATTATTAAAAATAATTTGTTATTAAAAAATTAAAAATATATTTAAAAAGTAAAGGTTTTTAAGAAATGGGGTACTACTTCACTACCCCCTAAAAAGGATCTTTCTCTTAAAGTTGGGCTAGCTAGGAACAAAATTAAAACTATAATATGAAATAAGGAATCAAGGAAAAGTATGATGACACAAGAGGGATATAAGAAACATATAACCAAAAGGTTAAGGAACAAGGGGAAGTGGGCGACTAGGTTTTCTAAAATGCCCCGAAATTTTTTAATATTAAAGATTATATTTAAATAAGGTTTTATTTGAAAATTTAATTTAATAAATTATTTTTACTAAAATAAAAGGAAATTTAGTAGGACAAATTAATAAGAAATTTTATAAATATGTTAAGTAAAGGAAATTTGGGTATATTATCTAATTACATATTTTAATTTGGGAATTTATTTAAATAAATTATTTTATTTAAATTAAGAAAGAGATAATAGTTTCAAATTAATATGAATTTTATAAATAAGTTAATTTGAGAAAAATAGAGTAATTTGATAATTAAAATGGAATTTATGAAAAATCCTTTAAAAATCCTATTTTAGCCTAAAAAGAGATTTAAATATTATTTTATTTAAATATTATTATTTTTAAAAACCCCAAATATTTTAATTTATTTATTTTACCCAACCTTCCTATTTTTCTCCTCTCCTTTTTCCTTTTTCCTTTTCTTTCTTCCTTTTTCCTCCTTTTCCTTCTTCTTTTTTTCTTTTTCTTTCCTTCCCATATTGGGCCGTCCTTTCCGCGGCCCAGTCCTTTCTTTTCCTTCCTCTTCTGGCAGCCCAGATTTCTGTGTCGTGTCGTGCCCTTTTTACCCTCAAGACGTGTCATTTCATTTAACAAAAAAGAGCCACGTCCAGCCCGCGCGACTGTCGCCCTTGCCATCCCTTGTCGTGCTGCGTTGTACCTCGTTTACTTTCGAAACGCGGCGTCCCATTTAATCGTCCCCCACCTCGCGCTCGACCGGCCCGGTCTCCTCTTCTTTTCTCCTTTCCTTTCTGCACCAAACCGCCTGGTCCAACCTTCCCCCATCTTCTTCTTCTTCTCCCACCAGACACCATAATCGCAAGCTTCCTTCTTCCCTTGAAAATGGCATCGCCAGCCACACATGTCATGACCGGCCTTTCTCCCGCCTATTTTCTTCCTCTCGGCACACTCTTCCATTTAAACTTCCCCACTAACCTTTTCTTCTCCACGTTTGCTCCCACTTACCTCGCGAAGGTCGAGCAAATTTTGGAAAATTTGCCACCCGATCGACACCATAATCATCCCATTTCTCACCAGCTTCGACCACCTAGTAACTCCCACAACTCAATTCTACCCTCCACCACTATAAATACCCTACATTTGACCTGAAATCGAGCTTCTTTTTTCCCGAAACCCTAAGTAGCAGTCAGTGCTCCACCTTGACTTTAGATGCCTCGTTCTCCTCCAATAGCCAACCTAGTCGCCTCTTTTTCATCCCAAATTCTTCCCTGAAATGCCATCTAATTAACTAAACTATTTTCAACCTTCGATTCTCCTTGCACAGGCCTCCATAACCGTGTAAAGTTTGCTAGTTCTCTCACCAAAAATTTTACCCCGAAACCATAAACCATCGCCCACCACCGCATCTGCTGCTTCTACCACCCTCTGAACCACCCAATATCCCCTGCTAATTCTCCTCCATCGATCCATAAACTTAGTTTATTTTTCTCCTTTACCCTTACCTCTTTTTCTCCATTCTCACCCTTCTTAATTATATCACTTTTCCGGCCACCTCCGGGAACCACCGCTGGTGCCACCCATCTCCTCCAACTCAAGGTGAAACCCTAGACCTTTTCAACACTTCCTTTCGATTTATTCACAATTATTATTCTTTTATCCTAATTTTTAATGTTAATTCAATTTTAATTATTATTATTATTATAATTTTTATTATTATTTTTATCAACTGAATCCTAATTGCTAAATTTTGTTGACAGGTTTAGGAGTAATCTTGAGTTAGATAAATTATTATTCTCAAATTTTGGTTATTTAATGGAATTATTACATGTTTATTATTATTTTTAATAATATTAATAATATTATTATTTTTAGTGTAATTATTTATTTAATATTGTAATTATTCCAAGAGGGGTAGAAACCTAAAAATTTAATTATGTCTCTTTTTTTTACTATTATTAACATTTTTAACATTATTACTAATTATATTATTATTATTATTATCTTTATTATCTTTTATATAATAAGTATATATATAATATTAATATCATTATTACATTTTTGAATAGTATTATTATTAAATGGAGTGGTTTTGAAAGGCACCTTGTAATTTTAAGAATTATGGTATTATTAATATTCATATTCTACAAATAAGAGTATTATTAATAAGGTTTTACTTTTATTATTATTATGATTGTTATTATTATTATTATTATTATTACTATTACTATTTTGGTGAAGGGTAGAAACCCTTGTATCACCACCCTTTTGAATGAAAATAATAATTTATTTGTATTTTTAAGTAATATTTTTTATAGTTAATTATTGTGTAGTATTTTTTTAATTAAAAACCAAATCTTAGAATAAGTTAGAAAATAATAAAATTTTATAAGGGAGCCTAATTCTAGTATATTTTTATATAATAGGTGAACCTAGTCAAACCCCTCAAGTGGAATTGGAGCGTGCACCAAGACCGGTGTCGTCTTAGGTAAGGGTTTACTCAGGCCATTTGTGTGTTTATATGCATTATGTGTTTCATATGCCATGTATTCTATGTTTATTATTATTAATTATTTCGTATGTGGCATGATTATAGAGTTGAAGTACATTGGTGTGAATAAAGTGTGGCATGAGACTTATGTGTATATTTATGTTATTATTGTATGAAATGGCCTTTAGACATGCATCTTAAGGTTGTAAAAATCATGATGGGAAGTGTAACAATATGGTGTTAGGGTTTTGCATGGGATAGTATGGTGTTAGGGGTTTGCATGAAATGGCATGATGTTAGGGTTTTGCATGGAATGGCATGGAGTTAGGGTTTGCATGAAATGGCATGATGTTAGGTTTGCATGGAAACATGTCTACGTGGAGCTAAGGTTTGCACATGAATTAGGGTTGTATGGAAGTGTGGTACGTGGATTTAGGGTTTGCATGTGGATAGGGTTTGCATGGAGGTATGGTTTATGTGGAGTTAGGGCTTACATGGAGCTAGGGTTTGTATGGGAGCTAGGGTATGCATGAGAAGATGGTTAACGTAGAGTTAGGGTTTCATGGTAGCTACAGTTGTAGTGGTATTGGGATATGTTGTGGTTAAGTATGGTGGGATGATTAACTAGGGTTGAGGTGGTTAACCTAAGTTAAGGAGTAAGCATGGTAGAAACTAGATTTGCATGACTTGAAATGAACATCTAAATAAGATACATAAATTATTAAATACCTAAAGTGGAAGATGTTGAGCTAGGCCCAGACCAATCCACCGGCTATAATAGTGGCAGGGAATACTTCCCTCGCGACCGATCAACCGGCTATAATAGTGGCAGGGCATTTACCCTCGCGACTGATCCACCGGCTATAATAGTGGGGGATCCTGAGCTCAACAAACCAAACTATATATATGTTGTTAAGATGTGGGAAGATACTAATTACTTATAGTGAAATACCATACGAGAAAGGGGCTAGACCGATCCACCAGCATATAATAGTGGCAGGATATATTACCCTCATGACCGATCCACCGGCTAAAATAATAGCAGGGCCTGTGCCCTCGTGACCAATCCACCGGCTAAAATAGTGGGGTTCCCGTACTCACATGGACCTGATAAAGAATATGGTGTGTATCAACTTTTGATAAAAGATATGGTGTGTATCGACTTCTAATAAAAGAAAGAATAAATCATTAATCCAGATCTTTTTGGGTCTGATATGTGGACTTGCTGATATTAAGCTATGGATTTCATTATTTGCTTTGATGTATCACATGTATAGTTTGAAATTCTATGCTGATCATTATCCTGCATGATTTGATGTGTGTATGTGTCGGCCTTAGTATTCGGTTACCTTACTCAGTACGTAGCGTACTGATCACCCATTTCATGGGTGCTGCTCATTCCCATGAGTAGAGGGCCCGTCTGACCTATTGCAGGTAGGAGACACCTACTCTGATGCTATCGATGTTTACGGGACATTAGGAGGGGCAGAGTGATAGCTAGGTTGGATCGATTTCTAGAGAGACATGGCCATTTTCTTTTAATTTATGACTCATGTTATTTTTATTATGTTTAACCTGCAGAAACAACTTTATTAATATTGTTTAATTATTATTTGAAAAAAAAATATTTAGTATTTCGAATTATGTAAGACTTGTGCGTACTTTGATTTCCATTTTTATAAATTTGATTTGGTATGGTATTACTAATAGTGTTTTTCTTAGCCTTAGCACTTGGTACCAGAATGGTAGAAGTGAGCTGGTCTGGTACTAAGTGTGGCAGTAACATCCCTAGAATTTACGATTTTAATTTACGAGTATTGCTTTTAAAAAAATGTGTAAGTTTTGGGGTGTTACATTTTCTAAAAAGTACAAAGAACATGATGATTGATGAGAACACATATAACAAAGACAACACAACATTATACCTCCAAAGTCTAAAAATTAAGAACTACATGCACTTAACACCACAACAAAAATAAAATAATCTACTAAATAAACAAAGGGACATAAACCATGGCATCCACACTTGTATGACTTTTCTACAACACAAAATATATCACCATGGTTAACACTGAGCTAAACCTATGAAGTAACCAATGAACCTAACTTTTCATCACCATAATAAACCATGGGTCTTCAAATGAAATACATCACTAACAATCCCTTGATAGCATTCATCTTAGTACAAAAGAAATAATTATCTATTGATGCCAATAAGAAATGATCATTACCACCCACCTAAAAATGTAATGGCAATCCAAGGTCTACAACTAGGAAACATATCTATAGGAAAAAATAAAATCTAAACATTACCACATCAAATGGATAAACTCCATGACATTAACATGACTTTGTTAATTGATCATACTCTAATTTCCCTCTTAATTCCTCATCCCATAAATATATATTCACATCTTTAGAAAATTCTCAAGCACAAGAGATCCCTCAAAGTTATTCTTAAATTAATCTCAACATGTATTTCACATATGCATATATATTCTCAAACTTACAGCCTTTTCCTTCATATGGTTTATCTCACCATCATATATCTAACATAAATTATAAATATTATCCTAATTTCTCTAACCCAAAAGTATATCGACCCCCAACAAAAACATATCATATTTATTCTCAAGATCTAATTAAATAAGTAACTCTTAAGAAATCTGAAAACATAGGGAGAATTTGAGAATAATGACAACCTAATAGGGTAACTACCCCTTTAAAAGAAGAAGAATATGGGAACTAAGACCACATCATGTAAAGCCCAGATTAAGATTGTAATGACTAGAATAACAACACCAGGTGTTGGTGTGGCCATAGCCGGCACGCAATTTAAGCCCTCTTATTGTCAATTGTAGCACTAGTAAATAAGGGCATCGTTCTAGGCTAGGGATTGAGAGGGCTCACCTCTATTTTAACTAGCTCAAAAATAAAAATAAAAATAAAAATCCGAAATAATAAAAAAATAAATAAATAAACAAGAAAAATACTAATGGGGGTTATAAAAAAATAATAAAAGGAGTAAATAATATAAAATAAAACAATAACAATAAAAATAATAGGAAACCCATATATATGATAAAGATGCTAGGGAAATCAAAATTCACCACTAGATTAGGTCAAAATATAATATTAATTTCTAAGTCTTATTTGAATCATGAGAAAGAGATCAATAAAGTTGTACATCAAAAGTAGGTCTATACACCTTATATTTCTTCCCTTAATTAATTAATACGAAAACATGCCAATATTAACACTATTAAATACTAGTAGTATAGCAGCAACAAGTGACTCCTATATTTAACTAGATTTAATGCATTAAGTGTAATTGGAAGGCTATCAATCTAAGTATCCAAACTAGTACACAAAGCATGTCTAGCTGTATTTTCTTTCCTTGACCCACATGTATTGAAATGCTTTACTACTTCGGTTAGAATCACAAAACTATTATGTGAATTGTTATCTAACCTAGCTATAATTTATACATATAAATTCTAGTATATTTAGATGGCCACCTAGCAGATAAATAATCCTACATACCGTCACTTATGAGGAAACCAGAACAAGGCATACACCAAATAAATTATACTTGACAGAATTATATATATATAAACGATAGCAACTAACATAGAATTAATAAACAATCTCACGAAACAAAGAAAATAAAATTATATCTCAAACCCTAATCAAGGCTTTCAATTTATTTCCTAGCAACAAATATTCAGCCAGCCATAATTATTGAATTAATTACACAAACAATATATCTAAGATATAAATTAAAAAATAGAGAAAGAAATAATGGAATTAATTATTGATAAAAGATCAAGAATTTATTCATATAAAAATTAATTTTATCAGAAATAAATTCTAGCAGTATAAATTCTTCCCTCTTATTTTCTCTTCTTCTTTGCCTTTATTTCCATGCACTATTTATTTTTCTTTTTTTTTCTAGCTGACGGAAGCTGCTGTTCTCCCTCGAATTCCATGCGCTCGCTTGTTGTGTTAGAGCCTCGTCCTTGGTGGTTGTCTGTCAAGGTTTGAGCCTCTTTCTCTCTGTTCGGTCGAGCCACTCCCTTCCTTCGTGCCTGGCAGCCCCTCTTCTTTTTCTCTGTGGCTTTGCTGCCCTACTCTTCTCTCTGTTTTTTTTCTTCTGATGCACGCTCCCTTTTATAAATTCTGTGTACCGAGCTTTCTTCTTTCCACATCAGCCTTTACGTCACAGCCAGCCATTCCTTCATTTTTATTTTCATGTGGCCCATTTGGTTTGCCCTCGCCGCTGCGTCACTCTAAGATTAATAGTTATTTTTCATGATAGACAAGGCTAATATGGGATTTATTATGATGGTGATGGGTTTTTCTTATTTAGATGTTTGAGATTTAGCAACCTTTTGCTATATTTAGTGTTGTTATTGCTTTAACCCCATTATATGTTTATCATTTGTAATTTGAACCATCATATAATGTTTTGCTGTGTGTGTGTGTGTGTGAACTCTTTCTAATTATAAGCCTCCTATGTTTTGATATATTTTTGGAAATGTATTGGAATGCTTTTTGTATATATGTATGTATATATATAGCATGATACATTTGGGATTAATTCTTTCTAAGGATAAGTGGTTTTTGAATTGTTTTTTATAATTAAATTGATTTTTAATAATTAATTTTGCATGGGATACATCTAGATTGAAAAACTATAGATTAGAAATGGTTATCTATAAATCATTTGTCTATAGAATATAATGAAGGAGTAGAGTTCTTTATCAAGTTCGTAGTTGAACATGCTCGTGAATCTAGTAGAATAGTCTATTCTTATTTGAATTGTTCTTTTATTTAATGTGTCAATATTGATTATTTGAGGGATCATTTTTTGTGTATGGAATTGATACAAGTTACAATCATTATATATGGCCTGGTGAGATAGAGTCTAAATATTATAATGAAAAAGTTAGGAGGGAAAGTAGTGGATCATCATTTGAGAATTATGAGGGAGATTTGCCAGAGGAGATGACTCAAAAGGTTGAGAAAAGTGTTTTAGATTTTACAAAAATGTTTGAGAAGTTATTAAGTGACATGGAGAAACCCTTTTATGGTGGTTGTAAGACGTTTACTTGATTATTCGCTTCTTTAAGGTTTTACAAATTAAAAGCATATAACAGATGGAAAGATAAGAGCTTCACAAAATTATTAGCACTTGTAAAATAGATGCTTCCTAATGATAATGTACTACCTAATTGTACCTATGAAGAAAAGAAGATCATTTCCTCTATGGGTATGAGTTATAATAAGATACATGCATGCCCTAATAATTGTATATTATTTTGCAATGAGAATGTGTATTTGGATAGCTATCCTAATCATAAATGCAAAGCACAATGATACAAGAAAAAAAGGTGTCAGATAAGGTGTTATACTATTTCCCTATATTACCAAGATTTAGGCAAATGTTTAATGATGTTCAAGAATCTAGGACTTGAGATGGCATACTAATGAGAAAATAGATGATGAGATTTTTAGACATCTATCTAACTCTCCATAATGGATGAAGATTGATAGATTTGTCCCTAAATTTGGTGAAGAAGCAAGAAAAATGCTTCTTGTTCTTTCTAAGGATCGAACGAATTGTCACAATCAGGGCGTCTACAATATATGGCCGGTGATTTTGGTTATATATAATCTACCTCTGTGGTTATACATGAAACACAAGTATATGAATCTATCTTTACTCATTTTGGGGCCAAACCAACTAAGGAATGATATTGATATTTATATGGAACTTTGATTGATGATTTAAAGTTCTTGTGGGACATGGACGTTGAAGTATTTGATGCATATAGTGAAGAAAATTTTACTTTGAGAGTATTATTAATTTATACTATAAATAATGTTTTAGTGTATGGTAACTTATTAGGTTATAGTGTGAAAGGTCATTACACATGCCCGATATGTGAGGAGAGTACTTCATTTGTTTAGCTAACACATGGGCAAAAGATGTTTTTCTCAGGCATCATAGATTTTTACTAGAGAATCATCATTATCATAGGAAAAGTAAAGCTTTCAATGGCTTCTAGGAAGAAAAGAAGGCACCAATCCAGTTAATGGGTCGATAAGTGTATTTGGAGATGAAAATTTTGAGTGTCAAGTTGAGGAAAAAAATAAAGATAAGCCTCCATCATTTGGGTGGAACAAGATTTCTATATTCTTCAACCTTTGTTATTAGGAATCTTTGTACGTAGACATACCCTTGATGCTATGCACATAAAAAAAATTGTATGTAATAGTCTTATCTATACATTACTTATTGTTCCACAAAAGACTAAATATGGCATCAATGCTCAAATAGATATGGAATAAATGGGCTTTAGAAAAGAATAGGCACAGAAAGATAATAGAAGAGTAACATATTTACCACTGACATATCATACACTCTCTAGAAAAGAGAAAATTTTATTTTGAATTTTTTTTAACATGGTTAAGGTCCCGAAAGGGTATTCTTTAATTGTTAAAAGGCTTCTATCAATAAAAGAGTTGAAACTAACTAATATGAAATCTCATGATTGGTATATTTTTATGCAGCACTTGTTGTCAATAGTGATATGTGGAGTTTTGTCAAAGCATGTTTGAATTACTATCATAAGGCTATTTTGGTTCGTTAACACTATTTTCTTCAAATTTGTACATCCTTTTAGTTTTGATGCCTTCTAAGAGGGATTGTGATTATTTTATGCTGGATTAAAATGTACTTTCCAACCTTATTCTTTAACATTATAGTACATCTTAATTGTTCATTTAGTTTATGAGATAAAATGCTAGGACCTACTCAATGGAACTAGATGAACCTGTTTGAGCAGTTTATGAATTTAATAAAAGGTTATGTGAAGAGTTGATATTGACCAGAATGATGCATTGTTGAGAGTTACCCTATAGAAGAGGTAATTGAATTTTTCACAAAGTACTTGTCAAATGCTAAAGCTCTTGTTATTCCTATGTCTCGACATGCAGGAAAAATTGAAGGATAGGATATTAAGGGAAACATATTGGACATGTAGACCCTGACATGTTTTGTAAAACACCTCTATATGTATTACACAATAGTGATGGTGTTCTACTTTAGATTGAGTAACATATGGTTTCTTTAAGGATGAAAATCCATTAAAGTATGAGAAATAGATAATCAATAAATATAATCTTTCCTCTATCGATTAGTTAAGAGATTGCATCATTCTTGTCATCGAACGTTCCCTAACGTCAATTTCTAAAACCTTACATTGGTTGGGTTAAAAACTCTATTATGAATTTTTTTCATATACTAGTTATTCGATCAACAGTTATAATTTTTATACAAAACAAAAAGATGAGAAGAGTAGAATACAGAACAATGGCTAAGGCAATGCATGTTGCTAGTACGAAGGATAAGAATCCAACCTATGTAGATATGAATTATTATTGTGTGATTGAATAGATATGAGAGTTAAATTACATTGTATTTAAAGTCTCTGTATTTAGCTATAAATAGGTTGATAATTGATATGGGGCTAGATATGAAGATGGATTCACATTAGTAGATCTCATTAAGGTAGGGCATAAATGAGAACCATTCATCTTGGCATCACAAGCAACATAAGCATTACTTTTCACTTATCCTACTAATAACATATGGTCTGTGGTACTATCTACTAAGAAAAGAAATGCTAATGAATGTGATCATGAAAATGACGTTAATTAGGATAATGAGTGTGTCTTAGTTGTACAAGTAACTCAATCCTTTAATGATGATATGTGAGGAGTTTGTATGAGATTGTAATTTATCTATTTACATGTAAAACTCTAATGTCATAACAATATGCTTATTGTTAGATTAATTTTTGATTTATGGGTCATAATCTAGGGCTTGGATCCATTTACTCCATACATCATTATTAGTATATTATGGAAGAATGCTAGAGGAACAAAAGATGGATATTTCAATGAAGATGTAGAAGGTGGTGCCAAAAAAAATTGTAAGTTTGTTAAAACTACTATATTATGTTTATCCCCATAAGCTAAATTTAAATATATTGCATATATTAGAAGACGAACTTGAAGTATCAAATTCATTAGAGGGTGTGGACCAATATAATATTATGTCATAGGTTAGATGAATTTTAGAACACCTTAGAAGACACAAGGGTCTTAGATTAGGGATTACGAGAGCAAGCGTGCGTTGTTGATCTCATTGTTCTCGTATCACCAATGAGCAAGTGGTTATCTTTACCTAGAAATTAAACATGGCATTTGAATGGAAAGAAAAAATGGAGCAAGAGTTGTCATTTATCATATACCAATGGTATAAGCCATCCCTATTAATTAACCATCATAAGCTTCACATACCTAATGTAAATTGGATTAGAGATAATTATGAAGCTGATGCACATATTTATTCTCTTTCTAAGGTAAGTAGTACAAAATATGAATTATTATTAAATATATTCGATATCATAAACAATTAAGAATGCATAATGTTTTATTTCAAGGTTTTGATAAATATGACTTGTTAGCAAATGAACTTTCAACTCTTTTAGCGAAATGAAGTGTATGCATCAATCCTAGTATCCAAATGCAAACAATACTCTAAGGGTATAACTTGGCACTAACTATAAGGCCAGTAAGTATTGATACTCCAATCATTAGCAGTGCGCCCTTACCTTATTATAAAGAAGGTAATAAGGTAGCCATAGTGTTAGAAGATCATGGGAGCTTCATGCTTTGGCCTGCAAATCAATTACATCACATTATTAAGAGGTAATGACATTCAACTTTATTATTATACCTTATATGTTATTGTTTATAACTTTTTAATATATATATATATGCTTAATACATATTTTTAATATTATTATGAATTATGGAATTGAAAAGAAAAATGCTCAAAGGAGTAAGGTGAAGAGAGGTACCAGTAGCATGAGTAACATAAAGGAGGGCTACTAAAGGAAACAGAGATAAATAATAATAATAAATCAGTTACCCCAAGAAAGATTCCATCATCAAATAGGAAGGCACAATATTTATTGTATTTCTATGCCCAAAACTATGTAAGTAAAAATTATATTCTCATTAATTATTTTCTTAAGTATGTTGAGAGGGACGACACTACTTATATAATATCACCTGATATAAGTGATATTTATAATCAGTAATAGATGTCAACAATGAATATTTCTGTATTTGTTACGTAAATATTATTTCATATTTTAGATTTTAGTACTTCTTATTACATTGAAATTTTTATGACCACTTATATGAGTTATTAATTATTAATAAATATGCATTATTATTTTTGTCCATAGGTTGGTAGCTAGTTGTGTTGTGATGCAGGGAATGTTGTCCTACGATAAGAGAGGGTAGGCACATAAACGATCTTGATAAAGAGAAAGTTAAAGACATGGGATTTCGTAGGGAGGGTGCAACCAAGAGGGGGAAACGTTCAAGATTCCTATAGTGGGGTCATCTAGGGGTTTTGTTTTGTAGGAGGAGCTATTAAGGCATTTTTCCTACCCATGGTGCGGTAGAGACCATCTAAGACACGACTATAGGGGTAGGCCTATGCGATACTAACTCTGTCATAAGGCAGGCCATTGACCATTCAACTTTCATTATCATAGTAAATCTTAGAAGCCTCAGGGTGGTCGGATCCAACATAGGGGACCATTGGTATCTCAACAGCAAGCTTACCAGCCACCATCCTAGTAGTTTCAGCAGAGGGTACCTACCCTAACCGATGCACAGCCTAAAGAGGCTAAGGGACAACCATATGGGTCTCACCCATTCCTTTAAAGGGGAGACATTATTACGGTATTAAGGGGCATCGAGGAGGATATTTAATCAAATGCCTAAATGTCATTAACCAGGTAGAGGCTTATCAACAGTTGGACCTAGTCACCTTTATGTTCACCATTCTTTCCCTATTAGTGCATGTGTTGTTTAATTCGGGTGCTTCTTTATTATTTGTATCTACAACTTTATTTTGTACGAGTTACATTCTCACCATCATATAGTGTAGCTATATCCATAATGTTACCCTTAAAGGATAGACTATATTGCACTAGGCTCTACGCAAAAGTGGCCTTAGTGATAAGCGGGTTAGAGTTCCTAATATATTTGGTTAAGATGGACCTGTGGGACTTTGATGTTAAGCTAGGGATTAACATGTTTGGGAGGTACCAAGTGCTGATAGAATTAGCTTAGGAATGTGTAGTGTTGTATGGAACATAGGTTACTACTATCTCTTATAGGAAATGCAAATTAAAGCATATAACAAAGGTCATATCTATATACACGCTATACTCATTGATGTAAAAAAAATGTACCCCATGTACCTGTACAGTGCTTAAGAGTCTAACAAGGAATTAGAAGCTTTAGAAGTCATTCCATTTTCTCGGGACTTCAGAGAAGATACTTGGTGTGCTGCATGTGCATAAGAGTGACTTCACCATCGAGCTAGTACCATGAGCAGAAAGTGTGTCGAGGGAACCTTACTAGATGGCACCATTTTAGTAGTGCAAATTGGAGTCTCAATTAGAGGAGAAATTAGCTCATGGGTAAATTCGCCAAAGTATATCTCCATAGGAAGCACCAGTCTAATTTGTGAAGAAGAAGGATAGGGCCTTCATTTGTGTATTGACTATTAGGGCCTAAATTAGTTGACAATGAAGAATAAATATTTGCTTTTAAATATTGATGACTCTTTTGACTAGGTTTAGGGCTCTATTATCTTCTTACAGATTAACTTGCGGTCAGGATATCACGAGCTGCACATTACAGATGCAGACATCATAAACACAACTTTTAATACATGGTATAGACACTATTAGTTTACGGTGATGCCTTTTGAGCTCACCAATGCCCCTACAATATTTATGGATTTGATGATGAGGATATTTTAGTTATTCCTTGATTAGTTTGTGGTTGTATTTATTGATGACATTTTAGTATACTTTTGGGATAATGGGAACATGAGAAGCAGCTACATACCATCTTGCCCCTTATTAGAGAACAATGGATGTATAATAAACTCTATAAGTGTGGATTCTAGCCTTAAGAGGTTACTTTTTTGGGACATGTAGTATTAGAAGGAAGGGTTTCTATGGT
Source organism: Tamarix austromongolica (assembly GCA_039764185.1). Lineage (NCBI taxonomy): Eukaryota > Viridiplantae > Streptophyta > Magnoliopsida > Caryophyllales > Tamaricaceae > Tamarix > Tamarix austromongolica. Next base: position 3,705,025 of record CM077808.1, on the reverse strand, counting down.
TCCTACAAAAATTGTGGTATTTACAGAATAGAAGGCACCCACTAATGTTGTTGAGGTTCGTAGTTGCCTAGTTCTCATCGAGTTCTATAGGAGAATTGTTTATAATTTCTCAAATTTCATGTGTCCCTTTACGAAATTGTTGAAGAAGACCACTAAGTTTTAATGAGATGATACATGTGAGGGTGCACTCTAAGATTGAAGAAGCGACTAGTTGTAACACTAAATTTGACTCTACTAATAGGATCAAACAGTTTTGAGGTCTAAAATCACATGTTTAAACATGGGTGGGTTATATATTGATGTAGAATGGTAAGGTGGTCATCTATGCTTCCTGTTAGCTGAAGGAACACGGGTAGCACTAACCAACTCACAACCTGGAATTGGTTGCATTTGTCTTCGCACTAAACATTTGGAGACATTAACTATATGAGACATAATGCAAATATTTCTTCGACAATATGAGCCTCAAATATATGTTCACTCAAAAGGAGGTGGATATGAGGCAGAGGAGATGGATATAAATGGTAAAGGACTAGGACATTGAGTTAACCTACCATGAGGGTAAATCTAACGTTGTTCTAGATAATTTGAGTAGGAAGACACCACATTCCTTGAATTCTTACATAATAGCTAATTGGTTTCTTGAGGTACTTGGTGAGATGGGGGTAGAGCTAATTTAGTAGGGTGATTTGATTGTTTGGATTAGTGCCTTCTCAATTTTACCAATGGTGTTTGACGAGATTTAAGCTTGGTACCCTTGAGATATTAAGCTTGAGAGGATCAAACATAAGATATATGATGTTCGGGTTGAGAGTTTTTAGATACATGATGATGGTAGCATTCGTTACAAGGAGTGTTGGTGTGGACCTAAGAGTTGCACTGATCAAAAGCCCTTGATTTTGGAACAATGTCATTATAAACCATATTATTTTCACCCAAGATGGATAAGCTATATAACAACCTTAAAAGGATCTATTAGTGGCCTTACATGAAGTAAGAAGCAGCAAAGTTCGTAGCTAGATGACTAACCTATTAGAAGGTTTAGATTGAGCAGCATAGAGTTGTAAGGTTAATCTAGCCTTTGAAGTTACCAGGAAGGAAATGGGATTCCATCTCGATAAATTTTGTGAGTGGACTATTAAGGACTCATAGCAAGTGTGACATGATATAGGGTTATTCTAGACATATTAACTAAATCAATGGTTTTCATACCGATGAAGTCAATTTAGAGCATAAATCAGTTGACTAATGCTTAAATGAAGTTTATCGTGAGCAAGCATGGTACACCTATCGACATCATCTCCAATAGGGATTCGAAATTCCTTTCACACTTCTAAGGAAAATTTTAGGATACTATGGGCATAAAATTAAAAATGTGTCTAGTTATTCACCCAACTATGGATGGGCAGATTGAGAGGATGATCCAGACACTTGAAGACATGCTATGGGCTTTCTTTATGGACTTCCAAGGTATTTTGTAGGATCGTCTACCTTTGGTGGAGTTCTCATACAACAATAGTTATCATGCTATCATAATGATGGCACCCTTTAAGGCATTATATGGATGCAAGTGTTGTACACCCTTGTGTTAGAGTGACATCAACGAGACTATTATACATGGGCTAGAAAGGATAAAAGAGATGAATTAGTAGGTTTGGTTGCTCTAGGACAGGATGATAGTACTTCAAACTCATCAGAAGAGTTATGCTATCAAAGTGAAGATTTTAAGCTAAGGGATAAAGTTCTATTAAGAGTTTCACCCACTAAGGGAGTGCAAAAATTGATATAAAAGAAAAGTTGATCCCAAGGTATATTGGTCCTTATGAGTTTCTTAATAGAGTTTGTGAGGTTGCTTATCGATTGGCATTTCAAATCTTATACCTATAGAAGTAGATTGTAGACTCATCCCATTTGATTTGACCTGATGAGATCGAGCTCGTTAACTCCGTGTAATATTAGGAGAAGCCCTTATAGATTCTCGATACCAAGGTTGCTAGACCCTAAAAAGTTTAGTTCCGCTTGTGAAAATCCTTTCGAGCTATCATTAAGTAGAGGAAGTAACTTGGGAGACAGAGAAGGAAATTTGTGAAAGTCATCCCGAACTCTTCATTATGTGTGTGTTAGATTATAGGATCGCTTTCTTTTATAGGGGTAGTATCTAGTGGCAAGATATCATCTCCGTTAGAGTTAACCATTGAGAATGGCCTCCCCTACATTCCTTCCCTCTTTCCCCAACCTTGAATTTTGACAGTTGAGACGAAGTCATCTTTTAAGGGGGTAGAGATATAATACCCTAAAATCTTATAAAATTTTAATCTTGAATTATTGGACACGTTAACCTAACATAATTTCTAATATTTGGATATATCTTATTTTACAATAACCTAAACCCTACCTCATAAGTTCATATTTTGAAATATTTTATGGCTATATAATCTTAGTTTTTAGTATTTTATTTAAGTAATATATGTAAATAATTATGACTTTATGATTAAGTGGCAATAATTATATAAATTTTATTATTTGAACTAAAATGACATAAATCAAATAAATTTAAGTATAATATCATTTATTAATCTTTATTTTTTTGCGTGCATTTTTTAAATAAAAGAAGAAAAAAGAAGTTAGATCTTTGGACAAACGGCCCAAGGGCCGAAGGCCCAAAGGCCTAGAAATAACAAAATAAAAGATTGAAGGGCCGCATGAATAGGAGTCAACAACAGTGGGAGTTGCATATGAGAAGGAAAGGAGCTTGAGGTCCCAGCCATCACATAATAAAAAATAAATAAATAAATAAAAAAGCAGCCAGGATGAAGAGAAAATAAAGAGAAGAGATGAGTATAGCATGGAGTTAAAGAAAAGGCTGACGTGGGGAAGTCACCGAAATAAAATAGAGAGGAGAGTTAGGAAAGAAGGGAAGCTTCCTATCACGACCCGCTCATTTATTTCACATTTTTGTCCTAAAGGTTCTAAAATGTTCTAAAGTTGTGTAGACTCTAGTGGAATTGTATGGAAATATATGGAACCTTGTGTAAATATCTAGAGACCTCATAGAATGGTGTGGAACTTTTTAGAATCCTAAAGGCTAGAATGATCATCAAGGGATCTAGAAGAGTCTTCCAAAATATCTTGTAATCTAGAGGTGTCTCTAGAATTATCTAAAGGGGTATGGAAGACCTTGAACCTTCCACTAAAGGAGGGAAATGGAGGGGGACCTCAACTATAAATAGAGGACCACCCCATTTGCTCCCATCACCTCTCAAGTTGTAAAGCTCTTTCCTCTCTCATCAATAAAGAGTTCTCTTCTTACACACAAACTCTCTCACGCTCTCCTAAGTCCTCCAAGTGTTCTTACTAGTCTTCAATAGGCTTGGTAATAGCATTAGTTTGGGAAAGGCTGACTTAGTGAGCACTAAATGTTTTGTGCTTCTAAGTGCCGCACGGAAAAAACTTAGGTGAAAGAAGTCACCCCGTGACATGCCGCATGAAATAAAGGCAGCTAGCACAGCAGAAGGGGAGGACATACAGAGGTCGAGGACAAAAAAAAAAGAAGAACAGCTGAGTGGCTGCCAATAAATAGAGCCTGAGGAGAAATAAAGAGGAGGAATGAAGCTGTCAGCCGCAAAGGAGAGGGGGCGGTTGCTAACGTGCAAAGAGGGACACAACTCAGGAGGGCTATGCGCATGTGAGCGGAAGAAGGGAAAAAAATAAGGAATAATTGGATAGAAAACAAGGCTAAAAGAGGGAGAAATAAGAGAGAAAATTTACCTAATATAATCTATTTCAGATGAAATTAATTACTCTTCCATCTAAATAAATTTTTAATCTTTTATCCATAAGTAATTTCAGTTATTTCTTTGTAAATTTTAATTTATATTTTGAATATATATTTCTGTGTAGAAAATTCAATAATTATGGCTAGATGATTATCTATTGTTGGATAATAGACTAAAATCCTAGATTATGGTTTGAGATATTATTTTATTTTTCTTTATTTTGTGAGATTTTTTTTACTTTATTTTAATTACTATCATGTGTATATATATAATTATGCCGGTTAGAATTTATATGTTACACGCCTTGTTTTGGTTTCTTCATAGTGATAGTAGTTAGGATTATTTACCTACTAGGTAGCCATATAAATATACTAGAATTTATATTTATAAATTGTATCTAGGTTAGATAACAATTCACCTAAAAGTTTTGTGATTCTAACTAAATAAATAAAACGTTTAGATATGTGTGGGTTAAAGAAGGAAAATTACAACTAGGCATGCTTAGTGTACTAGTTTAGGTACTTAGATTGACATCCTTATATGATTATCCATTATTTTTATCATATCTGCAATTATCCATTATCCATTATTTTTATTTAAGATATAAATTCCCTAGCAAATTTATAATATCTAAAGTTATCCATAATTTTTATTTTTATTTTATATTATTTATTACTTTTATTATTTTCTAACTTTGTAACCCCGTTAGTCTTTTTCTTATTTATTTATTTTGTATAATTTAGAGTTTTATTTTTATTTATTTTTCAGCTAGCTAAATAGAGGTAAATCTTCTCAATACATGGCATAGAACAATACCCTTATTCACCAGTACTACAATTGTCAACAAAAGGGTTTAAATTACGTGCTGACTATAGCCACACTAATTTTTGGCATCATTGCTAGAGATTGGAAACTTTACCTTTATTTTTCTAGTATTTTTAGCATATATTTTTTCATGCCATCATTTTATTTAGAGTTTAGAGTGCTTGTGGGCACTAAAGTCTCTAAGTTAATAGGATTATTAGTAGTTATTGAGTTTTTTAGTTTTTTCTTTTTTTCTTTTTAGTTTTAGTGTTTTTTTAGGACTTTTTGGTGTGTTTTCTTTTACTTTTAAGCTTTTCCTTTGAAGTGTTGGTATCCCACAAATTGCTATGAAAGGATCCTTGGTCTATGGATAAATTTTTATGAACCTTAGCGTAAGAGTAAATGAGGTAAGTTCAAGTACCCTTGATGATAGATTTGACCAACTTGCTACTCTTATTTCATAGGTTGCCACAACTAATAGAGCTATTAATACATGCAGAGTATGTCACACACAAGGAAATCCATATGCTTACTATTCATAAGCTTGGAGATGAGGAGGATGGACACAACCTAGTGCTCAATCTTCAATGGTTTCAAAGGACATGACCCCTACATAAAAGCATACTATTCAGGAATGAAGCAGCACTCCGACTTTTGATGGGAGATAAATGAATGTTATCAAGTTCCATATATAGACCCTTACAAACATAAATATGAGGCTTAAAAATATTATCAATATCCTCAACAAAATCCTTCACCATTTTAGAACCTTCAAGTATAGAAAAAATGGACAAGCTTTTTGAAGCATTGACAAACAAGAAAAACATACATATGCAAAGTCAAATGAAACAAAATGAAAGGGTGTTAGTGTTAGAGGAGAAAATGGTTTATGTGGTCAATATGATCAATGAATTCCAAGCACAAAAAGAGAATATTACTTCAATTCCAAATTCTAGTGAAAGTTATGAGTATGATGATGCCATATATGCATGTGAGGATAAGCTAGTTAGGGAGGTCCTCATGGAGCATATTAAAAAGCATGATCAAGAGGAAGTAAAACTTGTAAATATAGAAGGTGAATCTCATCAAAATAAAGATCAAGAGAACAAAGAGAAGTATACGGATAGCAACATTATCACTTTCATCTACCATAGACCATATTTGGACATTTGTTCCCTAATTTTGCTTGGAGATGACCATGAAATACAAGTGAAGCTCTTGAACAACTTTGATTTTATTTATGCTAACCATCCTCCTTGTTTTCCTTCTTTTAGTAGTTATATGGGTCCAAGATTAAAGAGAGTAATCAAATTATCTTGGATACATCTAATAAGAAACGTAATGCTCCAAAGAAGGGGTTATGTTGGAAATATGTACTAAAAGATTTTGAGATGGGACAATATGTTCCTCCTTTGATAGAGAGACCATTATAAATTAGCATTGGACAAAAAAGTTCTCTCTTTATACAAGAGATTAAATCCCATGATAGGTAAGTTACATTCTTACTGAGTCAAATCCTTTATTAAAAGTAATATTTTTTCTTTCTATACCGTGCAGGGTATAGATGATCTACATGAAGAGGGATTTGGTAAAGCAGCTCTCAAATGGACATACCCACCTTGAACGAGTAAAACCAAGATCATTTGAGGCTAAAGACATAAAAACAAGCGCTTCTTTGGAGGCAACCTAATGTGTTAGGGGAGATTTCAACGCTTTAGCTATGTTTATTTATTTATTTTTGTTCACTCCATACTTAAAATTACATGCTCCTTTAATTGTTTACACATTGAGGATAATGTGTGATTTAAGGGTGAGGGGGTGTGTGTTTTTTGTTTGTATGAAAAAAATTTAAAAAAATGAAATAAGAAGCTTGGAAAAAAAATTTTTTAGTGATTTTAGAGTCTTAGGAGCCCTTAACAAGGTAATGAGGAGCATATCTTTGAAATCTAATGAAAAGAGAATCATAAAATCGAGATAAAACAAGTGGAGAATTTTTTGTGTTAATTTTGATATAAGGCTGTATAGGGAGAAAGAACATAAATGATTTTCTATCCACCAACATGACATGTTGAGATTCATCACATTCCTTGGTCAAATTTTGAATCATATATACTTTTTTTTTCTAAGCAAATTCACATGAAATTATTTACTTTTCTTGGCTTCAAAGTTTCTTTACAAAACTCATATATGTTTAGTTGCTTCGATCAAATTATTTGCCATAACTCTTGTAATGGACTCTAGAGATTATGAGAACTCACTTTTGTGCTAGTTGAAGCTTATTGTTAAAATATGCTCTAATTGAGAAAATTATAAAGGCAGTAAAGGATTTTCCACCATATGACAAAATAGCTTGATCCTAATTTATTTATTCATGATATGCACCCTATAGAAACCCTTTACATTGAGCATATATTTTTCTTCATTACCCACATTTAATAACCTTTGGGCCTTAATATCCTTGCCCATGCTTAAACTAGTAGAAGGGAATAAAATCATTATGTAAATAGAGTGGTTGTGTATGTGAGTGTATGTGAAATAAATATATGTATTTATGCTAAGAAAGGAATTAGTTATGCTTGGTGATGGAGATGGAATTATATATTCATTGTATTGTCATCATTATTCTTGAAAAAAATGCAAATTAAAAAAATGAATGAAAAATTTGGAAAAAGAAAAGGAGAAAAGAAGAAAGGATATAATATAATGAAGAGAAGGAGTTATGGATATGATTTTGAGAAAGTTCTATTCATGTTATATTTTGGTGTTAAGGTGGAGATGTGTATTATTGATGTGGAGTTGATACTTATATTTCATCTAATTATTAGAGTTTCACCAACTATTGACCTTTTTAGCACCACAATCCAAGAATAAGTTATACCCTTCTCTACCTTAAACCCGTTAATACCAATAAGTCCTATTTTATTCTTGAGATGAGCAACATGTGATCTCATGGAGATTAGTCACAAGAGTTAAGCATGTGGTTCGGTCCATATGGCAGGTATTTGGTATCTTTCATGAGGTTTTATCCACAAAAATCTGAGCCTTCTTTGTTTATATAAGTCAGTTATTCTTCATCTTTATCAACTTATCTCACATACATGAGTGTTTCTATTTGATTGTAGCCATGAATCTAAAAATGAAAAGAAAAATTATAGGGTATCCATAGTGAGGAGAGATCTTAATGTGACTAAGGTGTGGTAGATCATCATCCATAATATTGATTTTTTTTTTATACTTTCCATGTTTATGTGTGAACTATATGTTGAAATTGATCCTTTAAATCTCCGAGCGCCGAATATTGGTTGAATGCTAATCTTGACGTATGAAAGTAAAATATTTTGAGACAAAAATATTTAAAGGTTTTAGGTATGATTTTGTTTTTTTTCCCCTTTATTGTATCTAATTTTGTAGGTATATCTTTGCAAAACCCTCAGAACACTTTACTCGTCATCAAAGGGTGACCTAGTGGTTTAAAGGGCTTGTTCCACATGCTAAGTGTAATCGTGAGACCTACGAAAGTGGCTAGTTTGTTTAATTTTATTTAGTTAGAGTCATAATTTTCTTGAGGACAAACAATATGCTAAGTGTGGGGGTGTTGATGAGTTTATATTCTAGCATATTTCATACCCTTATAATCTTACTTTTTTGTATTTTATAAAATTACTATAGGTAAATAATTATGATTTTATGTTTAAATGATAATCATTACATAAATTTTATTGGTTAAGCTAAAATGACATTAATTAAATAAATTTAGAGTATAATATTATTTATTAATCTTCATTGAGTTTATTTTGTAGGTATGTTTTTAAATAAAAGAAAAGGAAAAGAAAAAAAAAGTTAGACCTTTAGATCAACAGCCTAAGGCCTAAAGGCCTATAAAAGAAAGTAGAACCACAAGAACAAGAGCCATTAGTAGAGGGAGCTGCATAGGAGAAGGAAATGATCTTGAGGTCCCAACCATCACATAATAAAAAAGAGCCACTAAGATGGAAAGAAGACAAAGAGAAGGGATGAATAGGGCACAAAATTAAAGAGAGGTTTGATGAGGGGAAGCGACCAAAATAAAATAAAGAGGAGAGTCAAGAAAGAAGGGAAGTTACCACACGAAATAAAGGCATCCAGCACAACTGAAGGGGAGGACACACAAAGGTCGAGGACAGGAAATAAAAAAAGAACAGTATAGTGAGAACCAGCGAATAAAGGTTGAGGAGAAATAAAGAAGAGGAATGAAACTGTGTCATCCACCATGGAGAGGGGATATTAATTGATGTGCTAAGACACAATAGAAGGATGCAAGAAGGCTATGCACATATTAGCCGAAGAAGGGGAAAAAGGAATAATTGCATGGAAAACAAGCCAGAATGAGAGAGAAATAAGAGAAAAAAATGACTTGATAGAATCTATTTATGATGAAATAAATTACTTTTTCGTATGAACAAAATTTTAATCTTTCGTCCATAATTAATTTTATTTATTTCTTTCTCTATTTTTAATTTATATTTTGGATATATATTTTTGTGTAATTAATTTGATAATTATGGCTCGCTGATTATTTATTGTTAGAGAATAAACTGAAACCCTAGACTATTGTTTGAGATATTTTATTTTTCTTTGTTTCATGAGATTTTTCTTTAACTCTATTTTAATTGCTATTATTTATATATATAATTCTATTAGGTAGAATTTATATGGCACATGCCTTGTTCTGGTTTCCTTATAGTGATAGTATGTATGATTATTTACCTACTAGGTGGGCATATAATTAAACTGGAATTTACATGTATAACTTGTAGCTAGGTTAGATAACAATTCACCTAATAGTTTAGGGATTCTAGCTAGAGTAGTAAAACGTTAAGATATATGTGGGTCAAATAAGGGAAATACAGTTAAACATGCTTAGTGTACTAGTTTGGATATTTAGATTGACATCCTTCCAATTATACTTAATGCATTAATCTTATTAAATATAGGAGCTATTTGTTTCTACTATACTTCTAATAATTAATAGATTTAATATTAGTGTTTTGTCGTATTAATTATTTTAGAAAATCACTATAAGGTGTATGGAGTTGGTTTTAGTGTATAACTTAATCAATCTCTCTCTTATGATTAAATACTAACTTAGAAATTAAATTATATTTTAACCTAATCTAGTGATAGATTTTGAATTACCTAGTATATTTATCATATATGCAATTATCCATTATTTTTATTCTAATTTTATATTATTTTATTTCCTCACATGTAGTATATTTATTATTTAGTGTTCTGTATCTCCTGTTCTGTTTCGTAAAGTTGGCATAGCTCAATATCATCTCTGTCCATTCAGACCTATATAAGGGAAGGCCCAGCCCATTTGTGTATTTGGTAGTAATCATGATGGGGGGTATTTATCTCTATAAGGGTGGACGTGTGTGTAGGGGTATTTTCAGACCTATCTGAGACTAAGAGGGGCTGGTTACAGGAGATATTCCTGTCAGCTTGTAACATGAACCCAAAAACCAATCGTCACTCGCCAGCGTAGTCCTCGCTTCAGAAAAAGAAGTTTGGCCTATCTGATCAGACGCTTGATTTTTCCCTTGTTTGAATGCAATTATTTCTACAACTATTGATTTTGAGCCAATCAGGTATCACTGCGTGTCAAACTGTATCAGGCGGGAGACATAAGAAATATTAAGTCCTTTCCAATGAGAACTAGACACGCGTCCCATATCCCCATGTGCATATAACTCACTTTATTGCCTCTCTGAGGAAGCAACATCTGACATTGACTACCCTACTTCCCTCCAACCCTAGTGAGTGAGCAAAGCCTGATACCGAGCAAGGAAACTTCCCCTGCCAAATTGCTCATGTAAGTCTCAGATTGAAATGATAGTGTCAAGGAAGAGACCAAGGGGCGTAGCGCTTGCTTAGTGCTTGCATTAAGGAAGAGGCATTCCATTCTATACTTGTGAGAATCCTTGTTCCAAATAAATGACCCCCTATTATAGAGAGATAGATCCTTTACTGACTGGAAGGGCGAGACCAATCACTTTGAAGGATGGCATCGCGCCGTAACCTTGATTGGAGAGTTTGGGATCCTAAACAGATAACAACCACACCAAAGCTGGCTGGACCAATGATTTAGGAAATAGACTCTGCTCACTAGCAAGCATGTGCGAAAACTCGTTCCCTCGGGGTATGGCTATTCACTTTAGAATTGCACTTCAGAGGTATAGCAGGGGCACCTTTAGCTTATTAGGAACTCCATGGCGGATTAAGGTCCCTACTACACAGCAGTTAGAAAGACATAGATCAAGCACTCAACTATGGAAAAGGGGGCCGCATTATATTGTGTTCATTTATGTTGTCCCGATAATAGAATGAATGTTCTAAAGAAGAAAGAATAGACTGTTCGTTCCGACTAGTGCTACTGCCCTCCTTTTGGAGGTCCTATGAATCGATAAAGAGAAGGGCTACCCAGTCAAAGTGGGAACTCATAGTAGGAATAGTCAAAGCTCTTCCTTAGGCTTAGGAACTGCTTGCTTGGTAGCTGTTAACAATCCCTATCGACGTCCAATCTCAGAGGAGGGAAAGATACTAGTCATTGATTTAGGTAAAGAATCTGTCTCTGACAAAGAAAGATCTTCAAATAGCTGGTCACAATCTCTCTTCCAATAAGATAGAAGTAAGGAAGGTTAGAGCTCAAGCTAGTAGGAATAGAGGTTGCTTATCCCCCTAATCCATGATAGATCGAAGGGTCATGAGCGCTGCGCTCTAGTTGCTTGTAGCTCCTGGATGCCCTATGAGGAACGCTTCTCGCTACAGACTTTTCTGGCTACTCAAGAAAGAGCCTTTCTAATACTAATAGATGGGCTCGTGTATCTGTTAGAGTAATATAGTAAGAGCTCCTTCACCTCCTCGGTCAAGGGGCTTCGCTCATCAGTGAAGCGGCTTCTTGGCAACTGAACCGTTCCCTTTGGTTCTCCTTTCGCTCTGCCTTGGTCAAACCCCTAGGTTCGCTTTCAGCCTCTGCCCTCCTTCCTCCCTAGCCTTACCTTACCCTGATTCGTCATTTAGGATCACCCATCAATTAGGATTACTCTCTCTTCCTTCTTGCTTCACACCTGCTATTGACCCCAATTCACTTAAGAAAGCAGCCAAGCAATGGCCTTGTTATTTATAAGGGGTGCGGCTATGCCGTGTTCTCGGTGTATGCGCGAAGTGAATCTTCTATACCGTCCATAGTTGGCGGGCAATTCGTCGTTCATGCATTTGGGACCCTTGCCGCTGGAGATTTCACTTAGTGCTAGGCTTCCGCTGTCGGTCCGGCCCGGGTGATGAAACTGAACGTACTTTGGTTAGTCATTCTGCTTGTATCGACTTCCGTTTGTCCCTCTGTTCCTGATCCTTTAAAGCATAGAATGAAGCGAGTGGGGATTGTCAAGGTACAGCTTTTCTAACAGATTTCAAACTTTCAAATCCAAGCTCTGCCTTTAGCTTTCCCCATCTACTATCAATTATTCACCTATTTTTCAGTATGAATCGAAATCGAGCGTAACTCTGCTCATCCAAACTGGGATTTGAAGCAAAAGAAAGATTTTCCGGTACGCTTTCCCTAAGGTGTAAAAGACTTTTTAAGTTTTAGTGTTGAACAACGTCGTCAACCCGTAACCGGGGACTATAGGTCCGCCTCCCAAGACTACTCAATCCCTGCTGCTGACCTTATCGAGACAATGGGAGCAGGCTGGACACTCAAAGAATTCGATACAGCGGGGGGAATGAAGGTTCCCCGATTAGATAATAGTATATGCTGACATGACAGGGGAAACTGGCTTGCAGAGTATGCCTTCTTTCTATGAGAAGAAGGGATTTTTCTACCGTAAAGATAGGAGCTGATACGCCCTTCATTGCTAGTAGTGCACTCAATTCGCCAAGGAGCGGGGGAAGAAAAGCTTATTTTCAATACTAGCTGACCCAGCCTATCCATCTCAGTTGGAAAGTCGCATCCTGGGTACGAAAGTAGGCGCACTTTTTGAATAGATATTCCATTTTTTTTTACTGTTCGTGGATTAAGGCAGTTCCGTTCCTTTCCGTTCATTCAATATCTGTCTGTCCTGCGAAATCAACAGGAAAGTCATTTGGCAGTTGCTTTAGCAGCTCCAGTAAAGGCAAAAAGAGCTTCGGTTTGTAAGCAGGAAAGAGAGTAGCAGATTCTCGAACAAGAGCAGGGGATATTTGAAATAATGAAAAACAATTTGAAAGAGCCGAGTCGATCGCTAGAACTACGGGTTTTAGAACCAAAATGAAATAGGCTTACATTAAATATATTATTATATTATTTTCTAACTTTATAAACCCAATTTTCATTTAGAGTTTTTATTTATATTTATTTTTAAGCTAGTTAAATAGAGGTGAGCACTTTCAATCTTCAGTATAGAACAATACCTTTATTTACCAATACTATAATTATCAACAAGCAAGTTTATACTCCATGGCAGTTACAGACACACCACAATCCTAACAAATGTTTTGATAAAATTTTTACAATTACATATCAAAAGTTTAATGCTTAAACTAAACCCTTTTATTTCCTTTCCCTTTATTTTTTTGTTTTTTTCCCTTTCTATGTTTATTTATTCCTTCCTTTCCTTCCACTTCTTTCTTTCCTCTCCTTTTCCTTTTTTTTTCTTTCTATCTTTATTTATTCCTTCCTTTCCTTCCACTTCCTTCTTTCCTCTCCTTCCTTGGTTGCACTAACCCAACCCAGCCCAACCCAAATCATTCTTCTTCTTCTTTTTTACTTTTTCTAGAGGTGCACCACCTTAGCCCAACTAACCCTTCTTTTTTTTTTTCTTCTCTCTCCTCCTTGGGTGAACCCAAGCCCGCTCCTCTATTTCAATATTTCTTTTCCTTTTCCTTTTCCTTTTCTTTTCTTTCCTTTCTTTATGTTCTTCTTCCCCTACCTATCGCCTTCATTATCTTCCTTCTCCTTTTATACTTCTATTTCAAGAGAGGACATACCATCCCTACACATACACCCCTCCCTTACCTCACTAGGCCATGAACCCCCCACACCCTCTCACTTTACCGTTCCCCTTGAAGCCTAACACCCTACCTTTGCACCAATTGCATACACCCTGCACCCTACTCCCCTGTCCTTCCTCCCTAAACCCATACATGTTGGAAGCTTCCCCCTCCAATCCTCTTTTCATCTTCTTTTTCCCACAACCGTCACCTATTTATACCCCATGGCCACCCTCCCTTCCTCCTTCCTCTCTTCCTTTCTCTTATCATTAAGCCAACCAAAGCCCTACCCTTGTTCCCTTTCTCTACCCCAATCACATAACACCCTCCCCAACTTTACTTTCGAAGCACCCTTAACATCTAACATCCCGTTGTTGAGCTCCCTACCAACTTCCTTCCCTACTTACACAACATCAATACCCCTCCTTGTCCTACTTTCCCTCATTCTTCCTCTCCTACACCTACACTCGCAACTGACTGTAGACCTAGCCACAATCCCCTTCCCCCTCCCCTATTACCACCACATAATGGTAGCACCACACTATAAGTACCTTGATCAACATCACAACCACATTGATACTTCTTTATGCTTTGCTTCCTTCCTTCTATTAGACACCCATTTTCCTACATTCCCTTTGGCCACCAGCTCCACCACCACCACCTACCAAAAACTCCCGTCACTCCCAACATCACTGTAACACCCCAAAATTCACTATTTTTTTTAAAGCAGGAGAAATTAAAACACTTAATTTGTAACCCGTGAACTCTGGGGATGTTACCGCCACACTTAGTACCAGACCAGTTTATTTCTATCGTTCTGGTACCAAGTGCTAAGGCTAAGAAAACATTATCAGTAATACTATACAAATTCAAATTTATAAAAATAGAAATCAGAGTACCCGCAAGTATTACATAATTCGAAATGCCAATTACTGTTTTTCAAATAATAATTAAACAACATTGATAAAATTGTTTTTGCAACTTAAATATAATAAAAATAACATGAGTCATAAATTAAAAAGAGAACGACCACATCTCTTTAGAAATTGATCTAGCCCAGCTATCACTTTGGCCCTCCTGATGTCTCATAGACATCTATAGCATCAAAGTAAATATCTCCTACCTGTAATAGATCAGACGAGCCTTCTGCTCGTGGGAATGAGCAACACTTATAAAACAGGTGATCAGTACGCTACGTACCGAGAAAGGTAACCGAATACTAAGGCCATCATATAACACATTAACTCATGTAGGATAATGATCACATACAATTATAACCCACACACATAATACATAGAAGCATAAAGTGAAATCACTTATAACCAATAGGTCCATATGTAAGGCCCAAAAAGGTCCGGATTAATCATTTAATCTTTGTTTTTATCAAATATAGATACACACCATGTTCTTTATCTGGTCCATACGAGTACGGGAACCCCACTATTATAGCCAGTGGATCGATCACTTAGGGTACACACCCTACCACTATTATATGCCGGTGGATCGGTCTGGCCCCTTCTCGCACGGTGTTCCACTATAAGTAATTAATATCTTCTCATATCTTATCAACATATATGGTTTGGTTTGTTGAGATTGGGATCCCCCACTATTATAGCCGGTGGATCGGTCACTAGGGTAAAATACCCTACCACTATTAAGCCGGTGGATTGGTGTCCAAGCTACCACAGTACCTGGCCACTATTATGCAGGTAGATCGGTCTAGGCCCGTCTCAACATCTTCCACTTTACATGTTTAATAATTTATGTATCTTATTCAGAATATTCATTTCAAGATAGGAAAAACCAGTAATGTATACCAATACTACAATAATGCTAATTGCCATGAAACCCGAATTCTACGTAAACCATATCTCCATGCAAACCCTAATTCGTACCCAAACCTTAACTCGATTTATACAACACTCCCATGCAAACCCTCATTCATATGCAAACCCTAGTTCATATCATCTTGGCAAAACCCCAACACCACGTAAACCATACTTCCATGCAAACCCTAACGCACATACAAACCCAAGCTCCACGTAGACATACTTCCATGCAACCCTGATCCACATACAAACCCTAACTCCACGTACCATACCCTCATGCAATCCCAATTCATATGCAAACTATAACTCCACATAGACATGCTTCCATGAAAGTCCCAACCTCATGTCAATTTATGTAAACCCTAACATCATACCATTACATACAAACCCTAACATCATGTCATTTCATGCAAACCCTAACATCATGCCATGTCATACAAACCCTAACTCCCTGCCATTCCATGCAAACCCTAGCACCATGCCATTTCATGCAAGACCCTAACACCATGCCATTTCATAAGCCCTATCAATATATCTCAAGTCATATCATACAATAATGACATAAACATACGCATAGTTCTCATGCCACAGTTTATTCACACCAACATACTTCAACTCTACAATCATGCCACATGCGAAATAATTAATAATAACAAATATAAAATACATGGCATATCAAACACATAGTGCATGCAAACACATAAATGGCCTTAGTAGACCCTTACCTAAAACGTCACCGGTCTTGGTGCACACTCCTATTCCACTTGAGGGATTTGATTGGGTTCGCCTATTATATCAAAGCATACTAGAATTAGACTCTCTTATGTAATTTTATTATCCTCTAACTTATTCCAAGATTTGATTTTTAATTAAAATACTACTACTTAAAAATTAACTATAGAAACTATTACAATTAATTTATTATTTTCATTCGAAGAGGGTGGTGATCTAAGGGTTTCTATCCTTCACCCAAAATAGAAATGATAGTATAATAATGATGATGATGATAATAATAATAACAATAATAATAATAATAATAGTAATAAAAATAAATAATAATATTAATAAGGTATAATACTATTAATGATACTTTTTTATTAGTAGAACATTAAATATTAATAATATCAAAATTCTTAAAATTACAAGTTGGATTTCTAACCACCCCACTTTAATAATACTAACATCATTCGAAATTTTAATAAAGATATTAACAATATATATATACTTATAATATAATTTAATAAAGATAATAATAATAATAATAATATAATTAAAATAATGTTAAAAATGTTAATAATACTAATGAAAAGTAAAAGTGTGAGACATCATTAAAATTTTAGGTCTCTGCCCCTCTTGAAATAATTACAATATCAATCCAATAATTACACTAATAATAATAATAATAATAATAATATTATTATTATTAACATTAAACATGTAAAAAATTAATAAAATAAGTAAAGGCCGAGGTGAATAATATATCTTACTCAATATACTCCCAAGCTTGTCAAAAAAATTTAGAAATTAGAATACAATCGATATCAATAATAATTATAATTATAATAATAATAATTAAAGTTGAATTAACACTAAAATTTAGGCTAAAAATAGAATAATTATCAATAATTCAAAACTAAGTGTTTAAAAGGTCTAGGGTTTCACCTTGAGTCGGAGGATGTAGGTGGAACCGGCGGTGGTCCCCGGAGGTGGCCGGAAAATGGATCTAAGAGGGTTAAAATTAAGAAAAAGAGGTGAGGGGGAAGGAGAAAAATAAAATAAATCTATGGGGTTGTGGAGGAGATTTATCGAGAGTTAATGGTTGGTTTGGAAGGTGTTAGAAGCGGCTCATATGGTGGTGGAAGGTGGTTCAACGTCTCGGGGCGGGGTGAAATTTTCTATCGAAGCAACTAACCAACTTTGTGCAATTGTGGAGACTTGTACAAGATGAATCGAAGGTTGTGGTTAGTTTAGTTAATTATAGGGTATTGCAGGGAAGAGATTGGGATCAAGATGAGGCGTTGATGTTGGCCGGAGGTGGAGTAATAGTCGTCTAACTAGGCAGTGGCGCACGGTCTAAACTTAGGGTTTTGGGGAAATAAAAATCCCAAATCCAGGTTATGAGGATGGTTTTTATAGTTGTGGAGCTTAAGGTTGAATTGGGGAGGTTACCAGGAGTTGAAATTGGGAGGGAAATTGGTTTATTCGAGCTAAAGGTCGGCGACAATGTTTTTGAATTTTTACCGACCTTTGCGAGAGAAATGGGACAAAACGTAGAGGAGAGAGGGGGAGTGGAATAGCTCAAATTAACGGGAAGGTCGAGAGGAAGAAAATGAGCGGGAGAAGAGCCGGTCACGCCACGTGTGGCCGGCGGCGCCATTTTTGGGGAGAAATGGAAGTGCTGGCGGTTATGGCGTCGGGCTGGAGGAAGAAGAAGGAGGTGGGAGCTGGCCGGTCGGCCGGTTAGCAGGGAAGAAAAGAAGGAAGAAAAAAAAAGGGGAAGACCGGGCGGTTCGGCGCAAAGGGAAAAACGATTAAATGAAACAACGAGTTTTGACGTAAAAAGGCCTGAAGGATAGCGTTCAGGGGTTGACGTGCAACAGTGATATGAATGAGGTGAAACGCGGCGTTTGATTGGGAGAAGGACATAAAACCTAGCGCAGAGGGGGGCGGCGACACGCAGGATGGGCCGCGTCGAAGGAAAAGGAAGGAAGAAAAGGAATTGGGCCACACAAAAGGCCCGATTCGGGTGAAGAAGAAAAAGAAAGAAAGGAAAGAAAAAGGAAAAGAAAAGAAAAGGAAAAAAAGGGAAAAGGAAAAGAGAATTAATTTAGGTTGGGTCAAATTAAATAAATCTGAATATTTAGGATATTTAAAATTAATAATATTTAATTAAAATAACTTTTTAAACCTTTTTTAGGCTAAATAGTATTTTTAAAGGATTTCTCAAAATTTCCATTTTAAATTAATAAATCCCTCAAATTTTATTTAATTTAATTATTTATAAAATTAAAATTGATTTGAAACTATTTTATCTTTCTTAATTTGAATAAAATAATTTATTTAATTAATTTCCCAAATTAAAAACCTTAATTAGATAATATACTCAAATCTCCTTTACTTAACCTATTCATAAAATTTCTTATTAATTTGTCCTACTAAATTTCATTTTATTTTAATAAAATAATTTATTAACTTAAATTTTCAAATACAACCTTATTTAAATATAATATTTAAAATAAAGAAAAATTCGGGGCATTTCAATCATATTTGCCTCAACCCTAACTTCCAACCATTACCTATACCCTAAACACGATTATTGTCTCATTGCGCCACCTTGCCTAATCTCTTCCACTTTGGTTACCTCCATTTCCTTCCCCAATTTTTATCTTCTTGTAGTTTGAAATCTTTAAAATAAGAAAAAAGTTCTAAACTATGTATATAATTACTTCTAGGTGATATGTTGGGGGTGGTAGAGGAGGAGGTGCAGGTCTTGCATACTTAGAGACAAGATCCGCTTCATTAATTATAAAATTCATTGATAGGGTTTTATTGTGTTATAATGTATTTCCCTATTTTTTTATGTGTTGATGCCATGGTACTAAATGTTAATTGACTTTAGTGAAGTAAATATATTATGTGGTTCTACATAAGCGTAAAAGGTAAGAAAGTTGTGTAAATATGATTGTATTGAAAATAATGTATCTATGTATATTTATGGCCATGCTTTTCTTTATATAGTATGTGTGGGAGGTTGAAAAGTCTTTTATGTTGGGAGTCCTATGATTCAGAGAAGGGGAGAATAGGTACTTTAGTGGCATAGGGGAATTTTAGTCAATATGGTAAAAAATGGCATGTTGAGTACCTTAGGATGTTAGCGTAAGTGAAAACGGAGGGTCTATGGTTAATAAAGATGAGGAAAGGTCTTAAGTGTCTTGGATATGAATATAAATTTGGGGAGTCATATGAGCTTTAGGGAAGGAGTTATGACAAAAATATGAAATTACAGTTATGGAAATATTGGAATGGTAACACTAGGGGTAGGTTATTATTGCTTGTATAAGACGGGGAAATTGGACTAAAACCTTGGAATATGATGCCAACAACAATAGTTTGGAAATGTATAATAGATTTGGAAGCTATATGGGGTATAAGGAAATAGTTGTGACTAAATGGGGACATTAGGTTTTTTGAGGAGACCCGAATAGTAATCCTAAGAGTAGGTTATTATTTCATGTGTAAGATGTGGGAGTTAGAGTGGATTTTTTTATTTAATGGTTAATAATAACATTTTATACTTGAGAATGGAATTTAGGGAGTAAACAACCACTAGAGAAGGGACTATGTTAGATATGGGAAATTAGGGTTTTGGAGGAGACCCAAATAATTACCCCCGGTGTATGTTATTATTTCATGTGTAAGATGTGGGTGTTAGATCCCGATTTCGAATAACTAGTTGATAACAAAATTTTAAGATTGGGTATGAAAATTAGGGACTATAGGAGCACTAGAGAAAAGAGTATGCTAGGGTTATGAGATTCGGGTTTCTAACAAAAAAAAGACTTCTTTTGAGGTGTGTATTGGGATGGGGCCTTGAACAAGTATGTTTACATGACTTCATGATGACCTTAAAATAAATAATATGAACAATATACTAACCACTTAAAGTGGAAAATCACCTCGGTTAGGAATAGTTGTACTTGTCCATTTCACCAAACAAGAATAATATTTAGTCAGGTCCCAAAACTCAAGTTAATTAAATCATTGAATGATCATAGACCTTGATAAGGCTTAAATTACTTAAAGTGGAACACCATGTGTTTCAAAACTAGTTGTGCTATGATTATCATTCCACTAGTTGAGAATAGTGGCTAGTAACATCTTTTCCTTGGTTCATACATTGATTTCCATTCCACTGATTGAGAATAGTGGGGCCCCTAAACCCAACGTGAATAAAATCATGAATAATTATCATGACGCTATTACTTTATGATTTTGAGAGGATAAATAATCGATAAGATTGTCTTATATATATGCCACCTATTATTTTAATCTTATGAACTCATATGACCCTTCATGACTATAATATTACCTAACTCCATACGTAGCATACTAATCATCTTTCTAATGAATGTTACTCACTCCCAAGAGTAGAGACCATTTTTGAGCTTTTGTAGGTAAATGACTATCCATTCTATAATTATACTGCTTATGATTCTCTAATTGGAGCAAAGTGATTTCACCTTATGACTTGATATTTTGTCTTATTATAATTTTAAACCTATTTTCCTTCTCTTTCATTTTCTCATAGAATATTTACTTATGTTTTTTGTTCTATTTTCAAAGTAAACTCTAAGCTCTTACTTTTTCCTCACATCCTAATATACTTTTGCCTTGTAATTGGTATGAAAATGGTTCATAAGCTAGAATTATATTTATTACAATAGTAACACCAATTCATGTTTGAATAGCATTTTCAGCTCAAATGAAGTTTCTTGTTGTAAATTTTGAGGTGTTACAATCCTTGCATGAGTCAACAAAACACTAAAATTTCCATATATTCATGCAAAGATTCAAAATTTACACTCTACCCTAACTTACATGCTAATCATACCATATTTCAAATGTAAGAATCACTTACTTGAAATCTTAGTTCAAAATCCACAGCAATATAGTATAACCTTTAGCTAGAAAAATCCAACTTTCAAATACCTTATAACAAGAGATCAAAAACTAAAAAACCTACTTAGAATTCTCATGAATCCTATGAATATGAAATATAAAAGAAAAAATATATACTACTTACCAACTCTAAGAGGTGCGAAGGGAAAAAACTAAAAACCTCAAAATTTTCCCAAATATACCCTTACTTTCTTAAACGTAAAATAAGAACTAATTAAAGTAAAGATTAGAAGAAGTGAATAAATTAAAATAAATTCACAAAATGAGAAAGAATGGAGCACAAGTATGGGGAAAACTCAAAGTATCTTGGCAGTTGAAAAGAAGTGAAGAGAAAAGCTAGTTAGGGCTAATTATGCACCAAGAATCAGTTAAACATGAAAGGAGAGAGGTGTAACAAATTGAAACCCTACATTCCCATTCAAAATCACGCCATATAGAGTAGATTTTTCAATAATAGGGTTAGATTTCTTCTTAGGGATCAAATGGTGTTTCATAGAAAATGTAGGTCAAGATTTCCTAGAAAAAGGTCAAATATAAGAAGAACAATTGGTATATCGGCATAGAAAACAAATCTCCTAGGTGTGTAGTGACAATCTAGAATATATAATTTGTTTAGAGTTACATAGAGAAGAAGGGAAGAAGAAGGCAAGGAGATAAGGTCATGCTCTCCTTTTTCCACAAAAATTATACCATTGAATTCCTTCAAAACAAAACTTAGAGCTAGGATAGATGATAAAAATGGTGAAGATTACCTTGGAACAAATTGAAGTTGGATTATAAAAGTTCCAAAACAATAAAAGAATTTTTTTAAAATAGTTTAAAAATCATTGAGCTCCACAAACTAGTATATTGATTTGTTCAACAAGTTAATTGTTCTAATGACTAGTCAATCAATTTCTCAAACTAGTCAATTGGTCCCGTTGAACCAAAACATTTGCCGAAAATGACAAACAAATCAGTCAGTTCATTGAACTTGACTACTAGTATGCTAGAGAAACTCATTTTTTCTAAAAATTTCAAAAAAACCCCTAGATATATTCCTAAATCAAGATAAACCATCATCTAAGCTTCAATAACCACAATAGTTTTATACTTTATAAATCTCAATTTATAGAGTCTTACAATAGATTATCTAATCCTTAATTAGCTACCGAGGGTTTGTTTTCCTTCACACGTATTGATTTACCTTTGAGTGAGATCCTAGTTGATCCTAGTATGTTTTCTACTCTAGAAACTAATGATATACTTGGGGGTATTCATATGAAAGCCTGCGAGTGTTCACGTAGGTGATTTGTTTAGTTTTTGTTAGACTTTATGTCTATTATTAGTTCTCTTGGCTTCAGCTAGATGTCCTTAGGCTATTGCTTTGACTTTCATGGGTTATTGAGAGATCTTAGAGGATAATCTAACCCATTGCTCAAAGTAAGAAAGAGAAATATTAATAATGAGTTAGCTACTATATAACATTGTGATTTAAATCTCATAGTGAATAATCCGTATGGAACTTATGATTCTCTAGTATCTTATACCATTGGTTTGCTAATTCGCATGATTGGATGTTGCTATCCATTACTCGTGAATACAGTGATAATCATGATGAACTATGAATCACTTCTTTGTGGTGGAAAGTATGATGCTTTGTAAAACTAATGTTTATTGTGGAATATGATACTACCTTAATCCATAAACATGATCAATTTACCATGATAAGAACTCTACGTTTGTAGAATATATATGTTGGTACATTGTTGCATCTGTATTAGAATGTGTGCCAATACTAATTATAAACTATAAACGGAAAAAGTTATTTTGAATTTGCTTAATAGAGGACGATATAAAGGAAAATTGAGCATAGAGTTTGGCAGGAGAGGAGAGACTGATGGCACACACATGAAAGTTTACATCATTTGAGGACCTTATAATTACTAATATTCACTATACGTACATACATATATATATGACAAAATATGATTAAACCATTATTGTTTAATAAATATAATTTTACCTTGTTTACCAATAACCAAACTGATTTAGATTTTGCTTAAAAAAGCCATGATTTTTGTAACCAAAAACCGAAAATTTAGGCCGTCACAAAAATCAGAACACATCAATTGTCAACTTAAAACACGGTGAACGGAAACACAGTGCATGACGTACCGATAAACAAGCGTATTACAACGTACAGTGATTAAGTGACCTAAACTTCGATCAAGCTGGAGGTCGATCGGAGCTAAACCATGGCCATGACCTAGTCATAAGTACACTATAGGAGCAAGACAGTAGCTTGCTAGAGCTCCTAATATAGCGCAAAATTAGAAAATAGGAAGCTGAATACAACCAACCACGAAAACAAAGCTAGAATCGAGAAACACTAAAATGAGAAAATACACGAGCTCGCCTGCATGCATGAACATAACGGCTATTAAGTGACTGAAACTTCGATCAAGGGATACCAGAGCCCCCAAGTCCACTACCAACTCCACCGCAATCACCACCACCTCCTCCTCCGCCGCCTAAACCACCTAGCCCTTTCCCACCTAGGCCTCCAAGCCCACCACCAAGAACCTTATCAAGTGGTACAACACCTACAACACCACCAACTCCACCAGCTCCACCTATTCCACTAAACGCCACGAAGTTTTTGTCATCCATTGCCCCGGAAGCGTCCTTAGGCGCTTCCATAGATGATTCTGGAATAGCCATGTTCATTCCTTTAAGTTTAAAGCTTGTTTCCTTTGTTGGAGTAGTAAAACTACCCTTAGGGTTTGGCACTTCCCGAGCGGAGGCATGCAGCGCGCACACCACTAATAACACTAATGCTATGTACGAAAACTTTCCTGTTCCCATGTCACACTAATCTAGGATGGATAAGTTGCTTCTCAAGAAGACGCTAATCAGACAGCCCGAGGGAGGGGTGCTCTTGGCTACGTGAGTGAAAGGGCTCATATGACCGTAATGGAGCACCGTGTCCCAATTTATGGAGTAAAGGAACTGAAGGGGTGGATAACAGTTGGGGTAGGCATTAAATTGAGAGTGCATATAGTGAATGAAGAAATTACTGGTGTCTGTAGATTTACAGTGCCACTGTATTAGAGCAGTCGACAATTATGAGGAAAAGAAAGAAGAAATATTGTTACGTTCAGAAGGTAGGTGAATTAAAACGATCAATATAATTGAAGGCTATTGCAGGCTCTCGTGATCGGTAACATGCAGCGGTGCTCTGGATGCATTTCGTTTGATTACTAGTACCAATTCCATATTTTTGCAGCTCGACACTTGGTGATACGACCACAATAAGAAACAAAAAAATAAAAAATCGGATTACGATAAAAATTTGAAATGGGAGAAACATCTCATCGTACAACAAAAGCCATATTATCACGCCCCCTTCCGTCAAAGGATGATAACTAGGGGTGTGCAAAACCGGATATCCGTATCCATTCGGATATTTTTTTCGGATATCCGCTCCGCATTTTTTAGATCGGATATCTGGGATGCGGATATCCAAAAAATACAGACCGGATATGAACCGGATTCGGATATATCCAATATCCGTATGAAAATACTATTTTATCAATTTTAATAACTTTTGCTACAATATTTTTAAAAATAAAGATCGTATATCAAGTAATATTCATATCTATATTCATATAAATATCTTATTTTATCTAAAAGAAGTATTAAAATATTATTATAAATATTTGAAATATAAAAATAAATAAAATTTTAAAACTTAAAACTATAAATTAAAATACAATAACATGATGTATTATTGAAATAATCAACAAAATATCGGATATTTTATCGGATCGGATAATCCAAAAAAAAAAACGGATATCCGAATGTCGGATATCCTTTTAGAATAAAATCGGTTCGGATATCCGAAATGTCGGATCGAATTTTTAAATATCGGATCGGATTTTCGGATCCCGGATTTTTTGCACAGCCCTAATGATAACCCCTTTTTATGTAGGTACAAAACGTTAGCAATATTTCTACTCATAAAATATTTTATTTTCTTATGTTCTTTATTTGCTCTTATTAAATTTACAGAGTAGATGATAGAATTTAAAATTTTATATATCTCTACATAAAATACTTTTTTTTATTCCTAAGAAAGGACTATTCATCTTCCACAATCTTGATATATTTATTTGGCAAGTTGTTTTAAATTTACGGACGAAAATATATTAGAAATAGGTATGTCAATTGACTAAATAACAAAATGAGTCTATTAATTACTTGTCATTTCAAATTTGAAACCCTAAGGAATCAATTGATAGATTAATTTAACTATAGATCCGAAAAAATCAAATGCTAATCCATCAAGATTATTATAATAACATAATACAAAAGAGTACCTCAATCCACAATGTGGAAATTATCAAATACCGTTTGATTTGGAACAATAAGTGATTGGTGGTACTATGGTATTCTAGATGAGACATACACTCATTGGTCTCTATTGACTGATGGAAATCGAATAGGACGAAATATATGTGACATAGGGACCACAATCATATATATAAACAACTAACTTATTATCTATTGGGTTATTCTAATTTAGTCCATCAATAATCTTGAATACCCAATGCCTCTATACATACAGATCCACATCTAGTTAGATACATTAAGCCCAATAATTTATATATAAATATCATCACTTATATACAAGCTTTATTTATGCAACAATCCACAAATCATATAGTTCATATATGAGCCCAATATTTGGATAAAAACCTAACATCAACTGATTAGTGTGTCAAACTCAATCCATTATTGGATATGAGTCTCTTATGTTTTGTTGTTTTCATCTCGTGTTTCATGCACTGATTGTAAAACTTTAAAATTTTAATATTTTTGTGTTATTAATTTTTTTTAATATTTTGACATTATTATTATAATATGTGTTGTATTAATTAAATTAATTAGCCAAAAATTTCTTAGAAGCTCTTTTATGTAAAATATCCTAGGAACTATGGTAATTTTACTTTAAGACTCTTACACTCTCTTTCTCCTTCTCTAACCTAACAAGCACTAGCAGCATCATGTTGGTTGGTTAACTACCTCCCCTTTACCCATGCATTGATTCTCTTCATGATTGTTCCTCACTATATTCTTACCCATTACTATTTTTCTTAAAGGTGAAACATAAGTTAAGTTCTCCATCCTTTTTTTCAAAGTTGGCCGACACACCCCTTTCTTTTGGCCTAATTATAGTATTTTATATGATACAAATAATTCTTCCTTCTATTTTTGTTCTCATTACTTATATTTTGTTAAGTATTGAAGATTCCCTCCATCATGTGATTATACCCACCTCCTCTTTTCTTCATTTTACATCCATTATCATTCTTCTAGAACCTTTTTTCTAACCTATAATTATTTTTAATTAAAAAATGAATGTTTAAAATAACTCATATTATAAATATTTTTTTTTAAATTAGGTTTACGTGTATGCAAAAAAGGAAAAAAAAATAGAATGGGGATTATATAGGGATACCGGCCACATGATGTAATACCCCATAACTTAGAACAACAACAATAATAGTGGTAGTAGTAGTTTGCTTAAAGAAGAATATATATGTGAGACTTTTTTAATAAATTGAATTTCAATATGGCTTATGGTTACTACAAGTGAAATGCCCCGAAAATTTCTAATTGTATAAACTACATTTAAAGGATATTTATTCTAAGAATTTTTAAAATAAATTATTTTTAAATTGAATTAATTAGGGCAAATCAAGAAGAAATTTATAAGTATTTTTATTAGAAGAGAATTTGGGTATTTTAGCTAATTAAGCATTTTATTTTAGAAATTAATTAAATAAATTATTTTATTTAAAATAAGAATGAGAAAATAGTTTTAAATTAATAATAATTTTATAAATAAATTAATTGGAGAAATTTAGTGTGTTTTGCTTATTAAAATGGAAATTATGGAAAATCTTTTAAAAGTCCTAATTTAGCCTAAAAAGGGATTTAAATAATATTTTATTTAAATATTATTATTTTTAAATATCCCAAATATTCTAATTAATTTAATTGAGCCAACCCACTATTTTTATTTTTCCCTTTTTCCTTTCTCCTTTTCTTTTTCTTCTTCTTCTTCTTTTCTTTTTCTTTTCCTTCTTCTCCCCGAACTGGGCCAGCCCGGCGGCCTAGTCTTCTCCTTTTCTTTTCCTTTGGTCCAGCCCGTGCCCGCGCGACTTTGCCTCCTTCTGCCGCCCCTCAAAGCGCCGCGTTTCTTCTTTTCTCCACTCAACACGCGTCGTTTTGTTTAATGAATTTTCCCCGTTGCGCCCGGTTCGCCCGTCTCCCTTTCTTTTCTCTTCTTTCTTCTGGACTGCCGGTCCAACCCTTTTCTTCTTCCCCAGCTTCGCACTCCCAGCCCCGACACCGTCGACCACAGCCTGCAACTCCCAGCCCGAAAATGGCGGCGCCGGCTACGAGAACTCTGACCGGCCGAGTCACCTCTCTTTTTCTTCCTCCCGGCTCGCAAATTAGCTTGGAATAATCAATTATCCTTAACTCTCGCTCATTCTCTCTCTCTGGCTTCGCGAAAGTTCGACCCCGACCCAAACTAACGCCGGCCGATTTCTGTCACCGGCCACCAAAACCCTAGAAATAAATACCATCCAGGCGACCCTCAAAACCCTAATAACCCATCCAAAATCTATAAATAGCCTAATGGTGGATGTTTTCGAGACTTCTTCTTCTCGAAAACCTTAAGAGAGATCTGCTTGCCACCGCCCCATCAGACGCCATTATCTCCACCTCCGGCCAACTTCAACGCCTTATCTTGCTTCCAATCTCTTCCCTGCAATACCCCCTAATCAACTAAACTAAACAAAATCTTCGATTCATCTTGTACAAGCCTCCATAATTGCACAAAGTTGGTTAGTTGCTTCGACAGAAAATTTCACCCCGAGATGTTGAACCACCTTCCACCACCACATGCGCCGCTTCTAGAACCTATTAAACCAACTATTAACTCCTACTAATTATCCTCTACAGCCCCATATAATTATTTTAATTTTCTTCCTCTCCATCGCCCATTTTCCTAATTTTTGGCCCCCTTAGACCCATTTTCCGGCCACCTCCGGGAACCATCGCCGGTTCCACCTTCATCCTCTAACTCAAGGTGATGCCATAGACATTTTAAATACTTTATTTCGAATTATTTATAATTATTCTAATTTTAGCCAAAATTTTAGTATTAATTCAACTTTAATTATTATTATTATAATTATTATTATTAGTAATATTGACTGTATTCTAATTTATAATTTTTTTTACAGGTCTAGAAGTATGATTTAGTAAGATAAAGTAATTATCTCGGCCATTACCTATTTGCTTAGATTTTTACATATTTGATGTTATTATTCATAATATTTATAATAATATTATTATTAGTATAATTACTTGGTTGATACTTTGATTATTACTGGAAGAACAGAGGCCTTAAATTTTAATTATGCCTCGCAGTTATAAAATTTATTAACATTATTAACATTTTTCAACATTATTTTGATTATATTACCATTATTACCTTTATTAAAATATAATATAAGTATATATATACATTATTAATTTTATTGTCACAATTCTGAATAATATTATTTTTATCATTGTGGGAGGGTTAGAAATCCAACTTTTAATTTTAAGAATTTTGATATCATTAATATCTAATATTCTATTTATAAAAAGTATCATTAATATTATTATACTTTATTTATATTACTAATTATTTTTATTACTATTATTCTTATTATTGTTATTATTATCACCATCATAGTTATGTTATTATTAAATCTATTTTGGGAGAAGGGTAGAAACCCTTAGTTTATCACCTTTTCAAAAGAAAATAAATGAATTAATTATATTAGTTCCTATAGTTAATTATTGAATAGTAAAATGTCATCCTAAAACCAAACCTCGAAATAAGTTAGAATTATATAAGAGAGTCTAATTCTAGTATGCTTTGATATAATAGGAACCCAATCAAATCCCTCAAGTGGAATAGGAGTGTGCATCAAGACCGGTGACGTTTTAGGTATGGAGTGCTAAGGCCTTTTATGTGCTTATGTGTATTATGTGTTTCGCATGTTATGTATCTAATGTTTATTATAATTAAATATTTTATATGTGGTATGACTTGGAGTTGAAGTGTGTTGTGCATGGTATGTGTATTAATTATGTATGATGATATGTGTTGTGTATGTGAGGAAGTCGATGTGGTTTGTGTGAGAGGAAGGATGAAAAAGGAGGATGGGGAAAGAAGTTGACTAAGGGAAGTGAGTTGACCTAAATTTTATGGTTTTATAAGGAATAATCTAGTTTATGGTGCTATTTGGGAGAATTTAATTTATGATATTATATGGGAGAATTTAATTTATGATTGATTGGGAGAATTAAATTATGGTTTGTTTGGGAGAATTTAGTTTATGATGTTATTTGGGAGATTGTAATTTATAATATTATATGGGAGAATTTAAGTTATGATTTGATTGGGAAAGTTAATTTATAATTTGTTTGGGAGAATTTAGTTTATAATGTTATTTGGGAGAATTTAATTTATAATATTATATGGGAAAATTTAAGTTATGATTTGATTGGGAGAGTTAATTTATAATTTGTTTGGGAGAATCTAATTCATGATGTTATTTGGGAAAATGTAATTTATGATATTATATGGGAGAATCTAATTTATGATTTGCTTGGGGGAATTCAATTTATAGTTTTCCTTGGGAGATTCTAATTTATGATTTTATGTGGAAGAATCTTTATAGTTTGAATTTAGGGTTTGGTATGGAAGAATCTTTATGGTTTAAATTTAGGGTTTGGTATGGGAGAATCTTAGGTTTTGGTTGGATTGAATTTATGGTTTTGTATGACAGAATCTAGGGTTTGCCTGGTGGTATTAATGGATGTATGTTAGTATTAGGGTTTGTATGATGATATTAAGGTTTGTATGGTGGTAATTATAGTTGTATTGTGGTATTAAGATTTATATGGTGACACTTATGGTTGTATGGTGGTATTAAGGTTTGCATGATTGAATTTAGGGTTTCACGTGGAATTTTAAGGTTTGCATGAAAAAGGTTCGAAGGTTTGCATGGGGAGATTAATGTCTGCATGGGTATTAAATTTACGTATGGAAAGTTAATTTGGGATATAAGGAATGTAATGTAAGTGTTGTTTGGGTGTTTGAGCACTTGGGATGAAAAATAGCACGAAGGGCAAATTAAGGGTATGGAGGAGACTAAATTATGGTTTGTTGTGGTTAATTGAGGTATATGGTGGCTGATTAGGGTTTTTGGTGTTATCATGTGTATATGGTGATTAAAGTGTAATTATGATGTGTGAAGATTTATGCATGTCTAGGGTAAAAGTCTTTGAATAAGATACTTAAGATATTAATCACGTAAAGTGAAAGATGTTGAGTCGGGCCCAGACCGATCCACCGGTATAATAGTGGCAAGGAATATTTTCCTCGCGATCGATCCACCGGCTATAATAGTGGCAGGGCATGTACCCTCGCGACCGATCCACCGGCAATAATAGTGGGGGATCCCGAGCTCAACAAAATCAAACCCTATAGTTGCTAAGACATAGGAAAGATACTAATTACTTACAGTGGAACACCGTGCGAGAAGGGGCCAGACCGATCCACCGGCATATAATAGTGGCAGGGTATGTTACCCTCGTGACCGATCCACCGGCTAAAATAGTGGCAGGGTATGTTACCCTTGCGACCGATCCACCGGCTAAAATAGTGGGGTTCCCGTACTCGTATGGACTTGATAAAAAGTATGGTGTGAAATGAATTCTGATCAAAGATTAATTTAAAAATTAATCCAGTCTACAATCGGGCCTTGTACTCTTACTTGGATGGTCGTAAGCACCTTATGTCATTGTGTTGGTAATTATGCCCTTCTATGTTATGCATGATTTATGTGTTTGTGTGTTGGCCTTAGTGATCAAGTCACCTTACTCAGTACTGGACCTGTACTGATACTACCTTGGTTGATGGGTCCTGTGATGATCCACTGATGGTGGGGAGCAGACCTCTTGTGCAGGTTTAAGATCAAAGACTATTTTGGGGTGGCAGGCCTGATTTGAGTGAGTAGGCAATCCGGAATTTGATCCATCGGGTTTTATCTTGTTTAAATGTATTTCTATTTGGAAGTTACAAGTGTTATTTGAAACTTCAAGGGTATTGTAATTAACTCTTAATTTCTCGTACTTTGATTTTGTGTATGATCTTCGAATCCTTTTATGAATTGTTAATTTGAATTTAACGTAAATATTTTCTTTAGCCTTAGCACTTGGTACTGGAACGGTTTGAGAGAACCGGTCTGGTACTAAGTGTGGCGGTAACATTCTCAGAATTCACAGGTTTTAAGTATTTCTATTTTAATTGCTTCCGCTTTTATAAAAAAAGCAGTGAATTTTGGGGTGTTACAACAAGAGAGTAATATATTTGGAAATAGAGCTTTATAACCGTAATAATAAGTGAGTAACTAGTAAAAAAATAATAATAAATGGGTATCTCATTTCATATCCACTACAAAAATAATTTTTTCTATGAAATTATTAAATTCTCAAAATTTCTAATCAGTTACAATACCTTCATCTTAAACCTAATATCTCTTAGATACAATTCTATAAATTGCCTCTAAGTTTTTCCTAAAGCTTATCATGAGAGTGGTGATTGAGAAGAAAGTAAGAAGACAAACAATCAAGGAATGAGTGAATGGTTTATGCCTGAAGAATCTATGCAATCGTACAATCTAATTTGGTAGAGGTAAATAACATATTTTTCTTTTCACCATCTACTTGAGAGGTATCAAATTATTTTCTATAATTTGTTAGTTTGATTATAATACACTCTACCATAGCCTAGCATAGTAGAACACTAGGTTAAACTAAATACATAGAGTACTTGTTTTCTATATGTCTAAGCAATATATATATATGTACAATAAAAATTACATGGAAATGGTGCTTGGTACTTGTGTAATTGGGTTGGAAAGACTAGAAAGTTGTACTACATTATTATAGTTTGGGCAATAGTTGCAACTATTTAACTTGTTTGAATATTTTCTATTTATTTATTTGTAATTGATATTATTTAAGTTTATTAGTGCTTATATTTGTGGATTATAATACTCTTAGTTAACTGACTCTTATATTATATAATATTTAATCATCATTAATTAGTATCTTAAATCATTCGTTTGAATATTATATATAGTTTGATAGATTTAATGATGCTCATATTTTAGTAAAAGTTAGGTCATGAGTGAATATGCTACTATCAGATAAAAAGTGATAAATTTAAGATGATTGAATAATTACATTTATTAAAAAGATGTATATGCATTGATACTTTAATTACTATTAATAGTGGATTAACTTTATTTTAGGTTCAATAGATAATTTAGTAATTTTTAATTTACCATCCATTAGTACTTTATTTACCTATTGGAGTAATACTATAGGTACAAAATTATGTTGTACTTAGTGATTGATTTACATATATAAATTTTAGATGATACGCTAAAAGAAAAATATAAATAAATAAATTTATTTTATTTTACGTAGATAACTATAGGACTAGTTGACTTGTATGCTTTTATTAATCGAGTCACATTCCAAGTTAGCCACTTATTCTCTTGGTTACTTATAAGGTACCACCTTTATTCTATGGTATATGTAAATATGCTCTAATGTTGTGTGTTTGATGATTTGTAGTGATGCATGAAATTAATTCTTTGTGAATGATCTCTTAATATCCTCATAAATTAACCTATATGTAATATAATAGAAATATTATTTATGATATTATGGTTATGATTTGCATGATTATTTATTTAGATGTTTTGTATTATTCATGGTTGTGTCCTAGGAAAGGGCCTAAAGTTCTATTTTGTATGTAATTATTATATATGGTTAACTAATAATTATTAATTAAAAATGGAAAGACCTTGAGTTTGGACTTTGGTGCTCCTTGGGGTTGGTCCCTAAGGATAGGTTGGCAATATCTTCCCTATTTTGTTGTTCTTGTCATCTATATTGAGTTAACTAGTGGTTATAGCCCACCCTATCTTATTTCAACTAGCCAATACCACGTAAAACTCCATATCTTCTCTATAGAATCATTTGTGCCTAAAAAACTTGATGACCTTGGTAGGGAGCCCATAGGAGAGAACCTCTGCTTGGGTATCTCTATATTGATTCTCTTGTGGATGTTATTTGTGGCTAAATGCCACCAATATTCTTTATTGTATTTGTTCCATAGATTGATTTTTTTATATTTATACGTTTCCCACTCGAGGTATTCAAATATTTATTATAAAACCCCCATTTTTCACTACCAACATTTTTTATTAAAATAAGTTATGGAAGCAGGAAACACCTAGAAAAAAGGGGTGTTAGCACTGTATCTAACATAGGATATACATCAGCTACCTACCCCATATCAAATACAAGTTTAAACCAACAAAACATTTAAAACTAAAGAGTTTGTAGTTACCAATTTAATTAAACTACAACAAAAGTGTCTTCATTAGAGGATCTTAACAAATTATGATCAAATTGTTACAAAATGCATACTAATTAGTACGATATCCAAAAAAATAATTTGGGGCATGATAACAAAATTTAAAACCATGGTCCACCATGTACTCTACCAAAATCTTCCGGATGTCCTCCCTCACAAGCCTCAACCAAACTGAGGTAGATCCTTTACTGGCCATCCCTAAAGACCTACATATAGTCCTTTTCTTATAGGAATGAGCAGATGACCAATCAAACAAGCAAATTAGTATGATATGTATTGAGTAAGCTAAATTGCTACCTTATTGTGCATGAACAATCCAACTTACCATATATGAGTATAAATTACAGCATGCAATATAAAAAGACTATTTATAAAGGTAATAGTGCATAAAATATGTTATCATATACAATTTCATCATAATAGAATACATCATGCCTAAGAATCAAAACACCTTCACATAATACTTACATAAGCAATAGGAGAGAGTATCCAAATAACTCCTAAGGTTAATCTTCTTATCTAATTCCATTAAGATATTCCATCCATTTATCCATGTAAGAGATAGGCCAATCACTTAATCAATCATCCATTTTATAACCAATTAGTCAAGTGCATAAACCCACTTTATTCATTATATCAATCATACTGTTACCTCCATATCTTAATCAATCATCAACCACTCATTTGGTTACCATTCATAATTATCCATAAATATTTACCAACCATATTTTATTATCATCTAGTGATGGATTGTGCAACACCCTATGATCTCAAATACCATGGAAGCCTACACTACCCTGTGAAGGGGTTTTAATAACAATTATTTTATAGTTTTAATAATGGTTTTGAACCATTATTGAACCGCCCATTATTAAATCTTTAATAACAGTTTATAAAAGTCATTAAAAACATACAAAAATATGCAAATATGCACGTAAACTTCGTATTTAATAATATTTTTCAAGTAAAAACTATTGCTAAAAACCAGGTTTTAATAACGTTTTTCAAGTAAAACCATTGTTAAAAATAAGGTTTCAATAATGGAAGTGAATACCCTTGTGGAAGAGGAGGTTTTAATAACGATTATTAAAATAACCATTGTTAAAATATGATCCAATTAAGGTTTTAGTCAATTATTATGCATTTATTAAACCCTAATACATATTAAATGAGCATAAATTTGAGATTAAGTACATAGTATTAATAACAGTGCTTATTCAAAACTGTTATTCAAACATAAGTTTTAATAATGGTTTTGATAAGAGCCGTTATTAAAATTATATGATCTAATTAGGGTTTTGGTGATTGATTATGCATTTATTAAACCCTAATACATATTAAATGAGTATAAACTTGAGATTAAATACATGGTTTTAATAATGGTTCTTAATAAGAACAGTTATTAAAACTAAACGTTTTTTGTTTACGTTTTTGTTATTTTGTTCCTACTCATGTACATAGTTGTATTTTCAAATATTTACCAAATCTACAATGTAAAACAACATCAATTCATATATACATGTATGTCTTCCTCACAAATGATACTCTATATTTTCAATCAAGCCCTAATTAATATGTCTGAATACACTGTGCATACCGAGGAGTGAAAATTAGTAGGCATACCATGATTAGGTGGATCTACACTCCAAAGTCAAAAGTTCATACATCATAGCCTAGAAGACCAAAAGACGTAGATGAAATATAAACCTGAATATGCATGTAGAATATAGATCCCTAGCTAATACCAAATGAATGAGTGCACGTACTTAGCCCATTGGTCTATAACTTCATCAATTTCATCAACATTATATTTCTAGCCTCGTGCATAGTCATTAGTAAAAAACGATAATGCCCAAGTTTTGATTGATATACAATTAGCACTTAGGTCAAGTACCAAATATATATGTCATGATTTATTAATGGAAAAAAATATGGAAAAGCAAACATATATGACTTGGATCTATGTTGACCGATCTATTCTAGACTATCAGATCCATTGCTCTACATACATAGTGTCCACAATCATCGTTGTTTTGCTTGTGTGGACACTGTCAAATGAATTTAGTTATCTCTCTAAATATTAGATATTAATTTGAATTAAAACAAAATACAAAATAGTTGTCTTCCTACTTACTATGACAGGCTCATATTGAAGACTCTTTGGGTTTAGGACACTATTCCTACCTCTCCTTTGATATGTCGTCTGTACTGCCTTAATAAATAGAGTTAGATACACAATATTATAAGTAAATATACCTCAAATAATGAAAGTAGAATATATACATAAATAAGCTAATGAAGTAAGAAATGAAAAGTATACTAAAATGTAGATAAATTCCTTCCCACCACGATTAGCAACTTCAAAAGGCACTTCATAGGTTCAAGAGAAATCAAACACAAAGACTTTATTAAGATCAAGTCGGATGGTATATAAAACCTAATATTTAGTTGCGAGGTAAGGAATGAGATAAAGCTTGTTGTGTCCCTCAATCAAAATGTGATCCACTAAATAGTTTATATGCCTACCCTCTCTTATTGTAGTATCGTCAACTATGTAGTATGGGCACACAAACAAAATAGAGGACATCATTCCGTCCATCAAAGTAAGACTAGCTACTAACCTATAGATAAAAATAACAATGCATAGTTATTAATAACTAATAACCTATATAAGAGGTCATAAAAACTACAATAGTACAAGAAGTACTAAAATCTCAAATATGAAATAATACTTACATAAAATAGACTTTGGCACTCATGGTTGACATCCGTTCCTAATTATAAATGTCGCTTATGTAACCGTTGATACAATGTAAGTAGCATCATCCCTCCCAACATACTCAGGACAACAATCAATGAAAATATAGTTTTCCTTGAGGTAGTTTTAGGCATAGAAATACAATAAAGCTAGTGCTGGTGGAGATTGACTCTTATTCAAAGAAGGAATCTTTTGTGGGACAGCTGATTTTTCAGATTTAACTCTTTTTCCTTTAGGAGTGCCCTCTTTTTGGTTGCTCATTCTACTAGTACCTCTTTTGGTATTATTAGTAGGAGCAATATTTTTTTTTTGATTCCTTATTTGATAATAATAAACAAAATATGTATTGAGCATATATATATAAGGTATAAATAGTGTAACTAATAAATAAATAAGGTATAATGAAGATGTTTAATGTCATTATCTCTTCAGCCATGAGATGTATCAAATCTGTAGGCCAAGGCACGAACCTTCCATGAGCTTCTAGCATTGTGACTACCTCATTGCCCTCTTTATAATAAAGCAAGGGCACAATACCAATGATTGGAGTGTCAATACTCACCGGCCTTGTATTTAGGGCTAAGTTGTACCCGTGGACTGTTTACGTTTAGGTACTATGACTGATGCGTACCCTTCCTTTCACCAAAAGAGTTGAAAGGTCATTCACCAACAAGTTACATTTATGCAAACCCTAAAATAAAATATTACATATTCTTAATTATTTATAACACCGAATACATTTAATAACAATTTATAGTTTTTAATGCTTACCTCAGAAAGAGAAGAAAGACGTGCATCAACTTCATAACTATTCTAACACTATTTACATTGGGTATGTTAAGTTGATCATGGTCTGCTGAATCGAGTGGCTTATACCCTTGACATTTAATAAATGAAAACTCTTGCTCCATTGTTGCCATCTATTCAAATGCCACGTTCAATTTTGGGTGAGGATGGCCACTTTCTCATTAGTGCTACAAGAACCACGAAATCAACCACATACGCTCGTTCTCGTAACACCTAATCCAAGACCCCTGTATCTTCCTAGGTGTTCTACGATTCCTATGGGTTGGGATACAATGTTATATTGGTCCACCCCCTCAGCATCTGATGTTTGAAGTTCTTCCTGTAATGTATACAATATATGTAAATTTAGCTTATAGGAATAAGCATAATATAATAGTTTTCTAAAAGAAAACTAAGTATAGTTCTAGATATCTATAAACTTATAATTTTTTTGGATGCAACATCTACATCTTCATTCATATATCAATATTGTGTTGCTCAAGACTTCTTCCATAATGTACCAATATTGATGGTCGAGCTACATGGATCTAAGTCTTCGTCTAGGAGCTATAAATTAAAAAATAATCTTAATTAAGAATATTATTATAAAATTCAAAATTTACATGTAAATAAATAAATCAAAATAGTATATCAACTCCTCTTCAAGGCCTGTATAGCCTTTACGAGCCATATTATGCTGGTATCTATTCTGCTTCACAATCTTTTTATTTTTGGCACTTTTTTCCTATGATACAAGCCAAAATATAGTCACATGGTTATTTCAATATTAAGCATAATATTGGGATACAAAAAGTTTAATTGTTATCTAATAAATACCGTAAAGTCCTCTGAAATATGATATACAATAAATTGGTTCTAACTTTCTTGATCGATGAAACCCTATCATTTGGGTGGATTCTGCCGTAGAGAACCATCCCTTTTTTCTGTACCTTTTTCTACGAGCTAAGTATGACCTAAATGTTCTTAGACACTCCCCAAAATATGTAAGAAGCCATTTATTCCTAGTCTCTAGGACATTGAAGACCCTCTGCAAAATAAGACATATAGATGTATACCAATGTTAATGTATTAAAACTAATAACATTTGGCATACAAAAATAATTACATAAAATAGAATATATACCATGATTTCCTGCCAAATATGCTCCTTATGACCCTTTGGAACCTGCTTCCAATTATTATATGAGATAGGAACACGATTATAGGTCATGAGTGAAATGCACGTCAAGAACATGTTTGGATAAGGGCCAATAGGAAGATTGTAAATATTCCATCCCAACTCAACTAGTTCTCCTTTATTTATCATGTCTATGATGATTCTCATAATTGTAGGTCCTCTTTTCCCTTCTTTATCACTGTTGTCCTTATTAATGTTTTTGTTGGCCATATCTCTACAAAAAAATGAATAAATAAATTATGTTAGAATGTTATGTATTGATCATAATGTACCACTATATTATCAATACAATAAATATCCTATCAGGAAGGTCAAAAATGCATTTAAAAAAACCAGCACACATATCATATGTTACAATATTATTACCCTCATTGCCTTCTTTTCCTTCTTTTTCCACTTGTTTTTGGATTTGTTTCAGGATCTGATACATATATTACTTTATGATGATCATCCCTGAAATATATTTCCTCCTTATTAATTTTATTATTATCATTGTTCAATAATTGAGTTTCTTCCACAATTGAGACACACTCTTTACTCCAATTGGCATCATTTTCATCATCACCTTCATTGGCATTTCTTTTCTTTGTAGATAGTACGACAGACCATCTCTTATCAGCAAGATTAGTGGCGTAGAATACTTGTGTCACTTGTGATGCTAAGATTAATGGGTCTTATTTATACCCTACCCTATTGAGATCTATTAATGTGAATCCATCTTCATATCTAACCCATAGCTATTATCAACCTATCTGTAGCCGAATTTAGGGACTTTAAATACAATATAATCTAACTCCCATATATGTTCAATCACACCATAATAATTCAAATCTGCATGGGTTGGATTCTTGTCTTTCGCATTAGCAACATGCATTGCCTCAGCCACTAAATTCACCCCTACTATTTTGCATTGTGCTCTTCTCATCTTGTTCTTTTGTATAAAAAGTATAATCATTGATCACATAACTAGCATATGAAAAAACTTCATAACAAGGTTTCTGAAACAACCAATGTAGGATTTCAAAAATTGAAGTTGGGGAATGTCCGATGAGAGGAATGATGCGATCTCTTATCCAATCGATAAAGGAATGATTATGTTTATTGATTATCCATTTCTCAATCTTTGATGGATTTTTAATTCATAAAGAAAGCATATGTTCTTTAATATATGGCTGAACATCATCACTTTTGTGTAATACATATAGATGTGCTTTACGGAACATGTTAGGGTCTAGACACCTAAAATGTTTTCCCCTAATACCCTATCCTTAGATTTTGCTTGCATGTTGAGATGTAGGAATACCAAGAGCTTCAACATTTGACAAGTACTTCGTGCAAAACTCAATTGCCTCTTCCACAAGGTATCCCTCAGCAATACATCCTTCTAGCCGATATCGATTCTTTATATAACATTTTATCAACTTCATAATCCATTCAAAGGGGTACATCTATTTCCCATGAATAGGTCCTAGCATTTTTATCTCATAAACTAAATGAACAGTTAGATGTACCATAATGTCAATGAATGAGGGTGGAAAATACATTTCAAGCTGGTACAAAGTAATCACAAT
Organism: Tamarix austromongolica; assembly: GCA_039764185.1. Classification (NCBI taxonomy): domain Eukaryota; kingdom Viridiplantae; phylum Streptophyta; class Magnoliopsida; order Caryophyllales; family Tamaricaceae; genus Tamarix; species Tamarix austromongolica. The sequence continues at coordinate 3,665,047 of CM077808.1, read as the reverse complement.
CCCTCTTTATAAGACATCCAAACTATTAGGATGTATGACTTTAGAGCAGACGGCATTAAAGAATTACCAAAGCCTCGTGATAGTAATTCGAACACGTTTAGGCAAAATTCCATGTATAGATATCGGAAACAAGTGCTACATCAAAATATAACAATCATGAGACTTTATGTTAATTAATTTCAATTCTATCATTGACATGAGCCTTCTAACATTTGAAGAATACCCTTTCTGGAACCTTGACACTATAAAAGAATTCATAAAATGAAATTTTCTCTTTTTTGGAAAGAGTATGACACGCTAGTGGTAAATATGTTCTTCTTCCATTGTCTTGCGGTGCTAAATCCTATCTAATACCCATTTCTTCCATATCCATTCGAGCATTGATGTCATCTTTAGTCTTGCATGGAACATTAAGTAATGTACCAACAAGACTATCACATATATTTTTCTCAGTATGCATCATATCAAGGGCATGTCTCATGTACAAAGATTCCTAATAAGGAAGGTTGAAGAATATTGACATCTTCTTCCATCTAATTGATGTAAGCTTATCTTTATTCTTCTTCCCAAACTTGACACTCAAATGTTTCATCTTTAGCCATACTTATCAACCTGTCAACTGGATTGGTGCCTGTCCTTCTTCTCGGAAGCCATTGAATGATTTTCTTTGCCTATGATAATGATGATTCTTCAGTAAAAAACTACGATGCCCAACTAAAACAGTCTTCTCGCCATGTGTTAGCCAAACAAATGAAGTATTCTCCTCACATATCGGATATGCATAATGTCCATTCACACTATAACCTGACAAGTTGCCATACATTGGACAATCATTTATAGTATAGAATAGCATTGCTCTCAAAGTGAAATTTTCTTCACTATATGCATCAAATACTTCAACTCCCATGTCCCACAAGAACTTCAAATCATCAATCAAAGGTGCCAAATAAACATCAATATTATTTCAAGGTTGGTTTGGCCCTAAAATGAGTAAAGAAAGCATCATATACTCGTGTTTCATATCACTACAAAATAATTGACTTTTGCCAACAGAAACTTAGGCACATATACTTTTTCTATTGGTAAAAGTAACTAATACCAACAGATAATTTTCTGTGGGCAATAATGTAGTTTTTCCCACAGAAATTTTTTATCTGTTGGTATTAATATGTTATGCCAACAGATCTTTTACCATCACTTATATATGTGATTATTAGTAGCATTATACCAACAGAACTAATACCCACTTTTATGTCTATTGGTATTAGTGTTTATAAAATTCAACAATAATATTTTTTTTATATAATTTTAATAATGATTAATTCTATTCTTTTTAATAATATAATAACAATATAATAATAATAATTAAGTCATTAGTCATTATTAGAAATAATATTTTACATATATTATTATTAATTATTATTTTATTTCTAATTTTTTATATTAATATTGTTCATAATGGTGTCTTTTAACAATTATAATGAAATAATATATATTATATCTACTACCATTTACTATTAAATTAATTTATTATTAAATACTATCAATTATCATTCAAATTTATATTATCTTAACAATAATAAATATTATCAATATTATCAATATTCATTCACATTATTAATAATATATTATTAATTATTAGATACTATTATTAATTTATTTAAAATAATGATTTATATTATTCTTATAAATATAATTCTTTATTAAAATATTTATTTTGATTTATTTTAAATATTATTTTGATTTATTTTAAATATAATTTTTTTTAATAAGCATAACGATTTATTTAAAATAAAATTATTTATTCAGATAAGTCTTTTATTTTTATCTAAAAACTATTTATAGTTTTTATGAGTGTCTTTCTATTATAGTTTATTTTATAAATATTTTCTAAAGTTAAAAAAGAAGATAATATTTCGAGGACGTATAAAATATTTTTGTAAATAATATAGATATTTATACTCATTAGTAAATTTTTTCAAAAATATTTTCGAAATTATTTATATAACTCTTATATTATTTTAGGCCTTCGGATCCTTTTGAATTGATTTTTTATTAAATAATTTGTAGAAAAAATTTTCCAAGAATATTTTTAGATGTTTAGTATTTATTTATATATATGTATTTGAAAAAAAAAAACCCAGACCCTAACCCTCTTCCTTTTCCCTTTCTCTCTTCTTCTCTCCTTTCTCTTTTGTTATTTCCCGTTGGTCTCCTTCCCTCTGCCTCTGCGCCCCATCGACGTCGCCACCAGCTCCTCCATTGTCAACTGCCAACCGTCGGCCACCATCGGCGTCGCCACTCCAGTTGCACGCCACCATTGTGCCTGCCAGCTCCAGCGCTGCAGCAACCAGCAACCGCACGCAGCACCAGCCACGAGCAGCAGCACAGGTCATGCCGCCATCCTCTGGCCATGTCGAGCCTCGCTAGTTGCGGGCGAGCAATCCTCGAACTCCGACGTATCTTCTCCGGCCTTCACCCATTCAGATTTGTTAGTTTCGTTTGGTATAAATTTCCGAAAACCCTAACCCTTGTTTTGATTAATTGAGTATGAATTAGCTTATGATAAGCTAAATTTATTGTGTAATTATGTATATATATGTTGTATGATTAATTTAGAGTGGTGAATTGTAGTACATTTGGTTGATTTGTGAAAATCATATTTTAGGCCGGGTTGTGTCTGAATTTTTTGGATTCGTCTCATTAAGCTATTTTGGGAAAATTGATTTTACGTTATACTTTAAAATGTATCTAATTTTATGTTAGAACCGTCAATTTGAGAAATTTATGTGGAATTCATTGGAATTGACTTTCTAGATCAAAATTCGTGTGTAATGGAATTGGGTTGTATAATTGAGTTTTTTTACTCAAGTGATTTTATAATATCTTTTGAAATGTATTTAATTTCATTTCAAAAGTATTGATTTAGGAAAATTATGTGAAATTGATTGGAATTGGATTTTTGGGTCAAAACTCTTGCGGGTCTAAATTGGATTGTGTAATCGGGTTGTTTTATTCAATTGATTATATAAATTACATTAGAATACATTTAACTACAATTCCAAACTGTCAATTTATATACTTTAGGAAGAATTGATCGGATTTGCGTTCCGGGCTCAAAAACCCTAATTATGCTAAATTGGATATTTCTTTTATTATTTTTGAGCAATTGATTATATATTATGTTACAAAATATGTCTAATTGTATTTCTAAACATTCAATTTAAATAAATTAATAGAATTCAATCGAATTGTATTTTCGGACCTAAAATCCTAGATTTTAAGTGAAATTATGAAGTTGGTCATTTGTATGGTTATTTTTCTTTACTTGAATATATAGAAATAGTTGAAATGATATTAATTGCATTGTAACACCTTTAATTGATATTAATTGATTTGAACTATCCAATTTTGTGTCTTGGGCTTTGAAACCCTTGTTTCAAAATCTAATAGTCTTTAATTGGCTACTTGAAAGATTGGTTTATGTCATGCCCTACTTTATATATGTTACATTAGCTCACTTAATCAAGAGATATATCATGGTATTGTACTCTACCTCAAGGTAGTACATTTGGATGTATGTAGCTTGACCAACCTAAGGAATGAATATCAAGAATAAGCATGCTGAATATTGGATGTCTTCATGCTAGATACACTGATAGCTAATAAAGTTCACTGTATAATATATCCTATTATTTTACCTATTTCATTTATAGATTACTATAACAGTAGCTTTAGGGTTTGATAGCTTCTTGGTCATGCGTTATGGAGTTGGTCCTTTCAGTTTTGCTCTTGAAGATTCTCATATAATATCATTATACTGCATTATCTCCTTTTACAACCATAAAAACTTCTTAAAACAATTTAGCAAACCTTAATATCATCCTCACTCTGCATTCTTAACCTTTCAGGAGGATCTCAAGCTAAAGTTGTCAACAGTAGAATCTGAGAACAAGCAGATTATAGAGAGACTGCAGGCACAGATACATAAGAAGGAGGAGGACACTGACTTATTGCAAAAGGAGATTGCAAAGCAGAGCTAACAAGTTGACGCTTTAGAGAAGCAGGCCATCAATTTCTGCAATATGTTGGAAGAAAAAGAGCAACTCATTCTGTAGTATACTGAAAGGGAGAAACAACTTGAAGAGCAACGAGCCGAGGTCATTGCATTTTTGTGGAAAATAACTTGACGAGCATAGGACTATTTCAATAATTATTGTTTTTTCTAGATTCAAGCATTGTTGGCAGCTTCAGAAAGTAAACTTGGGGAAGCTAAGAAGCAGTATGATTCGTTGCTAGAGAGTAAATAGTTAGAATTGTCACGACATTTGAAGGAGATATCTCAGAAGAATGATCAGGTGCGACCTATGTTAAACCTCAATGCAAATCTGAATTTAGTAGTTCCATATTGTTTTTCGCTGTTATGATAACTCTTTAAGCAGGCCATAAACGACATCAAGAAGAAGTATGAAGTATAAAAGCAAGAGATCATTAACCATGAGAAAAAAAAGGTTTGCCCTGTTTTCCATGACTTTTTATTGTACTGTTTGGTGGACACATGCATTGAAGGTTGTTTGTTCTTCAGGCTGACAAAATTGTAGTAGAAATAGAGAAGAAATGTGAAGCTAGACTTGAGAAATGCAATGAAGATTCATGGCAGCACTTTGAGAAAATTCAGGAGGAACACAGTGCTTTGGTATGCTTTAGAAAGATACACATTGTTCCTACTTTCCACTGCTCTCTACCCTGCAAATCTTGCTTTACTTATTTGATACCATAACAAGTATTTTCATTACTTTACATTTTTATTAATTTCCTCTAATCCTCATACTCAGTAGCTTAAACATACTTTTAGCGGATTGTTGTTTCGAAATGAGGTTATGTGCTAATCACTTCATTTTTAATACTAGTATTTGATTTTTGTTGGACTTTTATAGCTAAGGCAGGTATTGGTAATTGAAATTGCAAGTTAAAAACTTGGAATTACATGCATATTAAAAGACACCACACTAGTTAAATAATATCCTAGGCGAATTTATATTAATCTAATTAAGTTACATGCATATTTTTTTCAGGGAATACATCTTGATAATTATCAAAGAAAATATTGAAGACACTGAAGTCGTTGGAGATGCTAAATAGGATGGGAATGAAGAGGATGGTGTTTGATATGTTAATGAAGACGTCTTATATGTTAGCATAGGTTACAAGTTGTATATATATTATACCTATACGACTATTATTGTTTTGATAGTTAAACTAAAGAACGATGATTATGTATAGTGTACTATATTTTATATAAAGATAAGTTATTGTTATAAGTAAATATTGCTACAACAGGTGTTATGGACGTTATTGTCGTTTTACTAACAGATAATATATATATATATATATATATATATATATATATATATATATATATATATAATTTTAGCAATTGATATAATTTTGTGGATACTACTTTTAGTCACAGATTTTCTTTTGTGGGTAATAGTTTTAGTCACAGATATTGTTTTGTGGACAATACTTGTAGTCACAGATATTGTTTTGTGGACAATACTTTTAGTCACAGATATCATTTTGTGGCTAATACTTTTACTTACAGATATAATTGTGGGTATAAATTTTACCAACAGATAAATATCTGTGGGTATAAGCAACTAATACCAACGGATCTTACGTATCTATGGGTAAAACTTTTAAGCAAAGAGTTTTTACCCACAGATTTGTCACAGAAAAATATCTGTTGGCAAAAACTTTTGCCTACAGAAATATGGCTTTTACCAACAGATAAGGCCTGTTGGCAAAAGTTAATTATTTTGTAGTGTATAGAACCACGGAGGTAGATTGTATATAACCAAAATCACCAACATAAACTGTAGGTGCCTTGATTGTGTAGATTCATTCCATCCGTAGAAAGTGTAAGGTGTACATTTCTTACTTCTTTACCGAATTCAAGAAACAAGCCATCAATCATCATCCATTGTGGAGAGTCAGATGGATGTCTTAGAAGCCTGTCATCTATCTTCTCATTAGCATGCCATCTCACATGTTTTTCATCTTCAACATCATTAAACATCCATCTTAATCTTTGTATTATAGGAAAATACCATTGCTCCTTAGTGGGCACCTTGTTCTTCTTGTAACATGGTGCTTTGCATTCCGGATAAGGACAACTATCCAGAGATGCATTATCATTGTGATACAAAATACAATCATTAGGGCATGCATGTTCTTCTCATAACCCATGCCCATGGAGGATAGAATCTTCTTCTCTTCATAGGTATGATCAGGTAGAACGTTGTCATTAGGAAGCATATCCTTTACGAGTGACAATAATTCGATGAAACTCTTATCACTCCATCCATTACATGCTTTTAATTTGTACAATCTTAAAGTAGTGAATAATCGAGTAAATGTCTTACAATCACCGTACAAAGGTTTCGCCGAATCATTCAATAACTTCTCGAATATTTTTGGACAATCTCGAACATTTTTCTCAACCTTTTGAGTTACCTCCTCTAATGAATGTCCCTTATAGTTCTTAAATGATGATCCACTACTTTCCCACCTAACATCATTGTTATTATATTTAGACTTTGTTTCCCCATGCCATATCCAATAAGTGTAACTTGTATCATTTCTATACACAAACAAATGATCTCTCAAATCATTGGTGTTGACACGCTTCAACTGCTAACTTGATGAAAAACTCCATTCTTTCATTATATTCTCTAGACAGACAATTTGAAGACAACCATTTCCAATCTATAGTTTTTCAATCTAGATGTATCCCACGAGAAAGTAATTATTACAAATCAACTGAATTATAAGTTTAATAATTCACAAATCGCTCATGCTTAGAAATTTAATCTCAAATGTATCATGCTATTCTATATATATATATATATATATATATATATATATATATATATATATATATATATATATACGAATCATGCTAATATGTTTCCAAAAATATATTAATACTCAAATTGCTCATAATTAGAAAGAGTTTATATATATAGATACATACATACATACATAGAAAAATATTGTACAATGGTTTAAATTACAAAAGATATACATACTATTGGATTAAAGAAATAGCAGCACTATATACATCAAAAGGTTTCTACAGCCCAAACACCTAAAAAATAAAAACTCGTAACCATAAAACTAAATCCCCTGTAGCCTCGTCAAGCCCGACTAATAACTATAACTTTGATAGTCCACTCATCACAATATATCATCTGATCCCTAACATTATCGCTAGAGAGTCTACTTGTGGATACTCTAGGTTAATTGGGGTGGATATTCAGAGGCAAGCTATGATGAAACCTCTGTTCATCATCAATGACCATCAGCTCTCTCGATATCATATCATACTCTCTAGCAAACAGCTCACCCTCAATAAATCTTGGGTGTGGTGCATTAGTGTGGTGGATAAACCAATACAAAAAAGTATATGTACCCAACACCCATGGCTCTATCTGAGGCAGGGTCAATAGTAGGTGATATGATTTGAAATAGAAGGGGTGATAGGATGAGCCACTCGTATATAACTTACCTAGCTCATTATATAACCATATGACATGTGTCCGTAGATCTATATGTGGCGTCATGCATAGATATGGTGAAGTGTATATCATCTCACTACCTATAAATGAGAACCACAAAATCTTATCATCAAGGTTGTTCTTGAAAGGATCTAAATTATAGAATATGTAAACTAATCTTTAACTAGCTAGACAAATCAGAAATATATTCTACCAGATCTTAACTATTTATGTAAAGCTAACAACATCAAACTATTTAAAATAAAGACATAATCTTTTGTTATATATTTAACAAACCAACTGAACATCAAACTATCATCAAATCATTCAAGCTACATATAGTAAAATCAAGTAGATATTAATAACATAATATCTATATATATATATATAGGTTAAGTATAATAACATAATACTATTAAAAGTAGAGTAGAGAATAATGTATATAATAGTTTGTTATAAGAACACATATTAATTATTATATTTAGTATAATAAACGCTAAACCCAAACTCAAACCCTAACCCTTACCCTAAACCTAATTGAACCATAATCCTAAACCTAGCTAAATATAATTAAAACCTAATAAATCCTATATTATTATTATTATACACAATTATTCCTCTCTATTTAATTATTCACTTTTATATTTAGTATAAAAAACGCTAAATGCTAACGCTAACCCTAACCCTAACCCTAATAAATTATAGTAAAAACTTACCCTAAAATACATAAGATAATGATTCTAAACCTAGCTACCTATAATCAAATCCAAATAAGTCCTTTATTATTATTATTATTATTATTATTATTATTATTATTATTATTATTATACACAATTATTCCTCTATATTTAATTTTTTACTTTTATATTTAGTATAATAAATAATAAACCCTAACCCTAACCTTAACCCTAACCCTAACCATAATAAATTATAATAAAACATAACCCTAAACCTCATAAAACCTTAATCTTAAACCTAGCTAACTATAATTAAACCCTATATTATTATTATTATTATTATTATTATTATTATTATTATTATTATTATTATTATTATACATAATTATTCCTCTCTATTTAAATATTCATTTTTATATTTAGTATAATAAACACTAAACCCTAACCCTATTGCAAACCCTAATCCTAAACCTAGCTAACTATAATTAAATCGTAATAAATCCTATATTAATATTGTTATTATTATTAAAACTTCTTCTTCTTATTATTATTATTATTATTATTATTATTATTATTATTATTATTATTATTATTATTATTATTATTATTATTATACACAAATATTTCTCTCTATTTAATTATTCACTTTTATATATTCTTTATTTTTTATATCTATTTAATCCTCATAAAAAAAATCATCAACATATGCATCTCTAATTGAAATTTTCATTTAATGATGTGTATATGTAAAATTTAATTTCATTTCATTATATGACATTTCCTATATCTTATAGTATCCTATACTTATTAATTAAAATATATGACATTTCCTATATATATATGAGTGACATAACTAATAATTTGAAGTATTTTTTTTCTCTAGCTTCGTATATAATTCTACACTCATGCATGTTATATATATTTTACATATATATATATATATATATATATATATATATATATATATATATATATATATATATATATATATATATATATATATATGTAAAGGTCTCGGTCAACACATGCATTTGTTAATATATAACAGTACCGCTACAAATTCAACAACGAACAACAACATTTTTCACCAACACATTCTACAACACATTTTTAACGACAAACTGTAACTTTTCAATAACAAATAATGCAACCTTGTATCAACTTGCATGCATTTATATATAATAATAATAATAATAATAATAATAATAATAATAATAATAATAATAATAATAATAATAATAATAAGAGAAAAGCTATGAGCGGAATAACAAAAACATACATAAAAGAAGCAGCAGGAATCAAAAGGAGAGTGGCGACCACCTACAAACATGGTTTAAGGAAGAAGGAAGAAGTGTTGGCTAGGTGCAAAAGAATGATAGCACATGTGAAGCCAAAAATGGCAGAGGTGTGGTGCTGCAAGGAATATGAGAGTTGGTGGTGCAAAAGAGAATAAGTGGTGGTTTCCCTAACTTGAGAGGAGCCGGAGTGGTGGTGCACTGTGTAGTGGTGCGAAGGTTTACAAGAGAAGGAGAGTAAGAGAGGGAAGGTGTAGAGTCTAAAATTTTTGGCACAAAATAGAACTAAACTAAATAAAAGGAAAAACTGGGGTTTTAATAATGGTTCCTATGGGAACCATTATTAAAACTAGTGTGGCTTTTAACAACGGTTCTTATAGGAACCATTATTAAAACATCTTTTAATAACGGTTTTCCGTATACCATTATTAAAAGTACCATGTAAATTTTAGCATTGACTTTTTAATAATGGTTTTGAACTATATCCGTTATCAAAATTATCCCGCGTATTCATTTTCTCATGTTTCGCAATAGTTTCCGAACCACCGTTATTAATGTTCTGTTATTATTTTTCATTTTCGTAGTAGTGATGGCCGAAGCCAATCACCAAGTGGACATAAGTTTGGGCCAAATCCGATAACCAAAATGGGCATAAGTCTAGGCTAAGACCAAGCGTCTATGTAACTAGACCCTTTAGTATCAATACCCCCTAGTACATTGTCAGCGTCTAGAGTAGGTAAGGCACCGTAACCTCTCACAATCTCACCCAAAGACACCAAAAATGCCGAAAGGAAGACTAACCCCTATTAGATAATCGAGGATCAGGTAACCTAGAATTGTACTCAACTAGACTTTATTTTGCTTTAAATGATTAGTGTTTCTTCATATTATGGGTGATCATACAAGGCCCATACAAAGCAAGCAAGTTAACTTTTATGTTCTTCCATATATATCCTTTCCTTTCCATTTTATCCCATCCATATGTTTTTTCTAACTATCCTTAGCAATGTTATTCATATGCACCATTACATTTAATTCTAGTCCCAACAGAGTTTCATTACTGTTACTTAATTAGCCACACTTATCAAAAGTAAAATGCCCATTTAGTCATTTTTAATACTCAAAGAGTACATTATAATTCATGATCCATTTTGATCTTTAAATTAAGCCAATAGTCCATGAAAAAATCTATAATTTTATCCATTTAATAACAACAGTGTAGTACTAATCATAATCTCAAAGCATAACTAAACAAAAAAAGAAGTAAATTAAGTAAACTAGTCAAACCCATTAATCTATGAGGCCAAACCACTTGATCGATTTTTATCAATCAGTAAATTGATTTCATTCAAAAATACCATGATTTCCTCAAATTGGTTGATTGCAAAAACAAGTCAATGGGTTCAACTAAAGAGCAAGACCAAGGCCTTTAGAGGTGTCCCACTCAATGGGTTGGCTCAACTAGTCAACTATTTTAGGAACTAGCCGATGGGTTTGACCTAATGAATAGATTTTTTTTTCCTAATACAACACCATATCATAAATTTCATGCAAATTCTTTCATATAAATCCTTTTTAGCTACATTGAAATACTATTAACCTCAAATAACAGATTTCTAACTAATAATAACATGTATTTCCCATCATCAAATCACCATATCCTACTTTTACCCATTTTCATACTTTTTACTTAAGTCATGTTATTTAATCATGAAAATCATACATACAACTAAATTTCTTCATGCCAAAATGCATTAATCAACAAAAGGTAACACCTATCATGAAAGAACACATACTAAATATTTTAGAAGAAGGAAAATTTCTCATAAAATAGAGATTCCACCTTTGGATATTCTTAGCTTTGAAAACCTTAAAATTAATGTCTTAAAATCAGAAATTATACCAAAATCTTATCAAATTTTGAGTGTTAAAAATAGAAGAGAATAAGAACATAGTAGCTTAAGGTCTAAACAAAGGAAAGGGGTTAACTAAACTACTCAATCATTTCCTAGAATCTTACTCTGCTTTGCTTAAGAATCAAAACAAGAAAGAGCTAGAGACAAGATTAGGAGAGTGTGCAAAAGTAGGTTAAAAAGGCTTGAAATATGAAAGGAAGAGAGGGAAATGTAAGACCATAAAAATTCAATTGCTGAGAGAAAGGTAAAATATAGGGATGATTGAGGCCATTTATAGCCAACCAATTAAAAGGGATTACCAAAGGTTCAGAGATTAACTAAAAACCCTATCATTGACTGTTTTAATTTGATCACAACAGATAGATTTATCCACAACTTGCTAACCTATTCTCCAGAGTTCAAAGGTGTCTTTAGAGAATGTAGGTTAATTTTGCAAGAATTCGCATTCACAAATGAAGAAATAGGAAGTCAACATGGAAGGAATCTTCCAGCTTCTCAAAATCATGCTTGAGATCGAAGTATTCAATGTTAGAAATGTTTAGAGGATAGAGGAGGAAGAAGATAATTGGCGAGGTCATCTTTCCCCCTCATTTGTCCCAATTGACCTTTAGATAAAATTGATGAAATATTTCTAGTTAAATATATCATGATAATAGTTAGTAATCTCTTAGGGATAATCTCAAATGTGTTGGTAATGTTCAAATTTAATGTAATGGATTTAAAAAAAAAAACAAATCTTGGAACTATAACTAGCTTAACAAACTAATTAGTTAGTTTAGGTCTACGAGCCGACTATTCATCCACTAGTCGATTAGTTTCCCACAACTAGTCAATCGATTTAGTGGAGGAACCTAAATTGTCTATAAGACTTAGCTGTCGATCGATTCATGGAACCAGTTGACGGGTTTGTTTGCAAAAATTCAATAAACTTCATTTTTCAACATGAATTTAAATCAAAATTTATCCTAAACAAAACTAAAACTTTAAATAAAAATCAAATACCAAATATTTGATAAAAATTCTCATTCAACCATCATATTACAATTTTTTGCATTACAACAGTATCCCTTTAAAAGGACTACATCCTTGAAGCCTAAAATGATCAAGTTACACATTACACATAACATTATACACATCAATTCACAGTATAGGAATAAGGGTACTACCCCCTTAAAAAAAGGATTATACTTATGAAAGCATCTATGAATACCACTCTAGGTAATTGGCTCAAATTTCTTTCTCTGCCTCCTAAGTAGCCTCCTCAGTACCATTTCATGACCAAAGAAATTTCACTAAAGGAGCAGTCTTCATATGTGTATCTCTTATCTTCATGTCCGAAATACGCACTAGTCGCTCGTCATAATTCAAAGACTTATCGAGCTCTATCCACTCTTTTTGGGTAAAATGAAAACGATCCACTACATACTTCCATAGTTGAGATACATGAAAGACGTTGTAGACACATCATTACTCCATTGATAGATCTAAGCGATAAGCAAATTCATCTACATGGTCAAGAATCTTGTACAATCTAATGTACCTTTAACTAAGCTTATCCTTCCTGCCAAACCTCATGATTCCTTTATTAGGAGAGGCCAAAGGAATCTGTAGCCTACCTCATAATCATCAGTCAATCTCTTTAAATTTACATAATTCTTTTGTCAATCCTGGGAAGCTCTCATCTAGTCTTGAATCAAGCGGATGTGCCTAGTTGTCTCCTTAATCATCTTGGGTCCTAGAACAACTATCTTATTGATGTCATTCCAACATGAGAGACTATGACACTTCCTTCCATATAAGGGTTTGAAAGGTGCCATCTTGATACTGGCATGATAACTATTATTGTAGAAGAACTCGATTAAGGCTAGGTGATCATCCTAACTTCCCCAAAAATCGTACACATATGCTCTAAGCATGTCTTCTAGATTTTATATAGTCCTCTTGGTCCAAACATTTATAGCTAGGCATAAAGTTATACTCATCTTCAATTGATTATTAAATGTGGCTTGCACTTTCTACCAAAAGTGTTATAAGAAACTAGAGTCTTTATTGGAAGCAATGTCCTTAGGAACTCCATAAAGTCTTACAACATGCTTTCTATAAGCATTTTCTAGTTGTTACATGCTCCAAGTTGTCTTTATTGGTATGAACATGGCTGAATTAATAAAACTATCCATATTGACCAAAATAGAATCAAAACACCTAAAGGTCCTCAAAAGACCAACCATAAAGTATATTGATATGTTATCCTACTCTCACTTGGGAACTTTGAGTGGTTGTACTAACCCTGCTGGTCTCTTGTATTCAATCATAACCTTCTAATATTATTCACATCATTTAATGAACTATGTCATATCCTGCTTCATGTGGGGCCACCAACATACACTTTTTAAATCCTTATAAAAATTGTCCTCTCCTAGGTGAATAGAGTTAGGAGTGAAATGTCCTTCCTCAAGGATATTCTTCTCAAGCTCTAAATACCCTTGTGGTACATACCACCTAGCATGGCATCTGATACTGCCATCCTCATTGATATAGAATCCTTCAATTCTACCTTCTGCAATACTAGTATGCATTCTCTCAAGTCTTACATCACCCAATTGGTTTGTTCGGATCTCCTTAATGATTGAAGGTGTGATGTTGAGTATGCTCATTCTTACCTCTAGAATTCCAATTTTGATTAGTTCAATCTCCATCTTCCTCATCTCTTGGCATAAACGATTTGATGATACAATAGTGCCCAAAGAGTGCTATGACTTTCAGCCAAGTGTATCTACCACCATATTGGATTTATCCTCATCGTAAGTCAATTCCAAGTCATAATCCTTGACCAATTCCAACCATCGATGTTATCTCAAATTCAACTCTTATTTTGTGAATATGTATTTGAGGCTCTTATAGTCAGTGGAGAACTTTTACTAAACTCCATAGAGATTGTGCCTCTAAATCTTGAGATCGAACACTATCATAGCAAGTTCTAGGTTGTGTTGGGTAGTTTGGTTTATGCTGCTTTAGTTTTTGTGAGACATAAGCCACCACTCTTCCATGTGACATTAGTATGCAACCTAAACCTTAGTTTGATGCATCACTATACACCTTAAAACCATTAGTCGCACTTGGAAATGTGAGCACTAGGACTAAAGTCAAACGCATCGTTATTTACTCAAAGGCCTCACTTCATTTCTCTTCCCACTAGAATTGGATAGCCTTCTTCAAAAGTCTTGGGAAATGGTCAATCAATCTTGGAAACATCTGCCACAAACTAATAGTAGTAACATGCTAAACCTAGAAAACTATGCACGTCTTTCATAGAAGTAGGCATTGGCTTCTAGGAATCAGCTTAAACCTTGGCAAGATCCATTGCCACACCATCCTTAAAAATCACATTACCAAGGAAAGTCACTTGATCAATCTAGAACTCACACATCAAAGCTTGGCATACATTTTGTGTGATCTGAGCAAGGTAAAATTCTACTTTAGATGCTTTTTATGCATCCCTCAGTCAGTAGAGCAGATGAGAAATTATCGATAAACACGACGATAAATTAGTCCTTAAAGGTTGGTTCAATAGGGACATGAAAGCTGTAGGCACATTAGTGAGTCCGAAGGGAATTTCTGTGAACTCATAATGGTCATACCTTTTCTGGAAAGAAGTCTTAGGAATGACTTGTCTACTATCCTCAACTTATGATAGCCTAATTATAAATCAATCTTGGAGAACACCTAGGGTCTCTTGAGTTTTTAAATGGTTAATTGATCCATAGCAACTGATAAGGGTTCTTCACCATCACCTAATACAAAGTTCAATCCACGGTATTCAATGCACAACCTTAGATTTCCATCCTTCATCTTCACCAAGAACACTTACTCTTCCCACACCTACATGCTGGGTTAAGTATACCCTTTCTCCAAAAGCTCTTCTAACTGAGCCTTGAGCTCCATAGGTGCCATTTGATATGGATCCTTAGACACCTTCTCCATTCCTAGAAATGTGTCCATGTTGAACTCAAATTCATGAATTGGCAACATTCCTGAGATCTCTTCAGGAAAAATAATAGGGAATTTGCAAACTACCGCCATCTACTCCAAAGAGGTTACTCAGTGTGGATATCCCTTACGTAGGAGGTTACTCAGTCTTATTGCCAACATAATCTCTATAGAGGGATTAATTTAACACTTTTGATATGAAACCCTAATACCCTTTGGTCCTTGTAGAGACATGTGTTTTTATGCATAATCTATTAGTGCTTGGTACTTTTCTAGCATATTCATTCTAACAATTACATCAAAATCCCATAACTCCAGCTCTATGAGGTCTAACGAAAACTCTATTCCTTCTGCTACCATCAAAACCCCTTGGTATATCCTAGAGCATGTAATTTTTCCTCAAAAGACAAAATAAAAAAAGTATAGATGCTACTTGAAGGAGATAAAGTAGCTCTAGTTACAAAAGCAGATGCTATGAAGGAATGTGAAGCACCAAAATTAGATAATACACAAGCAGAATGAGTAGAGAGAGTGAGCATATTAGTCACCACACCATCCTAGCATTTTAGCTTTGCCTATCTCATCACGTTCAAGAACCCTACTAACAAAACTCATTGGGCACTAGCTAATCTTTATCCTTGCTAAAAAGGGCCTAAGCCTTAAATATTTGGGCTTAATAGATCACCTAGAAGAACTAGTTAGTAGTGGAGTAAATATTATTATCATAGGTAGTGGTTGTTTGTTATGTACTGTAATTTGAGCTCTAGACTAGCTCCTTTGAATGTTACCACTGCCAATCTAGCACTCAAATGCTCTATGTCCCATCATGCCATACCCATGGCACATCACCTTATTACTTTTGTCGTCAGTCGTTGGGTGATCTGACTTGTATCTCTTATAGTCGTAGTGCCTTTTCTCTACACGATCCCTAGAAAACCCTCTAGATCAGTGTACTAACCTCATACTCCAACCAAACCTTAGCAGAAAGATACTCCTAAAAAAAGGATTCTTCCGGTTACTAGAATATTAGTGACCCTTAAACTTCCTCTTGTTCCCTAATTGAGTACTCTACACCTTAATAACTCGGAAGGACTCCAAATCTTTCTTGTACATCACAACCATGTCTGGTAGAGTGACTCCCACCAAAACCTCCTAGTATCGAAACCCAAATCCAATCTTAAAATTGTGCACTTGCATCGCCTTATTAGCCTCCTTTAGGGTGAACTGGAGCAAGTCATTAAAGCGGGTGTAATACTCTTCAATGAATATGCCCTCTAACAAAGCACCATGAACTTATCGTTCTTCTTCATACAAAACATAAGTTGGGGCATGATACCAAAATTAAAAACTATGGTCTGCCAAAAACCCCTCAAAAAAACTTGCAAACATCCTCACTCATAAGCTCAGACCAAAATGAGGTAGGCTCTTTACTTTCCATCCCCAATGACTTACACATGGTCCTCTACTCTTAGGAATGAGTAGGTAATCGAGCAAATAAGCACATTAGTACGCTATATACTAAGTAAGCCAAGTTGCTTCCTCAATAGGCATAAACATGCAACTTACCATATATGAATATCAATTATAGCATCAATATGATATGACTATTTATAAAAGGTAACAGTGCATACACATGCTATCGTTTATAATTTCAGCATAATAGAATGCATCATGCTTAAGAATCATAAGACTTTCACTAAATGCTTACATATGCAATAGCAGAGATTATCCAAATATGTAATACCCCTAAAATTTACTACAAAAAAAGTTCGTTGAATGGAAAGGTTTAGTGAAAGTGAAATAATAAAACTGTAAACTTTGGGATATTACCGCCACACTTAGTACCAAACTGGTTCACTCCTACCATTCTAGTACCAAGTGCTAAGGCTGAAGAGGAATATCATTAAACAAAATTCAACACTTAAAACAAGAATTCATAAAGGAACTAAATCATTCACTATACAAAAATTAGAGTGAGTTTAAAAGAGTTACAATCCAAGGAGTAAATAATTAAAGTTTCCAAAAACATAAAATACCGTATGATAGAACAGAACTAGAATAAAATGATACAGAGTAAAACGAAATGGAAGATCGAATCATGCCAGGTCACTCTTGATCCCTAGGACAAGTCTAAGATAAACTCTCAATCTGGCCTGATGCCTCGTAAGTGTTGTAGGCATCGAAGATATCATCACTAACCTACACAAACTCAGAGGGGCCCTCTACTCGTGGGAATGAGTAGCGCCCATGAAATGGGTGGTGAGTATGCTACGTACTAAGCAAGGTAACCATACAGCTAAGGAAAAACATATAAGGCATATAACACAAGAATGCTACGTAATAATACATATATTGAGGCCGAATTACAATCCAGATAAACTCGTTCTTTAGAACTTTTATCAATATACTCATTTTACATATACTCTTTATCAATCCATGCGAGTGTGGGAATCCTAGTATTATAGCTGGTGGACTGGACTACATACAAAGAAAAATGCTCTTGACCACTATTCTTCATTAGTGGAGCAGTCTCCAGGGCAGAACGCTCCTGTCCACTATTATTCGCTGGTGAACCGGTCTAACCCTAACTCAAATGGCGTTTCACTATAATTAATTAGTGTATTTCTCATGTCTTAGCTTCATTACATTTGGTTTGTTGAGCATGAAATATCCCACTATTATAGCCAGTGGACTGGAAATCATGCAAGGCAAAATGCTCCTAGCAACTATTATTCATCAGTGGACAGGTATCTAGGGCACCTCGGCTCCTGGCCACTATAATTCGCCGGTGGACTAGTCTAGGCCCGACTCAACAATCATCCTCTTTAAATGATTAGTGTCTTATTCATGTCTTATTCGATAACATATCACCCTTGACATGCTTGTCACCAACCTTCTACCTCTATCCTCCCAAGAGGGCCCATCCCATATCTTGAGACTTCTACGGCTCCTATCACACCCCATTATCCATTCCCCTTCCATTTACTCATAACAAAAACCTAACTCCTAAGGGTGTGGGTTAAGGCCCATCACCTTATGACATCTAACTCCACTTACTACCCTCCTCTAGGGTTTCCCTTAAAACCCTAATTGAACCTATGTGTCCTAACTTCCTCTAACTTACCTTGCCATTATTTCTTTTATCACTCAACATCTCCACTCATTTAGATTCAACAAAAATCATATCATTCTACACACTAATTACTCATGTGACCGTGAAATCCTAGTTTGTCACCCCAAA
Organism: Tamarix austromongolica; assembly: GCA_039764185.1. Classification (NCBI taxonomy): domain Eukaryota; kingdom Viridiplantae; phylum Streptophyta; class Magnoliopsida; order Caryophyllales; family Tamaricaceae; genus Tamarix; species Tamarix austromongolica. The sequence continues at coordinate 3,646,372 of CM077808.1, read as the reverse complement.
CCCTAGAAACTTTCTTCCTCCACAAGGCACCCTTACTCATCCCTCATATAATAAGTTACCAATCTTATCCTATAATCCACACTTCCCCAATTATTTTTACCTTCATATTTCCCTTCAGATTAGGGTTTCCTCCCAAAACTCTAATTAGATCCCCTATACACCCTTATGCCAACCCACGTACTATTTTTCACTCCGAGTCTCCATTCACTCTACAACTCTCCCCTTACCTTACTTATGCCCTAAGATAACTTTTCTCACGTAAAGATCACCCCCATATAGGCTCCATCCATCTCATGCAAACCCTCAAAGTTCCCATGCAAAACCCTAGAATTCCTATGCAAGATTCCCATCACTCGTTCATTTTGATCTCATCCTCCTTTTAATTTTCACCCTCATGGGTCTTGCGATACTTAGGTCAATCTCATGTCCCTTAGTAAAATCACTTCTCATTTTTCCTTTTTATCCTTTCATCCCATATCATATTATTAATCATCCTAGCATGCATGTCCTAGAGGGTCACATCATGTAACATCATATTCACAACATATACATATTATAGATATGCCATAAGAAAACACATGAACATACCTTAACTCCAAGCTATGCTACACATAAAATAAGTTTAATGATAACCATAAGACACACAACATAACATGGTACATAACATCCAAGGCATGCAAGACATATAATACACATAAGGCCTTAGCTACATCCTTACCTAATATGACACCAAGCTTGAGCACACTCCTATGCCTCCTTAGGTTTTTTATGCCTCCTTAAGAAAATACTATGGGTTAATCTCCCTCTTGCAAAAATTACCATTATTCTTACCCTACTCTTATCATAATCTACTATTAGGACTAATAATGATAATAGTAGTCTTATAAGTAAAAGTAGGGTTATTATTCTCAAAATAGTTAATCATGCTAATATTGACAAAATAATTCTTAGTAGCTACCACGGTTTATGTTAAAGTAATCATAATTATTTTCATATTAGTAAAGGTAATAGTTTTAATGTTACTAAAAATAATAATAATAGTTGTAGCTATAATACTAATATCAACCAAAACCCTATTAATAATAATAATGGTAATGTTAGTAATGTAAAAATAGTGACCATAATGATACTAATAATAATAATGTTATTAGTGATAGTAAGGTTAGTGATACATGAAATGTGAACAATAATGACAAGGTAATAATAATGATAATAGTAATAATAGTTCCAATCTTAAGAATAATACTAATAAAGGTCCTAATAATCATAATAGTAGTAGCCTTAGTGATTATGTAGTCTAGTATAATAATAATAATAATGATGATGATAATGATAATCGAAATGGTAACAGTAATATAAGGGTTCAAATATTTACCATAATAATAAAGGTAATAATAATAAGCCAAAGCTAGCACTAATAATAATAGTAAGAATAATGATGAGGATAATAATAGTAGTAGTAGTAGTAGTAGTAGTAATAATAATAATAAAAAAAATAATGATAATCATAACAATACTAAAGTTGTAGACCAATAATAATAATAATAATAATAATATTAATATTAATATTAATATTGGTTAGGACAATTTTGAAGTGGGGTTAAGTAGTAGTAGTAGTAGTAATGATGATGATGATGATGATGATGATGATGATGATTATGATTATGATGATGATGATGATGATGATGATAATAATAATAATAATAATAATACCATTAATACTGTTAAAAATAGAAAACACTTGTATAAAATGGGTTTAGAGGTTGGGAAGGTTAGAGTACCACCTAGGGACAGTGTCGGCACCGACTGATGCGCTATTGTATGCACAAAAAATTTAATAAATAAATCCTAATTTTCAAATATGTAGTAAATAGTAAGAAGGAGTCGAACCCACAAGGAATGGTATTTAATTAATAATTTTGTAATTGATGTTAAAACCTCGGTTATACAATATCATTACTTCTATCACTAATTATATACTATAGAACACTTTGCTCACTAATTGATGAATGAGGATAGGAATGAATTGATTATGGAATTAAGGTATCAAATACTCATGGAAAAAGAATGCTTCTAAATGATTTTTCGTTAACCTCTAGAAACTCTTAATAATTCATCTCTTTGCTTTCTCTTAATTCTAATAAATTGAATAAGCTCTCAATTTATCATTTAACCAATTAATAACGTAGGTTATGAATGATAGATTCAATTAACAATAGCATTACGAATGGAAAGCAAGCAACTACAACCATAATCATAGAAGCTCGGACCATGCAATCATACCAATTAATGGACAAGATTAACAATCAATCTTTTTGCTACTCTAGACATGTTAATTAACACTTATGTATTAATTACATTATCCTAGCAGAGATTAAGATCTAAACTAGATAGGTGATCAATCTAATTAGTTTAAATTCTTAATATATGATACAAGATCATTCAATTCCGTCCATTAATTCAATTAAATTTCATCTAGAATCATAATTTCAAATTATGACATTATGTTTGAAACCTAATTCCATCCTCAAATCATCCTACCCTATATTATTTACTCTACTATCTACATAATTGTAAGATTAAACAATTAAATGCAGTAATTTATAATTAATATAAATGATTTCTAATAAATAAGTAATGAAAAACTAAAAGCAAGAGAAATAATAATGAAATGAAGAAAACTTACTTGCATTCAATCAAAATTCAGAACTAGTAATTAAGGGAGGAATGGACAAGAACTTATCAACATGAATTGCAAACTATCAATTGTTTAATGGAATACAAAGAAGATAAGGAAAGTTGGAATTGTGAAGTACATGTGTTTTCTAGAGAGAATAGAGAAAGAGGGAGAATTAAACTTTTGAACTCTAAAAAAATAACTTTCAAACTCTAGAATTGTTAGAGAATATATTAGAAAATAGTTTGTATAAGTGGTTACAAAATTTAATAAAAACACTGTCCGTGTTTTGGGAAAAATGGGACCTCAGTATTTTTCTTTAAATTCTCTGCCAATTTCTAGATTCTGAAAACTAAGATTTAATTTTATGGTGGAAACACATCCCATGTTTAGGAAACATGGGGGTACTATGTTCTTTTCTCCTTCATCATTCCTCCATTAAATTTCAACACAAACTTCCCTTTGATATATTTTCTTCCATTGCTTCAATGTCTCTTGATGTATTATTTACTTCATTTCTTCTTTCCTTTCATTTTCCTTTTAAATTTCTTCAGTTTTATCTTTTCCTAAAAAATCTATTCAAAAGAAAAAAACTCAAGAAAAGATTAAATCTTATAAAATAAGGAGGAATAAATGATACTTTTACATAGGAAAATAGCATATAAATTCCATTTGTCAAATACCCCCTTGCTTAAATCATTGCTTGTCCTCAAGCAACATCATGTCATGCACACGAGCAACATCAAGAATGTCAAGTGAGATAAGTTATGGACTATAAGAATTATATGATTAGATTTATTTATTCGCGGAGTTTAACAATGCATTGGAACTTAAAACACTTATAAATCATAAAATCGAAACGTTGAGAATATTTTGGATCACACATCTAACACACCCTATGAATAGTTTTATCAAATCCTCAAGTGGTTAGGAAACGAGAATTAATATAGTTAGTATCTCACCATGCAAGGTTAGATTAAGATTCATCAAATTTAAATTGGTAGATTCTTACTTTCGGTACGTGAAAACTCTCACTCTTTTGTTTATAGGGTATGATGTGTTTACTCTTAAAATTTCTCCAAATGATAATGATCGCCTATATGTTTGCCATTACTCTCAATTCGCCATTACTTAAGGTAACTAAAGTATATAAGAATCAAAAGGTCTTAAATTTGGTTATAAGGTAGGATATAAATTTGGGATTGTAGCTTAACTCTATTAATTGGAGAAGCAATTTTATTTCTTTCCATTAATTCACAATCCTCCTTTTTTTTCAAAACCTTTCCCTTCAGCCAAATAAAGAATAAAAGAATTTTTATCCTTTTTTTAATTTTTTTTTAAAAAAAGAAGATTAGTTACTTCATCCAAAAAACATTTTAATTTATTTTTTTATTTCCACACCCCCATGCTTAGATTTTACCTTATTAACAAATGTTTTCCCAAAAAATCTATTGCTTCACTAGTCATAGAGTAAGGAGGGAAAATGCATATAGAGATTATTTGTTAATAAAGGTTATATCAATAGAATAAAGCTTAGGCTCAAAGGGGTTATGCAATGGATAACAATTTTTAAGGTAGGCTTTTTGGTCTTGTAGCTAACAAAGAAAGAAGAGTGCTTTTATCATTTTCAAATATCCTAAAGTTATATGCAGTCTTGAAGAGAACTAATGGCAAATTCTAGTTTCACATATCATTGGAGAACACACAAAAAAGAAAAATATATTTTGGATAAATAATGTATCCAAAGATTAGGCTCAAGCGTTCACAATGTTATATCCACCAATTTTTTAATTTTATTTTGTCTCATTCAAAATCAATGCATGGATTAATTCTTAGCCATTATAACTTTCTTTCCTTCACCACTATCACAATCTCAATTTTTGTTTTTATGGTTTTGGAAGATGGTGATCAAATCAGTTATTATGATTTAAACATAACCTTTGTAAAAATATTTAGTCTCATTTCTTTTTTTACCCAATGAATGGATAAATCAAATCTACACATATTGTTTCAACACAAACCAAAAAAAACATAAGATCACATACTTAGAAAATGAGCCACATAAACAAAACAACCAAAGAAAGAAAGAAAGAAATATATGCATATAACACCCACAAAGACTACCTTAACTATATAAATCACCACAAGTGCATCCCCCTACTTAGCTTGATCATTTCCCCCAATGAACTAACCCGTGAAAAAAAGAATAGGAATAGGATTTATGAAGGAGGTGATGGTGGATCCCTATTCCCGAGGTGAAACTCGTAAAGATATTTCATCATTTCTAACATTTGATCTCAAGTTCTATGCATGGAATCTAATTGGGAGTAAACTTGAGTTTGAAATTGGGGGTGCCATTCGAGTGCATAAGTAGAAGAGGATGAGGATCCAGCCTGTGAATGAGGAGGAGGAGGATGTGGTGGTGCTTGTTCACCATGAGGAGGAAAAGGATGTTCAATCGCAAGTGGAGCAGGAGTGTCTTCATAATTTATCGGTTGCCAATTTTGTTGGTTCAAAGGGTTTGTTCAAGAAGGGTTAGGTAAGGGAAAATGAGCACACCCCTGGTAGGAAAGATACCATATATTTTTCCTATATTCAATAATATGCATTAAACGACAATGTTTAATATCTATTCATGTGCTCATGGCTTCTATGGGCATATCATCTGGGAGAATAATGCCTATACTTAGACAAATAGTGGTAATTAAACCTCTAGTGATAATATCATCATGTTTAGAGTTGCTGACCTTTGAAATTGCTTAGCTAGAAACTAGGCAATGTCAATTTGGTCATGATCTAGCATATAATTGATGAAGAAAAGCCCTATGGATCAAACTACCCCTATACTATCCCCTTGCCCAAAAATGGTGGTAGCTAATAGTCTTTGTAAATATCTAAAAAGTAGATTGAAAATCCTTGAAGCTTTGGCTTTTGAGATTCTGAAAGTATCTGGGGTGGGCATATTGGAAACATCACCAATTTTAGCAAAAAAAATTATCCACATTGAACCATGGGGGTATGATACGCTCTCCCCCTAGAGGTAACATAAAAATGTGGGCTAATTCATGTAGAGAAATTTACCTATCCTCATTAAAGATGCAAAAGCAAATATACCCCTGTTCCTTTGAAGATGAGCTACCATGTAATTCAAAGGTACTAAGAAATTCTAATGTTAAATGCTTGTATATATGATTAATACAATAGATAAAATTATGCAATCCCACATTTCTCAGTAATTTTATGACTTGTGCATGTATACCCAATGTATTTAGACAACTGCCATCTAAATACCTTGTTCCAATAATGTGCCTTGAAGATAAATAATTGTACCTTTTATTGTTGTTTCGAAGTGGTAAATGTAATACCTAGCTCATTTGGTCTGTTTCTTATGTTCTGATATTGAGTTGGTGATGCCCGATGTCTTGAAGATTCCCCCTAAATTCTTTGTTTCTTTTTAGGTGCCATCTACAAGGATAACCAAATACACTTAATAGAATTAGCGACACCTTATAAAATATACATGCATTAGTAAGAATAGTAAGGTCTAGGATAATTTTTATTATAATTCCCTTTAGTCTTTGCATCACCCAATCCAACACATAAATAAAAATTTCAGATATCAATTGAATTTCACAAACATTGCGATATGTATACCCAATTTCAGCAATCATATAGAATTCTTATCCTGTAAAAATCATTTCAGCACATTCACCTATTTTTACAAAAACACATTGCAATATACAACAAAATTCAAGCCACAAACACATATACATTGCATTTGCAACATATTTTTAGCAAACAAACATATTTTGATAGGTTTATGGAAATTTACAACATAATTCAACATACAAATGCATATGTATTGTATTATGCCACAAATTTTCAGCACACAAAGATATATGCCTTGCATTTGTAACAAAGATTGCAGCACCAAACAAATTTAGAAATTTTGGGTTAGGTAGTGTACAAACCTTATGAGTGTAATTTTTGAGGAATTTATAGATATAGCCCAATGAGGCATAGAAAAATCAAATTAAACAAAATCCCTAAGCTAATTTGTTGAGATCAGGATTATTTGAGCAACTCAAATTAGGCTTTAAAGTGTATATTTGTGAAGATTGATTGAATGTGAGTGTTGGAAAGGTTTTTGAGATAAGAAGATGTTTGTAGAAGTGGAAGGGATGAAGAATTAAAGTAAGGATGTATGAGTATGGAAGATTATTGCCAGAGATTGGAAGATTGAAGAGGACAGGACTAGTTGGCTTTGCGTTCAGTAGAGAGCTGGTAGAAGAATTCTTTTGGTCGTGTTTTGTATTTTCTAAAAACACGAGTAGTAGTAGGGTTTTTTTCAAGAAACACAGTTCGTGTTTATGAAATATGGCACCCCCATGTTAATTATTAAACTTTTTGCACAGGGTGAAAAATTCCTGACACACAAAATACGGCCTATGTTTAGTAAACATAGACCACTCGTGTTTATTTCAAAATTTTTTGGAATATGCCAAAAGTTTTTGGAATATAAATACAGACCCCCCATGTTATTTTTGAAACTTGCTGGAACAGGTTGAATTTTCTGACATAAACATGTAGTCTATGGTTAGTAAACACGGACCCTATTGTAATTTTTGAAAGTTTTTGCCTTTTTCTATTTTTTCCGAGAAACTCTGATGGTAAAACACAGATCGTGTTTTTGGAATATGGTACCCCTGTGTTCTTTTATTCTTATTTTATTTTCCTTCAAAGTTTCCCTACAACAAGAACATAAATAATTATTAAATTTTTATAGAGTTTTTTTTTATACTTTCATTATTTACACTACAAAAAGAAAAAATAAAAATACACTCGCATGATATACACTGAACACACATAAAATAACAAACATACATAACTACATCCTACATGAATTATAGAAAAAAAAAACAAAGAAACATAGTATGAGATAAGAAAAACTTATGTACAATACTTGGGTGTTTTCCAAGTGGTAATGTCCCACTATTTCAGCCTTCATAACTTGGAATGGTAAGATCTACCACCTCCAAGTTTCTCACATAGTGTCCTTCGTAAAAAGGTTTGAGATGGTATCCATTCACTTTCCACATTTTTGGTGTTTTCTCACATTTTATCTCTACTACACCATGAGAAAACACATTAGTTACAATAAACGGGCCAATCCATCTTAACCTTAATTTTCTTGGAAACAACTTTAAATGAGAATGATATAATAAAACTTTTTCACCGATCTCCAAATTATTCCTGGGAATGAACTTATCATGAACTTCCTTAGTTTGATATTTATATCAAAATGCATTTTCAAAAGAATAATTTATTATTTCCTCAATTTCTTATATTTGAAGTTTCCTATGCCTTCCAATTTCATTTGACACCATGTTACATTTCTTTATAGCTCAAAAACCTCTATGTTCCAATTCAACCAGAAAGTGAAAAGGCTTGCCGTAGACCAAATGATATGGTGACATACCAATTGGAGTTTTGAATGCTGTACGATAGGCCCAAAGAGAATTATTGAGGTGTAAGCTCCAATCCTTCCTTGTCGGTTTCACCATCTTTTCCAAACTTGACTAGATTTTTCGATTAGATATTTCAGCTAGACTGTTTGTTTGTAGATGATATGTTGTGTAGATTCGATGTGTCACGTGATATTTTTTTTAACAATTCTTCTACCATTGTGTTGTAGAATTTTGATCCTTTGTCATTTATTATAGCCTTTGTCAAGCCAAACCTTACAAAAATATTAGTTCGAAGAAAATCTACACCAACTTTAGCTTCATCGGTAAGGGTGGCCTTCGCCTCCACCCATTTTGACACATAATCTATAGCGACAAGAATATATTTGAAACCAAAGGATGATGGAAAAGAAACCATGAAATCCATACCCCAAACCTCAAAATTTTCACATACAATGATAGGATTTTGTGTCATTTCATTTCTTGGACCAAGTCCTCCAGTATTTTGACAATTTTCATATGTTTTGCAAAATTCATAAGCATCCTTAAACAAGGTAGGTCAGTAAAATCCACTTTCTAAAATTTTATGAGCTGTTCTTTTAGGACCAAAATGACCCTGACAAGCATAGTTATGACAAAATATTAAGATAGAAAGAATTTCACTATTAGGAATACACCTTCTAATGATCTGGTCAGCACATTGTTTCCACAAATATGGATCATCCAATAAAAAAAATATTTTTCTTGACTCTTCATTCTATCCTTTTATGCTTTAGTAAAAGATGAAGGAAATACCTTTGTGATAAAAACATTTACCATATCAGCATACTATAGTATGTCATTCCCAATTAAATCAATTTGTTTGTCCAAAAATGCTTCATTGATGGGTGCCTCAACTTCAACCTCCTTGATTAATCTACTTAGATGATCTGCTACTCCATTTTCTGATCCTTTTTTATCTTTAATGCATAGATTAAATTCTTGGAGTAAAATTATCCATGTAATCAATCTTGGTTTTGCTTCATTCTTTTCCAACAGATATTTCAAAACTACATGGTTAGAATAAACAATAATATCAATGCCTAAAAGATAAGAACAAAATTTATTTAAAGCAAAGATAATGGCAAGAATCTCCTTCTCAGTGTTGTGCAATTAAGCTGAGCTTCATTCAAAGTTCATGAGGCATAGTATATCACATATGGATCATTCTCAATCTTTTGCTAACACTACACCAACAACATAATTAGATGCATCACACATTAATTCAAAGGGAAAATTCCAATCAGGTGGATGAAGTATGCGTGCACTAATCAAATTTTCCTTTTGATGTTCAAATGCTTTCTTGCATACATCATCAAAATCAAACTCCATTTCTTTTTGAAGAATCTTACACAAAGGTTGGGCTATTTTAGAAAAATCCTTAATGAATCAGTGATAAAATGCAACATGTACGAAGAATGAATGCACATCTTTAACAGTTGGTGGATAAGGTAATGAAGCTATAAGATCAATTTTTGCCTTATCTACTTCGATTCCTTTATCCAAAATGACATGTCCCAAAACTATTCCTTGTTGAACCATAAAATGTCATTTTTCAGAGTTAAGTAAAAGATTTGTTTCAAAACATCTTTTCAATATGAGAGTTAAATTATCTAGGCATTGATAAAAGTTGTCCCCATAAATACTAAAATCATCCACAAATACATCGATAATTTTCTCCAAATATTCAAAAATTTGCTTACCATACATCTTTGAAATGTGGTAGGGGCATTGCATAGCCCAAATAGCATGCGATGATATGCAAACGTACCATAAGGAAATGTAAATGTGGTCTTCTCTTGATCTTCTAGAGCTATGGGAAGCTGCACATATCCAAAATATCCATCAAGGAAATAATAATAGGCATGGCCCGCTAGCCTCTCTAACATTTGATCCATAAATTGCATGTCACAAGAAGATTTCCTCTGGCCAAAAATGATTAGAATCCAAGAGAGTTACAATAGCTAATTCTAAGTATGAAGAAAGGGCTTGTTTGATACCAATATTTTACAATAAAGTATTATAGTCTCATATATATTAAACAGGAACCAATATTAAGGGAAAACCTATCCCATATAGCATCCTAAAATTTAATTAATAGGTGTGGTGTCAATTGGGACCTCTAAAGAGGTTATAGGGGAAAGATTAGGATAGTGATGTGATATAGATTTACCTCTACAGGATCCCCACCCTAGAATAGATTATTGTGTCACCTCGATAGACAAAACATATGCTGAATAGTTCACATCCTATGGAGGTAGGAATTACGTGGTGTGATAAAGCGACCATGAATCATAATCTAAAGCAATGCATAATGCTTAATTATGTGTGCCTATAATTAAAGATGGAAAAATCATCATAGGTTTTTAAATGGAGGTGATTGATCAAGAAATAGCCAAATGGAAATTTACCCTTTTTAGCTATATTTATGGGCCCTCTCCCTTGTTTAATTAAATTTTTGGCTCTTCCAATTCCTAGTGGACAAAGGCAATACCACCGAAGATCATATTTCATGATGATGGTTTTTATGCTTTCAAATTTAATTTGGTATTTAATTATGAATTAATTCTCAATCAATACTATATGCTTTATAGGAGACCACTCTTTCTAAAAATGGCAGAGACATAGAATACATTTGGCCAAGCAGGAGTTACAATTTGTGCCTCTCTTGATCAAACTTCCTTTTTTGACTTTGGAGTATTGGTATCCTTAATATTTAGGCATTATCTCTAGTTATGTGGGTGTGCTTATATGCATAGAATCTATTACCATGAGGAAGGATCGGATAAACATTCCTTAAATATTAGTTGAAGTGGGCACCAAGAAACCTCTTTGTGATATAACCATGATAAGGGATCCAAATGGTACTTTGATTGAACAGGCTATTGAATTTGAATGGAAACCTACCTTTATGTAGTTGGTGTCAATCTACTTCCCATGATGACAATTATTGTCTTAATATACATAAGAAACTAGCTATGAACACCTAGACTACTTGAGAGTGGGTGGTGGTTCAAGATTGTAAGCAATCTTTGTTTATGGAGAAGGGCATTGTTGATAATCATAAAGTTGTTCACAATGCTCTGGTGCTATCGCTTCCTCCTTTACCTTGCAAAGTGTGCAAGAAACATCTCCTATTATTGTATCTCCTCGGGCTTAGATTGTTGTTGAGAAAATTAAGGGGAACATGTTACAGCTTTTACATTTGAATGATGAACATATTATCCTAGTTCAAGAGTTAATCTTGGTGAAGAAGTTTTATCCAACACAAGTTTTACATGTTGGCTCATTGGAATTCTTGAGGTATTAAAAAGTCATCTAAACATAGAGAGGTTAGAGGATGGATTAGTAAGCATAGATACTCCTTCATTAGATTGTTAGAAACAAGAGAAATGGTTAATTATTTATTTTTTGGTAACAGGAATATAGCTAGTAAGTGGAGGTGTTTTAAATAATTATCATGCCCATTACAATGGGCATATATGCATCCTTTAGGACCCAATGTTGTGGTATGTGATTTTATTTAAATCTTGTTATAAAGGCATACTTTATGATGTGCATGATAAAATTGGAGGCAAGAAATTTGTCATGGGATTTATTTATGCCTTTAATACTAGTGAGGCAAGGAGACCTTTATGGATATGTCTAAAAAAGGGTTTTTTCCACTCCAAGTTGATGATTTTACTTAGTGACTTCAATGTTATTTATGCCCGAATGAGAAAGTACGGGGTGATGCTCCCTCTATGCAGGATATATAGGATCTTTATACTTATATTCAAGATTTTTTCTAGTTTATCTCAAGGGATATGGATGTTTCTTTACTTAGATGAATAAAATAAGTTGATTAGATGTTATGGACTCTAGACTAGATATGGTAATAGCGAATATAAAATGGCTCTCTATCTTCACTCGCTCCTATGCTTAGTTCATTTATATTAGATCACTATAGTGTCATCATTCATTGTAATTAAAGGACTAATAGATGTGCCCCATTTTAGTTTAACAACTTTTGGATTTAGAATGACAAGTTCTTGATTATTATGTGCAAACATTAGTGTCCCCATCACTTAGGTAGTTCTCTCCTCAATGTTTATAATAATCTTCTATGGCTGATGCTAGATTTTAAGGAGTTAAATAATAGAAATTATGGGTACATTTTCCAGAGAGTGGATATAGATCATCCCGCCTTACATGAAGCAAAAAGGTAGTTGTTGAGGGATATAGGTGTTATTTCTCGTCAAGCCTAACTACACGAGTGTGAGATTGCTTTTAATAATATTTCACAATGTAATGAAAGCTTCCTCAAACAAGAAGGAAAAAATCCATTACCTCCATATGGGTGGATCAAATCATAGATATTCTTTACAGAAGCGAAGGGCCATAAAAATCATATTGTTGTTGGTTACCTTGAAAAACTAGGTGAAATCAAACAAAATTTCTTGTCCTTTAACAAGGAATTATTAGGCATCCCAATATCAACTATAAGTAAGGTGAATCATAAAGTAGTGTCCTAGGGAACCAAACTCCATGTTTCCCACACGCATACCCTTCTTGCACCTATCTTCTATGATGAGGGTAAGTGGGCTCTATTCTTTATTAGAGATAATAAAGCTCCTAAAGTCGATGGACTCTCTACCCATTTTTTCAATAAATCAAGGAGTATTATTGGTGATTATGTGTTGGTTACAGTCTCTCAAGCCTTCACAACTAGAGAAATTCTGTCCTAAATTAATATCACATTTTGACCCTCATTCTGGAAAAGGAGCATGCTAGGAATGTTACTTAATATAGGCCTATTGCTTAATGTGATATGATATATCAGGTAATATATAAAGTGCTTACCTCTAAACTTCAAGGCATTATGCCTCTCCTTATCAATCTTTCTTAGTTTGGTTTTGTTAAAGGAAGATAACTAGGGGACAACATTTTATAAGACATGAAACTAGCGAGGAAATAAACATAGAGGCATGTATATCCAAGATGCATGATGAAAGTTGACACTAATAAGGCATAAGACATGGTGCATTAGAGATTTTTATAGTAAGTCCTTCATGCATATGGTTTCTCCCTATAGGTGGTAAAATTTATTTTAGCTTATGTTACTATTATTTCTTTCTCTATATTATTGAGAGGGGAGTTGACACCCCATTCAAAGGGAAAAGAAGCCTAAGATGGGGGGATCCTCTTTCCCCTTATCTTTTTATGCTCACTACTAACTACTTGACTAGATCTCTTAGGTTAAAATGGAGGGACAAGGGTTTTAGTGGGCACTTGAGATGTAAGAGACAAAGTATCACTAACTTAGCTTTTGTAGATGATATGCTTCTTTTCTCAAGAAGAGATATGTAGTTAATGATAAAAATCCTTAATATGGTGGATGATTTTTCTACTCATTTTGGTTTGGTTATTCACCCACAAAAATGTAATATATTCTTTAGGGAAGTTACGACAATAGTTAAACATGAGATCCTTCAAGCTAACAACTTAAATGAAGGAAGTTCCCCTTTTAACTACCTCGGTGTACCATTATTGTCTTATCATTTAACTACATGCCAATTGTAGGGTTTATTTGTCAAAATCTCTAAGAAGCTGACAAATTAACACTATCATCTACTCTATTATACTGGTAGAACTTAATTGTTGAAGGCGGTTATTTTTAGCATGGAAATGTAATGGCGCCAAGTTTTATCCTATCTCACAAATTAAGTCATCAAATAAAATGCATGTGCAGATAATTCTTATAGACTAGAAGGAAAAATGTGTCAAAGAAGGCCCATGTTACATGGAAAGTTTTTTGTTGTCTTAAGAATGAGGACGGGTTAAGGCTCATAAATATGCGAGTATGGAATTAGGTGGCAGTTGGGAAACTTCTATGGAATATTAGTTTTAAAAAGGACTTATTGTACATCAAGTGGGTTCATATGTTGTATCTCAAACAAAATTCACTCTTAAAATTCTCATCGGCTCATTTTTGTTCCTAGATATGCTACAAATCCTTAAGCTTGGAGCTATGTTTGTTATATTATTCCTAGATAATCTAAAAATGCTAAGGTGTTCCAAGGGTGATGGATCGTATAATATTCACAAAGTGTATGACCTTATAAGAGGCAAGGGGCGAAGGTTTGATAATAACCTTTAGTTTGGTGTGATTTGGCGGCACCCAAATACCAATTCATTACATCGCTAGACTTCCAAAATAGATTGATAACTAAAAGAAGAATCAAGTAGATGAGCCTCTTAAACAAGACTGAGTGTGTACTTTGAACTGATGGATGTGAAGAAATACATGCACACATTTTCTTTGCATGCACTTAAAACTTAGAGATTTGGAATGAAATACATTGTTCATTCAATCAAAGAGATGATATGGTATCATGGGAAGAGGAGATGATGACATTAATAAAAAAGATGAGTAAGCTAAAAGAGAAGAAGGCAATGCTACGTGCTTTATTTGTGACCTATGTTTTTTCTATTTGATATGAAAGGAACTCTCACATTTTTAAGAAATTAAAATTTTCATATAAAGATATTCTTAGGAACATAATTTTTATCATGTATTATAGGTTTCTCTCTCCTTATAGGTGCATGAAATAGGATAAATGGAGAGTGTGTATGGATAGTTTGGTTACAAGATGAGCTCATACAGATTTATATAACATTTACTTTTGGTATTTATCTAATATATTACTTACCAAAAAAAATACAAGCCATGCTTCAATTTGGAAGCATAGAGACCTATTAAAGTCATTGATTATGTATTTGATTTATATACCATTGCTATAGCAGTCTAGAAGTGATATGTCAATTTCCATGCAAATATTTTTGGTGCATACCAATTGTGTATCATATTATCCCTCATATCAAGTCAATTGGGATAAACCTAATGCTTATTTGAAAAAAAAATAGATAATTATAATGTGTTCCTACACTCTACCATGGATATGAAATTGAGCCACAAAGTTGGCTAGAAATATTAATTTCCTTAAATTTAGGGAAAGAGAAGAGGAGATTGAGATTATAAATAAAGAAGGTACTTAGAATTGTATGATATATGTCCAAAGAGAAAAACTCTCATAAGAAGAGTTATAATCCTTAAAAAGGATAGAAATCTTATCATAATGAGTTGACATGTCCAATTAAATAGGATCTAACAATAGATTATGCTAATGAATGAAATATCTATAAATTATTTTTACCCTAGTGTAAGATGTTAAAAGGTAGATATTTGTGATAATTTATCTAAACAATTGTAACTAATAATGGATAAAATTAAGAATTATTCTTGGTTTGTTATGGAATGTCATTGGATAAATGATTGATGAGTTAGAATAGTCAAATATATATGATTAACAAATGTGATCTATATGGATAAGAAATCCAACATTTAAAGGTTTTATACTAATTGACTATAAGTGAGTGTTCCCAATAAAATGATTTAAAAGTCAATTTGGTTACACATGTCTTCATACAAACCCATGTTTGTATTCTTGATAGGGTTTTTATGAAAAATATATTCAAGTATGAAAACTATTAAAGTGTGTTTGTACATAAAAATAGAACTATACGTAATATGACATATGAAGCTAGGGCTGTGCAAAAAATCCGGGATCCGAAAATCCGATCCGATATTTAAAAATTCGATCCGACATTTCGAATATCCGAACCGATTTTATTCTAAAAGGATATCCGACATTCGGATATCTAGTTTTTTTTTTTGGATTATCCGATCCGATAAAATATCCGATATTTTGTTGATTATTTCAATAATACATCATGTTATTGTATTTTTATAGTTTTAAGTTTTAAAATTTTATTTATTTTTATATTTCAAATATTTATAATAATATTTTAATACTTCTTTTAGATAAAATAAGATATTTATATGAATATAGATATGAATATTAATTGATATACGATCTTTATTTTTAAAAATATTGTAGCAAAAGTTATTAAAATTGATAAAATAGTATTTTCATACGGATATTGGATATATCCGAATTCGGTTCATATCCGGTCTGTATTTTTCGGATATCCGCATCCCGGATATCCGGTCTAAAAAATGCGGAGCGGATATCCGAAAAAATATCCGAATGGATACGGATATCCGGTTTTGCACACCCCTATATGAAGCAGACATACTGAGTTGAGGGGAGACAACTTTACTCTTTTCTTTAGCCATGGTTTTTCCTGCTAGATTTTTCTAGTAATATTTTTAATGCTAAGGTATTTTAGATATGTATTCTTAGAAGGGAGTTTTATAAATATCAAAATATATACATCCAAGTAGGAGTGTTTTAAATATACTATATATATTGTGGATATACAAGTTATGATCATGTTTTGTATAAATCATAGGTTAAATACCTCCATCATCTCCATCAATTGTAACAAATTCTACGATTATAACTCTAACCTCTCAACTCTATGTAGTGTGAATATTCAAAAGAACAGAGAGATCAAATGGTTAGAATGAAATTAGGATCATCAATGGGGTGAAGATTAAGAAGAGGGATGAGAATCTTCATGAAAGATTCAACCAAGACATAAAGGAAACTATAAGTCTTTAAGCAAGATTCAACAATAATTCAACAACAATATATCTTTGAATGTTTCTCCAACAACACACTTAAAGGCTCTAGCTAAGATTACTCCAATTAGTCTTAGGAATAAATTCACTCAAAAGAGAGAAAGGTAACCAATATTTAACTTGCTATTGACTATTCTTCTTCTTATCATATGCCATGTCATGCCTTATATAGATAGTGACAAGTTTGTTAAGTAGAACACTAAGATAGCCACATCAATACATGCATGGCTAACTAGCACACTAACCTATATAATGCATGAATTAAAATACAAGTTATTACAAACAAATGTAGCTAATTATTACTTGGAAATAACTAAAAAAACATCCTAATTTATATAAGAATGATAACTAGGTCTTCTTTGATATGAAAGTTTAACTTTGATGTATAATATCTCCTTTAACTTGCAATAACTTGTAACATAAGAATCAATCTAAAATGTGTTGATATCTTGAATATTCTCCTTGCAAATATGTTATATACGTACAAAAATCACTTAAAATATACTTATTATATTTAATCAAAGCTATATCATCAAAGGCACATATTTTAATTGGCTCCATTATTAAGAATGAAAAATCCTCATTATCATGAGGATCATTAGATGCTCCTACATCATTCTCCTAAACTAGAGAAGAGTTATCCCTCAAATTAACATCATAGTAATAAAAAGAAAAATCACCAATATTAAATTTCCTTAAAACACAACCATAGGATTATGGAAGTTCAAGTTCATAATCACTTTCTCCAAATTCTCTAAGGATTCTAAATAGACCATATTCTTTTGGCATTATTTTAGGTTTTCTTAGATTAGGAAATCTTTCTTTTCACAAGTGTAACAAAACTAATGAAGCTCTTGAAAGAATTCAACCTGTTCCTTAACTTCATGATTTTTAAACTCACCTTTTTTCAAGGGTGCCATCTCAAATGGCATGTATAGATTCACCCCACACACAATCTCTAATATACATGAGTGAGTAGTACCTGAAGGACTTTGATTGTAAGCAAAATATGTATGAGCTAACTTAATATCCCATCTTTAGTACTTTTACTTAATAATGGTCTTAACAAAGTGCTAAGAGTACGCTTTGTAACTTTAGTTTTTCCATCAATTTGAGGATGATGTAAAGTTCTAAACAACATCTTTGTTCCTAACATGTGACATAGTGTCTTCCAAAAGTAACTAAAAAACATAATATCACTATCCAAAATAATACTTTTAGGTATGTCATGTAGTTTCAAATTTTCTTTGAAATACAAATTAGCAACATGTGTAGCATCATTTGTTTTATTCTATAGAACAAAATGAGCCATTTTAGAAAATATATTTGCAACAACCATAATAGAATCTTTACCACTTTGTATTCTAGGCAATCTTAAGATAAATTCCATACTAACTCCTTACTATGGTTGACTAGGCATAGGTAATGGTGTATATAAACCTTTGTGGAAAAAAAATTTACTATTTTTACAAGTAATACATTGGTTTACTATAAATTTTACACCTTTAAACATGTGCGGCCCCTATAAATTCTCTTGTAATATTTCTAATGTCATTTGAGTACCAAAATATCTTAATGTATTTCCTTAATAAGTAAATCTTTTATACTTGATATCGATACACAAAGTCTATTAAGTTTAAATAAAAATCTATCTTGTAATGAATAATTTCCATGATATCCATTTTATTTACATGCTCTATATTCATCACTAATGTTTTCACCTTTAGGGTATAAATCTTTTAACATTTCAAAACTAGAAATTTTGCATCTAATATAACAAGTAATATAGACCTTCAAAAATAGCATCGAGTACTACATTTTCTTTTCTATCTAAGTACTTGATAGAGAACACAAAAGATTGTAAGAATATTAGCCACTTTTCATGTGTAAGAATAATTTTCGTTTGAACATGTAAATATTTAACACTCTCGTGATTAGAAGGTAATACAAAAGGTTTTAAGCCTCAAATGACAACTCCGTGTATCTAAACTACGTATGATGGCAAAGAATTTATTTTCATATGTTGAATACTTTAATTTAGCCCTATTTAATTTTTCACTAAAGTGTGTAAATGGCATTTTTTTTGTTGCCAAATAACTCCTATACCTACCCCACTAGCATCATAAATTACCTAAAAAAATGTAGGTTAAAATTAGGAATATCTAACATAAGAGCATTGCACAATGTATCCTTAAGAGTTTTTAAAGCTTTAGTGGCTTCATTTCCCTAAATCAATTCCCCTTTAAACATGAGTTAAGTAATAGGTGCATCTATAGTAGAGAAACCTTTAATAAATCTCTTTTAGAAATTAGCTAACCCATGAAAACTTCGCATTTGGTGAACATTCTTATAAATAGGCCATTCTTTAGTAACTTCTATATTAGTGGATAAACTTTAATACCTTTTCCACTAATAATATAACCAAGAAAAACTATACTTGGAAGCATAATTTCATAGTTTTCTAATTTTCCATATGGTTTAATTTCTCTTAGCTTATCAGATAGTTTCCTTAGATTCACAAGATAATTATGTTCATTCTTACTAAATACAAGTATGTCTTCCAAATAAACCATAATGAATTTAACTAGTAAAGGATGAATAATTTCATTCATTAGTTTCATAAAAGAACTAAGTGCATTTCACAAATCAAAAGTCATAGCGGTCCACTTATAAAAACCATATTTAGTTTTAAAGGTCATCTTCCACTTATCCCCTTTATTAATTCTTATTATATGATAACCACTTCTTAAGTCAATTCTGGAAAACACACGTGCCAAAAATTTCATCAAGCATGTTATCAAGTATAGGAATAGGAAATATTTACTTGATATTTATATTATTTATAGCTCTAGACTCTATGCACAAGCACCAGGTACCATCTTTTTTAGGAGCTATCAAAGAAGGTACACAACAAGAACTCATACTTTCTTTCACCTAACCTTTATCGACTAGTTCTTGTATTTATCTTCTTTTGGATTACTTCTTTAAATCTATAGAGGAATTAAATCTATAGCATGCTCTATACCTCTAATAGGCTGTAGTCCAGGAGGTAAGTCATTAGAAAATACATCATTATACTCATCAAGTAATTTAGTATGATTCGAACTGTTAAAAATTTTCTCCCTAAATGGAGATTATTTTACTACTAAAGCATGGCAGTTATCCTCATCCTCAATGTAATTAATCACATCTTTTTCACATAAGAATAATGTCTCAATAAGTAGCTTATGATCATATTGAGATAATTTAAATTTATATTCCTATTTACCTTTAAGAACAATGTATTCATTAGTCACACCATCATGAATTTCATTTATATCATATTTCTATGGTCTTTCTAGTAAAATACCACAAGCATCCATAGGAAATACATCACTTAATACTTCATCATGATAGTCACTAATACAAAGAGTAGTTAGGGTATGCTTATCTACTTTAGCACTTTTTTCCATGTTAAGCCATTATAATTATATGGTTTAGGATGAATATTAGTCACTAAACCTAATTGTTTAATCATCATTTTACTAGCAAAATTAGTATATGAACCACTATCTATGATATTACTCTTTTCTTATCTTTCACGAGTCCTCTTAATATTTTCATACCAAACCCTACCAAACTTTTTAAACTTGAGAATTACTAACTTACATCTATGCTCATCATCATACTCTCTAAATTCAAATATAGCTTCTATTTTATGCAACCATTAAAAAAATAATTCAACATCCAATTCACCATAAAAGGGCAGGGAGGTCAAGCTTAATACCTCTTCATTATAATTATAAATTTGTTGATAATTTGTATGGGCTCATTGATTGTGGCTAAAATCATTGGAGCCATTTTCATTCATCCTTTCTTCATACTCCATCTAATTGTTGATGTGACCTCTACTTTCTTGGAATGCTCTTCTCACCATATCCTTGACTCAATCATAGGTGGATTCTATGGTGTTGTGCATATGTTATAGGGTCTCTTGGTTAGCTAACCTCATCTCTAGTCTTTGAAGTTGGATTTGAATGGAAGGGAGTTTTTTTAGGTGTGTGTTACTAGCTTTAACACCTTATGCACGTTGTTGAAGAGTACTAAACATATTCTGCATAGAAACTTCTTCATATGTTGCTACTGCACTTGCTAAAATCAAACTTAGGTGAGGTGCATTTGTGGCTCAGAGTTGATTCTTGATAGTTACTTGATGGAGCTTCGAGGATCTTAGAGACTTATTAGTTGATAAGATGCACGAAGAATGGAAGGGAATTGGTTGATAGGATTACCAACTATAGATGTTACATAAAGAAGAGTTCTTGATGGAGGAGATGGTTGAATATACATGATCAAGAATCAACAATGAACTTGAAGAAATCAAATGGAACCTTAAGAATCAAGTCTTCTACTAGTGAGTGAACTAATTTTAAGAATGGAAAAGGAGAAAGAACATCCTAATAATGCTCAAATATTGTTGGAAGAATTGAATGCTCTTCTTGCTTGAATCAAAAGACTCAAGAACACTTAAATGACTTTTGAAGATAAGCTCTAAGGTTCCACTATATTTTTGGAGAAAGAATGAAGAATCAAATAGGTTGAGTCTTCAAGTGCAAGATAGAAGAAGGGAGGATGAACTTTACTTGAATATATAAAGGATATTTGGTGCAACTTAGGAAGATAACACAAGGATCAAGGAGATTCAACTTTGAAGGTTGAAGATACAAAGAGAACTTTGAATATACACTAGAGGGTTGGTTGGCTATGTTGCATGCGTTTGCATCTATGGCTTACAACAAAGGGAATACGAAGATTAGGTTGGCTATGTGAATGGAGAAAGTATCCAACCTAGATTTGATAACAAAATTAGTGTGAATCTTTAAAGGAAAATAGATATTTCAAAGTTAGAATGAAAGGAGGATTGATGGGTTGAAGATTAAGAAAAGGGATGAGAACCTTCAAGAAAAATTCAACAAAAACTTAAAGAAAACTATGAGTCATCAAACATGATTCAACAATAATTCAACAAGAATGTATCTTTGAATATTTCTCTAAGAAAACACTCAAAGGTTCTTCCTAAGATAACTCCATTTAGGCTTATAAAGAAGTTCACATAAAAGAGAGAAATATAACCAAGTATTAAACTTGTTATTAAATTTAAATAGATTCAGCTATTCTTCTTATTCTTCTCAAGTGTCGAGTCATGCCTTATATAGGTAGTGGTAAGTTTTCTAAGTAGCTTACTCAAATAGCCACAATTATTGTAATACCCCTATTTTTTACTACTAAAAAATTTCATTTAAATAATGTGGAACCAAAAAATATATTTAGAAAAAATGGGGTGCAACTACTGTACCTAACACGGGTTAGACTTCTACCGCCTACTCCATATTAGACACAAGGCTAAAGCCAACCAACTAATATAAAGTAGAGTGCATAAAATTAAATTACATAAATATTAAAATATATTTTTTTACATATAGTAAATATAGGGAAAGGAGAAGTTAAGACTATGGGGCTACATTAATTAGAAAATAAGATTTGGGTGTGACTCTAAAACCATGGTATGTCATAGGCTACACAAAATCCATTAGATGTCTACACTCTCAAGACCCAAGCCCAAAATGAGGTAGGCTCACTATGGGTTATCTCCAAAAAACTTTCACTTGGCCCTGTACTCATGTGAATGAGCAGGTGTTTGAGTAAACAGGCACATTATTATGCTATATACTGAGTTAGCCAATTTTCCTTCTCAACGGAAAACATAGGTATGTAAATTATATTATAACATGGATATCATATTTAATATATGTCATACTAATACCATATAAGTAAAGTTAATAATGCATGAGAATATAATATCGTGAATGACTCAAGAAACTCAGAATATCTCATGCTTATCTTCATATTATAATAACATAGATAATCACACATGCAATAAGTAGATTAATTCAGACAACCACTAGGGTTTATTTTCTGATTTGCTCAATTGACTAGATTATATCATTTTCTTATCTATATATTGATATATGTCTACATCAAGTCAATCATTCCAGTTATTTTATAGTTGGTCATTTAAGCTATATCTAAGTGCACAAACTAGCTTTTATCTTGTATGGACATTCAAACCATTGTTACCATCATTATCCAATTATTTATCATTCACTTATTCCTCATCCAAATTTTATCATCCATTTACTTATCATCTAGATTTTATCATCGAGTGATAGACTATGCACTACCTCATAGCCTCACATACTATGAAAACCTATCCAAAATAAAGGACACAAAGGTCAAGCCGAAGCCAATCACCAAAGCTGACATAAGTCCAGGCCGAAGCCAACCAATATGGACATAAGTCCATGTTGAAGCCAACCACCTAGGTATCTAGACCATTTAGAATCTATATGCCCTAGTACATTATTAGTTTCTAAACTAGTTAAGGCACCAGGATCTCTAGGATCCCACTCAAAGGCAAAGCTTAATGGCACCAATAAGCACCCCAAGGTAGACTAATCCCTGGTAGGTAATTGAGGATGGGTTAACCCAAACCCATACACAACTTGATTATCTTTCTATTTATGTGATTAGTTCATTATTTATAAGGTTAAGTGATCACAAAAGGCCCATACAACGAGCAAGAAAGACATTCACATTTTTCTTCTATATTACTCATTCCCATTTCCTAACCATTTGTGGGGTTTCCATTTATCCATATCCAATGTTTTTCATGTCCATCATATAATTTGTTGGGTATCAATACCAATTCAAAAAAATATCTAATTAGAATCAATTATAACACACAAGAGTTGAGAAGAGAAGAACACTCAAGAACACAAATTAGGAGAAACAGATGATTTTATTGATGTGAAGTAATTATGATTACAAGGAGAATCAAAGAAATCCTCATTCAAATCACTAATTCATCAAGGAATTACAAGATAACTTAAAAGGAGAGGAGAGGATAGTGCTATACTAGTTAGGGTTCTAACCTCGTGGTATTTATGCTGTACGAGACTGTCACAAACATGGGTCCCCAATGTTTTTTCCATCTTTGATAGTATTTAGTATTTTAGCCACAAATTCTTTTTTTGATCTACAATAGAGATGATTATTCATTTATTAGAAAGCTAACAAAAAGGTATACAAATTTCATATTCAACACTTTTATAAATTCCAATTACATCAGGGTTAAAGTTTTACATCATCCTAGTAGAGCTCACAGTTCTACTCCAAATTTCTCTGAAATACTGCATACACCAATCCAAGCTATTATACACACCAAATATGAGTTACAAGCTCACAATTCTCTGCCTTAACAATGCATTTGAAGTATCTAGAACAAGGAACATGAAAAACCATCTGTAAAAAACTTTGGGCCCCAAAAGGATCTCATGGTACACAAACACCAACCAAGTCCGCGTAATGCTCAAACTTGCTCACCGTCAAAGACTTCATTAGCATATCTACTAGATTCTTAGTAGTACCTACCTTCTCCAATACAACCTTACCTATAGTAATAGTACCTTAGATAAAGTGGTACTTGATATTAATGTGTTTCATTTGATAATGGAATGAATTTTGATTCATTGCCAAATAGATAGCACTTTAACTATCACTATGAATAGTAGGAGCACCATGACCAAACCTAAGATCATGAACAAAACCACCAAGCCATAAAGCTTCCCAAAAATCCTTAGTCATAGCCATATACTTGACCTTAGTAGTGGATAGTGCAGTCATATCTTGCAAAGATGACCTCCAGCTAATGGCCAAACAATCGAGACAAAACACATAACCTCTAGTGGACTTCCTATTATCAATATCTCCACCATAATCAAAGTCAACTAACCTAGTCAATGCATTGGTCGACCTCCTATACACCAAAAAAGCTAATATAGTACCCTTCAAGTAACTCATAATCCACTTCACTACTTTCCAATGAGCCTTCCCAAGATTCACCATATATTTGCTCACAATACTCAAAGCTTGAGCAATATCTACCCTGGTACAAACCATAGCGTACATCATGCATCCCACAACATTAAAGTAGGGAATTGAGGCCATAAACTCCTCCTCATCTTTAGATTTGGGGTAATCCAAAGCAAATAATCTAAATTGAGTCGCAAAGGTAGTACTAACCGGCTTGGCATCAATCATATGAAACCTCTCCAACATCTTGTTCACATGCTGCTCGTGTGATAAGTAAAGACGCTTCTATCTGCGATCTCGAATGATCTCCACACCAAGAAGCTCCCATATCCTTCATCTCAAACTCATTCTTTAGCATTATTTTTACCTTGTTAACTTCAAGCAAATCTTTTTCTGTAACAATCATGTCATCGACATACAACAAAATATACACTAGAGAACCATCACCAACTTGCTTCAAGTATACACATCCATTGTAATCACTCGTGAAGAACCCATGCTCAATGGTAAACTAATAAAATATCTTGTAGCATTGTCTAGGCAACGACTTTAAACCATATAGTGACTTCTTTAATAAGCACACATGATCCTTCTTACCTTAAATAACAAAACCATTTGATTGGTGGGTATAAATCTCCTCCTTGAAGTCACCATGAAGAAAATTTATTTTAGCATCCAATTGCTCTAACTCTATTTCCTGCATAGCCACAAGCACAAGCAAAGTACAAATAGCAGTGTGCCTGACAACAAGGGAAAATACCTCATTATAGTCTACACCAGGTATCTGACTGAACTTGCATGTAACTAAATGAGCCTTGTACCTCAGTCCCTCAATACCTAGAGTTTCCTATTTGAACTTGTACACCCACTTGCAACCAACTATTTTATTCTTCTTTCATGCCTTCACAAGTCCCCATATATGATTCTTCCATAGAGATTGCATCTCCTCCTCCATAGAAGGACACCACTGAGCAAAATCAACACTAACAATGTCATTTGTGTATGACACTAGATTTTATACATCAGCATAGTCTCAAAACTAGCCAAAGCATAACCTACTAACTCTTCAAAGCCATATCTTACAGTAGGCTTCACAATCCTCCATGGTCTAGTTGGAGCAGCACCCCTTTGCTCCACCTATTGCCTGGATCCACCCACTTTAGGAATAGTGGATCTCATACTAAAAGAGTCTGAATGATCCAAATCAACCTCTACCTCCACTTTATTTGTAACACCACGCAGATTCTCCTGCTCCACCTCTTTAGACAATCTATCAGAAGAATACTATTTCTTTTGAAGGAATATAGACTCATTAAAGGTAACATCCCTGTTAATTAATTGGATGCAATTAGATCCTATAACCTATACCCCTTCACACCAGATGTATAACCAAGAAAAATATACTTCATGGCTCTAAGATCAAGCTTCCCATCATTCATATAAGCATAGGCGGGACATCCAAAAACATGCAAATCAAAATATTCACTAGGAATTCCACCATGTGAACTACTTCAACCCAAAACTCCTTGCCTAATCCAACCTATGACAATATACATCAAGCCTTCTTTAATAGGGTCCTAATCATCATTTTAACAATTTCATTCTATTGTGGTCTTCCAACATAAGTGCGATACCTAGCAATATCATGGTCCTTATAGTAATCAATGAAACTATGCTCCATAAACTTAAGACCATTATCTCTCCTAAGACACCTCACTTGTCTTCTAGTCTACTTCTCTAGTAAGGTCTTCCAGTGATTGAAAACAACAAAGACGTCATTCTTATTTTTAATAAAATAATAGCACACTTTTCTAGGGAAGTCATCAATAAATTTCAGTAGGTAATGAAATGCCCCGAAAATTTTTAATTTTATAAACTACATTCAAGGATATTTACTATAAGAATTATTTAAATAAATTATTTTTAAATTGAATTAATTAGGGCAAATCAAGAAGAAATTTATAAGTATTTTTATTAGAAGAGAATTTGGGTATTTTAGCTAATTAAGCATTTTATTTTGAAAATTAATTAAATAAATTATTTTATTTAAAATAATAAGGAGAAAATAGTTTCAAATTAATATTAATTTTATAAATAATTTAATTGGAAAAAAATTAGGGTGTTTTGCTAATTAAAAAGGAATTTATGGAAAATCTTTTAAAAATCCTAATTTAAACTAAAATAGGATTTAAATATTATTTTATTCAAATATTATTATTTTTAAATATCCCAAATATTTTAATTAATTTAAATACCCAACATAATTATTTCTCTCTTTTCCTTTTTCCTTTTCTTTCCTTTTTCTTCTTTTTTCTTCTTCTTTTCTTTTTCTTTTTCTTCTTCTCCTCGTTTGGGCTGCCTCTCCCGTGGCCCACTTCTCCTTTTCTTTTCCTTCAGCCCAGCCCAGCTGCGCGATGCTGGCTTCTTCTGTCGTCCCCCTCTACGTCGCGTTTCGATTCGTTTGACACTGAAACACGTCGTTTCATTTAAACCTCCTCCTCGGTCGGCGAACCGTCCGGTCTCCTCCCTTTATTTTTCTCTTCTTTCTTTCTCAGCCGCCCAGTCTAGGGCCCCCCTCCCATCTTCTTCTTCCCCGACGTCACCAGCCTGCAACTCCATCGCCCAGTCGAGATTCTCGCCGCCGGTTACGTCAGGTTTGACCGGCCGTTTTTATTCCTATCTCTTCCCCCTGAATCGCCGGCCCTCTTGACCCAACTAAATCTCCATTTCTCGCGTGATTTTTCCCTCTCCTTTCCATGTGCAACCCTTGCCCTGATTTGCTGCCGCCGACCAAACGTTGCCTCCGGCAACCTGAACCCTACGTTCCTTACCTCGTAACCAACCCAAAGAACCCTACCCTATCTTATTTTCCCTATAAATACACTCGTAAGCAGCTCTGTATCAAGCTTTGGTTGTTTCCCAGAATTGTCCAATTTTACCACCGCCGCCCATTTAGATGCTTCGACCGCTGCCTCTGGCCAACTTCACCGCCGTCCCTGGCTACCCGTGTAATCCTTGCATCTTCCTCTAGCTAACCAAAACATTCATCACCCTCGATTATTTCTGCACAATCCTCCCCGACTATGCGAATTTCCCTTCTCAACCAACCTGTCTTCCAGCCCCCGCCACCCTTAGCCACCTCCTCCGCCGCTAAAGCCGCTCATTTCTCCTCCCATTCTGTGCTGCAGACCCTGCTCTATCTCCCCATACCTTTAGTTTCCTTTTCTCCCTCCCCTCCTCTCTCTTTCTTCTTCTCCTCCATTCGGCCACCACCCACTACCGTCGTGCACCGCCACCTTTGGCTCCGCCACCACCCTCATTCTGTCCCTCTCCTTATGGGCAAATCAAAATAACCTAGCTCCCACCTTAATTATCCCTATCTTATTCCCAGCATGCAACTTTCCCCTCTTTCTTCTCTTTTTCTAGCCACCGCCGTGCACCAACTCCGGTGCCGCTTATCCCCACCAGCATATGGTTGAACCCTAGACCCTCTTAGCTATTTTCCCTATTTTTATAACCTTTAAATTATTTTATTTCAATTATTTTCATATAAATACTATTATTATTATTATTCTTAATATTTATATTTTTAATATGCATTATTATTATTAGTAGTAGTATTAATGTTTTTATTATTATTTATGTTGAGGGCTAAAGCCTATTGTATTTTAATTCAATTTTATTATTTTTCTTATTATTATTTCTTTATTTACTATTATTAATATTAACATTAGTTTCCTATTTCGAATTTCTATATTCTTATTAGTAGTAGTAGTAGTAGTAGTAGTAGTATTAATAATTATTATTATTATTTCCTATTTCGAATTTCCATTATTCTTATTCCATTATTATTAATACAAATATTTTAACATTAGTTTTGCTATTAATGTTGTTGTTATTGTTGTTGTTGTTGTTGTTGTAGTTATTATTATTATTATTATTATTATTATTATTATTATTATTATTATTATTATTATTATTATTATTATTATTATTATTTCATCACTATTATTATTACTAAATTTGGTTATATAATTTACTAATATTATTATTAGTAGTATTATTTTAGTAAAAGGGATGAAGCCCTTTTTTTACTATGTTTTTGAGTAATGTCCTTCTTATTATCATTGTTACTGTTTTTATCAACCTTATTATTATTAATATTGATATTATTTTTGGTATTTTTGTTATTTTTTCAAAAGCCTAGTCTTATATTAAGTTAGTGTTTAACATTATTTAGATAGGAGAGAGTCTAATTTTAGCTTTTCTCTCATAATAGGTAAAACCAGTCAAAGCCCTAAGGAGGCATAGGAGCATGCTCCAAGACCGGTGTCGTTTTAGGTAAGGGGTGCTAAGGCCTTTTGTGTGATTATATGCTTTATGTGCTTTGTATGCTATGTATTCTATGTTTGTCATTATTAATTATTTCGTATGTGGTATGAAATGGAGTTGAAGTATGTTTTTATATGGCATATGTACTATGTGTATGTGACGATATGTGTTGTGACCCTATAAGACATGCATGAGAGGATATCGATGTGGTTTGTGTGGGAGAAAGGATGAAAAAGGAGGACGGGGAAAGAAGTTGACTAAGGGATGTGAGTTGACCTAATTTTATGGTTTTATAAGGAATAATCTAATGTACGGTTTTATGTGGAAGAGTATAATTTAGGGCTTTATGCGGAGAATATAATATATGGTTTTATTTAGGAGAATGTAATTTATGATGTTATATGGGAGAATCGAATTTATGGTGTGTTTGAGAGAATCTAATTTATGATGTTATATGGGAGAATCAAAATTACGGTTTGTTCGGGAGAATCTAATTTATGATGTTATTTGGGAGAATGTAATTTATGATATCATATGGGAGAATCTAATTTATGATTTGATTGGGAGAATCTAATTTATGATTTGTTTGGGGGAATCTAATTTATGGTTTTGCTTGGGAGATTCTAATTTATGATTTTATGTGGGAGAATCTAATCAATTGTAAGGTAAGGATGAATCTTCGATTTTATGTGATTTGAATCTAGAGTTTGGTAAGGATGAATATTTGGTTGGTATGGATTGAATTTAGGGTTTGGTATGGACAAATCTTTGGGTTTTATATGGTTTGAATTTAATTAGGTTTGGTATGGGTGAATCTTTGGTTTTGTGTGGATTGAACTTAAGGTTTTGTATGATGGAATCATGGCTTGTATGGTGGTATTTATAGTTGTATGGTGGTATTAGGGTTTACATGGTGACATTGATGGTTGTATGGTGGTATTAGGGTTTGCATGGTTGAATTTAGGGTTTCACGTGGAATTTTAGGGTTTGTATGAAAAGGTTCGAAGGTTTGCATGGGGAGATTAATGTCAGCATGGGTATGAAATTTACGTGTGGAAAGTTAATATGGGATGTAAAGAAGGTAATGTAAGTGTTATTTGGGTGTTGAACTATTTTGGACGAAAAATAGTTCGTGGAACATTATAAGTGTACGGAAGAGACTGAATTAGGCTTTGGAGTAATGAACTATGGGTTGTTGTGATTAACTAAGGTTGGAGTAGATAATTGTGGTTTGTTGTGATTAACTAAGGCGTGGAGTGGCTAATTATGGTTATTATGGTTAAATAGAGTTTGGAATGGTTAACTATGGGTTTTGTGGTTAATTAGGGTTTGGTGTGGCTGCTTAGGGTTTGTATGGTATCATGTGTTTGTGGTGATTAAGTGTAATTATGAGGATGGTATTTATTATTTATGATGTGTGAAGTGTAAAGGGAGTGATTCATGCATGTCTAGGGTGAAAGCCTTTGAATAAGATACTTAAGACATTAATCACGTAAAGTGGAAGATGTTGAGCCGGGCCCAGACCGATCCACCGGCATAATAGTGGCCAGGTACTGCAGTTACCTGGAGATCGATCCACTGGCTTAATAGTGGTAAGGTATGTTACCCTAGTGACCGATCCACCGGCTAAAATAGTGGGGGATCCCGAGCTCAACAAACCAAACTATATATGTTGTTAATAAATGGGAAGATATTAATTACTTATAGTGAAACACCATTCGAGAAGGGGCCAGATCGATCCACCGGCATATAATAGTGGTAGGGTATGTTACCTTAGTGATCGATCCACCGACTAGAATAGTAGCCAGGAGCCAGAGTGCCCTAGAGACCGATCAACCGACAAAATAGTGGGGTTCGCGTACTCGTATGGACTTAATAAAGAGCATGGTGTGAAATGAATTATGATCATAGATTAATTAAGTAATGAATTCGGACTATATTGGACCTTGGCCTTTTCACATGATCGTTCATTTGCCATTATGTTATTGTGTTGGTGATTATGCCCTGTTATTATTCTGCATAGATTATGTGCTTATGTGTTGGCCTTAGTGCTCGGTTACCTTACTCAGTACGTAGCGTACTGATCACCATTTTCATGGGTGTTTCTCATTCCCACGAGTAGTAGGCCCTTCTGATTTGTGCAGGTGGGCGAGACATCAGTCGGGGCTGTGTGTTGAGTATGTTTGGCTCAAGTTCGAGAGTGTCATGGCCGTATTTCAGTATTTATATGATTCTATTTCCTTTTATTAATCTTTTATCGATTGTAACTATTTCTCTTTTAAGTTGAATAATGATTCTTTATGCGTACTCTGACTTTTGTTTTACAACCGTTTAATGCTTATTTGGAGTTTGGATTGTATTGATTTATAATTGATTATTTATTTTCTTTAGCCTTAGCACTTGGTACTGAAACAGTCAAAGAGAACCGATTTGGTACTAAGTGTGGCGGTAACATCTCCAGAATTCACGGGTTTTAAATTAAGTATTTTAATTACTTCCGATTTCAAAAAAAAGTAGTGAATTTTGGGGTGTTACAAGTATCGTGAACCACCTTTGTAGGACCCCACAAATTAGAGTGAATATAATCCAAAGGCCCTTTCTTACTATGTGTATCCTTTGAAAAGCTAACCCGCTTGTGCTTACCAAACACATAGTGCTCATAGAAATCCATCATTCCTTTACTATACCCATACAACAACCATCTCTTGGAGATTTCAATCAAGCCTTTAACACTCATGTGTCCAAGTCGCATATGCCATAGTCTAGTAACATTTGATTCAGACATACTTGATGATGTTACCATAGCTGCTCCCTCAATAATGGAACCAACAAGCTCATACAATATCCCAACCCTCTTACCTTTCATTATAACAAGAGCCCCTTTAGTGATCCTCATTATGACATCCTCGATCACATAACAATATCCATTACAATCCAAGGAACTCAATAAAATCAAGTTCTTGGTTATCTCAAGGACATGCCGAATATTAGATAATTTATTACCACACCATCATACATCTTCACCTTCACTACCCTAATATAACAGACTTTGTATGAAACATCATTATCCATAAGAAATACTCCACCTCAAGTCATCTTGTAATTTTGGAACCATTTCTTATTAGGATAAATATAGTAAGAGCATCCAGAGTCCAAGATCTACCTATCTATAATCTTAGTTTAACTATCAGTTGCAGTTAACATATCATCATCACTTTCTTATTAGGCTATAGGAGCATCATCTTTTGTGCTTGATGATTCACTAGATTTATCTTTTGATATCCTATTAGGAAAAAACTTCTTGATGTGGCCCTTCTTGTGACATCCATTAACATATGATATTCTTAGATCTGTTATTCCTCAACTTTGACCTGGACTTCTTCTTCTTCTCACTAGAACCCCATTCTTGAGTTCTTCCCCTAGCTACAAGTCCCTCACTATGTGAGTCACTAGAACCACCTCCGGTTAACTAATTCTCAATCAATTTCCGTTGTAGTAGGGAAGTCTTAACATCATCAAGAACTAACTCATCATCCTTCCCATATAGTATAGTCACATGAAAATGTTTGTAATCATCAACAATGTAATAGCAAGATCTTCATCCTCCAATTTGATTTATATATTCCTCATATCCATAATTATAGAGTCAAATTCATCAATTTGAGATTTTAGGGATTGTCCCTTACCCAATTTCAACTCAAGCAACTTGCTCTTCAACAATAAGCGATTCATCACTGACTTTGGCATATATAGAGAAACCAACTTGAGCCATAGGAATGACATCATTGTTTCTTTAGCCATCTTGCTTAAGACCTTATTAGACAAATATAACTATATGGTGGAAAGGGTCTTTCAATCTATCTTCTCTAATTTCTCATCCACCATCAAATCAAGTTTCTTTGATTTTCTGAGTAACGCCTTCTCCAATCCATTATGAATTAGGATTGCCTTCATCTTCAACTTCCACAAGCTAAAGTTTATGGACTGATCAAAATTCTTTATATCAAATCTTATAGACATCCCAAACACAAACCCTATGCTCTAATACCAATTTTTTTGGGGGATCAATACTAATTCAAAAAAACTAGATCTAATTGGAATCAATTAGAACACACTAGAATTTAGAAGAGAAGAAAACTTAAGAACATAGATTAGGAAAATAGATGATCTTATTGATGTGAAGTAATTGTGATTTCAAAGAAAATAAAAAAAAATCCTCACTCAAATCACTCAATTCACCAATGAATTAAAATAGAACTCAAAAGGAGAGAAGAGGGTTGAGCTATGTTGATTAGGGTTCTAATCGCATGGTATAAGTATCATACAAGACGGTCACAAATACAGGCCCCTTTTTTTCTTTCCAACATTGATAGTATTTAGTAGTTTAGCCACAACTTCTTCATTTGACCTCCAGTCCAATAGATTCTTGATTAGTTGGAAAGTTAACAAAAATATCTACAACTTTTATGTTCAACACTTTCCAAATTCTAATTGCATAAAGATTAAATCTTCACATCTTTCCAGCATAGCTCATAGTTCTACTCTAAATTCCTCCAAACTCTTCACATACCAACCCAAGCTATTATACACACTAAATATGAGTCACAAGCTCACATTATTTTATTCAAGCACATGTTGTACTTCATTACTCTGTTCTCGAAGACCATCACATTTTATAAAACATTTTATATGTCATACACCCATTGTCCTTTACAATACTCATTAAGTATATTATAAATCATGATATATTTGATCCATTAATTAGGTCATTAATCTATAATTAAAATATATATTTTATCACTTTAATAATCATTGGACCATCCCATGCATAACCTTAAAGATAACAAAAATGAAAGGAATCAAATCACATAAGCTAGCCTAACTAGTCTATTAGTCTGGCCCAATCAATCAATTAATTTAGGTTAAATAGTCAATCATTTTGACTCGACCAAACCCTACTTTTTCCTCAAATTGGTCAATTAGTCTGGGCAAACTAGTCAATTTTTCATAGACCAATCAATCAGTTCTACACAACCAATTCATGAGTTTAAGTAAAGAGAAAGACTAAGGTCTTTGCATGCTTACCAGTCGATGGGTTGGATCAATCAATCGACTGTTCTAGGCAGCAGTCTATCAGTTTGCCCTATAACAACACCAAATAATAAGTTTCAAGCAAATCATGCTCATAAATCTTTATTATATCACATTAAAACATGCTTTCACACTGGATAACAAATTTTTAGCCTATTTAAGTTGAACATCTTAACATTTAATCATCACAACCCATTTTTCTCAAGCTTCATGCTTTTTACTAAAAATACACAATCTAACCATCCAAATCAGTCTTGTAAGCTATATATATCCATGCCACCATATAATATCAACTTAAATACTTCCATATCATGTAAGAATACTCATAACCCATTTTAGAAGTAAGAATAACTTACTTGATGTGGGAAAGACTTTCCTTAACCAAAAAACTCAGCAGATGAAACCCTCAACTAAAAACCTTAAAACAAGTAGTTTTAACTCATAATTTTTTTAATTTGAACTTGAAATAAAAAGGAAGAATGAACATACCACACTTAGAGTAATAGAGAATACTGAGATGAACTACTCAACCTCTTTCCTAAATCTAACTCTTCCTTACTTAGTAATTAAAATAAGAGGAAAGCAAGATAAAGGATAAGAAAAGTGAAAAGCATTTCGATTGTAAGGTTTAAATTGTAAAGGGAGAAGGTGAAGACTTATCAGTTATGTATTTTTGGTGGCTAAAAGAAAGGTGAACAAAAGGGGTGATTAGGGCTATTTATAGCTAGCTAATTGAGATGAATCACAAAGTGGTCAGAAATAATTCAAAACCCCTAATTCTTACCGTTGGAATTTGAGATAAATGGACGGATTTTATCCCAGATATGCTGAACTATCCTCTAGAACTCAAATAATGATTCTAGGGAATGTAAGTCAATTAGTCCAGAAATATAATTCACGAGAGGGGTAATGGAAGGTTAGCATGAAAGGACACTTCCAACTGAGAATAATTGAGCCTAAGATTGAAGCAATAATATTAGAAATATGCAGAGGAGAGAGGTGGAAGAAGGTAAGGCTGAGGTCATCTTTCCCCTCAACCTTCCAAATTGATCTAAGATGGTATTTTCGAGCTTAATGCATCATGAAAAGGTTAAGAATCTCTTAGGGATAATTCGGCATGAGTTAACAAAGTTCCATTTTAATGTAAGAATTTTTTCTGAAAAATTGAGTTTCAAAAATATGACTACCTTGACAAATCAATTAATCAATTTTGCCTACCAGTCGACTATTCTACAAACCAGTCGATCGATTTCCTAACCATTTGATTGATTAGGTCGAGTAAAACCATTTTGTTGAAACAACAAATCAGTTAATTAATTCATGGAACTAATCGATCAATTCACCTGAAAAACTCATTAAATTTAATTTTCCAACCTTATTTCAAATCAAACTTTTCCTCAAATTAAATCATAATACCAAATCAAAATCAAACACCCAACATTTAAATTACTTCTCATTTAGCATTTCCAAAAATATGGGGTATTACAATTATGCATACATAACTAACTAGCACACTAACATCTAGTAGCAATATATTACTAACCTATATAATACATGAATCGAACTACAAGTTATTATAAACAAATGCAGCTCACTATTCTATAGAAACAATTAGCAAACAATATTAATTTATATAAGAATGATACTTAGGCCTTCTTTGACTTAAATTTTTGACTTCGATACATAATTGCTCCTTTTAGTTGTAATAACTTGTAGTATAAGAAGCAATCTTAAATTTGTTGACATCTTGAATCTTCTCCTTGAATATATGTTACATATCTGTAAGAATCACTTAATATACTTATTATGCTTAGTCAAAGCTACATCATCAGAGACACATATTGTAGTAGCCTCTAGTATTACGAATGTCAAATCCTCATTATCATGATAATCCATAGATACTCCAACATAATTATGTATGATCCACTTCATTTCATATTTTAAAGCTTTTACTCATATGATGTAGTATGAGTATTATATATATGCATATATATTTATTAATGAGAATCATAAGTCGCATTCTATTTCTCTCTATATTTTTATATTATATCTCTTTAAATTTATTAATATTACAATAAGTTTGACTTTTCTAATATAATTTTAATTTTTTAAATAGTTTTTAAAAAAATTATTTTAGAAATGGAGTAAATAGTATTACAAAAAAATAGTGGATAGTCTCATAAAATCAACTTGGTAGGCATTCTATCTAGGATTCTGCAAAAAAAAATTCAATATAAAAATTCAATATGATTTTAGCGAAAAAAATTCTAACATTTAGGATATTTAGATTTTTACGATATTATCTGATTTGAAAAATGTAAAATATCTTATTAATTATTTCAAATATATATTATAATATTATATAGGTTTTTTTATTTTTATTTTTTAAAATCTATTAATTTTTATTATTAAAACTTTTAAAAAATATTTTAATAATTTTTTAATAAGTTAAGATATTTATATGAATATAAGAATAAATTTTTATCTTTAGAAATATTCTTACAAAATTTATTTAAATTATTAAAATAATATATTAATATGAATAATAAATAATCCAATTCATATTTTTAAATATCTGATGGAAATCATGCGGAACAATTATAAAAATAATAATAATAATAAAATAAATAACTGATGCGTGGTTTCGCGGAAGCCTAATTCTACCAATCGATAACTAATGCCGAGTTGCCGACGTCCACTAATTTTTTTTAATTATTATTTATTACTAGTGCTGGCCCTGCTGGGTCTTTTCACTGTTCGATTTGAATAGCAATATATTTAGTCTTGATCGAGATCTAAAGGAACCGGAAAGTACCTTTCCTTTTCACTAGTTTGTATTTCAAGTTTCGTTGTTTCTGGAATTTGTGTTGAATCTTTCTCCGTCTATTGATTGCTTAGTTTGCTGCTCCTTTTCTTGAGCGTGTCAAACCGTCTGAGTAGAATGCCTCTTCATTGTCTGATTTCTTCTCCTCCATTTGCATGACAAGTAAGATTCTTATAGTTTCAAACTCTTACTAGGATATATTTTTCTTGTAATCTATTTATTTGTTTTTTAGTAGCTCCTAATATTTCAATCACATTATACGATTCATTCATTGAATCCCTCTTCACGGCGGCGGCGGCGGCGTCGTGGTGGGCGGTATTATCTCTGTCAAACAGCATTAATATTTGTGGGATTGAGGGGCCGCACAATTTTCGCGTCTCTGGGCTCTAGCCTCGATACCCACTTCCCCTAAAAATCGTTTTTTTTTTCTTTATTGTTATTGTAGCATAAAAAGCTTCTCATTTCATTCAATTGGATTTTCGTATACTAAGCAAGGTATACGTCCATTTTGATATCCTGGGAATCCCATCCAAGGCTCCCGCATAAAAACACCCACCTGGCCCGTCTTTCATTTCTCCTCTCAAAAGATTGGTTGGAGAGAGAAAATGGAGATGTTATTATTGAATTGGTTGGGTGGTCGAATGGCGGCTGCAGGTGTTCTTCGTCTTCTTCTCCTCATTCTTCTTCTTCCAGCTATGTTGAATAATATGATGATGGTGGTGGAAAGTCTAGGGGTAAATTGGGGAACACAGGCAAATCACCAATTGCCTCCAAGGACTGTGGTGCAAATGTTGCAAGATAATGGGATCCAGAAGGTGAAGCTTTTTGATGCGGACTTTAAAACATTGAGTGCTCTTGCTGGTACTAATATTGAGGTTATGGTTGCCATTCCTAATAATATGCTTCAAACCATCGCTGATTATAAGAAGGCTAAAGATTGGGTTAGTAGAAACGTTACTCGCTTCAATTTTCAAGGTGGAGTTAATATCAAGTAAGTTAATCTTATCATGGTTGTATAGTGTAATGTTACAATCTGGTTCTGTTTCTTACGGTAGTTTTTCTGTTTGTTGTTATTAGTTGTTTTCTCCTCTCCTATATATATATATATATATATATATATATATATATATATAATGACTATTAGTTTGCATGATCATTTGGATATATAGAGGCTTTGCTTTTCCCTTTTGATGTGTGCTAGTCCCCGTCTATTTTTCTATGCCATAGTTCCTTGTTCCTTTTGCCTTTTGTTCTTTTTCCTCCTCCTCCTCCGGATCTGAGTTGCTTATAAAATTTAAAAATAAATAAGCAAATAGATAATGGAAAAAATTAATTAATCCATTAATGATTAACAAGTGGACTCTCTTCTTTTTCTTACTGATGTAGTAATTAAGTTTCCTTGGTAATGTTGATTGATCAGTCATTTAATTTGTTTCCCTTTTCAACATCTGAAATGAGCTGTATTACTACTTCCCTTTCTTAATCAAGACGATGAGCCTTTTGAATTACCCTTTTTTTATATTGTTAATTACTCCATATTTGCTTTGCTCTAAAGCTTCTGAATTACTACTATGTTTTTAGCCTGACTTTCATATTAGTCTGATGATGATGATATGTCGAATTCTATAAGCATCGAGTTGACTTGTTTAATTACGTGAACCGCTTCAGTCTCCATTTTTCTCATTAGTTGGATGATGCTGATGTTGCGTGTGGTGCTTACTGCTTGATAGTTGCCTTATTTGTGATGGACTAGACTGAGGGGTTCTTTTAGTTCTTTGTGTAACTCAAATTGAACCCCTGGCAGTGGTACGAAGCAATAAAATTACTGTCTTAGTGTCGCGGTATTTGAGCGTCCCAAACGATAAATTGTGTCACAGTCATTGCTGCATAAGATTTTGTTTTTATTTTCCTAGATACTCTAATTATTATTTATTGATCATTTAAATATAAATACTCAATAAATTAATATATTATATTATATTATATTATATTAAAAGTATTTAAATAAGTCATTATATGTTAAATTGTCTTACTAATACTAAATTTACTTTACAATGAAAAAAATACATATTATTTAGTGGGATGTGTGAAGGTAATAAATTTCAATACTTTATTATAATTTACTACTAACTTGTTCCAAGATATATATAGGAAATAAATAAGAAAAAATTATCATGTATGTTTTTTTTAGATATTCTGAATAAATTGCTGATTTATCATTGATATTTTTTTTATTATTGGTGATTTACTAGCGATTTATTGGCTAATAAAATGTAAGATTTTAAAATTATAGCGTATTGATAATTTTCACGTCATGATTGACCCAAAAATCACTAAATAGCAGCCGATATGCTATGGTGCCACCGCTGTATAATTGTATGGTGGTACCCTTCAACTAAAGCATGAGATTTAGGAACCGTAACTTGT
This sequence comes from Tamarix austromongolica, assembly GCA_039764185.1. NCBI lineage: Eukaryota > Viridiplantae > Streptophyta > Magnoliopsida > Caryophyllales > Tamaricaceae > Tamarix > Tamarix austromongolica. The sequence continues at coordinate 3,607,019 of CM077808.1, read as the reverse complement.
ATTATATGAGCTCCACGATGCAACCGTACGTTCATTTTGATAGCTTATGATGTTTGTTTTTTGACTGATGGAGGATCATGTAACTGAATAAGTCACTAATACAAGTGTAGTTGTATGTGTTTTGTTGTAAAGGGTCCGTAAATTTTACTCCTTGCAGATACGTTGCGGTTGGGAACGAGCCTTTCCTTAAATCATATAATGGCACATTTGATAAAATCACCCTTCCAGCCCTCAAGAATATCCAAAATGCTCTAAATGATGCTGGTTATGGTAGCACCGTCAAAGCAACTGTCCCTCTTAATGCCGATGTCTATGGTTCCCCTGATGATAACAACGTCCCTTCTGCGGGAAGATTCAGGCCAGATATTAATGGCCTCATGACCGAGATGGTTCAGTTCTTGAGTCAAAATGGTGCCCCCTTCACTGTGAATATCTATCCTTTCCTTAGTTTGTATGGCAATGATGACTTCCCCATCGATTATGCGTTCTTTGATGGGTCCAGCAAACCCGTCGTGGACAGTAATGGGATCTCATACACAAATGTTTTTGATGCCAATTATGACACACTGATTTCAGCCTTGAAAGCAGCTGGATATGGGAACTTGACGGTTATGGTGGGCGAGGTTGGTTGGCCAACTGATGGTGACAAGAATGCCAATATTCCTAATGCTGTCAGATTCTACAATGGTCTCTTTCCCAGACTAGCCAAGAATCAGGGAACCCCACTTCGGCCTGGGTACATTGAAGTTTATTTGTTTGGACTCCTTGACGAAGATGCTAAGAGTATTGCACCTGGCCCATTTGAGCGGCACTGGGGAATCTTCAAGTACGACGGGCAGCCGAAATTCCCAATGGATATTACAGGGCAGAATCAAGATAAGTACCTGGTAGCAGCAAGGGATGTCCAATATCTTCCCCGACAATGGTGTATGCTCAATCCCAATGCAGCTGGGGATCTCAGTCAGCTTGGTCCCAATGTGAAATATGCTTGTGAAAGGGCAGATTGCACCCCGCTTGGGTATGGCTCGTCTTGCAATGGCCTGGATGCTAACGGAAATGCCTCGTATGCTTTTAACATGTACTTCCAGACTCAGAGTCAGATTGCAGAGGCCTGCGATTTTGACGGGTTGGCCTTAATTACTACGCAGAATATCTCTCAAGCAAATTGCAATTTCAGTATCCAGATAGCCACCTCTGCAGCTGCTACAACGCCAGTAGCCATTGGTTTGGGATGCTTGACAGTGCTTTCATATTTTCTTCTCATTTGAAATATAATCTTTGTGAAAATTCCTTTTGTACCATTTTTTTCTGGTTCCGTTTCGCTTCGTGGATCTTGATACCCATGATTTTCACCCTCCCCCCCCGCCGGGTTTTTGAATATTTATGAACCGACAGGAAATATGCTTCTTTTTATCATGTCATCCCCTCTTCTCTTCCCGATAATTAAAGTTACAGAAGGCTCAGAGGACACCACTCCATTAGACCCAACTTCTGAGCAACCGTCTTGATAAGGGTTTTATGTTAGCAGTCTAACATTACTTGCAGAAGATATTGTAATGATCAAAAATCCTGCCCTTTCTACAAATTCTATAAACAAAAAGACTACCCTTCTCTAAAACTCACTCCTCTTTTCCATCAATTTGACTTCTCACACTAATATTTGCCGCCATCTACGGGGACATTGGACACAAATGCCATGTTTCCATCAATGAAGCCCTATCCTCATCAATATATCCTTAGATATTGACCATATCTCTAATTGAAATATTCCAATTTATACAAATTTTAATTGTAAAACTTGTTTGTGGAAGCAAAATATTAAAATCAAAAGTGTTACTATCCATGCCATTCTCACATCAGTTGTAAGACTATAATATTTAAATTAAATATTAATATGAAGAAAGAAAGAATAATAAAAATAGAAGCAACACATATAATTAGTAACACGTTCAAAAGGTATATATAGTTCCACTGGTGCAATGCCCTTATAATGAGACTTCTTCTCTATTCTAGGGCTTTGGATTCCCTAATACTTTCTCTTGTTCCAAGATTGGACATTATGGGCTTGAATCACATGAGATGCCTACTCATATATGTCAACCAAGTATAGCAAGGTAACTCTAACTAGTAACTTTTAAACAGGGTCAATCAGAGATATTTTGAGATCCTAGGCGAATATGTCAAACGAGGTCTCCTCAAATACAATAAATAGTAAATTTATATATAATGTTTTTATTTAAACTTAATTTTCCTTATCTTCTGAGATTCAAATTTATTGATTATATGTTGAAAATTAAGTTTTGACACCAAATCTTTTTCAATCGATATAATGGCTAATCTATTTAGTCTTTCTTGAGACATATTTGGCCCTAGAAATGATTTTATTAATTTTAACTTTGAAAAACTTTTTCCTACCGATGCAATGGTTATAGGAATAGTTAATAGCACTCTATATGCAATCAAGAAATTTGGAAATGAGTTTAATTTTTGTATGAAATTAATATCTAATGGGCCTTTTGCATCATCTTGAAAAACTTCTTTAAAAACCTTTAATTCAAAAAAAATCCAAATCTTCAAGATCTAAAATTATATCATGTTTCAAAAAAAATCTAGATTAAGACAATATATTTTCAAACTTTCATCATCTAATGATTTTAACTTATTAAGATCATACAAGAAACCAAAAAGTTCCTCATATAGTTAAATTGTTCAAACCTACTTTTAAAAGAAGAAATAGCTTGGTTAACCACATAATAAAAATAATTAATTTTGAATGATTCTTCAGAAGAATATGGAATATCAATGGTATTATTTTCACCAAATTATTTCTTCCTACGAATTCTTCTTTTTTCACAAAATATAGGTTCTATATTCATCTCAAAAGATATTTCTTTAGCTTAAATTATTGTTGTTATGAACCTATTTCCACTATAATTTTTCAAAAATGAAACCTTTCAAATGATTTATAACAACATCAATTTGTATTTTTTTAGCTTGTAAGGTCTTACTAACTTTATTAACAAGTGATAAATCATACCAAACTATTATGCGAACTAAAAATTTAGAATTTTTCATATGTAGCCAAACAACAAGCTTCACTTTTTCTCTTAGAAACATAATTAGTTTTTGCTAACTCCAATAGGACATCCCTTATTTGTGAAACTTGAAATCTAAGTGCTTTAGCACTTACAATGTGGCTTTCCCAATGGCTTTGTGACAATGGCTTCATGGTTAAAGAAGGCACATGTTCTTTCATAATTTTCCATTATTGATAAAAGAAGAAAATATTGAATAAATATGTTACAACAATCCAAAAAAAAATGTAACAACTATAGAACAATAACTAGCAATGTCAAAATGTAATAAATTAAGACTATGACAACTACAAGGAGTATAAAATACTTAAGGATTTATATCTAATAATCATTTTTGCAAACCTAGATGTGTTTCTTTCATATTAGAGCCATTACCATACCCTTGTCTTCTCACATCACTTATATCAAGGACAATGATGTTTAATGCATTTTTAAGTCCATTACAAAGTAGTCGGATCTAGCAACCTATCATCTATTAAACTACAAAAATTAAAATACTAGTTGAAAATTACTGAAATAAAAATCAAAACAAAATGCTAATCTGCTATCTAATTAGTTATTTAGTTGTTTATATTAATTTCACTAACTTTATTTTTTACAAAAATAAAAAAAAAATCTTATTTGAAGTTGAACAAACCTTTTTAGAAAAGAAGGTATCGAATGTCAAAGTGAGAGACTTGGGAGATATGACCAAGATCGACAGAAGATAAGCAATAGAAAAAATTTGAAGACAATGAACATTAGAAAATTAGGGATAGGATAGATTGGTATGTGAACTAGGGATCCAATTACTTGTAAGAATTTCAAAAAACTCAATATCATTGAGATATGTGATTGTGGCAAGACCTTGGATTATTTTTCTGACATTGATGAATGGTGATAAATTAGGGGTAGAAGAACCGAAATACTGAATAAAAGTCTAATTAAAAATGCAAAGTTGTAAATCAGCAAGTTCAAATCAAAATCCAGCCATCTAGGTTTTCACTCTTGAAGTTTAACTTGATAGAAATTCTAAATAGTGATTCGATTAGCCATATATTTGTGTTAAATAGAAGCTAGGCTTTTTTAACTATTAATGCTAAAATTAACAAGAGAAAGAAGAAGAATTTACCTATTGATTTTATTGCAAGAGTTGTAGAGAAATGAAAGTAAAAAATTAGTCATCTTATTAGTTGAAATTTGGAATTTTCCTTCTTCTATGCTTCATCTTCAGACTTCAGCTTTCACGCTTATGTTCTACCTCTACACAAAAAATCTGCAACAATAAAAATGTAGAGGCATCTTTATATATATATATATATATGCACTATAACTAATATGGGCCCTTATTTTTCTAAGGCCTTTATTTTTCTATGGCCCTAAGCATGAGCCTAGTTAGCTTAGCCCAAAGGCCGGCCTACTTCTAGTATTTAATAACCAAGCTAAGCTTGAAATGATGAACCTATACTGCCTCATTAGCCTCTAACTTTTGAGCAAAGTGGACTAAGTTTGAAAATCTTGTGTAGTGCCACTCTAAGTTCATTATGCCTTGACAAAGAGCTATAAGATTGTCATAATTTTCCATGCAAAGATGGGTAAAATAGAAGTGAGCTCTCCAAATCTTCATAAACTATGCCCAAAGCTTGGGTATCTCACCTTTACGTAGGACACCTCTCCATCAAGCATCTTCTATACCTTTTAGATAGTAGATCGTGACATTAATGCTCTTGTTCGCTGGACAATCATAGGCAGTGACAGTCTTCTTTATCACAAACCAATCTCTCTAAGATGTTAAGGTCTTCTTGGCCTTCAAAAATTGATGGATGATGATGTCAGACTCATTTATTCTAGACACTCCGAAGCTAGTGTTTCCACTAGTAGTGGCAAAGCTATGGAGTTTGAATCTGACTCTCTACATAAGCACCAATAGTATCTGTAAAAGCCTTTGTGTGGTCAAAGCGATGGTTTCCATCTATCAATCTCCTAAGAAGCTAAGGCTAATTAGAAGTAACATGGATAATTAAGCACAACCAAAACACATAATGAAAAAAATATTACTAACAAATTTCCAATCCACTATCGCTCACACACTCTTGAGCATTTGAATTCATAACTTAGAGACCAATCCAAAATCATTAACACTTTGATTTTCAAACAAAACTTTGAGAGTTTCAAAACCAAAATGTTCTAATAATAACTTGTAAATCCTTCATTTTTCACTATAAAAAATTTTACCATGAAAAAAATTGCAAAAGTGAAATATAACAACAATCCTATGAAAAAATGGGGGTATTATCTATGTATCTAGCATAAGATAGGTGTTTCATTGTTTATTTAATACTAGATACAAGGTTGAGTATCCAAACTAACATAGATTCACATGAAATAGAGTTTGTAAATAACGTAAGAGATAAGAAGTTTAAGTTTTATAGCCAAGGCCATAATAGAGCAAAAACCAGTATAAAATAAAAAGGGAATGAAAACCAAAGAAAAAGCGGCTACATCAAAGTCTTAGTATAATATCCCAAAATCTTGTGACCTTTATTTTTAGGTCATAATGCCCTTACAAAAACCAAGTTTTACTAGTATCCACAACTCCATCTATAAGACTTTCCAACTCATGAAATTTAATATACTAACACAAAATATTACAAAAAATATCATATCCAAAAATTATACCTTAAATACTATATTTCACATGTAAAATACCAATGCTACCCTTTTAGTTATGCTTCCAGATTTAACCCATTTTTAAAAAATCATTTGATATGTTATTCATAATTGATGGAGACACTTCACACTTCCTAAATCATAATTATTATATTTTATCCCATGTAATACGTAAACCTGAACTAATGGAAATATGCCCTAGAACCAATCATATGTTATAATTTATATTTGCATATTTAGATATCGTGCTTATTAATAAAAGTATCAAATGATGTTATTCATTCAAATGTTGTTATCCCTTTGAATAATTATTCTTTATGTAGATCATCAAGTATGTGACTGGATTGTGGAACTCTACTAATAGATAGAAAGATTATTATTCAAGAACTGTCCCTAGTCTAATATCATCTAATTAAGGGATATTAGTGATTATAAGACTAGTATGTTGATTAGTTGATGATCATGTTCCACTAATCATTGATATGAGATATCAAACTAATAACATAGATACATGTTAGGGAACATGATATTGGACCGACCCAGTAGGAGGACACTGCATTAAATATTGTGTAAAGTGTCATCAGTGTTCTCTAAATTGTATATCGTCCTTTGACCTGAGATCTTCGTATTTGCTGGTATGATGATCATTCTGTTTTAACTTTACCAAACGTTACCCTTATTAGGGGTGATCATAAAGGTATTGATTAGACATGTTGTGAATCATATAGAGGCACATAGTTGATCAAGAAGGGATTTGTCCCTCTTATGACATGAGAGATATATCTTTGGGCCCCTCGACAAGTATGACTAATGTTAGCATGGCTATGTGCAAACGAGGTGTCGTTTTTTTAAGGTTAGTCTTACTTGGTGATCGAGAAAGAATGTGATTGAACATAGCAAGGATGACACGATAAATGCCTTGTGTTCAATCTAAATATCGTGTGACAAAAGGACAAATATACGGGTTATTAATAGGTTATGTCAAACATAGGACATTTGCGTAATTTGGGTAGTCATAACGTCTTGCTAGAGACCTATTATGATTTGTGGGCCCAAAAGGAGTTTTGGTCCATTGCCAATATTACGTGAACCTATAGGGTCGCACACCGAATTGAACTGGATCAAAAGAATAAGATGAGATCCTAATATGATTAATATCTCATCAAGTCAAAGTGGTTTTAATGTGATTAAGGCTCAAGTCCAATGCCTCTAGGTGGGCTAGAGTGTTAATATAAATACCCAATCTGGGGTTTTATTATATATACACCTTTTTGCTCTCTCTCTAAGTGGGAGAAAATAACCTAGCCACCAACGTTGGTTATTCACGAAATTGAGAGAGTGTTCCATTGGCGCTAGCACGCTTCCTTAGTGATCCAAATTCAAAGTGTGTGGATACCGGTAGAGGTGTGACACAATTCACACTCGCTCGCTCAAAGGAGATTGAAATCAATCAATTGAAACAAACTCAATTGGATCAAGTAGGTTCGTCATTAATCTAGCATATGTTCCTAGTAAATTTAGCCTTTGATTTTATTCCGCTGCGTTGTGTTTCGCTTGGCTTAATTCTTACATGAACAACTTCTAAATTTAATAAAAACTGACCAAAGTTCCCTTTTTAACCTAAATATCAAAATTATTATTTTTATAAGTTAGGTCATACATATTTAAATTCTAACATATTATATATCAAATTTATTGTAATGACCTCAATGAACATAATGACATATATATTTTCCAAAAAAACATATAAGAAGAAAATTTTATGCTTAAGCTTGAGACTCCACAAACCTCATAAGACTCTAAAATTCACCAATTATATACACAACCACCCTTATATTCTTAGCACCTCAAAAATATAATTTTCTTTAATTAAGATTAAAACAATACCTCAAAGGCTAAAATGCCAAGACCATCCCATTCCTAACCCCCAAACTTTGAAAATTCAACATATTATACCAATCACCATACTTAGATAAAATTAAATATACTCATCCATGAAATTAAAAAGATAACATAATAGACTATAATACTTGGGATTTTATCCCAAAGCCTAGTGAGACACAAAATATACTACAAATTCTCATAAAATCACAAAATTGTAAAATCATGAGTTTTTACCATACAATAGATGCATATACATTAACATAAAATGTACACATGGTGTTTTAGCATAGAATATGCTAATATGGAAAATCATAAAAATTAACACATAGCCATAATAATCCCTAATCTAGATATATGTATTTCTTACCAAAGCTAATTTTGTTACTTGATGTGAATCAAAGGGAAGGGAAACGTTGGATCGATTACTCCTTGAATTTCATAATCTAGTGGATTGAAATTTCATGGATCAATCATGGTGTAAGTGGAAGGTAAGCCTCGACTTGTGGGTATTCTTCATATGTGATAAGGATCGGCTAAATGAGAACCTTTGAATGTTACTACACATTCAAAGTCTCGAATGAGGAAGGAATGCCCCGGTCACTTCCTGGCTAGATAGTTCTCCAAAAGAGAGGAAATACAGGTGTTAAACTTGAGAGTTTATTCAAATGATCTTCAATTCTTATGCGTGTACAAGCTTAGGGGATATATATAGGAAATAGCCGACTTAAAGGCCTTAAACTAGCTGGTTTTCCCCTCTTAATCCAAGCTATTTTAACTTACTTGAATTAAGCCTATATAATACCTAATCTCATTTATAATATCATCATTTAAATTATATTAATGACTAACATTACAAAGCTCTACAATCAACTATGGTACATACATGAAATTATAACAAAACCCTAGCTTACATAAAATATACTAAGGGTTTACAACAAGTTTAATATAACTAATGATATCACCACTATATCTTGTTGTAATGTCATCCCATGTATGCCATAGCCTTGCATGCTTTGAATGCTTGTACACTTTAAGTCTTTTCTTGTGTTTTGACTTCTTCACCTTCTAAATATGTGATATACCTACAAGAATATCTTGAAATTTTTTCAATACCAAGTATAGAAATATCATCAAGGATATTTAAAATTATTGGCTCCATTATTAAGAATGCTAATTCTTCCTTACTTTGAGAATCATTAGAAACATGAGATACATTAGATGCACCTGCATCATTATTATAAACAAAATACTCCTAAACACCTTATCCAACCCTTTAATCACCTAAAATAAAAATAATAATATAAGAATCGTATGAGAGAAAAATAAAAAGGATTAGTAGAGAAGAGAAAAATTAAAAGAGGTGAGAATAACCCTCAAGATTTTAGAAAAATGGCTTGAGAAAAAACTTGATCAAAGCTTCACTAATCTATGAAATTAACTCTATATTTTAGAATAAGTACAAAAAAGTTAAGGTCACTTGAAAATGGAGAGAATAAGGGGTTAGGAGCTCACTACAAGGTTAGAAAAGAACACACAATGAGAACGTAAAGAGAGGAGATAAAAAATTTGGAGTGTAGAAAGTTAGTTAAGTGTGAACATGATCAACTAAAGGCAACACCCCTTATGGTTTTAAAAATGGGTAAGAGAGATGGAGAGAAGTTAGATGGAAGTTTTCTTACAAGTAAGAGGGGTGATGGGAGTGATTGGCATAAGTGATATAGTGTAAGACTATTAGTGGAAGGTGATTGAGGTAATTATGGTTAGATGTTTTATTGAATGATAAAGGGTAATATGGGGTGTCGTCATTAGTGTAATAAGGTCATATTTTCTAAGATCTCAAGTCAAAAAATTTCAAACATGGTTAAAAATGTCTTAGGTAAAGTAAACATTCCAATGAATGGCTAGACATGGGGAAAAAATAAATAAAATCTTAAATATTGTGAAAAATTAGTGAAAGGTGAGAGATTATTTTAGAAATCCAAATATATAAAATATTGGAAATATAAATCATTTGAGGTTAAAATAAATTAAAAAAGAAAGAATAGTGAAATTCACCTACCTCTGGTTGATCATATGAGGCTAGTGTTTTACTACCTTATGCCCTAACCAATAGGTTTTGGATAATAGGTAGCCAGTTGACTGAAGGTAAGGTTTAATTGGATAAATTGAAAACTAGGATTTTAAATAATAGGAAGGTAAAAATGAGGGTTTGGGAGGTATATATACAATGTTCACACAAGGTTTAAAGGTTAGATAAAGGATTAGGAGACTAGTCACCTACGAATTTAGGTTAGGGAAGTTTGGGGTATTAAATTATTACCCACTTAAAATAGAATTTTTTCCTTGAGTCTAAAGGTCATGATTGGGAAAGAAAATAAATTTATTGTAAGGAAAGGTGATCTAAATGCTTAACGTTATGGAAGTAGGTACTATATTATTAGGTAATGCTCCTTTTAAAGAGAATGATTTGAAACTTAACACACCTACATTAAAAAGCTTATAATGCATCTAGCACATGACCTCCTTCAAATCATAGGTTACCTCCTCAAATTTGTGGCAACTTTAAGGGACCTTCGCAAGAAGAATTAAGCTTGTACATTCCTATCAAACCTTTGGTGGAGAATCTATTGGGATACCTCCTCATAGGATGACAAATCATTGAGCTTATTCTTATCAAGTTTGATCACAAGGGATGTATGTACAATATACTTCCTCAACTGAACATAGGGAAGACATTGTGAACTCGGAAATACTCTAGTATAAGTTGTAGGTGGACAGTAACCCTGCTAACTTTAGTCATCTACTAACTAGTCCATGCTCAAGGTTGACTTCCTCATTATGAATATTTCTGATTTAGTCAATTAATCAATGATAAACTAAATCATATTGTACTCACTATGAGTCCTCAGTATTCCACTCACAAAGTTTATAGATTCCATCTCCAAACATCTACTCACTAAACTAATTGTGATACCTTACCCTAAAATCCTTCAAAATATATTCAAAATTATATTGATATAAAAAATTGTTTTGTGGTTGAAATGAGCTTAAATTTTTTATAAAAATGTGAATTTCTGTTATACCGATTGACATGTTTCCTACACCATTCAACTAGTATAACTAGGTACTTGCATTTTTATTTTAGGGACAACTAATGGACTAGTTTCCTAAATAGATGAACTTGTTATTTTGCAACCCTATACCTTTTCTATTTAATCTTTGACTATCTTTTCAATTTTATGAAAACATCTAATTAAAGTCTCTTTATACTTGCGAGTAAATAATTCACCAAACATGAATTTCCATTACATAATCTAACAAGCAATTAGAAAATTACACGATATAATTAAGATAACAATTAGAACATAATAACAATTAGGAAAACAATGACGATATTTACTACATACAAAACCAATGATTACAAGGAGAAATAGATAATCTTCAAAATATCACTTAGTATATAATGCACTCACAAAAACAAAAATAACTTAAGAGGAGATGGTTTGGACAGAGTTCGATAACATACCACACTTCACTAGGATTTCATAGACATCCGTTTATAGAAGTAAGTAATTGACGTAAGTGAATGGTAGAAAATAGGAAAAACATGATCTATGTTCATAAACATAGGCTCTAGAATTTTTCCAAAATAATGTAGAATCAAATATACCAAGAAAACATAAGTTGTGTTCACAAATATGGGCCCATTGTGTTTTCTCATTTGGTATTATTTTGGATCTAAATATCTCTAAACACATGTATACGTTAATCCATGCTAGACTACACACACACATACAAGTCATAATCTCACAATCTCTGCCTTGACATGGTAGTTGTAACAACAAGCAATAGGATAAAAAAAAGACCATCATAAACACATAAGTCTAAAGAACCCCTCATGGAAAATGAACACGATAAAGAAATGGCTCCGTTAGCACATACAATGAATTAAAATTGGAAGAAACTCTTCATAGCATTCCAACCTCACAAGCTAACACTCTAAGAGAAACAACATTATCAGCTCTAATCATAGATAAACACACAACCTTAAAACCTCTAAGGTTGAACACTATCAAATTAGTGTACCTCTAATTATTAAAATTACAACTAAGATTAGAGTAACCTATTAACAAAATATTTAACATAACATACTCAATTTAAGAAGACACCATATTCACCAAGTATCTTAAAATCTACACCACACCTAACCAAGGTGTCTTTAAGGAACTTACTACACACATACTCACATCACGAGTAATATAACAGTTGGTAATAATCACATCACACATCAAGAATCTATCAATTATAGAGTATGAACCAATGACTAATCAAGACACCAAAATCACTTTATATTTGAGCACATCAAAAGTATTTAACATGTTCTCCTCACACTTGTATTTTACTACAACAAGTATGACATAGATGCATAATAAAAGAATAACTAGTGAAGCATAACGTGCTAATGTTTGAGTCAACCAAAGAGAGCCCATCTCTTTAGCAACAACAATAAAATACCATAAAAAAAATTATAACCCAAAATAACCTTTGAGTTTGACATTAGCTCCAACATACTAATACTACTACCCATATTATACAAGGCATAACCAAATTTTCCTAAAACAATTCTCACTTGCTCAACCTGATGCCCAAAATTCTCCTCACTAGAAGAATCTATACCATCTAGATTAAAAACAAGCTCTACCCCATCTCAAGGCCCCAATAAAATCCTACTCCACATTATGTTAAGAAGGAGTTTAGACTCATGATAGGTAATAGATCTAGATGTGACTGAGTCATAAAACAATGACCCCCAATCATGCCAATGACACTCCCATGTCCCAATTGCATCAGCCTAAGACCAGCAAAATATGAGTCACAAACTTCTAATGTTACCCAAACTGCACTCTCATCAATTATACCAAAAGCTCATGCAATTTCCCGACCCATTTACCAGTACTTGACAACACAACCCCCTTAGAAACCTTCAATGTTTCATTCTTAATGACAATCCAATAACCTTTGATATCTATGGAACATAGCAAAACTAAGCTTCTGGTTATGTTAGGAACATGATAAAGACTAGAAAGTGTTTTGACCACACCATCATGAATCCTTAACCTTATAATCCAAATCCCAACAACTCTGTATGAAATACCATTTTCCAAGATAATAACTCCACCTCGAATAGTGTCATATGTTTATAAATAACTTATATTGGGATAAATATCACAAGAGCGCCCATAATCTATAAATCACCTATTAGTCAATCTAGTTTGTCCATCTATAGCAGTTAGTAAATCACCATCTCCATCATCATCAGCTATGGCAGTATCACCCTCATCAAATACACTATTATTTGTTAGTTTCCTATTAGGCTAGTATTTTCTAACATAGCCTTTGATGCAAGAACCATAGCAAACCATAACCTTGAACCTATATTTCCTCAATTTGGACTTATTTTTGATACTATAACCCCTATCTACAAGCCCCTCATACTTATATTACCTGGATATCCTCTAGTTAATTAATTCTCAATCAATTCACATTATGGCAAAGCATTCTAGACATCTACAAAAACTAATTCATCATTCCCATACAACGTAGTCTCATAAAAATGATTATAAGCAACATTTAAATAATACAATAACATAATAGCTAGATCTTCATTGTCTAATTTAATATCTATATTATATAAATCCATAACTATAGAGACAAATTTATCAAGATAAGATTTCAAGGACCGAACCTCATATAACTTCAATTTATGAAATCGACTCCTCAACAATAAGCAATTCACTATAGATCTCATCAAATATAAGGATTCCAACTTCAACCACAAGATAGCAACAATTGTCTCTTTAGCCACTTCTTGTAAAACCTTATTTGATAAACACAATTGTATGGTGGATAGGGTCTTCAAATTAATATCCTAAAACTCCTCATCAAACATCATTTCTAACTTCTACACTTTTTTTGGATAGTATCTTCTATAAACCATTCTAAAGAAGGATCACCTTTTTCTTCTATTTCTATTACTCAAAATTGATAGAACAATCATATTTATCAATTTCAAATCTTATATATGACATCTTCACATAGATCAATCGCACACTCAAGCTTTGATACCAATTATAGGAAAAGAATTCACCAAATGGGAATTCCTAAAACCCAATCTAACAAGAATTTGGGAAATTACAAGATCTAAATGAGATAACAATCAATAATAATTGGGGAAACAATGATGATCTTTATTGCATAAAAAATTAGTGGTTACAAGGAGAATAAAAAAAATTCTTATAATATCACTTAGTTCAAAATTAACTAAAAAATGCAAGAGAATTCAAGAGGAGAGGGTTTGGACAAAGTTTGATAGTATACTACACTTTTTTAGGGTTTTATACACATCTATTTATAGATGTATGTAACTAATATAAGAAAATGGTAGAAAATAGGAAAAACAAAACATGTGTTGGTAAACACGGGCCCTTTGTGTTTGTTTTCTTCAGAAGTCTCAATTTTTACTAAAATAATGTATGATCAAGTATATCAAGAAAATATGAGTATTGTTTGCAAACATGAGCCTTCCATGTTTTCTCACTTGATCCCCTTTTGGCTATAAACATTTTGAAAGACTTGTATGCATCAATCCATACTAAACTATAAAGAAGAATACAAATCATGATCTCACAATACTAATAACCATATTTCGGGTCTTTGGGATTATTTTTACATTATTTAGATTATCTTAAAATTTTATTCAGCTAAACATTCCTAAAAAGCACTTTTGGGTTACTCTTTCACATGATCTCTCTCTCTCTCTCTCTCTCTCTCTCTCTATCTATCTATCTATCTATCTATCTATCTATCTATCTATCTATCTATCTATCTATCGATCTATCGATCTATCGATCTATCTATCTATCTATCTATCTATCTATCTATCTATCTATCTATCTATCTATCTATCTATCTATCTATCTATCTATCTATCTATCTATCTTACTTCCCTATCTTACTTCCCTCTCTTTTTTGGTAGCTATGACTACGTGCAGGCATCCCTTTACCTCAATTGACTCATCTTACCTCTACCACCACCTATGAAATATCCTAAATTTTAACTAATCCTAATTTTTAGTAACTAATATGATGTAAGAGAAAACACTCAACAATTGGCGTTCATCATTATGGAACAATTTTTTCTTCATTTATAAAGGATCTCCCACAAGATTGAAGACAAACAGATGGTTACGTTGCTAGTAATAGATGAAACGTACCATATAAGTTACTAAGCATATATGTGCATATGCATGACATACATGGGGTTCATGGCGATGTGAATGGGGGAAATAATATGTAGCTTGAAAGTGCATATTAGTGTGCTTAATTAATTAATTAATTAGTAGAGTTAGAGATTAGACAGAGAATAAAGTAGCATAAATCTACCTTTTTGAGAAATATTCTATAATTTAACCTTTTACTTACAAAATTACCATTTTGCCCCTTACCTCCAAAATTACCGTTTTACCCATTTACTTCCAAAATCAGCATTTTACCCTTCTATTTTATTAAATTACCATTTTACCCTTACTTTAAACCAAATTGCCATTTTACTCCCTTTTCTTACAAAATTACCATATTACCCTTTTACTTACAAAATTACTATTTTGCCCTTATCACCCCACTTTCACTAAAATATCTTCAGTACATAAAATATTACTAGTAATGCTCTATTCTCAACATCCAACTCCACCAACTATTATTATTCGGCATAATCCTCATTAGCACCCACACTTATTTTATGCCACATTCTTACACAAGACATATTACTAAAACACCCCTAGGGCTCATAATAACAATATTTATGCATCAATGGTCACAATAACATAACATATCATAGAAAAGTACTTAACATTTTTATTAACAACAAAGCTCCTTCCTTAAGCATTATTTCTACACATGACACACAAACTAGCATACTTTCCTTTTTATCAATTAATATAAGCAACTATATATATTATACTAAACAATATATATCACACATAAAAACATATTAAAAACCCTAATGTACTAGCATAAGTTTATCCATATATTTAAGTGAGGTTTAACGATTACCTTAATTTCCATAAAAATTGAATCTTACTGGTACCCCACTTAAATATTCAAGCTTTGATTAGAAAATCAATACCTAAAAATAATATCAATAATTATCATATTAGATTAGAAAATCTAAGGAATAAATTTTATAAAAAATTAATAAATGAAATACTTAACTTAACCATTATTATATCTTAAAATTAAGTAAAGATTAGGGAAAAATTGAAGCAAGACTCATGCTGCTTATGTAACATGAGTTGCATGCAAAATAAGGGTGGAAGGTGTCAAAAGGAGGGCAGAAGAAAAGAAGGGATGTCTATTTTTTGGTTGGGGTTAGGAAAGAGGGTAGGTGGGGGAGAGTTAGGGCAAGGGATAGGTGTAGGAGTGGAGTGGGGATGTATGTGGTTGTCGGGGATGGGTGATCGGTAGCTAAGGGTGGCAGAGGCGGCTGTAGGAGTGGCGAAGGATAAGAAAGAAGGAAAAGGAGAGGTTGTAGGGTTTTTTTAGCTAAAGAAGGTAAAGGGTGGTAAGGGAGGTTATAGGGAGTGATTTAGTGGCTTAGGAGGTGATGGAAGCAGTGGGACGGCGGTAGATAGAGGAGGAGTAGGGTAGTTGCTAGCAAGGGAGAGCAATGAGAGGAGAGGAAGAAGGGGGTTGTAGGGGGCACGAGGGGTGGCGTGGTGGTGCAGGGTGGGAGTAGAATGTGGTAGGAGGTGGTGCAGGTAGTTGTTATGGTGGTGGCAATGGCAAAATAGGGCAATAGAAGCAAAACAGGGGAAGGGATGAGAGAAGAAGAAAGGGAGAGAAAGAGAGATCAGGAGAGGGAAGGAGGGCTCGAAATGGTGCAGGAATGAGGCTTGTGAGGAGAAGAAAAAGGAGAGGGAGAAGAGGGGAATAGGTGGTCGATTAAGATAGTTGTAGGTGGCAAGTGGTCATCGGAGTTAAAAGGAGAGGGAAGGGGAAGAAGGGAAATAAGGGGGCATGTGTGGCTGGGGTGCAGGGTTGGTTTGTGTCTGAAAAGGGAAGAAAAGGATGAGGGGAGAGAGAGGGGGAGATGGAGAGTTATAGTGGTGGCAAGGAGGAGGCAGGCTACGTGTAGGGCATGCTTAGGGTGGTTGGGAATGGAGGAAGAAAAAAGGAACAAGAAGAAGGAAAGAAGGAGTAGGTCGGTTGAGCGAGTGAGAAAAGGAGAATGGGCTGGGCAGGTCGGGGGAGAAAGAAGGATAGAAAAGAAAGGAGTAAGAGGAAAAAGGAAGGGGAGGAATGGGCCAGCGGTCCAAGGGCAAGGAGGGTGAGGCCTAAGGCCTAGCGGCCCGAAGGGAAGAAAAAGGAAAAGAGAAGGAAGGGAGAAATAGAGAAAAAGGAGAAAAAAGAGGAAAAAAGGGAAAAGGAAATGGGAAAATAAGGAGAAAATTGATAAAATAATTTATAGGATAATAGAATTATTTAATAATTTAATAATTTAATAATTTAATATAATATAATTTAATATATTAGTTTAAAAAGGTTAATTTTAGAAAAATATTGATTTTAAAATTATATAAATAAACTGAGTATGATAAAATAACAAAATATTTATTTTAATTTATTAAATATTCATATCCAATTGTATATACTAAAAATTCCATAAAATATTAAAATTAAGTAAATTTAAAAGCTAATTTATCCAAAATAAAAGCTATTTATTAAATTATAGGTTTTAAAATTTTGGGGGATTACAACTAACTTACAAAAATGAAGTTTTGAAAACAAAATCTTTCAAACCAACATAATTATAAATAAAAACACTAACAGAGCGATTACTTATTACTTATGAAAATTTGATCTCTCCTCATATCCTCATATATTGAATCTAAAAAATTCTATAAAATCAAAAGAACGTATTTGTAGTAAAAAAAGATAAAAAACCTCGAAGTTTACTATGATTTATAATATTTAAACTGCAAAAGTAGGTTTATCTTTTGGTAATTCTTTTATGGTTTTGTGAAAGCTAGCCATTTATGTGTCACAAGAAAGAGTACTTCCTTTACGAAACTTTCTGTATCATTGGGATGATTTGGTTGGCTACTTTAACTTGTAGGTATTTTTTGAGTGAAAAATATTTTTTACTTCTTGAAATTATTCCTATATATATTAAATTTTGCACCCAAACATTTTCTTGTATGCAATCAAAACGTTATATGCATAAGCAAATGATTCCAATATGGAATGGATCATGTACTTGGATAGTATATACAACATTTTCTCCATCCATAAAAAATCAAAATTAACAACTAAAGTAGATATACATAAGGTAAAAGAAGAATAATATATATATAAGTGTATGAATGCTTTTCATAGTAGAATGTAGTAGTAGTAGTATTAGTAATAATAATAATAATAATAATAATAATAATAATAATAATAATAATAAAGGAATTAAACAAAAAGAGTTGAAACATGTATGCTATTAAAAAGGCAGTTGATCAGGTATCATATGGGTATTTGATGGTATCTAGCATAATACTGATAAGTAGTCATCAATACTCCGTCTAGGGTTTAAAGTGAAGTTGGACATGGTGCTCCTACTTTTGATTTTTGATATGGGTCTTCATCCAAGAGTTTAGAAGTCTGCTTCAATTCATTCTTCTATGAATAAGGATATAAATATTTGTTGAGATTGGATGCTAATGATTGTTCTATAAAGCATCAATATTGTAAGAGAAAATTAGCTAATTCTTGGTAATTTAAAACCTCCTCAGCAAAAAGAGCATAGTTCATAATTGTGCATCATTGATTGGTCTGATGTTGGGTAGATGAACATACTTTGAAGAAGTATCTATGGATTACAATGACAAGACCATTGTTTCATTTCCTTTTTCATATAGATAATCCTACAAGAAAGAGATCAAATTTACTTTATATGTGGATAGATAGTTATCATTACCATGTTGAAGGTTGTGGCCTTAATCTTTCATCAGCTAAAGATTACTATTGTAGCACTGTTAAATTTTACAATAGAAAATTTCATTTGAAGACAATGCAGAAGAATTTGTAAACGCAAAAATAGGGATATTACCTCCATATCAATCCTAAAAGAGGTATAATCATTACCAAATGCATACCTAATGCAAGAAAAAATATAAGAATAAACAAAAGAACGCATGCTCTACTAGTAATACAAAAATAAGATTAACAATAATTATGAGAGTAATAGTATAGCTATAAGAGAGAGATTACATAATCCAAATACAAGAGTTAAAGCCAATATTTTAAATAACCAAAAGAACAAAAAAAAATCTCAACACTGTAGAAAAAATACATCTTACAAGTTAGCCTAACTCTTAATCAAACAAAAATATAACTATTACACCCTAAAGAATGGCTAGCTACTAACCCACGACATCATCCTCAACATACTTTAGATGAGTATTATAACTCTATTTATTCTTTGTTCATTGGTAAAGAAGCTCGGTCATCATTGTGACTAAACAAATGTAGTATTGGTAGGGTAAATTATTGATAAAACAAACTTTCTGAAACATGTTAACGGCTTATGTTTCCCATTGAGGTTACATAGTAGCATGGTGATAAGCATACTAAAACACCATAACACCCAAGCTCATGGTTGTAATATAATAAGGCATGCTCGCATAGAAGCCTTGTAATATTAAAAATATAGATCATACATTATATTCATATAAATATAACCATATAATATACATTCCTCTAATAATCACATGTTTTCCATTTATTAAGATAACTCGTTCAACCACACATATTTCTTCACCATAAACCAAAGTCATGGCAACATAAACATACAATAGGATACCACAACTAACACACTAGGTTATGACACATCAAAGGGGATTTTTTTTATATATATCACACATCAAATGCACCTATCGCGAAAACTAACATTATAATACCCCATTTCTGGAAAACCCTAATTATAACCAATAATTATGTGTATTAGTTACAATAATTATTTTAGGATATTTGGTAATAAATATATAGTTAATGTGTATATTATTATTATTATTATTATGACTTATTAGTTATATAAATTTAATTAGGTTAAAATTTACCAGAGGATGCGTATTAAATTTTTAAACCTTGGATGGATTGTAACCAGTATTCGCTTTATCAAATAAACCCTCAATCTAGTAACCTAAAAAATTTTAGATAGATATTCCTACCCTATTATTCACCTAGATAAATTACCATAGCCTAATAGACTCCTTTGAAATTTTCCTCCTTTCCCTTCCTACATATTTGCTCCTACTTTTGCAAGCCATCACCTTACACCACACCTGCACTATACCTCCCTCTCCCCTATGTTTTCCTATCCTTTTTTTCTCCACATCTCCCTACACACTATCCTCTTCCTAAACTTTTCACATCTCCCTTCTTTTTCAAGCTTTAAACCCTACATTCTTCCTTTTTCTCCTAAGCTCCCTCATGCAATTTAACCCTCCACATTTCTCCATTGGTGTTTTCTCACTTCCATAACCATTTTTTTTATCTACAATGCACCCCCACTAGCCTCATTTCCTTACCAATGGCCACCATGACTATTACCTCACCCTTGTACAAGAAGCTCTTATGGAAACTACTTCATCACCCATGCACAACTTCAGGGAAGTAAACCCCTCTCCCTTATGCAAATTCTCCCTCTCCTTTATCTTGGACCCTTCCCATCAAAACCACCAGCACACCACTAGATAAAAACATTATTCCTCCCCCATATCCTTTGGTTAAAATAACCATTCCACCCCTCCTCTCTTTGGCTCAACCTTGTCCAAGCTTCCTCCCCCTTGCTGCACCATCTCCCACAAAAGCACCTCCCTCCATCTTGGGTCCATTTTTTGTCACCTTTTCCTCAGCCCTTTGCTATAATTTTCCCTTTTATATCTCCCCTCCTTCACCAGCCATTTATGCTTGGAAATCTCCCCAACAATGAAATATAACACAATTTCTATCCTCTCATTCTATATAAATTCCACCAATCCTTCTCCCTTTTATTCCTTGAGTTTTGTTTGGCTTATCTTACTTTATTTCAATCGGTTAGTGATCCTTGAATTATATTAGTAATTTTATATTTTTTTTTCTAATATTAAATGCTAATATATATGTGTTTGAATGCTAAATTTATAGGTAATTCTTGATGAATTTAGAGAAGACTTATTTTTATATAAGCATTGATTAGGTAAATCTAATCACTAATAAAATGATAGAAATTATGTGAGAGCATGATAGGATTGTTTAGGCCTAGAATCATGTTAGGGTTTTATGATTTTCAAGTATTATGACATGTATGATAAAATGATAACATTTTGAGGGGATGCTATGTATAATTGTTGAAGTTAACCTATATGCATGGTAATATGTCAAATGATTTATGTTTGTATGTGTAATATTTGTTAGGATTTTCATTCTTGTTAAGTAATTTTTTAAATTCCATGGTAAATGCCTCATGATTGCTAGTGCATAGTAACTAGAGGTACAATGATTCATATGGAATCATATGCACCCTATTAGGGTTAGATTATGATAAATTCTATTTGCATGACCTAGTGTTGGATATATTCCCCTACATGTACTACGATGATAACTTTCCTGAGAAAATTATGTATTATGCTTTAAATGGGTACATACATGTTGCATGAAACATGTGGTACGTGAAAGTTGTATGATTAGCATTTTGTGGGCACAACCCACTAAATACATGAAAAGAAGAAAATATATTTAATCTCCAAAATGCAAAGATTACCTATTTATTAATATAATGAAGAATATTACCTTTTTTCTTGCTTATGAAAATTCTCTCATAATGATAGTGCTTGGTTCAAAAATGAATAGAATGGTGAAACTAGGGTTTTAAAGAGCATTTTGTTAATTTTGACCTAATGTATCATTTACAAATAATTAGATGTTCGGAGGGGCTTATACTTTTGATAGGTTAGCTTTGGCTTTAACTTAGATGGTCATAAACAAGGGAAAATGGTCAAGTATGGAAAATGGAAATTATTTTATTATATAGGCATATATGACCACCTCATAAAATATTAATACTTAAAGTGAAAGACCTCGAGTTGGAAATGGTTTTCTCTCTAGAATTATCTATCTTATTGGTGAGGTGTTAGCCCTTACTTATTTTGGTTCGCTCGTGTGCTACTGTGCCCTAGTAAAGGCCCTACACTACTCTACAAGTAACTTATGGGCCCTATTCGGGGTATCTATACTCAAGGACTAGGTGATTGAGGTTAGAAGGGTAGTGTATAACCTTTTTAAGTTGGTATAACCATACATACCATTATGTCCCTGAGTTTGAGGTAAGAGTATTTTGTTGCCTTTGAGTACTAATATAACCAGCTGTACCTTAATATACCAAGGTTGATTGTATCCTCCTTGAGCAAGTATAAAAAATAGAAATATTGATTGTGTAAGAAAATGAAAAGTAATGATTGGTTGGTCCGATAGTCACCTCAATGCCCTACCTTAGTAATATTTTAGATCTTTTGGTTCAGTAGATGCCTCTGTGCCCTACCTTAGTCTTAATTAGGTTTTTTGGTTCAGTAGATTTATTCATGCCCTACGTTGGTATTGTTTTATATTTTATGGTTTGGTAGATGCCTCAGTTCCCCACCCTAGTTTTGGATTATTAGTTTGATAGCTGCTTAGTGTTCTACATATTGTTTAGAATCTATTTAACTAATCAAATATGTCTATTGTACCTTGAAATGATGAGAAGTTAACTAGAATTTATACTTTGTGCTAGTATACCTTTAGATTCTGTATAACTATGTGAAATGTTGGTATGCTTCCTCTTTTGAGGTATTGTGATTTATTTAGTATGAGGGAGTTGTATTGATATCACTTCTGCAGATGATTATGTGAAGGCCATGGAATGGCATGAAGCATATAAGTGTAGGAAGGATAAATGGTGCCTTTAGAAAGAAGTCTCATTATCATAATGGACCTTTGTATCTAAGAGTTAGGAAAAAACAAGTGACTTACCTTTAGGTGCTAATTTTGGTTATAATTAGTTTTCCTTTGAATTCTTATGACCTTTTTTGTATTTTGGTTTTCTTGTTGTACTAATATTATTTATCCATAACTTTTATCTATATATGATATTCTATCTACTGAGTTAGTTTGGTTTTGTTTTGTTTTAGCCTTTGGACTTGGCATAAGAAATGTGAGGGAGATCATGTAATACCCCAAAAATTTCAAAAACCTATATTTTAATAAATAACTTTATTTGAAATAAAATTAGTTTGTAAAATTATTTATTTTAATTATTTTATGGATTTTAGAGTATGTAAATTTGGATAAAATTATTTAATAAATTAAAAATAAATATTTTTCTATTTATCATATTATTTTATTTGAATAATTTTCCAAACTAATATTTTACCAACTTTATCCTTTTTAAACTTATATATTAGATTATAATAAATTAAATTATTAAATTAAATAATTTATCAAGAATATTACATTTTATGATTTTATAAATTAATTTAATTTATTTCCCCTATTTTCCCATTTTCCTTTTTCTTTTCCTTCTCCTTTTCTCCTTTTCTTCTTTCTTCTCTTTTCCTTTTTCTCCCCCTTGGGCCGCCCGCCCGGCCTGCTCTTCCCTCTCCCCCGCGCGTTGGGCCTTCGGCCCGCCTCACCCCTTCTCTCCCTCGCGCACCGTCCAGCCCGTCCCTCCAGCCCGCCTCTCCTTTTTCCCCCTGGACCGGCCGGCTGCCTATTTTCTTTTCCAGCGCCGGTCCGGCCGCCCGTCCCTTTCTTCTTCTCCTTTCTTCCTCCTCCCACGCCCGACTCTTCTGCCATTGTAGAGCATCGACTGCCACCTGCAACCTGGCCACCACCTACCTCCCTCTCCCTTTCTCTCTTCCCCCGTCATTTTCTTTCTTTTTTTAGCCAAATCGGCCCTGGACTAGCCCCGCATGCCTCTCCCCCTTTCCTTCTCATTCCCCTCCTTTCTCCCTGCCAACCGACAGCCCTGCCACCACTGCAGCACCGCCGACCAGCCCTGCCCCCTCTCTTCTCCCTCTTATTTTTCTTCATCTCCCCAGCCCTTCATTCCCCATATTTTTCGAGTCCTACTCTTTCCCCCGAGCTCTCCCTTCTCTCCGTCCTTCTTCCCCATTTTTTTTCTGTTTTCTCTCTACACCGCCGCTCGCCGCCGCTCGAACCACCAAGCCCAGCCCTGCGCCGCCTTCTGCCACCGCCTACTACCACCCTGCACCACCACACAGCCCCTTTGAGCCCTGCACTTCCTCCCTTCTCCTCCCCTTCCTTTTTCTTCCCAGTTTTTCCCCTTACCGCCGAGCCACCTGCAACCACCTCTACCGCCGCCGTCCGGCCACCTCTGCCGCCACCCAACCCACCGTTCAAAACCCTGCAACCCCCTCTACAACCTCCATCCATTAGTTGGCCGAAAACAGCCCTTTAACCCCTCCATTTTTCCCTCTCCTTTTCCTTCCTTCACAGCCCCTTTCCCTCGACCCATCTTGGCAGCCACCTTCGCCGCCTCTCCGCCGCCGTCTCCACCGCCTTGAGCCGCTTCAAAACCACCCTTAGCCTCCACCTACACCCCCTCTTCACTTCTGCACCATTCACTTGCCTTAGAACCTCCCCCAACCACCTTCTTTTCTAGCCTAAATATCCTAACCCAAAAATAATGTATTTTGCTCCCTTCACCCTCTTTGAGCCTTTTTCCCCCATGGGTTTTGCATGAAACTCATGCTGCCCATGCAGCATGAGCTCCCCTTCATTCTAAAAATTATTTAGCTAATTTTTAAGGTATAATGGTATTTTATGTTAAGTGTTTTATTAATTAAAATTTATAAAGTTTTATACTTGGATTCTTATTTCTAACATAAATATGATGGATATTATTTTTAGGTGTTGAGTTGCTAATTATGCTTGGTAAAATTTGATATTTTGCGAGATTAAGGTAACCGTTAATCCTCCCTTAAATATATGGAAAAACGCATGCTAGCACATTTAGGGTTTAGTATGATTTTATTCATGTTTTGTATGCTTAGCATGATATGTTTATGGTTTCTTATATTGTTTGTTAAAAAGAAAAAGCATGATAACTTTTGTGCCATATGTAGGTATGTTAATTAAGGAAGGAGTTTGATTATGGATGGAAATGTTAAATACTTGTTTATGATGTATCATGTTGCTAATGCATGAATGATGTTATTGTTTAAAGGTATTTTATTAATTATGCTTATGAGGTATATAAATCAATGTGTGTAGTTTCTAATGAGTATTATGTTGAAAAATGACAAGTTAGTGGACTTAGATGATAAAAATGAAGTATTAATATCATTATTTTATGTAGTGTTAGTAAATTCATAAAAATGGTGAATAAAGGGGTTGAGTGGAAATTTTATAAGTGGAAAGGGTATTTCGGTAATTTTTGAGATAAAAGAATAATATGGAAATTTTATGATTAAATGGCCAAATGATACTTTACAAGTAAATGATAAAATCGTAAGTTGTGAGAAAGAAGGGTAAAATGGTAATTTTGGAAGTAGGGGTAAAATAGTAATTTTGGATGAAGGAGGGCATTATGGTAATTTTGGAGGTAGAGGGGCAAAATCGTAATTTCATAAGTAAAGGGTAATATGGTAAATTTTATAAGTGAATGGTGAAGTGGTAATTTATAAGTAAAGGGGTAATATGGTAATTTGGAAAAGAATGGAAAAATGGTAATTATGTAAGGAAAGATAAAGATGGTAATCTTGGATGTGAATGGGTAAAATAGTAATTTGTAAAGTAAAAGATGTAAGGTGGTAATTTTCATAAATAAAAGGATATTATGGTAAAATTGGATGTAAGGGGTAAAATGGTAATTTTGTAAATAAAAGGATATTATGGTAAACTTGGGAGTAAGGGGTAACGTGGTAATTATGATAACGACCAAAGGTAATTTAGAAATTAAATTATGATTGTAGAAGGGCAATTGGATAAGTAGGATGCTATAGAAGGGTAATTTGGTAAATTAACCAATTAAAGGGCATTATGGTAATTTTAAATATGGAGAAGGGTAAAATTGGTAATTGTAATTATGAAGAGGGGTAAATTAATTATGAGGAAGGTTAATTTGGAATTTATGATAATTGAAAAGGGTAAATGGCAATTAAAAATAATTGAGAGAGGTAAAATGGTAATTATGATAAGGAGAAGGGCAATTTGGTAATTTATCCAACTCAAGGGCAATTTAGTAATTATAACAAAGGAGAAGGGCAATTTGGTAATATAACCAACCAAAAGGGAAATATGATAAGTGCAGTAATTATGAGGGGTGAATGGTGGTCTAAAAAGTGTAGGAGACAATTTGGTAATCTAAAGTGGACAGGGGGTAATTTGGTAATTATGCAACCTTAAGGGTAATGTGGTAATTTATCAAGTAAGGAATGGATACTTAAAAATTATATAAGTAAAGGGAAAATGAGTAGTTTGTACCTAAAATGCCTTTGGAATTGTGGACCTTTATTATATGATTAAATAATGTTGATTAGCCAAGTAAGAGTATTTGATAATTAGGATGGCCTTAATGGTTTCTCTGTGATATTCTGGATAATCATCTGAATAAGAAACGATTAATGATATCAGAACGATTGAAAGTGAATAAGTATCGGATTATCGTGCTTTTCGTGATCACCTTAATTAAGACACTATTACTTAAAGTGAAAGACCTCGAGATCGGGAATGGTGACTCCTTAGGGGTCGCTACCCTAAGGACGTGGTTTAGTCCACGATTATTCTGGTATTTGCTGGTGTGCCTTTGTGCCCCATCCATGCCCTATATCTTACTCTTTCTAGCTCTACGGACCTAGTTAGGGGTATGCATACTTATGGATTAGGTGTCCTTGTCGGTAGGGTACTGAGTTAGCTTTATGCACCAGTACGACCAGGGTACCTTTGCATCCTTGGGTTCATGGTTAAAGGGTACTGAGTAGCTGATATGCACCGGTACGACCGGTGTACCTTTGTGTCCCGGGTTATCGATCTCCCATTCAAGGCAAATAAATATGATTGATGTGTTGATTAAAGAAAAGGAAAGACACTATTATTGAAAGTGAAATATTAATGAGCCGGGCCCAGATGATTATGATATTGAGTACCGGTCCACCGGTTATAATAGTGGCCAGGAGCGTTGTGCCCTGGATGATGAGTTATATGTATCCCGGTCCACCGGTTATAATAGTGGCCAGGAGCATTGTGCCTTGGATGATGATTCTTTATATATCCCGGTCCACCGGTTATAATAGTGGCCAGGAGCGTTGTGCCCTGGATGATGAGTTATCTGTATTCCGGTCCACCGGCAATAATAGTGGGGGTCCCGAGCTCAATAAAATCGGTTATGTATGTGAATAAGATTATGGAAAAATACTAATCACTTATAGTGGAACACCATGTGAGTCGGGGCCAAACCGGTCCACCGGCAAATAATAGTGGTCAGATGCGTTCTGCCCTGTGTGTTTATCTTCCGGTCCACCGGCAATAATAGTGGTCAGAGGCGTTCTGCCCTGTGTGTTGACTTCCGGTCCACCGGCTATAATAGTGGGGTTCTCGCACTCACATGGATATAAAATATGATATTGATGGAATGATGATGGAATAATGGCTTAAGGCCCAAAGTATCGATCATGACTTATAAAGTATTATGTTTGTCATTGTTATGTATGCATCTCTCATTATTTATATGTGTGTGGCTTGCATTGTGTGCCGTATGCGGGCCTGCCTTTAAGTGTGGTATTAAAGGGTTACTCAGTACCGTAGTACTGAAGGGATTCCCTTTATGGGGCCCCTGCCTATTCAATGGGCAGTGCCCTTGCAAGTATTTTCAGGTGCTACTCAAGTGGGTTACGGGAAGGAGAGTGAGGAATTTTCCGGTATCATGGATTTTTCTCTTTCTCATCTAAATTCTTGGTTTTAAATGTTAACGTTGTTAAAGTAACCACCATTGGTGGATTTTATTCCTGAAAACGATTTGATGCGCTACTCTGATTTAAATATGTTGAAGTTCTTGCAATTTACTCTGATTTATGCATGTTGAATGTCTTTCGAATTGTATTTCATTTTCTTAGCCTTAGCACTTGGTACTGGAACGGTATGAGTGAACCGGTCTGGTACTATGTGTGGCGGTAATACTCCCAAAGTTCACATTTTATTTATCTGCTTCCGCTATTATCTTTTAATAAAATGAAATTTTTCAGTAGTGAATTTTGGGGGTGTTATAGATCAACTTATGGCGGCAACACCCAACAATTTGGTAATTAAGGCTTTCACAAAATAAAATATTTAAGTAAATTGGGGGTGTTACAAACATAGATTGGGATACCACACCCACTACATGTGTTCAAAGTACATCAAGGGGCTTGTATTAGGATACCTCTCCTAGCACACCTTAAATGCATCCTTTGATAGGGCTACACAAGCTGGCATACTATACCCACACAGGCAATGTATAGTACAAAGTGTCAGGGGGATTATACTAGGATATCTCACCTGCCCAAGCAAGAAATCAATGCTATATTAGCCTACCACAATGTTATCCTATTCCTCAAAAATATACGATTACCCCCTTACTAACCACAACCTAGTGAAGAAATAAATAGGTACTGAGTGAAAAGATAAAAATATAAGGTAACCCACCCACTAACTTTTGGCTAGATACCATAAGAATTAAAGAAAAAGGCTTGAAGAAAATTATAATCCATTAGTATTAAATTCTAAGTGACATCACAAATTAAAATTAATTCCATCATAAACAACTGAGTGTTTTCAAATGATAACACTAGACACAAAATAAGACCTAGAAGCCATCAATTAGGTGTTTATAGATGGCACCAAACTTAACCACTCAAGGCACCATAAAGTTATCATTTTGATCCATATTAAGGTTAAGTATATTAAAAATCATGATTAAAATGTTGTAAGTTCAAGGAAACATTAATATAGAAGTTCTAAAGAAAGAATCATCAAATAACAAGCAAACATGAAAAACTAAGGTGGACTAGTAGACTCCACTTATCGAAATAGACTCATGGAGAAATATCACCACCAAAAATTGTTGACATGTTGGTCTAACTAATTAAATTTTCATATGAATCGGTCGATGGGTTTGATTAAATTGGTCTATATATATAAGAAGAGGCCAACCACTCTAGTCACATAGCAACCCGTTGATAGGTTAGAAAAATTGATCAGCTGTTAACTAAGACAACTGAATATTTCATCAAACCAATCAACTATTTATGTAATCAACCAATCATGGCGACCAACCGAAGTGATTTTTCAAACAACTAGTTGATCGACTAAAGAAAATTGGTTGACTAATTAAGGTAAAACAACACCCAAACTCACAAGTTATACATAAATAAAATCACAAGTCTTTCCAAATCAACCCTATCATGCTTCTATGTTGTAAGATATGTAAAAATACTTACTCCACATATGAATTCACATAAATCATGGTAGGTGTCAATGCTCAACATGGTCATGCTTGAATTTCACTAAACTCATGCATAAAATCAAAGTACTTGATTATACTCAAAAACTTAAGAAATTAAAATATGGCCACATGCTTGAAAGCAATAACTCAACATAACACATACACATCACAAAACATATCAAGCACTCAAACCCCCAACAAATAAGACAATATCATATTCATATTAAAAATAAGGATGTCTTACCTCCAAGTAAATCTTCTAGCACAAAAATACTCATAACTTGATGGATTTTTTCAAGGTCTTGATTTCCTATGAGAATAAAAAACCAAACCAAGTAAAAATCCTTAAATCTTAATAAAAAATATCAAAAGAAGAAGGAGAAAACATTGACATAGAATAACCATTTCTCAAAACTAAAATCAAAGATAGAAACCAAGATATACAGCCCTTCTGAAAGCCTTAGTCCTCTCTTGCTTAAGAGGAACAAGGAAGAGCTAACGCTAAGATTGGGAGAAGAAATAAGAGATGAGAATAGATAAAAGAATGAGAAAAAAAGAGAGGTAATCCTCTATTTTATATTAGAAAAGAGAACGGAGAAAAATGGAGAAATGCCCAACACTTAGAAATTTTTGTTAGGAATAAAAGGGGAAGAATGATCAAGTACATATGGTAAGGAAGGAAATTAATGGGAAATGGAGTGTAAAGAAGAGATGGGTTGTGACACCCTTAAGAGGAAGAGAGAGAAAAGACTAATTTCATTGAGTATGGGTAACCGAGTGTAAGAGAAATGTATGCTAAGATGAAGAAGATAGAGTGTAATTAGGAGGGATATGGCAAAGGGTTGTTAAGTTAGGGAAGAGGGTGTAGGAATTTAACTTCACAACCATCGATACTCGAGGAGAAAGGAACGTGAAGAGGACAAAGAATAGGTGAAACATACTATAAAGTGCTTGCAAGAGAAATTTCAACTAAATAAAATCATAAAATGATCTAAATAATATAAAAATTATCTAAAAGCATCAAAATATTCTTTTTTAGCATAAATAGATTCTAATTAGAAGTTTTTATAAACATTTGTAAAGAGATTTGAATCAAAATCAGAAAAGTATATGAAATCGCATGATAACAAGTTGATCAATTTGGCAAACCCATCCACTTATTTATCAAAGAATAAAAGTGTTAGTTCTTGAGCTTATTGGTCAATAGGTTAGGAAAACTAATTGATCAATGCGCCTAAAATTTATATTTTTATTAGAATTTCAAGCCCTCTCCAAAACCAAAACCAATTTATTTTATATTAACATAATTTCAAATACATTTTGAAATATTTTTAGATTAGGTATTAAAACTACATTAAGTATTGGGGTTGTTAAAAAACTAGTAGTATTTTAAAAAAATTACTATGATTGCTAAAAAAAAGGGGGAAAGTTAATCAATTTATAGTCTTCTTCTTAACTTATATAGAGTCAAAGAACAAAACTCATGTTATTTAAATATGAACTATAAAATCATAAACGTCTAACAAAACTAGCTCACTAAAATGAAATCTAGCTAAAGCACACACTCATTAACAATGATAGAAAAGTAATGCTTCAAAACATAACTTTAAAACTCTAGTGACTCATCGATGGTTCAACTACAATTTGCTATATTTAAACTTTATTAAATAAAGAAAGATAAATTGAGTAGGACAACAGAATATTTTAATAAAAAGAAATAATGGGACATAAATTTTATCTAATCTATTTAGTTACTTGTCATCATTTACATCTCACTGTTAGTAGAGATGCATGAGATTAAAGACCAATAAACCATAATGATGGCAGTAGATAGCCTTTGATTACTAACCCAATCAAAAGTAGTGTCATCTTTTAGATACTCCCACTTCTCTTCCCCTAATTCTACATCTTCCACATCATTATCATCATATGATATATTAAAAACAACATTGTGGCTAAGAAATTAGAGAGACAGGAACAAAAAAGTTACGCATCTTTATAGACATAATCATCATATACTAGATCATCCTAGGGAAGGAAGAATAAAAAAAATATTTATGAACAAATATGTTCACAATTACAACTCAAGTATAGATATATGTTGATTGTTCTTATAATTTTCCTTGGAATATAAAATAATTTTAGTACATAGCCATCTTATACATCTAAATAGATGAGAAGAGAGTATACAAAAAACACCATGTACATTGTTATAGATGCTCATAACTACACTAAATAACCCATAGTATTATTTGTTATTGAATCTAGTCTTGAATCTACATTAAAATTACAATATACATACATTATTATACAAGAACTATCCTGTATGGAATTTTTCAAGCTTAGATATTGAAAAAGTTATATAATTTGTATCCATTATAAGTTATTAGAACTTGTATGTATATATGAGGGAAAATTTACCAAATACTTTATTGTGAGTGATATAATGAAAATCACACTTATAGTTAATCTGTCTATTTTTACTACCAAAAAACTTAGAGAGTTCTTGATTGAACCAAAAATGAGACAAGAGTTTAGTTAATTGTGTCATGCTAAGAGAATTTAGTAAGTGTACATAAATTAAAATATATTGTGATGTAGAAATTCATTCTATCTTCACTTGGCTCTGGATGCACTAAAGAAATCCCAACTACATCAACTAACTCATAATTTGAATTCCAAACATGAAAAAAAAATTACACAACCTTATACTAAATGAAGAAACAAACTAATGATTATTCATGAATCAGTAAAAACTTTTATTTAAAAAAATAATTTAACCAATAAATTAGTTATAAACTAAAGAAACCAAAAAAAAAATTAAATGAGCTAAAGAAGAATTTTTCTTCTTACCTAAGGTTATGTAGAATCCAATAGCTAAGTTGTTCTTAAAAACATCCTACTTGACCACAAAGATGACCTAATTCCACCTTACTTAACTAACGGTATCTAGAACCTAACAACCTACTGACTAATATCAAAATTGAATAAAAACTAAAATGCAATCTATTAACAGAATACATGGTTTCTTCAAGATAAAAACGAACAAAATCAATAATATGAACATAAAATTTTGACTTATATGTATGATTCTTGAAGACCTCATATTCTTCATGAAAGCTAAATAGGAACATTTATCACTAATCCCTTTCTCTCTGTCTCTCTCTTAAAATCCCTTCTAACTTTATCTAGGATCAATTTTTGTTCCCCAAACATTGTGACCATTTTTAATTTGACCAAATTATGCACATTTAAAGAAGTATGAAAAATATTTGACCTCAAATGTTTTATAAGCCAAGCCTAATTGATTGTTGAAATTGAATAATTAGAGGTTGATGTAGGTTTTAAAGAAACAATTGAGTATCAATCTTGATTTTATAAAGAACGACAACTACCTTCAATGAAAACGAAACAAAGATGTTGTGATGAAATCCATGGACCCTCATCGTTTCTCTTACATCCTTTCTCATAGATGAACCATAATGTTACTAGATTTATATATTATCAATATCTCTCATATTCTTTGGCCATTATAGCACCCTTTCTCTCTCTCACTCTCTTTTTTAACCTCACTATCCCCATATATTACTCCTCTTTTAAGGGATTTTTGTGGTCATGTACTACAAGATTTTTCTTGCTCCTTTTTTCTTCTATTCATTTTCCTTTCATATTTCATTTGTACTGAAAAGGAAATTTTAAATGGGAAATGTAATATTGCACAAGACTCCATTTTTATATATAGTAAGATTATAATTCTAATCCTAATCCTAACCCTAAAACATATTTCTTTTCCTTCTCCTTTTATTTTTCTTTTTATTTTTCTCCTTCCTAACTTTCTTCTTCTTCGTTCTTTTTTCCTTGTGTGATTTTCTCTCTTCCCAAATAAAGCCCTTTGATATTATTACACACTAAACCTACCTATCCTACCTGCATCATCACCACCATCCTCTTCCTCAACTCATGGGATCTATCATTGAAAATTTTGCTCAAAACTAACCCTTGTACATGCATGTACCCCTCCCTTCTTTACTAATTCTCACCATTTGCAAAACCTATCTCTATATATACCCATCCACTCTCTCTACTCCCTTCATTTTATTTCATCACCTAACTTCCTCCCTCCTTCCCTCCCTCCCTCCCTCCCACCATTTCCATCAAGAACCATAACCTTCAAACACTCTTTGTTTCTCCTTCATTTCTACCTTGTTCGTCAATGTTGTACATCATACACCCCTTACTGCCAAGAACCACCATTTTCTCTCATAATTGACTACCACTACTACCCCATAAACCTCCTCTCTTCTCCATCACAAATCCATGCTAAATATCCCACTATCTCATGCCATAAAACCAACAAACCTTCACACCACTCCACCCTATCACTATTACCTTCCCACGTTACACCCCTATTAGCAACGGATTTAGTTGTCATTGGCACCCCTTTAGCAATTGAAACACATGTCGTTACTTCCTCCTTAGGTACAATAATAAGTTATATTTCCCCCTTGTTATATCAAGTTCTACCATATTTTGATTGACACTTGCGTGTTTTGGTTTTGCTCCATTTTCACCTTCCTTGGATGTATTATTAAGTTTTAATAGTGTTTTATCCTTATCTCTTAGGTATTTTTTAGAGGTATTAGAGGAGGTTAGTTAGAATTATATGTTCTTAGAGATCAATATTCTTTTTGGTAAGGATACATAGTTAGGATTTCTTATGAATGTTATGTATGATGGTCTGTGTTTTATCATGTTGTTACTAAATAGAATCCCGGATATCCTTACACTCTTAACATGAAGGATAGCCTTAAGTTGAGCTTGCAAACTAACCTACAAAGGTCACTGGCCATTGAATAAATAGGAGGCCAAGAAAGGAATCCTTTAGTATAATGGTACTAAGTAACCCATTATAAAAGACTAATATACAAGGCCCATATGAAACACATAAATGCATCATAATAATACATGAACATTTAATTATGCATATATTAATTGAAATGCTATAGTCATTTACATAACTACATAACATCAAGACCATATACCATTAACTCTTATTCATCTGGAAATAACAAAAATTTACTAATGGAACATCCAAACGATGCTCTTTATAGTATAATTAAAAAGCCACATCATTCTTAAGTTATAAAAATAGGCACAATTCTCATAATCAACTCACAACTTCTCAATACATAGGTAGGCCCATCAACATAACTAATACACACACATCATCATGGGTATGCACAAAGGCTTCTACCATACCATAAGTAGGCACAAAGACTGCTAAAAAATCATAGGTAGGCACAAAGGCTGCCACCGAATCACAAGTAGGCATAAAGGCTACTATCAAAATCACAGGAAGGCACGAAAACTGCTACCAAATCACAAGTAGGAAAAAAGGGTGCTACTAACTCATAGGTAGGAACAAAGGCTACTAGCAAATCATCACAATAATCATATTCATTTTTATTAAACATTGGCATTGTTATTTATTAGAGGGGAAATCAATGAACTCGGAGAGACTAAAGTACCCCACTCATACTGGCAAATAAGGGAATTATAGTATCCTACTAACTATCAACCTAGGGATGCAAAGGTACCATGGTGATACTAGTACATGAAGGTACATGATATATATAACACCCTCAAATTTTACCATTGAAAATTTTTGTTTTAAACCTAAGATCATCCAACCATAGGGGGTTTACCATTGTAATTGGTATATATCTAGCCCTAGGGCATCCTTGTACCATGTATAAGGTAAAACAAAAATGGTACGTAAACCATGATAAACATAGGAAAGTAGCAATTCATAAGATCAAGAAGGCCTAAGCTAGCCTTAATTTTTGGTAGACATACCTTTATCCGAGCAACCATAGGTTATTTACACTATGAAAGGAGGCTATAACAAAGGAAAATGGCATGGTTAAGAATAATATTAGGCAAAGAAAAAATGCCCATAAAAAAAGCTAAAAGCCCTTAGACAATGGACTTAAGTATATCCAACCTTCTAGCAAGAGATAAAGAACTTAGTTTCCACTTCATCAACTACTCACATGAGGTTGATGACCAAGGTACTTAGACCCTTCCTTTGAGTCTTTGTTGTTGTTTACCTTGATGATATATTGTTATATAGAAATAGTTAGTTCAAGTATATACAAAACTTAAGGAGGATATTTGATAAGCTTAGAGAGGTGAATCTCTATAATAAGTTGGAGAAATATGATTTTATGATGGAGAGGGTAGTTTTCCTTAATTATATTGTGAGTGAGATAGTATTAGAGTTGATCCATCAAAGATGGAAGCTATCCAAACATAGCTTATTCCTGCTATTGTCCACAAAGTTCAAAGTTTCCATGGGTTAGCCTCATTCTATAGGTGGTTTATCAAATATTTCTCCATCGTTACAACATTTATCGCACAACTGATCAAGAAAGGAGAGTTGATTTGTGTGGGAGGGTGTAATTATTAAATTAGTGCGAATATGGTTTGATTGTGTTAGTATTGAGTAGAATATGATTCGATGATGATATATTAGGTTTTAAAATGCTCAAATGGGATGGAAACTTGATGGTGATTATTTGAATAATAAAGATAAGATTCGTTGATGATGGTTCAAACGGAATGTACTAATTAGCATATATTTTCGATGATGGAATGATGATGATTTTTTGTTTTGAAAATTAGGGTTTGGATGATGGTTAGAGTCATGGTTTAGCATTAGGGTTAGGGTTTGGTTTGAAAAGAATGAATAAGGTTGCGTTTGGCTGGTATAGAAGATTAGGGTTTTGAATGGAAGGTTTAAGGCTTTGATTGTATATATTAAATGAGGGCTTCAATTAACCATGATTTAGAGTTGGATTTTTGTGGTAATTGCGGCATAAAAATATCGATTAAGAATAGTAGAAAAGATTAATCTCTAATTCACACAAATGAAGAAATTAAAACTTTCAAGCTAAACCGTTCACACATATTTGATTTGCTTGAGTTTGAACTCACACAAAATTCATTCCATGTTGATATTTAACTTCAATTAAATTCAATATCCAATACCATAAGCTCGACATTAACACATAATAGAAACTTTCTACCACTAGCTAAAGCATATTTCGAAAGATTCCAAGCTAAAAGATATTATGCTACCTTGATGCTAACTTTATGCTACTTTATGCTAGCCTTATTCACCTAATTTTATACTTAATTAATATATTATATAAATTACTTAATAATGCTTAAAAATCATCCCAATATACTCCCCATGACCATAGACACTTAGTTTCTTATTTATTATATTTCTAATAATGTAACCATTCGTTGGTCTTCAAATTTGTAGAATACACTTTCCAAATTAAGCCTAATTGGTTCCATAATTATGAAAGCCAATTATTGAGTGTTTGCTCCTCCATAAAGAGTTCCATTGTAATGATCAAGTTGACATGTTCCTATCCATAAGTGTACAGGGTCGGAGTAGTAGTCAAGGTCGATCCCACGGGGATTAGTGAACGACCACTAGGACAATGAAAGAACTTAGCTATTTCTAGACTACAAGATGATATGAAATAATAAATTGTGAGCTAAAATAAATAAAATAAATAACTATGCTAAAAAGAAAGGAAAATAGCACTCTAGTGACTCAAGTAAATAGAAGAGCTAAGGTTCTAGTTCATCACCCCTGATCCTCATATGTAATCGAATACCACATCAAAAAATAATTCAACAATCATAATCAATCATGCCAACAAGGATAGAAAGTGTTGTGCTTTCTCAAGCCACAACCACCCTATTACATATCTATGGCCCTAACTATCTCTAGCTTAGAGTCGAATAGAATGTAATGCATTAAATTCCATAAAGTGTCCTCCTTTATTGTTGTAGAGGTCAAATTGATTGTCTCTCGACCCACAATTTAATCTCTCGTTGTGCTATTGGGTCTAATAGTGGATTATCTCTTGATCGCACTGGTATTTCCCACATCAAAAATCAGAACCCAGTCATGGTTCATCAATCCATCAATGAATCAATAACATAACACATAGATCATGAATTGAATAAAAAAGGATGCAATAATTCACACATTTGGATCGGGGGAAATTACCCTTCACCTTAGCACAAGATCTATCCTATCAAATTCATAGCAAGAATAATAAAAAACAATAAGAGATTCCATAGATAGAGAAAAGATCATTAGATAATACCCTTGATGTTCACAAATTCTTGCAAAAAGTTAACTTCTTGTGTAATCCCCCAAAATTTTAAAAGCCTACAATTTAATAAATAAATTTTATTTGGGATAAATTAGCCTTTAAATCTATTTAGTTTAATTATTTATGGATTTTTTAGTATATAAATTTGGATATAAATATTTAATAAATTAAAATAAATATTTTATTATTTTACATACCGTTTTATTCAAATAATTTTCCAAACCATTATTTTACTAAAATTATCCTTTCTAAACCCTTATATTTTAATTATATTGAATTAAATTATTAAATAAATTTATTACCCAAAAATATTTTATTTTATTATTTTATAAATTAAATTATTTTATTTAATCCTATTTTTCCCTTTTCTTTTTCCTTTTCCCTTTTCTTCTCCTTTTTCTCTCAATTTTCTCTTTTCTTTCTTCTTCTTTTTTCCTTAGGCCGCCAGCCGGCCTGCTTCTTCCCCCCACCCCATGCGGGGTCGAAGTCCGGCTTCCTCTCCCCCTCTCCTTCTCCTTTGCGCGAGCCTAGTCTACCTCTCATTTCCTTTCTTCCTTTCTCCCCGACAGGGCCGACCCACTTCCTTTTTCCTTTCGGCCGCCCATCGCGCTCAGCTCCCCCTCCCCGTTTCTTCTTCCCTTCTTTCTTCTTCCTCTTTACCCGGCAAAATTTCCGACCCCCGCCATCTCTGCCACCCCCCAGTTGCAACTCCCTCTCCCTTATTGCTTCCCCTATCTCCCTCTCATTGTTTTCCTACCATACCGGCCCCATCATTTCTCCCTCTCCCTCTCTCTACCATTGCCATACCTCTCTTCTCATCCCTCTCCCTGCAGCCCCCATTTCCCTACCACCCTACCGCCACCCCTCGAGCACCCTATCCCCTCCTCTCTCTCCTTCTTCTTTTTCTTCTTCCCTTCCCGTTCCATTCGGCCATTTTTTCGAGCTCCATATGCTACCCCAACCTCTTTTCTCTACCTTTCTTCTCCTCCCCTCTCTCACCCTATTTTTGCTTTGCCACCCCGCTCTATCGCTACCGCCGCCTCAACACCCACCATCACCACCCCCTACCACCCTCTACCTCACCCCCAATCGATCACAGCACCCCTAGAGCCACCCTACAGCCTTCTTTTTCCTCCTCTCTTCTTTTCCTCTTCTTTCCCTCCCTTCTCAGCAACCACCCTATACCACCCATTCCTGCTGCTGTTTCGCCGCCTATGCCGCCACCTGAGCCACCACAATAACCCCTATAATCCCCTCTACCACTCCCAATCCTCCT
The DNA here is from genome assembly GCA_039764185.1 of Tamarix austromongolica. Classification (NCBI taxonomy): domain Eukaryota; kingdom Viridiplantae; phylum Streptophyta; class Magnoliopsida; order Caryophyllales; family Tamaricaceae; genus Tamarix; species Tamarix austromongolica. The sequence goes on along the minus strand of CM077808.1, from coordinate 3,568,352 downwards.
TTTCCCAAAACCACCACCCAAAAGCCTTCATTTTCCCTCTCACTTTCCCTTCCTCATCAGCTCCCACCTCGACCCCCCTCGGTAGCCTCCTTACATAGCTTCGCTACCACTGCCTCTGCCACCCTTGGCCGCCAACAACCCATCACCGACCACCTACACCCCATCTCAACCTATGCACCCTTCCCTTGCCCTAAATCCTTCCCCGACTACCTTCTTTCCTAGCCCCAAACCACTTACCCAAAAATAGCCCATTTCTCCTCTTTCCACCACCTTCGAGCCCCCTCCTCCTCATGTCCTTGCATGCAGCTCATGTTGCATGAGAAGATGAGTTGCTACCTTTCTTGATTAATTTGGGTAATAATTATAAGGTATAATTATATTTTAATTCAAGCATTTGATTAATTAAGCATTATAAAGTTTTATACTTTGATTTTTATTATTTCTAGTGTAATAAATCTTGATATTATTTTTAGGTATTGGTATTGATAATCAGAGCTTGAACCTTTAACCTGAATACCGGTAAGGTTCGTTTTTGCAGGAATTAAGGTAACCGTTAAATCCTACTTAAATGCATGGATTAACGTATGTTAGTACATTAGGATTTTAATATATTATTATTCTTGATATATGTTGTTTAATATGACATTTGTGGTTTCTTGTGTTGATTGATAAAAAGAAAGTATGATAGTTTATATGCTATGTATGAAAATATTATTTAAGGTAAGAGTTGGTTATTAATGAAAATGTTAAGTATTATACTATTACGATGTTTAATACATGGTTAATATTTTGTGAGCCTTAGGGGTATTTTAGTAATGTATCTTGTACAAGAATATGGCCTGATATATATATATATATATATATATATATATATATATATGGGGGTGCTAATAATATTATATTAATTATAAGAGTTGTGGATGAGGTTTTAATATTAATATTTTATATAGTAATAATACTAAATTGATATAAGTGGTGTACTAAGGGGCAAGATGGTAACTTTTAATCAAAAAAGGGTATTATGGTAATTTTGGAGGTAAGCGCAAAGTGGTAATTTTGTAATTAAAGGGTAAAAGGGTAATTTTTGAATTAAAAGATAAAATGGTAAATTTGGAGATAAAGGGGTATTATGGTAATTTTGGAGGCAAGTGTAAAATGGTATATTTGTAAGTGAAAGGATAAATTGAAATTTTGAAGGTAAGGGATAAACGGTAATTTTGGGAATAAAAAGGGTAAAGTGGTAAGTTCAGAAGTAAGGGGTAAAATGGTGATTTTGAAAGTAAAGGGGGAAAAGGGAATTTTGTGGATAAAGGGTAAATTAGTAATTTGTAATTAAAGGGCAAAATGGTTATTTCATAATGAAAGGTCAAAATGGTAATTTTGTGATAAAAGGGTAAAATTGTAATTTCGTAATTAGAAGAAAAAATGGAAATTTTGAAATTAAAAGACGTCAAATGGTAATTCTGTAATTAAGGATAAAATGATAATCTTATAAGTGAGAGGGTGTTATGGTAATTTTTGGAAGTTAAGGGGTAAACTGGTTAATTTAAAAATAAAAGGGAAAAATGGTAATTCGTGGACAAAAGGGGTAAAAGTAGAAATTGGAAAGGAGTAACTTGGTAATTATAATAATTGAGAAGGGTAAAATAATAATTTAATAAAAGAAAAGGGTAAAATGATGATTTAATAATGGAGGAGGGTAAAATGGTAAATATGATAAATATGAGGGGCAATTTGGTAATTTAACCAACTAAAGGGGTAATTTGGTAATTAGGATAATGAACAGGGGTAATATGGTAATTTTACCAACTCAAGGGCAATTCATTAATTATAATAAAGGAAAAAGGGCAAAGTGGTAATCTAACTAACTAAATGGAAAATATATTAAGTGTAATAATTATGAAGGGGGAATTAGTGACCTAATAGGTATGGGAGATAACTTGGAATTGAAATCGAGTAAGGGGTAACTTTGTAATTATGTAACAAGGAGGATAATATGTTAATTTGTCAAGCAACGAAGGGATGACTTAGCAATTATATAAGTAAGGGGTAAATGAGTAATTTGTACCTAACATGTCGCTGTGATTATGGAATTTCGTAATATAACGCTGAATAGCAAGATAAGAGTATTTGATAATTAGTAAGTACAACGAGAACGAATTCTAATTTGGAATAAGATGAGATTAGGATGGCCTTAATAATTCTTCCGTGTTACCTTGGACAACCATTTGAATAAGAAATATCTGATGATATCGGAACAATTGAAAGTGAATAATTATCTGATTATTGTGCTTTTGTCACCTTAATTAAGACACTAATACTTAAAGTGAAAGACCTTGAGATCGGGAATGGTGGCTCTTTAGGGGTCGCTACCCTAAAGACATGGTTTAGCCCACGATTATTCTAGTATTTGCTGGTGTGCCTTTTTGCCCCAGCCAGGCCCTATATCTACTCTATCTAGTTCTATGGACCTAGTTAGGGGGTATGAATACTTATGGATTAGGTTTCCTTCTCAGTAGGGTACTGAGTTAGCTTTATGCACTAGTACGACCAGGGTACATTTGCGTCCCTGGGATACTTGAAGGGTACTAAGTAGCTTTTATGCACCAGTGTGACCGGTGTACCTTTGTGTCCCGGGAGGCAAATAAATGGAATTGATGTGCTGATTAAAAAGGGGAAAACACTAATCTTTAAAGTGAAAGATTAATGAGTCGGGCCCAGTTGAATTATATTATGAGTAGCGATCCACCGGATATAATAGTGGCCCAGGATGTTTTGCCCTGGATGATGTTTATGAGTACCGATCCACTGGATATAATGGTCGCCAAGGATGTGTTTCCTTGGATGATGTATATTTATATTCTGATTCTTCAGCCAGAATGGTGGGGGTCCCGAGCTCAATAAATTTGATTTGGCTATGAATAAATTATGGAAAAATACTAATCACTTATAGTGGAATACCATGTGAGTCAGGGCCAGACCGGTCCACCGGCAAATAATAGTGGCCAGGAGCGTTTTGCCCTACATAACCAGTCCACCGGCGAATAATAGTGGCCAGAAGTAATTTGCCTTGCATGACCGGTCCACCAACGAATAATAGTGCGGTTCTCGCACTCGCACAGATAATTATAATCCAATATGATTGATAATGATGGACTAAGGGCTTAAGGCTCAGAATTATCAATTGTTCTCTATGGCCTAGTAATATCTAATTGATTTGTTAAGTATGTCGGTGTATAAATGTGGATATTAAGTATTTACCTTTATTATGTATGTATGTAGTATCATGTGTTGCATTGCGGGCCTGCTGTTAAGTGTGATTTAAAGCGTTACTCAATACCGTAAAACTGAAGGGTTCCATTCGGGGGGCCCTGCCTATTCAATGGGCAATGTCCCTTGTAGGTCATTCTCAAGTGCTATTCAAGTGGACTCTCGGGAAAGAGCGTAAGGTACTATCTAGTAAACCCTAGGGTTGTACTCTTTTACCTTTAAAATTTATGGTTTCAACGTATTTGTTGATCTATAACCAATAGTGGTGTATTGTACTGTTATAAAATGTCTAAATGCGCTACTCTGATTTATTCATTGGTTTGAGTTTCTTGTAAGTTGTATTTTTCTCTTTTAACCTTAGCACTTGGTACTGTAACGGTAGGAGTAAATCGGTCTGGTACTAAGTGTGGGGGTAATATCCCTAGAATTCATAGTTTTATTGTTTTGCTTCCGCTAATTCTTTTTAATAAAACGAAATTTTTCAATAGTAAATTTTTGGGGTGTTACATCTTGCACCTCAGTCTCTAATTTACAAGAGAGATCTTGATGAATTGGAGAAGACGGTAGAGAAGAGAGAAGAGAGAGGAAGTGGAGGCTGCTTCCATGAGAAATTAGAATGAGAGTTTTTATATTACCGCCTCTCAGATCCCTAGGGTATTGATAAAGACAGGCTTCCCTTGTTAGCTTTGACAATGCTGGGTATTTTGACCATAAAGTTTTCATCATAACTCTGATTAAGCTGATTTTGAATGCATTGGAAATATATTAAAATGATATATAACTTTGATGTTCAAAGCTTCTCCAAATTCATATTTTATCCTGGTCTAAATTCTACTTCTTTCAGACCCATATACTTTGAATATGCATTACTGCTTTCATTTTATTCCAGAATTTACGTTTTAGTTGTAAATCTCTTTCTACTTTAACTTTTTTCTCCTCTTTGCTCATTTTTTCTCCTTTCTTCTCCCTTTAAGCTTATTATTTTTTCCATCCTTCATAATTTTTTTTATTGCTTGAGACCCTGCAAATTTTCACAACACAAAGGCAGTAATAAGAACAAAAAGGGATAATTCCAACTAAAATTAGAGGTAAAAACTCTTATAAATCTTAGGAATAAGATGCAAAAGTCACACTTATCACAAGTAAAAAAACTTTTAAAGACTTGAAGACAAAGCTCTCAAATGCATAGATATTATCTTTACCTTATTTTGATAAATTACTTGAAGTAACATGTGATGCTAGTGGTGTAGGCATTGAGGGTGTGCATTCACAAGAAAGGAAATCAATTACCTTCTTTAGTGAAAAGTTGAATGGTGCAAGACTCAACTATTTGACCTATGATAAAGAGTTCTATGTTTTTGTACTTTGTTTGAAGACATGGATCCATTACTTGAGACCCAAACCTTTTATACTTCACTTGAATCATGAGATTTTGAAGTATCTACATGGTCAAAAGAAGGGGAATCCATTACATGCTAAGTGGATAAGCTTATTGCAAATATTTGTGTTCTCTACAAGATATATAGATGGCCAAGAGAATGTTGTGGAAGATGCATTATCTAGGAGGACCATGGTACTTACCGTGATGGATGCAAAGCTTCTGGGATTCGAGATGTTAAAGAGTCAATATGCCATAGATGATGATGTTGCTATGATCTTAGAAGATTGGTGTGACCGTAGCCGGCACGCAATTTAAACCCTCTTATTGTCAATTGTAGCACTGGTAAATAAGGGTATCGTTCTAGCCGGGGATTGAGAGGGCTCACCTCTAATTAACTATCTTGGAAATAAAACTAAAAATAAAAATCCTAAATAAAATAAATGAATAAGAAAAATACTAATGGGGGTTTATCAAAATAATAAAATAATAAAAGGAATAAATAAAATAAACTAATAATGAAAATAATGGGAAATAATGGGAAACTAGCAGATATGAGGAATATGTTAGGGAAATAAAAATCCACCACTAGATTATGTTGAAAATATAATATTTATTTCTAAGTCATCTTTTAATCGTGAGAAGGAGATCGACCAAGTTGCACACCAAAAGCAGGTCTATACACCTTATATTACTTCCCTTAATTAAATTAATACGACAAAGCGCCAATATTAACCCTATTAAATACTAGCAGTATAGCAGCAACAAGCGGCTCCTATATTTAACTAGATTTAATGCATTAAGTCTAAGTGGAAGGCTGTCAATCTAAGTACCCAGACTAGTACAAAACGCATGTCTAGCTGTATTTCCTATCCTTGACCCACACGTATCGAAACGTTTTACCACTTAGGTTAGAATCACAAAACGATTAGGTGAATTGTTATCTAACCTAGCTGCAATTTATACATATAAATTCTAGTATATTTAGATGGCCACCTAGCAATCAATTAATCCTACATACTGTCACTTATGAGGTACCAGAACAAGGCATGCACCAAATAAACTATACTGGACAGAATTATACATATAAACGATAGCAATTAATATAGAGTCAAGAAACAATCTCACGAAACAAAGAAAATAAAATTATAATTCAAATCATAATCTAGGGTTTCAATTCATTCCCTAACAATAAATAATCAGCCAGCCATAATTAAAGAATTAATTACACAGAAATATATATCTAAAATATAAATTAAAAATAAAAGAAAGAAATAACAGGAATTAATTTTGAATTAAAGATCAATAATTTATTCAGATAAAAATTAATTTTATCTGAAATAAATTCTACCGGTATAAATTTTCTCTTATTTTTCTTCTTCCTCGGTCTTGATTTCTGTGCAAAAATTTCTTTTTCTTTTTCTTTTCCTTCGGTTGACGGCGCTGATGGCTCGCGTCGCGCTTCTCGAACTCCGTGCCACTCTCCTTCACCAGACGTCCTTTTCCGTGCGCTGAGTGCTCCTCTTCTCCTTGGTTTCCGTGCTGAAGGTTCTAACACACTCTGCTCCCGCACAACTTCCGTGCCCAACCGCACACTCACGCCGTCTGTTTCTTTTTGTGCTCCAAGCTTTTCTCTACCGAGCCTTCGGCCGAGCCTGTGAAGGCTCTAGCCTCTCCCTTCGTCCGCACTGCGGCTCTGCCGCCTAACGGCAGAGGCTACGCTCTCTACCCTACTGACTGCCGCAAGCCTTTTATAAATTTTGTGCGACTGATGGCTCCGTTTTTCTTTGACTTTTCTGTGCGGTGCCCCACGCCACGTCAGCCCTACTGCGTCAGTTCGGCTCCGTTTGGTTTCGCCTGTTTGTTTCGTTTGCTGGCCTTTGGGCCTTCGGCCTTTGGCCGTTGGTCCAAAGGTCAAATTTCTTCTTTTTTTTTTATTAATTTTTTTTTATTTAAGAAACCTGCAAAATAAAATTAATAAAAATTAATAAATATTATTTTGCTCTAAATTTACTTAATTTATATCATTTTAGCTCAAATAATAAAATTTATGCAATTTTTACCACTTAAGCATAAAACAATAATTATTCCCCTATATTAGTTAAATAAACTACCAAAAACTAAGATTATAAGGGTATAAAATGTGTCAAAATATGAACTCATCAGTTCTCTACAAGATATATAGATGGCCAAGAGAATGTTGTGGAAGATGCATTATCTAGGAGGACCATGTTACTTACCGTGATGGATGCAAAGCTTCTGGGATTCGAGATGTTAAAGAGTCAATATGCCATAGATGATGATGTTGCTATGATCTTAGAAGATTGCAAGAAAGAAGGAAATTATGGAGTTTATTTTATTTAAGATATATTCTTATTCAGACACAATAAATTGTGTGTACCTAGGACCTCAGTTTGAGATTTACTAATCAAAGAGGTGCATGAAGGAGGAGTTGTAGGACACATTATAGTTCACAAGGATTTGGAGTTGTTTCAAGAACATTTCTATTAGCTAAGAGTGTAAAAGGGAATACAAGACATGGTTGCTAGGTATGCTACGTGCCAAAGGAGCAAGAGTTTATTCCACAAAGAGTCATATGTGTCTTTACCCATGCCTACTCAACTAGGGGAAGGTGTTAGCATAGATTTTATTTTAGGAGTGTCTAGGACACAAAGAGGCAAGGATTCTATTATGGTTGTGGTGGATTGATTTTCCAAGATGGACCATTTTTTCCATGTCACAAGATCAATAATGCTACTCATGTTGCGGATTTTTATTTCAAGGAGATTATGAGATTGCATAAAATTCTAAGGAGTATAGTTTTGATTATAGATGTGATGTTCCTAAGTTATTTTTGGAAGACATTATGGCACATGCTATAACCAAAGCTTCTATTTAGCACATCACATCATCCTCAAACAGATGGACAAACTGAAGTTACTAATAGAACTTTTGGCACATTGCTAAGGGGATCGGTGAGTAAGAGTGATAAGGATTGGGATGTCAAGTTAGCACATGCAAAGTTTTCTTACAACTGAAGTCCTTCTACTACAACAAGCTCTAGTCCATTCGAGATAGTATAGGGTATTAATACATATATGCTAACTGACATAGTACCATTGAATAAAGGTAAAGTGAAAATTTATGATGCACAAGAGAGAGGGGAGTTATTTCAAACATTTCATCAAAAAAATCAAGGAATAACAACATTTTAAATAGTTTATGAGAATTCATATCACTTACCAATAAAGGTGGAACATAAAGCACATTGGGATATTAAGAGTATTCATCTGGACTTACATGAAGAAGGAGAATGGAGGAGACTTCAACTCAACAAACTTTATGAGTTAAAATTGGATGCCTACAAGAATGCCAAAATATATATAAGGAGAGAGCAAAAAGATGACATGATAAACATAACCTAGTGCTCTTATTCATCTCTCATCTCAAGCTATTTTTGAGTAAAATACGCTCTAGGTGGTTGGGAGCATTCTAAGTATGCAAGGTGTATCCATTCAGGACAATCAAAATATGGAGCAAAAACATGAAATATTTGAAGGTTAAGGCTCAATAATTGAAGCATCACATCATTGGATTCCTAGTGGAAAAGATGATCACAATCACTCTCCTCAATCCTCCATCAAATTGAAGATATCTTGGTCAAGCAAACAACCTTAAACATATGCTTCATGGGAGGTAACCTAAGTTTTTTTATTTTTTCTGTGTTTTTTACTTATTTATTTCCTTTTAACCTTATTTCTATCATAACCATTTTTGTAATGAATTGGTAGGCCTTATGATGATATATAATCTACTTGATGGATAATACAAGATTAGGTGGATCCATTAGATGAAAGGGTTTAAAATCTAGCCAAATCAGGAATTGTATGGCCTGGGCACATCCATCTGCACGACCGTGCCTCCCTTGAGTATAATTAGGATGAATTATTACACCAAATTCCAAGAGTAAAATTCACACATGGCCCATGAGTGCAATAGTCACACGATCATGCCAAGCCCTCTCCCTTACACTTCTTTTATGTCAAGGGGATAGGTTATGCATGGCTTTCCTATGTTGTAGTTGCACTCGGATTCATCACACCTAAACTCCCATAAAAATCCTCACTTTCACACTTGTGACTCTTCCTTCCATTTTAATTTTATAATTCACTTATTTCTAACCTAAAACAAACTATAAATCATCCTCCTTCACCTTCTTCTAACTCCTCTAACCTCCTTTTCCCTACCACCTGAAATACCCCAAAATCCTAATTTAAGAAGTTATGGCAAAATAAGGATTTATTCAGAAAATTGATTAAATGAATTATTTTATGAATATAAAAGGGAATTCATTAAGGTAAATAAATAAGAAAATAATAAATAATTTAATTAGAAAAAATTAATGTGTTTTGCTAATTAACATGGAAGTTTGGGCCAGCCTATGGCCTAAACTCTCTACCCTTTCCCCCATCCCATGTGGCCCAAGCCCACACTACCTTTTTTTTCCTTCCCTCACCCGTCACGCCAACTAGTCTGCCTCCCTTTTTTTCTTCTTTTCTTCTTCCCCTAGATTGGTCGGTACAAGCTTTTGCTCTTCTTCTTCCCCAACCCTCACCTACAACACCCGACCTACAACCCCGACCTACAGCCCCGATTCTGCCGGCAACCACCAGCCTAATGATCAACCGTCCTTCCCTTCTCTCCCCATCGCTTTCCTTTCCTTTTTTGACCCCAACCAACCTCGCAGCTCCCATTTATGAGTGCCTCCCTTTCCCTTCCCTCCCCGACTCAACTTAACCTATCATGGCAAGACAACACCTCCTGCCACCACTGGCTGGTGGTTCTACCTCACTTGCCTCACTTTTCCTCTTCCTCCTTCATTTTTTCATCCCCTCAATTAGCCTATAAATACCCCTTTAGGTAGCCATAACAGAGCTTTTGTTTTCGCGGCCCAGAAACCCCATATTTGCGCCGCTGCCCAAATAGCTCCTTATTCTACTACCATCTATGACCATCGCCACAAATGCCGCCCACCAAAAACTTCCCCACACTACCCTCTATAGAATTGAGCCACCCTCCTCCCCTATCTTGCCTTGCATGAGCCACCCCGGTCGTGCAAAATTGTCATCCCGATCATCCCACTTCAACCTCTTGCCGCTGTCCGCTGCCAATTCTAGCGTAACCAGTACCTCCTCCACCCTCCAAAACATCCAAAGGACTTCATCCAACCTCCCCATACCTCCATCTCCCCTGCCTCCCTCTCCTTCTACCTTCTCCCCCTTCCGCCACCTTCGGCCATAGTACTGACCGCCATGCGCCACCACTTCCATTCCACCCCTCTCCACCAAAGACACCTGCCACCACCTCAAACACCCCCTCATTCCCTCTCCTCTAGTCTATAGCCCCATATTTCCAACTCTCTTCCTCCTCCACGGTTGCCATGCACCGTTGCCGGTCCCGCCACCAACCCTAGGTGGTATTCTAATTTTCCCAGCCCTTAAGCTCTTTTTCTATAAGTGTTAATGATTTTTAGTATTATTAATAGTATTACTCTTAATAATAATATTATTATTATTACTAATGTTGTGTTGTTATTATTATTATTACTATTATTATTATGATTGTTATATTATCATTCTTATAATCTAACCTAACTTTAGAAATATTTATAACTATAGTACTATCATTTAAAAGGCTACAACTTTAGTATTAATATAGTTATCTTTATTATTATCATTATTATTATTATTATTACTACTACTATTCTCATTATTATTATTATTATTATTATTATTATTATTATTATTATTATTATTATTATTATTATTATTATCTTCCTCATACTATTAATACTAACTTGGCCATTATTACTTTTATTATTAGTGTAAATGTTGGGACACTTATATTACTACTACTCTTTTCGGTTATTATCCTTATTATGTTTAACATTATTACTACTACTACTACTATCATTTCTACTAATATTATTATTATTATTATTATTATTATTATTATTATTTCTATCATTATTATTATTGTTATTATTCCATTATACTTGACCACATTATCACTAAGGCTGCTACTAATATGATTTCTAGGACCTTCATTAGTTCTTAAGATGGAAACTATTATTATTATTATTACTACTACTACTACTGCTGATGCTGCTGCTTAACCTTACCTTATGATTTTCCTAACCAGTATTATTATTAATAATAATGGTCTACAACCTTTGTGTTATATTGATTAGGATTTTCCCTCGTTGTTACTATTAATATTATTATTATTATTATTATTATTATTATTATTATTATTATTATTATTATTATTATTATTATTATTATTATTACCCTCGCTATTATTCCTACTATTATTACTAATGCTAGCTCTGGCCTATAATTATTATCTTTATTATTACAGTAAATATTTGAACCCTTATATTACTATTACCATTTTTATTATCATTACTAATAGTATTATTCTTAACATTATTATCATCATCATCACCATAATCATCATCATCATTAGCATCATCATCATCATCATCATCATCATCATCATTATTAATGTTATATAAACCGAAATTGGCATGTTACCATTTTGTTACTATAGAAGAAGAATAATTAGCCTTAGTATTATTATTAGTGTTATTATTCAAATATTGCTAATATTATTCCTAATGCCTTTGTTACTAACATTATTACTATACCATTATTATTAGCTATTAATATTATTATTGTTATTATTTTATTACTATTATTATGACAAAAACATTTGAACCCTTATATTATTATAATTCCAAATATAACTATTATCATTATTATCTTTAGCAATATTAGTACTTTATTGGTATTACTATTATTATATTATTATTTTAACCATAACACTATTATTAGCCTTAGCCTTAAAAATAATAGGACTTCTATTTCTAAGAGCATTAATATTAATATTATTATTATTATTATTATTATTATTATTATTATTATTATTATTATTATTATTATTATTATCACTATTTTTCTATAAGTGATATTAGTACTATTGTTAGAAGAAATAAAGCTATTAGGTTTAATAATATAAATATAGCTATAAATATTAGCATAAATATATTTTGACTAGTAATATCTAGTATGCTAACTTGAGGATAAAAACCCTAGTTTTCACTTGTAAAGCTGCCTTTAATAAAAGTAACCCTAATCTTAGACCAAAATAAGAAATAATAGTAATTTTTTAGTAGGAGGGAGACTAATCCTTAGTCTTACCCTCTTATAGGTGAATCAAGTCAAAACCCTAAGGATGCGTAGGATCGTGCTCCAAGCCCAGTGTCGTTTTAGGTAAGGATGTAGTTAAGGCCCATATGTGTTGTGTGTCTTGGATGCCATATATCATGTTATGCTGTGTGTTGTATGATTGTCATTAACTTGTCTTATGTGTAGCGCACCTTAGATTTGAGGTATGTTTATATGTTTCCTTATGGCATGAACATGATACATATATATGGTGATATTGATGTGATATGATATGCCCTATAAGACATGCATGCTAGAGCAATTGATAATACGATATGGGAATGAAAGGATAAAAATAAGGAAGAAAATGGGAAGTGAGTTCACTAAGGGGGATATGAGGTTGACCAAACTACCTCATGATCCATGAGAGGAAAATAAAAGAGGAATGACTGACCAAAATGAATGAGAGATGGGAACCATGCATGGGTATTCTAGGGTTTGCATAGGGTGGATAAAACTTGCATGGGGATGATCTTTACGTGAGAAAAGTTTTTTTAGAGTGTAGATAAGCTAAGGGGAAAGTTGTGGAGTGATTGGAGAATTAGGACAAAAAAATTAGTACGTAGGTTGGTGTAAGGGTGTATAAGGGACTCAATTAGGGTTTTAAGTGGGAGCACTAATCTCGAAAAAAAATGTGGAAGTAAAAACAATTAAGGGAGAGTGGAGTATGGGTTAAGAGTGGGAATATATTTTATAAAGAGTGAGTATGGACTCCATGGGAGAAAGGAGATATTGGGTGAAAAAGAGAGAGGTTACTTGTGGGAGAAGAAAGGTACTAGGGTTGAAGTGGCTAACTAAGGTTTTTCTGTCACATGTGGAATAAAGGGAGTAAAGCGATATGATTTGGGATTGGATCTAAATGAGATAAGGTGTGGGACAATAAATAAAGTAATGGTAGTGTAAGTGAGAGAAAGTTGGGCCACATAAGTCCAATTAGGGTTTTCAAGGGAAAACCCCCAAAGGGTGATAGTAGGTGGAGTTGATGTCATGAGGTGTTGGGCCTAACCCACACCCTTAGGAGTTGGGTCTTTCCATTATGCGTAAGTGTAAGGGGGAATGAATGTCAAGGCGTGATAAGGGGCGCAGGAGTCTCAAGATATGGGACGGGCCCCTGAGAGGATAAAGTAGAAGGTTGTTGACATGCATGATAAGGGTAAAAGCTTTATCCAATAAGACACGAATAAGATATTAATCACTTAAAGAGTAAGATTGTTGAATCGAGCCCAGACCTGTAACACCCCCAAAATTCACTATTAAAAATTTTCATTTTATTAAAAGGTAATTGCGGAAGCCAAAATATTAAACGGTGAATTTCGGGGATATTACCGCCACACTTAGTACCATACCGGTTCACTCATACCATTCTAGTACTAAGTGCTAAGGCTAAAGGAAAATGAAATACAATATGCAAGAAATTCAACATACTTAAATCAGAGTAGCGTTTCAAATTGTTTACCAGAATAAAATCCACCAATAGTGGTTACAGTAATAACATATACATTTAAAACCAAGAATTTAAATGAGAAAGAGAAAAGGCCTAACGGTACCAGATAATTCCTTACTCTCTTTTCCTGTAGCCCACTTGAGTAGCACCTGAAAAGACCTGCAAGGACACTGCCTTTTGAATAGGCAGGGGCCCCAAAAGGGAATCCCTTCAGTACTATGGCACTGAGTAACCCTTTAATACCACACTTAAAGACAGGCATGTAATATAACACATAATGCAAGCTATGTACATATGAAAACAGAGATGCATACATAACAATCACACATATAGCAAGTTATAATTCACGATCGATACCTTTGGGCCTTAAGCCATGTCATAGTGTAAACTCAATACATTCGAGCCTTAAGCCATTATTCCATCATCATTCAATCAGTATCATATTTTATATCCATGTGAGTGCGAGAACCCCACTATTATAGTCGGTGGACCGGAAAGTATACACTCAGGGCAGAATGCTCCTGACCACTATTATTTGCCGGTGGACCGGTCTGCAAGGCAAGACGCTCCTAGCCACTATTATTTGTCGATGCACCGGTCTGGCCCGACTCACATGGTGTTCCACTATAAGTGATTGGTATCTTTCCATAACTTTTTTCACATACAATACTGGTTTTATTGAGCTCGGGACCCCCACTATTATTGCCGGTGGACCGGAATGTATATATATATATATATATATATATATATATATATATATCATCCAGTGCACAACGCTCCTGGCCACTTTTATATCCGGTGGACCGGTACTCAATATCACTTGCCAGGGTAACACGCTCCTGGGCCACTATTATTACCGGTGGATCGGTACTCAATATCATAAGTCATCTGGGCCCGGCTCTTTAATATTCCACTTTCATTAATAGTATCCTTTCTTTAATCAGCACAACAAGTCTATTTATTTGCCTCAGACGGGAGATCAATAACCTGGGACACAAAGGTACACCGGTCGTACCGGTGCATACTAGCTACTCAGTACCCTTCAACCACGAACCCGAGGACGCAAAGGTACCCTGGTCGTACTGGTGCATAAAGCTAACTCAGTACCCTTCCGACAAGGACACCTAATCCATAAGTATGCATACCCCCTAACTAGGTCCGTAGAGCTTGAAAGAGTAAGATATAGGGTCTGGCTGGGGCACAAAGGCACACCAGCAAATACCAGAATAATCGTGGACTAAACCACGTCCTTAGGGTAGCGACCCTAAGGAGTCACCATTCCCGATCTCGAGGTCTTTCACTTTAAGTAATAGTGTCTTAATTAAAGTGATCACGAAAAGCACAATAATCAGATACTTATCCACTTTCAATCGTTCAGATATCATTAGTCGTTTCTTATTCCGACGGTCATCCAAGATAACATAGAGAAATCATTAAGGCCATACTAATCATCAAATGCTCTTACTTGGCTAATCAGCATTATTTGAATCATATTATAAAGTTCCACAATCATAACGACATGTTAGGTACAAATTACTCATTGACCCTTTACTTATATAATTGCTAAGTATTCCTTCCTTACTTGACAATTTACTATATTACCCCTTAGGTTACATAATTACCAAATTACCCCTTATCCAATTTAGATTACCAAATTATCTCCTACACTTTTTAGATCACCATTCACCCCTCATAATTGCTACACTTATCATATTTCCCATTTGGTTGGTTAGATTACCAAATCGCCCTTCTCCTTTGTTACAATTACTAAATTGCCCTTGAGTTGGATAAATTACTAAATTACCCTCCTTCATTATCATGATTACTATTTTGCCCCTTTAGTTGGTTAAATAATTATCACTTTACCCTTTTATCAGCTAAATTACCAAATTGCCCCTTTAGTTGGATAACTTACCAAATTGCCCTTCTCCTTTATCATAATTACCATTTTACCCCTCTCAATTATTTAATTGCCCTTTTACCCTTTTTAATTATCATAAATCCCAAATTACCCTTCTTCATAATTACAAATATTAATTTACCCTTCTTCATAATCATAATTAATTGCCAATTTGTCCTTCGTCGTTATCATTATTACCAAGTTACCCCTTACTACTGGGTTTACCATAATATCCTTTTATTTACAAAATTACTCTTCTACCCCCTTACTTTCAAATTACCATAATATCCTTTTATTTACAAAATTACCACAATGCCCTTTTTATTTATAAAATTACCATAACACTCCTTTTACTTTACAAATTACTATTTTACCCTTTCACATCCAAAATTACCATCTTTATCTTTCTTTACATAATTACCATTTTGCCCTTCTTTTCCAAAATTACCATATTACCCCTTTACTCCCAAAATTACCACAATACCCCGTACTTATAAAAATTACCATTTCGCCATTTACTTATAAAATTACCATATTTCCATTTATTTATGAAATTACTATTTTGCCCTTCTACTTTCAAAAATTACCATAATGCCCCTTTACTTGAAAAATTACCATCTTTTCCCTTACTCATAAATTTATAATAATACCCCTAACTTCCATAATTACCACAATACCCCTTCTTACTTGTAAAATTTCCATATTGCCCTTTTCCTTCAAAATTACCCTAATACCCTTCTTTCTCACAACTTACAATTTTTATCCTTTTACTTATAAATTATCATCTCACCCCTTTCCTTTGAAAATTCCCAAAATACCCTTTTGCTTACAAAATTACCAAAATACCCCTCTCACTTATAAAATTACCACTTAACCTTTTATTACACCACTTTTATGAATTTACCACAAATACATAAAATACCAATATTAGCACTTCATTCTTATCATTTAAGTCCACCAACTTGTCATTATTCAACATAATACTCATTTGCAACTACATACATTAGATCACATACTTCATAAGCATAATTACTAAAATACCCTTAGACAATAATATTATTCATGCATTAGCAACATAATACATCATAAACAAGCATTTATTATTTCCATCAATAATCAACCTCTTCCTTAATTAACATACCTACACATGGCACAAAGGCTATCATGCTTTTCCTTTTTCTTTCAATCAATATAAACAACCATTTATATATCATGATAGGCACACAAAACATGCATAAAATCATACCAAAACCCCTAATGTGCTAGCATACATTTTCCCATGTATTTAAGTGAGGATTAACGGTTACCTTAATCCCACAAAAATCAAACCTTACCGGTATCCCGGTTAAGGATTCAAGATTAATTAGCAACTCAACACCTAAAAATAATATCAATCATTATTATGTTAGAAATAAGAAATCAAAAGGATAAGACTTTATAAAAATTTATTTAATAATAAAACACTTTAATTAATTATTAATATACCTCAAAAAATTTCCAATTAATTTCCAAAACAAGGGGGAGCTCACACTGCATGAAAAACGTGAGTCTCATGTAGAAATGAGAGGGGAAAAGGGCTCGAAGAGGGTGAGATAGAAGGGAGGAGAGGTGGCTCGGTTTAGTGACTTTAGGATAGAAAAAGAGATAGATGGGGGAGGTTTCAAGGCAAGGGAATGGTGTAGGAGTGGAGAGGGGGTGTAGGTGGAGGCTAAGGGTGATTTCACAACGGCATAGGGCGGCGGAGACGGTGGCAGCAACGCGACAAAGTTGGCTGCAAAGGTACGTGTCGAGGTGGAGGGGCTGAGAAGGAAGGAAAAGGAGAGGGAAAAATGGAGGGGTGCAATGGCTGTTTTCGGCCAACTAATGGATGGTGGGGGTAGAGGGGGTTGCAGGGTGTCGAACGGTGGGTTGGGTGGCGGCAGAGGTGGCCGGACGGCGGCGGAAGTGGCGGTTGCAGGTGGCTCGGCGGTAAGAGGAAAATGGGGAGAAAAAGGAAGAGGTGGAGAAGGGAGGAAGTGGAGGGGCTCAAAGGTGGTTTGGGGAGTCTCATGGTGGCGCAGGGTGGTAGTAGGTGGAGGCAGAAGGCGGCACATGGGCTGGGTGCGGTGGTGCAAGCGGCAGTAGGCGGCGGTGATCAAAAATCAGGGAAAAGGATAGAGGAGGAGAAAA
Organism: Tamarix austromongolica; assembly: GCA_039764185.1. Lineage (NCBI taxonomy): Eukaryota > Viridiplantae > Streptophyta > Magnoliopsida > Caryophyllales > Tamaricaceae > Tamarix > Tamarix austromongolica. The sequence goes on along the minus strand of CM077808.1, from coordinate 3,550,902 downwards.
GAGAGAAGAGGCTCGGGAGGAAGAGATGAGGGCTCAAAAATTATGGGGAATGAAGGCTGGTGAGGGTAAGAAAAAGAAGAGGGAGAAGAAAGGGGCAGTGCCCGGTCGTTGAGAGGATGAAGGGTGGTAGGTGATGGTCGATTGGTAGGGGAAAGAGAGGGAAGAAGAAGGAAAGGGAGAGAGGCACGTGAGTTGTGGTCTAGGGGCCAATTTGGCTCGAAAAAGGAAGGAAAATGATGGGGGAAGAGAGAGAGGGAGAGGGAGTAGGTGGTGGTAGCTGCAGGGCGGTGGTTGCAGGCATGCTCGACCATTGCAGAGGGGGCGCTGGTCGGGCGTGGGGGAAGAAGAGAGGAGAATAAGGGGCTGGGCGGTTGGACCGGCGCAGGAAAGAAGGGAGTCAGCCGGTCCAGGGGAAAAAAATAAAGGAGGCGTTTGGGCTGGGTGTGCCGCACGGGAGAGCAAGGTGGGAGAAAAAAAAAGACGCGCCTTTGGCCCAGGCGCGCATGGGAGAGGGGGAGGTCAGATTGGGCGGCCCAAGGGAGGGGGGAAAAGGGAAAAAAGAGAAGAAAAGGAAAAGGGGGAATGGAAAAATAGGGAAAATAAGGTAAATTAATTTATAATATTATAATATTCTTGATAAATTTTTTAATTTAATAATTTAATTCATTATAATTTAATATATTAATTTAAAAAGGATAAGGTTAGTAAAATATTAGTTTGAAAAAATTATTTAAATAAAAATAGCATGATAGAATAACAAAATGTCTATTTTAATTTACTAAATATTCCCGTCCAAATTTATATACTCAAAAATCCATAAATTAATTAAATTAAATAATTCTAAAAGCCACTTTATTTCAAACAAAAGTTATTTATTAAATTATTAGTTTTCTAAAAATTTGGGGTATTACAAGACCGATCCACCGGCATAATAGTGGCTAGGTGCTGGGGTACCCTGAAGACCAATCCACCGGCATATATTAATGGTTAGGTGCATTCTGCCCTATAGGTGACCGATCCACCATCTATAATAGTGGAGGATCCAGAGCTCAACAAACCTAACATTTAGTTGTGAATGAATCATGGGAAAGATACTATGCAATTATAGTGGAACACCATGATAGTCGAGGCCAGACCGATCCATCGGCATAATGGTAGCCAAGAGCGTTCTGCCCTAGAGACCAATCCACCGGTAAAAATAGTGGTCAAAAGCATTCTATCTTGTATTTTTCTGATCCATCGGCTATAATAGTGGGGTTCCCACACTCGTATGGATTGATAAAGATTATGGTGTAAAACGACTATACTTACTAGAGCTCCAAAGAATAAGTCTAACTGGACCATAGTTGGCCTTCATTATCTGTGTTACTATATGTTGTCTATATGACCATGTCATGTATGTTATGTTATATGTTTTATATGTTTGGCCTTAACACATAGTTACCTTACTCAGTACGTAGCGTATGTATCACCCGTTTTATGGGTGCTTCTCATTCCCACCAGCAGAAGACCATGTCATGTATGTTATGTCTTTGATGCCTACAAAACTTACGAGGCATCAGGTGGGGCTGAGCATTGAGCCTAGACCTAACTTGGGGATCGAGAGTGACTCAGCAGACTCTGTTTTTTTATTGGACTATGTATCATTTTATTCTAGTTATGTGATATCGTACGGTGCTTTATATTTTGAAAAACTCAAATCACTTACTGTTTGGGTTGTAAGTCTAAGCTGCACTCTGATTTCTGTATGACTTGTGTTTTTATTGATGAATTGTGTTTTTATTAATGACTTATGCTTGGCGTTAACCTGTTCAGCCTTAGCACTTAGTACTGGAACAGTAGGAGTGAACCGATCTAGTACTAAGTGTGGTAGTAATGCCCCCTAAATTTAATACCATTTGATGGACCTATTATGATAATCCTGAATTATGAGATCCCTAAGAATTTTTTAACAAGATATCGATGCTAATAATGGGATGTGCTCCAAGACCATTTAACAAAAACCATGCTAAAGCCTCCTTAATCTATAATCCAACCTTGTTTTACATTCAAAGTCTACTAGAGGGGGATCTTTTTGAGAGGTGTGAGAGTCAAGGAAATGTTCATAAGATAGAGTGTTTTTCAATTTTATGCATGCTTAGAGATGATTCCCTTAATGGCGGTTACCTATTAGCAGAGCATCTAGAAAATATTGAGAGAAATATAATAGGCACCATAGTCATAGGTTGCATAATTATAGACATTCTTTGTACTACATCCACGTAGATTTACCTATGAACTGCTTAGGGTTAACCACCTACACTAACATGAAATTAGTTGTGAAAGATGAGTTACATTATAATTAAGTTTGCAATCAAGAAGTTTGGTATACATTACCTAACAAACATTTTACCACCATCATTAATAATGACTGCACCAATTTTACCATCACCCATCACACCCCGCCTTGGTCAACTTGTCCCTCCCTAACTTGAAGACCACCCCAATTCTTCTCATGAGCCTTCTGTCTCATCTCTCTTTACTCAAGTGCCCCCACCATGATTTGGGTCTAATCCAAGCCCCTCCACCTTTATCAATTTATATAATTATCAATTCGACCAAATCAATGCATATTTTGATGTCCTCGAAGTCCATGTTGCTAGCCTCTACAATTCCATTACACCCATTGATCAAATTAATTTCATGCTTACTCAAATGTATCAATGACATCTTAAGCATAGATACCCACCACTACCACCACAATTATTGTTGTTTCCACCTCCCTCACCTTTTTCACTTTGCACACATTGAAGACAATGCTCCTTTTTATCATGGGAGGTTATTCAAGACGCTAGTCATCCTATTCACAGGTTGCTCTTCTTTATTTCCCTTTCATATTTTTTTATTGTTTTAAGTTTATGTTTTCCTTCTTTGATTTACTTTTTTCTAATACATTTGGTGTCTTTTTTTGGGAAAATTTGGGAAATGATAGGCCTATGATGAAAATATGATTCAATTTTTTACATGGCGTAATCATTCATTAATGAGACCTATAGGTTATAAGGAAATATAACAAAAAGGCTTTTAAATTATTTTAAGCATGGATTTCCCAATCAATAAACTATCAAACCACATATTATTTTAGCACTCTATAGGTCCATCTTTTTTTATTTACTCATCTAAACCGAGACATAAGAAATAGTATCAGTAGCAATGGAACTAGTGAAATCTTGAGCCTTAGGGACTATCCATCTTTTCTACAACCTTATTATTTCTTACTTGTGTGTATTCTTCTTTAATGTCTGAACCTATAACTTGCATGATTTTTGTTTAAGTTCACATATGAATTATGAATGCATTAAAATGATTGAGGCATGTACTTCTTTGTACAGCTACATTAGCCAAATTGCCTACCAAATGACATTTGTTTCATTTTCCTTAAACCACTTTTAGCTTAAGACACTTTCTTTGATCAAAAAACTATATTGGTAACCATGATTCCACGTTATTATCTTACTTATATCCGAAACTAATGAGTATAACTCTTGGATATATTTGATGTAGGTATGCTAAAAATAAGCATAGGGTTGTGATAAATGAGTGTTTGGTAGAGCTTATGTTGGGAAAATGATCTAAATTTAATACCCCAAATTTTTGTAAAATGAGTGAATGATAATTTTTCTAGAATTTAGGCCTTTGATTTTGATTTAATGTTATGATTTGGTTCGAGACAAATTTTGATTGGAAATCATGTTGAAAATTTCTGTTTATTAAGTTTTGTAGGCAAACCCATTGAATGGTTCTATGAATCGATAAACTGGTTTGTTATTTCAACAAATTTGGGCTTCTCGACTAAACCAATCAATTGGTTGGGAAACACTGATCGACTGGTGGTAGAACAATCAAATGGTAGAACAATTGACTATTTTCATCCTTATATTAAAAAATATTTTAAAAATTACTTACATTAAAATGGAACCTTACCAACCCATGCTAATTTTCCCCTAAATGATTCCTAACTATTTTCATGATGCATTTGCACTGAAATATTACCTCAAATTCATCTATAGGTCTATTGGGATAACTGAGGTGGAGATATAAACTCAGCATTATCTTCTTTCTCCTCCCTCATTTACGTGATTTGAAGATCAAATGCTTCAATCTCAGGCACGCTTCTTAGTAGCTATAAGATTCCCTCCATACTAACTTTCTATTACTCCATTCATGAATGCTAATTCTAGTCTAATTGACCTACATTCTCCAGAGACACCATTTAAGATCTAGAGAATAGGTCAGCAAACCCTGGATAAAATCCACCCATTCTAATCTACTTCAAGTGGAAATTTTAGGGTTTTGAGTTAGTTCTTGAACCCTTAGTGTTTCCTCTCAATTACTTGGCTATAAATAACCCCAATCATCCCTGCTATGCGCTATTTTTTTAGCCACTAAATTTTCTAAGTCTTGTATTTTCCCCTCTTCTTACTACACTTTGAGTATTACCAATCAATCCTTTTTCACTCTTTTGATCTTGTCACTAGCTCTTTCTTATTTTGATAGTTAAGAAAGGTGGATTTAGATTATGGAAAAAAGGTTGAATGGTTAAGTTTCATTCTTCCTATTTTTTTTTCTCTAGCTGGTATCTCCTTATTCCTTAATGTTTTCAAGTTCAAAATTTAATAAGGTTTTAGTGTAATGTTTGAGTTTAAGATTTTGGTTTTAAGGATTTCAAAGTTGATAATTCCCACAATTAGAATTTATTATTTTTTAAGAGGATTTTGCTTGTATCAAATGAGGGATTCTTGCTTCTAAAATGTTTATTAAGTATTTCTTCATGTTAGGTGTTACTTTTAATGTATTGTTGCATATTAGAATAAAAGAAAATAGTTTGTGTAAGTGATTTGGTGGTTAGATAGTTTGATTTGAGAGAAAAGCATGAAATTAGGTACAAATAGGATATGATGATTCCATATTGAGAAATGCATGTTGATTTGGTTGGAAATAATTTAGACTATGTTGATACATGTTTTAGTAAGAATCTGCATAAAATTTATGATTTGGTGATGTGTTAGGGAAAATTGATTGACTAGTTAGGTCAAACCAATAGACTGATCCTTAGAAAAATCAATTGGTTGACCCAACCCATCAATTGGTAAGCCTACGAAAACCTTGGTGTTGCTCTCTACTTAAACCCATCTATTGGTTTGCCTACACTGATTAGCTGGTTTGAGGAAAGTATGGTCTAATTGGGTCAAACCGATTAATTGGTTAACCCAAACTGATCGACTAGTTATGCTAGACCGATCAACTAGTTTAATTGGTTCACATAATTTTTCTATTTTAGGTTCAATTATGATTTGGGGTTATGTTAGGGACTATAACATGATTATTATTAGGACAAAATACAAATTTTATCATGGATTATTAGCCTAATTAAAGGATTGAAAAGGGTCGTATTTTATGGTATACTCTATGAGTAATGTAAAGGCTAAATGGCTATTCGCTTATGAAAAGTGACAATATTCAGAAAAGAGTAATGGGAATAAATATGAGATTGAATTAAAAAAAATGGTGGTTATGAATATCATTAGCTAAGGAGAAACAGAAAACCCACATTATGGGAAAAATGGAAAGAAAAAGGATTAATATGGACTAACATGGGAAGTTAACTTGCTTTGTTTCTATGGGAATTGTATGATCCCCCATCTTTATGAATAAAACACTAACCACATAAAGCAAAAGAAGGTCGAGTTAAGTATGGGTCTGAGTTTCTTGATCCTCAATCAGCTACTAGGGGTTAGTCTATTTTTAGTCATTTTTGGTGCCTTCAGGCGGGATCTTGAGAGGCCCCAATGCCTTACCTACTCTAAAGACTAATGATGTACTAAGGGGTATTGATACTAAAAGGCCTAGTTACCTAGGTGGTTGACTTTCACCTAGACTTATGTCCATATTAGTTTGCTTCAGTCTAGACTTATGTCCACTTGGTGATTAGCTTAGGCTTATACATTATGTCCCTTATTTAGATAGGCTTCCATGATATGTAAGACCATGGGGTTGTGCATAGTCCATTGCTAAACGATAATAAAAAGAGGATGGTAAATATTAGTTGAAAATTATAAACAGTAGCTAACTTAATGGTTAATGATTAGTTAAGAAATGGAAGTAATGGTATGACTGACCAAAATGAATAAAGAGAGTTTATACACTTGGCTAATGGTCGAAATGACTAATTGGTTATAGAATGGAATATTGATTGACTGATTAACTTACCTCATATATGGATAAGTAAATATTATAACCTAAGGAATTAGATAATTGGGTATAAATCCTAGAGGTTTCTTAGATGCTCTTTGTTATTACTTATGTAAGTGCTTATGTAAGAAGGTTTTGAATCTAAGCATCATGTATTCTTTTGTGCTAGAATTGTGCATAATAGCATGTCTTTACGCACTTCTACCTTTATATATGATATTATCATGTTCCATGTTATATGTTATATTCATGTATGATAAATTAGTGTGCTTGTGTATATTAAGGGATCAACTTGGATTACTCAGTGTGTAGCATATAGATGTGCCCATTTTGATTGGTTTAGCCTTATATATAATATGGAGTAGGTAGCAGACGTCTATCCTGTGTTAAGTACTATGTTAACACCCCATTTTTCCTATGTGTTTTATTCTTCTACATTTGTTTTAATGAAATTTTTTGTTAATGAAAAATGGGGGTGTTACATTAATTGTAGATTTAATCTCTTCATTTATGTATATATAGAAAATGTTTGAGTTGTCATGTGGGAAAATAAGCATATGATTTTGATGGGTAAAAAAAGAGTTAATGGCAAAAACCTTAACTAGTATTAGACAAGTGCATTAAGGCATTCTTGATCTCAATTTTTTAGGTATATTCTTGTAGTTACTACTCCATTTGTTTATGGGCCATTAGATAAACCCTCAACTTACCCTACCTTTTACCCTAGCCCCATTACACCTAAAATAAGACCTCAAGATTTTCGCTTTTTATAGTATCTTTAAGTAGGGGAGAATGAAAACATGTGCAAGCATATGGTCGATCATTATTAATTTAGGGAATTTTGATCATAAGAATTACATCTTTAAAACACATGATGATAGAATGTTTACATTTTCTTAAAAAAAGGAATTTTAATACTCTATTCAACCTTTTTCTCATAAGGATGACCATTTACATAACTTTACACAATCTCAGAGTGTCATAACAATAATGATTTGGAAGTCAAGACCGAGGGATGTTTAAATGTATGTCTTGTTCACACAATTTTTTATATCATCTCTAGCCTTATTATCCATTCCATTTTATCTTATTTTCTTCTTCTTATTCTTTTCTTTTAATTTTTTTGTTGGAGTTTACTTGAGGGCAAGAAAAAGGGTAAGCATAGGGAGTTGATAACTTGAATAATCTTCATATTTTTACTTTTTTTAACCTATACTTTATGACTTTACTTGACATGAATAATGAAATTTATCATAGTTCAAGTCCATTTTTCTCGCTACTACTCTCTTGGTATTTGTCTTTTCAAGGAGTTGTATAAAATAGCACAAATCCAAGGAAGTGGAGCATAGATTGGAAGCAAAGATTAACTACGGATGGCATTGAAGAAAGAGAAACCACCCTAAATGCTTGTGGAGAGATTTAGAGGGTCAATAAACCAAAAAGAAGAATAAAATAACACTGTACGACAAATAAATTATGTTTCACAGCTTGCTCATGCAATAGTTTCACAGCTATGCAACATTAGGCACAGCTAAGGTGAGAAAGTCAAGAACAAAAGTATTTCACAGCAATAAGTACAAGAAGATCAAGAGGAAAAATATTTCATAGCCATTCTTTATAGAAGTTGCATGTAATACCTCGTATTTTTTAAATCCAATTTTATTAAGTTTAATGATTTTATAAGCGTAATTTGATGTAAACATTTAATTATTTTAATTTTGATTCGTTTTATAGATTTATCAATGATTTCGACTTCATATTTGAATTTAATTAATCATTGTCGTTGCGGACCATTCTAAATAAATTTGTTCACGACTATGATTTTATAATATTCATATAATTTCGATTTTCGATTAAAAATATTTTAGATTTTTTTTATTAATCCAATTCCTATTCTTTTTTATAATTTGATTTTTTTATATTTTAGATTTGTTTTTTATTATAAATTTGTCGTGTGATTACGGCTTTATTTTAGGGTTATATTTTGTTAACAAAATATATTATTTAAATTATAGAATTTCTGTTTAAATAGTCAAATTTCTTTTAATAATTTTATCCATAAAAAATATTTCTGACTTTAAATTTATTCGTTTTCGAAATCATTAAGAGTTTTAGGAAGTTTTAAATTAAAAATACTTTTGGAGCTTATTTATAAATTTCTTTCCGAAATTAATTTGCTTCTATTTTACCCTTTTTTATTTGCGGAATACCGGTTTCAGAAATTATTTAACTTAGTCTCAGTCTATTAGAATTTGACTTAAATATTTTCTTATATGTTTTTAAATATCATTTCGGGGTCTTATAATGTATTTTCGTAAATAATATAGATATTTGCGTTCATTAGTAAATTCTTTCGAAAATGTTTACGGAATTCTTTATATAGCTTTTTATCGATCTCCAGCTTTCGGATTCTTATGAAATGATTTTTGTTGAACAAATTTTAGATAAAATTCTTCCAATAATAATTTTTGAAATTTAGTATTTTATTTTATACTTGTATTTGTAAAGTAAAAAAAAAAACCCAACCCACCAATGCCCTCGAACCCTCCCTCTTCTTTTCCTTTCTCTCATCTTTTCTCCCATTATATTATCTTCCTGGCTGCCTTGCTCCCTACACCTAAGCTCCTCCTTACTCCAGCTCCCCGCCAGTCAACCTCCTATGACCGCCACTGGCGACGCTACAGCAAGCAGCCAGCAACAATCGCAACAGCCGAATCCAACACTACAGCAGCCGCGAGAAGCAGCGACGAGCTGCGCTAGTCGTGTCGTCGTCCAGCCACATCTAGCTCGGGGATGGTTGGTGAGTTGTCCTTGACCTTCAACGAAGCTTCTCCGGCTTCCACATGTCCTGATTTGCTAATTTTTGTTTGGTATAAATTTCTGAAAACCCTAACATTTGATTTGATTAATTGAATATGAATTAGCTTATGATAAGCTAAATTAATTGTTTGGTTATATATGTGTGTGTGTGTGTGTGTGTGTGTGTGTGTGTGTGTGTGTGTGTGTGTGTTGAAAGATTGATTTAGATAGGTTAATTGTATGGTTTATGTTGGAATTCTGGAAATTTGGATTTTTCGGCCGGGTTATGCCTGAATTTTTCAGAATTGCCCAATTTAGCTAGTTTGGATAAATTCAGTTTACGTTATGCTATAAATTCGTGTTGGATTTATGTGAAACCAATCGGAATTAGATTCCTAGGTCAAAATTCGTGTGTAATGAAATTGGGTTGCATAATTGAGTCATTTCACTCAATTGATTTTATAATATCGTTCGAAATGTATTTAATTTTAAATCGGAAGTGTTGATTTGGAAAAAATTGTGTGAAATTTATCGGAATTGGATTTTTACATCAAAACTCTTATAGGTCTAAATTAGATTATATAATCAGGTTGTTTTATTCAATTGACTATATAATTTACATTAAAATACATTTAATTACATTTAATTACATTTCAGAACCGTCAATTTATATATTTTAGCAAGAATTGATCAGATTTGTATTTTGGGCTCAAAAACCCTGATTGTGCTAAATTGGGTAGTTCTTTTATTGGTTTTGAGCAATTGATTATATAATATGTCATAGAATATGTCTAATTGCCTTTCTGAACACTCAATTTAAATAAGTTAATAGAATTCAACCGAGTTGCATTTTTGGGCCTAAAAACCTATATTTTAAGTGAAATTATGAAATTGACCATTTGTATAATTGATTTTCTAAAATTGAATTTATAGAAATAGTTGATATGATCCTAATTGCATTCTAATGCCTTCAGTTTGCATCGTGGGCGTTAAAACCCTAATTTTGAAAATGGATCGTCTTGAATTGGCTAATCAGAAGATTATTTTATTGAAATTAATTATCTAGATTTATTTAAAATTATTTTAATCATATTCTTAAGCTATCAATTTGAGATAATAAAAGTTAGTCAGTCGATTTGTAGTTCAGGCATTAAAAACCCTAATTTTTGGATATGGTTTTAATTTACCAATGATTTCCTTATGTTTCTCTCACCTAATAGATTTCTAAGTTTGATTTAAAATCATCTGAATTGTATGCTTAGGTTATTGGGTTGAATTGCTTTTCCAAAAATAGTTGGTTTGCCTAATTAGTTGTAAAATCTAATGAGTAAGTCATTTTCGATAAATTAACTTATAATCTAGTATTCTTTTCCCAACTTTCTAAATCTATTTGAAATGCTCCTAGCGATATGTATTTGACTCGATTTGAGTAATATTTAATCTTAAATCTTAATAGAGCTATGATCACTAGTCCTAGGTTTTGGACACGTTTTTCAAGAAAGATTTAATTATAATATGTGAATTATTGATCGATAAAATAGCTTCTAACATAGTTTTTGATTTCTATAGGTGATCTAGGAAAACTTTATTATGGATTGTCGAGCTCTTGATAGCTCTCTCTTTCTCAATTTGCTTAGCTAGCTTCGGATTTAGGTAAGTCAATACTTACATTTACTTATGGCAAAATCTAGAATGTATGTATGTTCGGAGTGGAAGGTGATACAATGTCGTATGCACAATAAATTTAATAAAAAAATCTTAATTTCTAAATATGTAGTATATGGTAAGAAGGAGTCGAACCCACAAGGAATGGTATATAATCCATAATTCTGCAATTGATGTTAAGACCCCAGTTATGCAATAACATATAATTCTATCATCAATATCTAAACTATGGATAACTAATAAAACATTGTACTCACTAATTAATGAATAAAGATAGGAAGGTATTGATTATGGAATTAGAATATTAAATAATCATGGAGAAAAGAATGATTCGAAATGATTTAACATTGACCTATAGAAACTCATAATAATTCATCTATTTACTTTCTCTCAATTCTAATAAATTGAATAAGCTCTCAATTTATCATCTAACCAATTAATAACCTAGGTTAAGAATGCTAGATTCAATTAATGGCAGCATTATGAATGGAAAGCGGTCAACTACGACTATAATCACATAAGTTCGGATGATGCAATCGTACGAATTAATGGACAAGATTAATAATTAATCTTTTACTACTCTAGAAACATTAATTAACAATTACGTATTAATTTTGTTATCCTAGTGTAGATTAAATCTAAACTAGATAGGTGATCAGTCTAATTAGTTTAAATTCTTAATCTATGATGTGAGATCATTCAATTCCATCCATCAATTTAGTCAAATTTCATCTAGAATCATGAATTTAAATCGTATTATCATATTCGAAACCTTAATTTTTTCATCAAATCCTCCTACCTTATACTATCTATATAATTGCAATAACACATAATTAAATGAAATAATCTATAATTAACATCAATGATTATAAATAAATTAACAATGAAAACCAAACATAACATAAATAAACATGCAATAAAGAGAATTTATTTGCATTCAATAAAAAATCAAAACTTGCAATTAAAAGAGGAATGGAGAAGAACTTATCGACTTGAATTGTAGAGTGTTGGTTGTTTAATTGAATACAATAGAGAGAAAGAGAATTGGAATTATAAATTACATGTGGTATCTAGAGAATATAGAGAGAAAGAGATAATCTCATTCTCGAACTCTCCAGAACCACTCTTTCGAATGTTTAGACTTTAGAAATATATCGGGGAAAATTTGCGCGAATGGTTACAAAATTTGGGAAAAACACGGGACCCCCATAATTTTCCTTGAATTCTCTACCAAATGCTGATTTTTAAAAGCTGAAATTTTGTGTGCTAACAGAAAACACAAGCCGTGTTTATGAAATCATGTCAAGTGTATGTTGTGTTTTGTGTGGTAATTGTATCTATGTATGAATTTATAGCCTCAATGCAAATGCGTGTTAATATGAAACTAGAATATGGTATGTATTTGAGTATGTGAAGGGTTGAGTATGGATTGAAATTATATAATACCCTATGTTGTATCTTTATGTCATGGAATTATTCATGTGGGCCTGATTTATGGTCCGTTAAAATCCTTAAACAAGATACAAATAATTCAAAGTGGAAGATCACGTGATTTGGGTCAAGGTGTAGGGTCCGTTCCACCAGACAATAATAGTGGCTTAGGTGTCCTGTCCCTGAGAGGTGATTTAAGTCGTTCCACCGGTTAAGAATAGTGGCTCATGAGCGTTTTGCCCATAGAGGTGTAGGATCCGTTCACCGGATGATAATAGTGACTCAGGTGTCCTATCCTTGAGAGGTGCTTCAATCCATTCTATTGAATTAAGAATAGTGGGGCCTTATATTCAACGTGAATAAGAATATGATATGAGTTAAGTAATGAATAAGATACTAATTATTTAAAGTGGAAGATTACGTGAGTCAGGACCAGGTGTAGGGTCCATTCCACCGGACGATAATAGTGGCTTAGGTGTGTTGTCCCTGAGAGGTGATTTAAACCATTCCATCGGTTAAGAGTAGTGGCTCAGGAGCATTTTGCCCTGATAGGTGTAGGATCTGTTCTATCGGACAATAATAGTAGCCCAAGTGTGTTGTCCCCAAGAGGTGCTTCAGACCATTCCATCGGTTTAAGAATAGTGAGGTCCCTGAACTCATCGTAAATAACTAAAATTGGATGTAATAATGATTATCATTGGATTATTGGATTGGTGTTACTTAGCATGTGATTGTGATTTCTTGTACGCTTGTATCTTATCTGTCGTCATGTCTAGTCATGTACTCATAAGTATGAATCAGTGACCCTATGTTTTATTGTATGTAATACTTGTATAATTAAGCCTAAATTATTGTATGAGTGGTATGGTGCATTTATCATATGTATAATTGAGCATGAGAATTATAAGCTAGGGTATTTCCTTCCATGAGTTGGGTAGTCTTGATTTACTCAATACTGAGCCTGTACTAGTGCTACCTTGGTTGAATGGGTCTTGTGATGATCCACTAACGGTGGGGAGCAGACCTCTTGTGCAGGTTTGAGATCGGATATTATTTTAGGGTTGAAGGCTTGGCTTGAGAGAGTAGGCAAATATAGAGTTTGATCCGTTAGGTTTTATCTTGTTTAATTGTATTCATCTCTAGAAGTTTCAAGTGTTGTATTTAAAATTTCAAGGGTGTTGTAATTGGGTTTTAATTTCTCATACTCTGATAAGCTTTTAAAATACAGGTTTATGTCACTGGTTCTACTGATTTATTCAGTGATGATTTTATTTGGTAAAATTGTTCACTTGCTATCTTCCTATGGATATCTTATTGTGGGAGTTTATCCTCATGGCATAGATGTTGTTTGGAATTTTGTTTGATAGGCTTTATCCTTGCATCTAGCATAAGATAGATGGTCGACATTTATCTTATTTTAGATGAGGCGATAACATTCCCCAAATTTTATTTTCACTTCTACTTTATTCATTTAAAAAAAGTTTCAGGAGTGAATTTTGGGGGTGTTACATTACATGACCATGCAACCCCACAATCTCTAAGATTTGACCATGCACATATTTCATAGTCATGTAGAAATAGTTACCTCTATCTTCAACCAATTATAAATCCTGATTGTGTCTCTATTTGAGGAGGGTTCTTGCATAGATAATTGAGGTCATTTTTTAGAGCATTCCTTTTATCCTTTATTTTAAGAAAAAACTTCATGTGAATTACCTTAGATTCTATAGCTCTATTTCCAAATTTTAAGGCAGAATCGCTTGTATTGCCATCCTACAACAACTTACTTTATCATCTGTTTAAGATTTATTCTTTTTATTCTCTCCTTTATTATTGGTTGCATATGTAAATAAGTTTATGTTTATATTTATTTCTTGTGTTTTCCTACAACCATGAGTGAGAAGTTTCCTTCTCTAAGAATGAATTGGACTCAATTAGATATTAATATGATAAATTAATGTAGATGTTATACATAACATTTTTATGTTTTGTTCCATATGTTAGGAATCATTTTTATAAGTTAAATTTGACTTGTTTAAGCATTGACTATAACTGAAAGGTTGAAATTGATATTAGAAATTAATGAGTTTTATCTAATTTGTTAGTCGCGAAAGTAGTCAAAAAATTTGGTTAAATATGATTTTAGACCTTAATAGAGTTTGGTGAATCATATTTGGCTAGTTGTTCATAGCCATTTAGGCTATAATACAATATAATATTAATTTTTTTTCGAATACCAAAGTTCAATCTTAGTGTCTACTATTATTGTTCTAGAGTTTTTTTATTTTTTTATTAGTCATTGCATGCAATTTTATAGTCCCCATTCTTATTCCCATTTTTTTAAGTACTCTAGATAGCTAAAATGATAAAGATCTGTAGTTAATTATGAAATGCCCATGGGATATGACCTTGAAGTGCTATAACTAATCCATGCACTTCTGAATTTAGCCCATCACTTACCTACTCTAGACACTAATAATGTACTATGTAATATTAAAGGGTCTGGTCCCGTGGGTAGTTTTTGGCTTTGGACAAACTTTATGTCTATTAGTGATTACTTTACTTTGGTTGGACTTTATATCCATTAGTAGTTACTTAGCTTTGGTTGAACTTTATGTCTAGTGGTTTTAATAGGATTCTATGGTATGTAAGACCATGGGGTGGTAAACAGTTCATTGCTTGATAAGTATAAAAATAAGGATATAGATATAGGAAAAGGAAAAAGGAAAAAAGTAATGGCCTACAAATAGTTAATCTAACGGACCATGTAATCTTAGAAATTAACATAATGGAATACTCTTCTAGGTATTCAGTAGAAGAGGATAGTAAGATGAGGAATAACTTATTATTTATTATATGCTTCTATTCATAATAACTATGTTGCATTGTTATGCATGATGAGACACAAATTCTATAAGTTTATAACACAAAATTTTGATGCATTATAAGATCATTATAATATATGTACATCTAAGTGTGATGTGTATGCTATTGTGTTCAGCATGACCTTTATTGTTTCTTGTGCCCTTGTATGCTTATAAATCCCATTGAGTAGGTAACTTGGCTTACTCAATATATAGAGTACTAATGTGCCCATTTGTTTGGTCCCTTAATCAATCCCACAAGCAAAAGACCATGTAAAGGTTTTTGAGGATATCTGGAAGTGAGCCTACTCATTTTTGGCTTGAGGGCTTGAGAGCATACACATCCAAGTAATGTTATTTATTCCTTATTATAATGGGGTTTGCAGGTTGTGCCCTATTGTCATTTATTTTCTAATGTATCTCTGTACCATTAATTTAACCATTCTCGTGTATTAGAATATTTTGGGGACTGTTGAAGTCTTGTTTATAAAAAACATTTTTGAGTATTTATATATCATAATTTTAACACACTCTACTCTTGTTTTTGGTTGGTTTTATTTCCTAACCTTGTATCTAATATAGGAGGGGTGGAAAACATCTATCCTATATTAGGTGTGGTGGTAGCACTCCATTTTTCCTAAGTGTATTTGATATTTTTCTACTTTTGTAATATTTGAAATAATTTTTTTTAGTAGTGAAAATTTGGGGTGTTATAGATTAGTATCAGAGATCTAATTTTAAGCTACTTCATTTTTAAATGCTTTTTAACAGATACCACAAGTAGGTATTCAACATTGTTTTAAATTTTTTGATGTTTAAAAAATTGAAAACCAGCACCACAATTTTTTTTAATGATTTCCTAATTACCTCTAGTATTTGACTAAGATCTCAAGTGTTTTCAAACTCAAAAATATCCATGAGTGAAAGTGGGTTGGGAATATGTTATAGATAGTTTTGTGGTAATCATGTTGTGTGGGCCTTAAATCTAAATAATTGAATTATTGATAATTATTCCTACTCGTTAGGAGTCAATGGCTGCTAACCACCATTACGAACACATCAAGACATTTATTGAGACTCTTAGTGCCCACATAGAAGCCCGGATTCGAGCACCACAGCTACTAATAGTGCCAGTACCCGCACTAGATTTAGAGGATCGTCTTAGGAGTGTTAGGCATCATTATCCACCAATCTGTGAGGGTTAGGAAGACCCTAACATCATGAAAAAATGGGTCACGAATATGGAAAAGACATTTCCTGCTTGTGGGTATCTATTGGACAAAAGAGTCAACACAACATTGTACTGCCTAAAAGGAAGAGCAGACTAATGGTGAAGGAGCATCCAACATGGAGGTAGATAGCCTACTATTTAGAGACCCTTCCTTGATATACTTTGAGCCCGATTCAACCCCACTCATCTCCATGTGAAGAAGTATGATGAGCTCATGGCCCTTAAGTGTGGGGGCATGTTGATAAAGGAGTATTACATGAAGTTCATGGACTTGGTCCAATTAGCACCTAAGGTAGAGATCAACAAGGTGATGCAAGTTTACTATTTCAAGATTAGCCTAGGGATCAGGTATCAAGAGTTAGTGAAGGGATTTACCCTTCCATACATGGATGGGATATAAAAGAATGACTTAGAGTCTTCTTGATTCATTTAGGCTAGGAGAACCTAGTTAGAGGCAAGAGAAAGTTTGAGGGTTGCCAACATCATGGCAATAAGAAGAAGGCTTATGCTACACCTAGGTAAGGTTGGAGTATAGGGTCAGAACCTTAATCAAAAGGTTAGTCTGAAGGATGATTTGAAGAGAGGTACTACCATTAAAATCATTGCAAAGTAGGTCATCCAAGAGTGGATTACAAAGGTAACAAAGTGACAATCCATTGATGTGGTATGATAGGATACAGGGCTTATGAGTATCATATCGAAGGTGGGAGTATTCAGAGGAGCTATACTCAAGCTCAGAGTACTGGATCTATCCAATAGCCATAGCCACATATCAAAGAGTTCCTCCATCACTATCTAGTGTTGTCCATCATACCACTCAGTCCAAGGGTAAAAAGCCCGACATAATTTAGCAAGATCAGGAGTTAGGTAGTTTTGTATAGATTCTTTAAGTGGATGCTTGAACGTGATTAGCCAGAACGATGCTAAGCATCAGGTTGATGTGGCAACTTGTATGCTCATAATTTCTACCTTTTCAATAAGCATATTATTTGACTCTAATACATATAATTATTTTGTGTCTTCAACATTCATAGCTAGAACTTGTTTATCTCCTACTTGTAGCATTTGTACTTATATTGTCTTACCTTTGGGGGATAGGACTGCATGCTCTAGACTTTATAAAGGGGCAGGCTTGATTTTTAAGGGAGTAGGGATTCCCTTATATCTCAAGAGACTAGATTTGCATGATTTCAACGTAATAGTATACATGGATATGCTAGCGAAGTATCAAGCATTACTAAATTCGCATAAGAATGTGTGGTCCTTCAAGGACTAAAGGGTGTTAGGGTCTCCTATCAGAAGTGTTAACCTAACCCCTTTATGAAAGTGTATCAACAACTGTGTTGAGTACCCTCGTTTGTAAGGGACATCCATTCTTCTTATGTAGTGTTCAAGATACCAAGGTTGATGAAGTGCCACAAGAGCAAATTTTGGTGATTCAAGAGTATCCCATTGTGTTTCCTAATAAGATCCCTAGCATGTTGTTAGTTCGAGATGTTGAGTTTATCATGGACTTATTACTAGAGATGGAGATAGTATCTAAACTACCATACTATATGGCAACAACAAATATGAAGGATCTTAAGGCTTAGCTAGAAGAATTGTTGGGGAAGGGCTAGATTTGACTATGTATTACCCTAGGGAGCACTAGTCTTATTTGTTAAGAAGAAGGATGGGAGCCTGAGACTCAACATTAAATACCAAGGGATGAATTAGGTTATGATAATGAGTTATTATCCATTTCCATAGATTGATAATTTATTTGACCAGCTTAGAGGATCCATAGTGTTCTCCAAGATTAATATTTGTTCAAGTCATAACTAGTTGAGGGTCGTCGAGCAAGATATTCTAAAAGTGGTATTTTGGATAAAATATGGCCATTATGAGTTCATATTAATGCCTTTCAAACTCAATAAACTCATCTACTTTAATAATTTAGAGAAGCACAAACAACATCAAAGACAAACCTTAATGTTGTTAAGAACACACTAAATATAAGTTAAGATTTCAAAGTGCGGGTTTTGGCTAGATTAAGTGATTTTCCTTGGACATTTGATATCTAAGGATGGTGTGTCAATGGATCCTTTCAAGTTCAAGTAGTTTCAAAGTTGCCAACACCAAATTCTATCAAGGAGGTGCACAATTTTATAGAATTGGTTTGTTACCACCGTAGATTTATCATGGACTTCTCCAAGATAGCTTGTCCATTTACTAACTTGCTGAAGAAGGATATGTTTTTTAAGTGGGTTGAGTTGTGTAGCTAAGCCTTCTAAGAGTTGAATAAGCATTTGACTTCAACCCTATTTCTCACATTATCAAGTGGATTGGATGGTTTTTAAGTGTATAGTGACGCTTCTAAGCATAAATTAGGTTGTGTGTTGATGCAGTATGGGAGAGTGGTGGCTTATGCTTCTTGACAACTAAAGCTGCATAAGAAGAACTACCTAACATATGATTTAGAGCTTGCCCCAGTAGCGTTTTCTTTGAAGACTTGGAGACATTACCTCTATAATGTTTGGTGTAAGTTCTACACCGATTAAAAGAGCCTCAAGTATATTTTCATGCAGCGAGAGTTGAGTTTAAGGTAGCACAACTAGCTGGAGTTAGTCAAGGATTATGACCTTGAATTAAACTACCATGAGGGTAAGGCTAATGCAGTGGAAGATACTCTTATCCAATAAGCATCATATACCTTGAGTATGATCATATTATCTAATCAATTGTGTTAGTATCTCAGAGATATAGAGATAAAGTTGATCACCAATGGTAGTATAAAGCCAAGGATGAATGCACTCACCATCACACCTTCGATCTTTGGGGATATCCGAGCTATTCAACTTAGTGATTTTAAGCTCGATAGGATAAATTAGGGTATTAAAGAAAGTAGAGCCAAGGGATTTCAGATCCACAAGAACAGTAATGTCATATACCATGGTAGGTGGTGAATACCCTAGGGATGTGTTGAGCTCAAAAGGAAAATTCTAGAGGAAGATCATTATACTCCTTATTCTATCCATCATAGAGGGGATGAGTTGTGTAAGGATTTGAAAAAATTATATAAGTGGACCTATATGGAGTGAGAGGTTATAGTGTTCTTCACCCAATGTTTGACCTATCAGAAGGTCAAGATCAAGCATAAGAGACCAGCAGGGTTAGTACAACCACTAAAAGTTTCAAAGTGGAAATGGTACAGTATATTTGTGGACTTTATGGTTAGTCTTCTAAAGATTTGTAGTGGTTTTTATTCCATTTGGGTTATTTTGGGTTATCTAACTTAGGCAATAGTGTTCTTACCAATGAAGACAGCATGTAGTGTGGAGCAGTTAGTTAATGCTTATAAGAAGCACGTTGTGAGACTATATGAGGTCCCTAGAGGCATAGTGTCAGATCATGTAACACCCCTATTTTTTTACTACTAAAATTTTTTATTTAAAATAGTATAGAAGCTGAAATACAATTAGGAAAAACAATATTTTATCAATGTACCTAACATAGGAAAAATGTCCACCACCTATCCCATATCAGATAAAAAGGATAAAGTCAACCAACCAATTTTTTTTCAAAAAAAAAGTACATGAATATACATTACATAAACATTATGAAAGAGTATTCACATCGAAGGACCATAATGGTCCCCAACCAAATCATTACAAAAATACTAGAAAAGTACGGTGCTACGTTAAAATGAGATTAGGGTGTGACCCCAAAACCAAAACCACAGTCCACCAAGGACCCCACAAGATCTGTAGATATCCACACTCTTAAGCCCCAAACCCAAACTGAGTTAGGCCCACTATTGGCCATCCCCATAAACCTACACATAGCCCTCTACTCATGGGAATAAGCAAGTGACCGAGCAAACGAACATATCGGTATGCTACACACTAAGTAAGCCAAGTTCCTCCCTCAATGATATAATATTGAACATGAGTCATGCTAATGCCACATACTTACATGTAAGAGTACATCAAGACATGCTATCATGCATAAATTAGATAATTCAAAATATATCATGCTTGAATTCATATTATAATTAGATAGGTACTCACACATATACTCTATAGATTAATCTAAGAAACCACTAGGGTTTATTTCCAATTACTCAATCCTTTAAATTACATCATTTCCTTGTGTATATATGATATGGGTAATCCAACCATCATTTCATTCAATAACCAATTAGTCACTTAAGCCATTAACTAAGTGTATAAGCTAGATTTTATCCTTTTTCTTGTAAAACCATTTTCCACCCTCATCCAATTATTCATATTCGCTTATTCATTATCCTAGTATTTATCATCCATATTTTATTATCATCAAGTGATAGATTTTGCACCACCCTATAGTCTCACATACCATGGAAGCCTATCCAAATAAAGGGTATAAAGTCTAGGCCAAAGCCAATCACTAAAGCGGATGCAAGTATAGGATGAAGCCAATCACTATAATGGACATAAGTTCAAGCCAAAGCTAACCCATATAGACATAAATATAGGAGGAAGCTAACCAATATGGACATAAGTAGGCCAAAACCAACCACCTGAGTAACTATACCCTTTAGTATCAATACTTCTTAGTACTTCATTAGTAACTAGAGAGGTAAGGCATCGGGACCTCTTAGGATCCCATCCGAAAGTAAAGCCCAACAGCACCAAAATCGTCTGAAGGTAAATTAACCCCTAGGATCTAATCAAGATTGGGTAACCCAGACCCATATAAAAATCAATTATCTATCGCTTTACTTGATTGGTAGATTATTCGTAAGGATAGGTGATCAAAAAAGGCTTATACAAAAGTAAGTAAAGTACTTTCCATGTTTTTTCCATATCAATCCTTTTCTTTCCATCTTCCCAAACATGTGGGGTTTCCATTCATCCTTTTCCAATATTATTCGAGCCCATCATATTAATTTATTCAATATAAAGTTGTATTTCATTACTTTTTTTTTTCTCAAAAGCATCACATTCTATATATGGAACACCCATTTAGCCTTTACAATACTCATGGAGTATATCATAAACTATGATTCATTTAATCCTTTTACTATGGCATTAATCTATGATAAATTTTATATTTTATCCCATTAATAATGATAGGAAAGTCCTAAACATAGACTCAACGAAAAACTAAACCAGAAGAAAAAAACCACACAATCCAATCAATCGATCTAGCTCAACCGGTCGATCGATTACATCAACCAGTCAATCAATTTGGGTTAACTGATCAATCAGTTTAACACAACCTCACCATCTTTTTCTCAAACTAATCAATCAATTTGGACAAACTAGTCAATTTTTCATAGACCAATCAATTGCTTCTACTTAACCAGCCAATGGGTTTAAGTAGAAAGCAAGACTAAGGTCTATATAGGTTTACCAATTAATGGGTTGGGTCAACTAGTTGGTTGTTCTCGAAACCAATTGATTGATTTGACCTAACCAATCTATCAGTTTACCCTGCAAAATCATCAAACTATTAAATTCATGCAAATTAATACTTATAAATCATCCTTAATCTCATTAAAAACATGTATCAACATAGTGTAATATAGTTTCGGCCGAATTAACTTGCATATCTCACACTAAATCATCATATCCTATTTTTTTTTATCAATTTTCATGCTTTTACTACAAGTATACAATGTATCCATCCAAATTACTTATGCAAGCTATATACATTCATGCCAATAAACAAAATCAACTTAAGGGAACTCATATCATACAGGAATGCTCATAAACTATTTTAGAAGCAAGAATCACTTGATGTAGGCAAAATTCCCCTTAAACCAAAATTCCAATATGTGAAATTCTCAACTTTAAAAACCTTAAAATAACAAATCTTAAACTCAAAATCTCACACAAAACTATATAAATTTTTGAACTTAGAACAAAAGGGAAAGAAAGATATACCGCACTTAGGATAAAAATAAGGAAATGCTTTCTTAACAATTTTTCCCAAATCTAACTCTTATTTCTTAACAATTAAAATGAGAGAGAAATAGAGATAGGATCACAAGAGTGTAAGGAAATCAAATGCAAATTTTGAAGTGTAGAAAAGAGGAAAGGTGAATGCAAATTCTTAGGGATTTTGATGGATAAAATAATGGTGTATAAAAAGGATGATTAGGGTCATTTATGGCCAACCAATCTAGAGGAATCATAGGTGGTTTAGGAATAGTTTAAAACCCTAGAAATACTGTTTAAATTTGAACTAAAAAATGGATTTTGTCCAAGATATGCTGACTTGTTCTTTAGAGTTCAAATGGTGTTTTAGGGGAATGTAAATCAATTAGAAAAAATTAGAAAACACAAGAGAGGTAATTGAAGGTTGGCATAGAAGGAATCTTCAAGCTGCTCAAAATTGTGTCTAAAATCAAAGCATTGATCTCAAAAATGTGCAGAGGAAGAGGTGGAAGAAGACAAGATTGAGGTCATCTCTACCCCTTAATTGTCTCAAACAACCTCTAGATCTATCTAAGGTAATATTTCAAGCTAAAAGCATCCTAAAATGGCTAGGAATCTCTTAGGGACAATTTGGCATGGGTTGGTAAGGTTCTATTTCAATATAAGAAATTTTCCATAAAATCAAGTTCAAAAAAAAAATTTGCCGAGCTCGACAAACTATTCGATTACTTTGGATCTACCGATCTACTATTCTATAACCTAGTTAATTGGTTTAGTTGAGAAAACCCATTTTGTTAAAATAATAAACCAGTTGATCACTTTCCCTGAAAAATTCATTAAAATATAATTTACAACCCTATTTTAAATCAAACTTTGCCTCAAACCCAATCATAACATTAAATCAAAATCAATTGTCCAAAAATTAGCATTATTCTCATTCAACCATTTATAAAAATATTAAGTATTAGAGATCAAGAACCTAGATTCTTGACAAAATATTGGTAAAATTTGTAAGCTACTTGTGCAAATTATTTGAAGATCAATACTATTTTTTACCCAGCTATGGATAGTCAGATAGAGAGGTTCATTCAGATCTTATAGGACATGTTTTAGGCATGTGTGTTGGATTTTGGGGGTAATTGGGATGACCACCTAGACTTGATCAAATTATCCTATAACAATAGTTACCATGCAAGTATCTAGATGGAACTATTTGAGGCCTTGTGCTGGAGGAGCTAACTTAGTCCCTTGTGTTGGAGTGATATCAGCAAGATGATTACATTGGGACCAAACATGATAGAGGAGATAACGAGGCATTTAATATCATATAAGATAGCCCAAGATAGGTAAAAGAGCTATAGAGATTTGAGAAGATGAATCGATGATTACAAGGTTTACCCTTGTAAGGGTCTCTCCCACCAAGGGAGTAATGAGTTTGGATAGAAAGGGTTCCAAATTACATGGAACGTATGAAATCATAGATCAAGTTAGTGAGGTCACCTATCAATTAACCCTACCAGGAAAGTTGTCGCGTGTGCATAATGTCCTACATGCTTCCCATTAAGGAAGTATATAGCTAATCCTTTGCACGTTATCCAACTAAAGTTGTTTGACCTAGATGAGTCTCTAACTTATAGGGAATGGCTAGTAAGCATTCTAAACACAAAGACCAGAGTGATATGCATGAAGGTCATGCTTTTAATGAAGGTCCTTTGGTTATGGTACAATATCAACGAGGCCATGTGAAATGCCCCAAATATATTTATTTTGGGAAGTGTAATTAAATAAGGATTTTTATTGGAATAGGAAGAAATTATTTAGGGCAAATTAAGAAGGAACTTATAAATATTTTTATAAGGGAAAATTAGGTATTTTGCTAATTAAAAAAGAATTTAGGAAGAATCTTTTAAAAATTCTAAATTAGCCTAAAAAAAATTTAATATTATTTTATTCAAATTATTTTTATTTAAATACCCAAAATATTCTAAACAATTGAATTAACCTCAACCTACCTATTTTTCTTTTTCCCTTTTTCCTCTCTCTTTTTCTTTCTTTTCTTCCTTTTTCTCTCTTTTTCTTTCCGATTGGGTCTATCTGTGGCCCAATCTTTTCTTTCCTTTCTTTCCTCTCCCATAGCCCATCCTCCCGTTTCTTTTCTTTTCTTCCTTTCGCAGCTAGAACGTTGTGTATTGATTCTTTTTCTCCTAGAACACCACGTTCCATTTAAAATTTTTATAACGGGCACTAACTAGCCCGGTTCTCCTTCCTCTTTTCTTTTCTTTCTTTTTTCCCCAGTCGTCCGGCTCACCTTCTTCTTCTTCCTTCCTCCTCCACCGTCGACCTACAACTCCGTCGCCTCTAAAAATGGTGTCGCCGGCTAAGCTTAACTTAACCAGTCGTTTCTCCTCTCTTTCTCTTCCCCTTGAATCGTAGTTCGACCTAACCTAACCCACTTTCCTTTTCCTTCACACAAAACCCTCTTTTCTTGTGCGAAAAGTTGACCACGATCTAAATTTGTGCCTGCCAATTGACATCGCCGACTACCCCAAACCCTACCTACATTATCTTCCTACTGACCCTTAGAACCCTACCTTCCCCTCCAAACTCTATAAATATCCCTTGTTTGGTTGATTTTGAAACTTTTTCCCCACAACCCTAAGAGCCTACCCTGTGCACCACCATGACTTCAAATGACCTTTCCTCCGCCGCTGGCCAACTGCACTGCCTACTCTACCTACCTAAGTCTTCCCTACACCGCCCTCAAATTAACTGAGCCACCCATCTTCCTCAATTATTCTTTCATGAGCCACCACAGCTGTGCAATGTTCCTTGCTCGACCATCAAAAATTTTATACCTACAACGCTTCGAGCCGCTATCCACCACCACATCTTCCATTATCACTACCTTCTGCAGCACCCAAAACCTACTATCAATCTTCCTCCACCCCGCCCTACCCTTCTTTTCTCTTTTCTCCTTCTCCTCCCCTCTCTTTCTTCTTCTCTTCATTTTGACCACCACCTATGCCCCCATGCGCCGTTGCTACTTACTGCGCCCCCACCCTCACTTTACTCCTCTCAGTTTAGGCTACCACCAACACCTCAACCTCCACCCTTATTCTCCATCTCTTCTTCTCAAACTTCAACTTTTTTCCTTTTTTATCCTCTTTTTTGGGCACCACTGCCACCACCGTGCACCACCACCAGTGCCACCCATCTCCGTCAACCCAAAGTGAAACCCTAAACCCTCTCAGCCCTTCTCCCCTATTTGTTTAAGCTTATTATATTTTATTTCAAGTTTTAACCCTTATTTGATTATTATTATTATTATTATTATTGGGCTTAATGTTAATGATATCATTTATTAGCAGGGTCGAGAGTATGTATAAATTATTTAAGTTATTAGTTTCAAATTATTAATATTATTAGTATTATTATAAGTTTTATTATGATTATTAATATTATTATTAATAATATTATCTATATAAAGGGGGTCATAGCCCTATTTTATTTAAATGGTATGCATACTTTTATTTTTATTATTAATATTATTATTTATACAACTAATAATAATAATAATATTATTATTATTATTATTATTATTATTATCATCATTATAAGTAATATGTGTTATTAATATTAGTTTTAATATTAAATGGTACCTTCACTATTTTAAGGTAGGGTCGAAAACCTTACCTTATATTATTTAAGCTTAAGTTACTATTATTATTATTATTATTATTATTATTATTATTATTATTATTATTATAATCATCGTCGTCGTCGTCGTCGTCGTCATCATCATTATTAGCATTATTTTAGAAGAGGGTAGAAGCTCTTATATCACCATCCGTTTTGAATTACATTAATATTATTATTAGTATTTTTAGTAGTATTTTGTATAGTTAGTATTAGTATAATATTGTTTTGTTAAAAACCTAGTCTTAGAATAAGTTAGTGAATAATAGTATTTTTAGTAGGAGGGAACCTAATTCTAGTTTTTTTCTTCATAAAGGTGAGACCGTTCAAAGCTCTAAAGAGGCATAGGAGCGTGCTCCAAGACTAGTGATGTTTTTAGGTAAGGAGTAACTAAGACCATTTGTGTATTATGTGTTTTATATGCCATACATGCCATATGATATGAAATTTTAATTTATTTTATGTGTATTTATATAGCTGTCATATATGCAGCATGATATGGAGTTAAGGTAGGTTCATGCATTAAATTGTGGCATGTGTATTATGTGTATGGGTTGTGTTATTATTGTGGTATGGTGTTGCCCATAAGACATGCATGATAGGTCTTGTAAAATAATGATGGTAAGTGTAATAATGTGGGAGTTGGGGTTTGCATGGAGTTGGGGTTTGCATGGAGTTAGGGTTTGCATGGAAGTTAGGGTTTACATAGGAGTTTGGGTTTGTATGGAAATTTAGGGTTTCACGTGTGGGTGTAAGTTTTTGCATAAAAAGTTCGCACATTTGCATGGGGAAAAAAAAGCATGCATGAATTACGTGTAGAAAGTTAATATGGGGTGTAAGGAAGGTATTAGAATAGTCGTATGGGGTTTTGAAAACATTAGATGGAAAATAGTACATAGGATATTATAAGGGTATGAAGGAGACTGAGTTAGGGTTTGTTATAGTTACCATGGTTTGGTGTGATTAACTAGGGTTGAAGGATGAGAATAGTAGAATTCAATCATGTATGTCTAGGTGAAAGCTTCTTAATAAGATACTTAAGACACTAATCATTTAAAGTGAAAGATTATTGAGCCAAGACTAGCTGATCCACCGGTTAGGAATAGTGGTTAGGATTTTTACCCTATACATGATCGATCCACCGGCAAATAATAGTGGTGTGGACCTAATGTCCCGCAAGTGACCAGCCCACCGGCAATAATAGGGGGGATCCCGAGCTCAATAAACACAAACCAAAATTTTCTAAGGCACTTAAAAGATACTAATTACTTACAGTGGAACACTATGTGAGCAGGAACCGAACCGATCCACAAGTAAGAAATAATGGTTAGGGTTTTACCCTATAAGTGACCGATCCATCAGCAAATAATAATGGTGTGGACATGTTGTCCCGCAAGTGACAGGCCCACCGGCTAAAATAGTGGGAGGTTCCTATACTTGCATGGATTTGATGAAAAGTATAGTGTGAATCGACTTCCGATAAGAGATTAATTAAATGATTAATCTAGAATATTTGGGCATTTATGTGTGGGCTTGAAAGTATATAAGCTATAAATTATCCTGCATGACCTTACATTTTATATGTGTGGGTTTGAATGTGTGTAAGTTGAATATTATTCTACTTGATTTTATGTGCTTTTGTGTTGGCCTTAATGCTCGGTTACCTTACTCAGTACATAGCATACTGATCACCCTTTTTATGGTTGTTGCTCATTCCCACGAGCAGAAGGCCAATCCGATATGTTGTAGGTAGGTAATGCCTTCTTTGATGCCATTGATGTCTATGGGAAATCAGGTGGGGCCGAGTGATGACTTGGGCTAGATCAAGTCCTTGGAGTGGCATGGCGGGTTTTTCCATTACGAGATTATTATTCCTTTTCTCTTTTAACTATGTTTAAAACTCTAGAAACAATTTTAATATTATAGCTATTTTTCTTCTCTCAAGAACTACCTCTCGTATTTTGGATCATGTAAAACTTATGCATACTCTGATTTCTGTATTTATGAAATTTGGATTATATAATGATGTGAGTATTTTTCTTAGCCTTAGCACTTGGTACTAGAATGGTAGAAGTGAACTGGTCTGGTACTAAGTGTGGCAGTAGCATCCCCAGAATTTACGGGTTTTAAATTTAAAGGTCTTGTTTTTTTAAAAAAGAATATATATATATATATATATATATATATATATATATATATATATATTGGGGTGTTACACCATGTGGGAGGCCAAAGAAAAAATCTAGGTGAAGTACCCGAATTTATTCTTTTAATGTGTATCTATGGTGTAACTCTTATTTTAAGGGGGTATTAGCCCCTTTTTCTTGTTAAATGTGATGTGTAACTTGTTATATATTATATGAAGTGTTTAGAATTTTTTTTTAGTAGGCTTTGTGGATGCAACGCAACCTCTTTTAAAAGGTTGTAATACCCCATACTTTGGAACTATAGGTTGGGTTTGATGGAATAAGGAATTTGGAAAATTTTGGAAAACTTGGATAAAGTGAGCTTTCATGACAAACTGATCCACAGGTGCATCATTTTAGCTAAGTTTTTTATTCAATTGAACCAATCAATTAGTTTAGGGAAACTAATTGCCTATTCTATTGAACATTCGTCTAGTTTAGCCAAACTAATCAACTGATTTGTCAAGCTGGGCACTTTGTAAAGCATAATTTTCTAAAGTAGTTCTTGCATCGATATAGGACTTTGGTAATTCAACTATGAGCTAGCCTTTTTGATCATTTATCTAGCTATAATTTCTGCCTCAAACAAATTTGAAGGCTTGATTTTGATAAATGAAGGGAAGACTCTTGTCTTCTTCTTCCTTTATCCTTTGCACAACTCAAGAATGAATGCTTTGAGTTTATACTATCACTGCAGAACTAGAAGATTGTCTTCCCACGTCGATCATCCATTTCCATTCTTACATACAATCTTTTCTGGATGATCTCAAGATGCATTCTCCAAAAATCACCATTTGAGCTCTAAGATGGAAGTAAACCTAGTCATGATAAATTCACCTATTTGGCACAAATTCAAATCGTAAAATTAGGGTTTTCAATACATTGCATATCCTAACTCATTTCTTAACCAATTCATTGGCTATAAATAACTCTAATCATTTCTTTTTCTTACTTTTCTTTTAGCCCTTGAAATACCTGAATTTCTCAACCTCTTGTACAAATTCTTCCCCACTTTGTGCTTTCATTCTAATTTAATTCACACTTTTGATCATTTCTCTAGCTCGGTGTTATTTTATTCTTAAGCAAGAAAAAGTTAAATTTAAGAAGAATATGAGTTTTCTTTCAACTAACTCTTCCTCCCTTTTTCTCTTAGAGGTGGTAAGTATGATTTCTTCCTTAATTTTAGTTTCTTGATTCGTAAAGGTTATTTAATGATTTATGAATTTCAACCTATTTTTTTATAAGATTTTGGAAGTTGAAATATTTTAACTTTGAGTTTTCCTCTTTCGTGGAAAAATTTGATAAGCTTTCAGTAAGCTTTTTTTTTAATGTGGTATGAATAAGCATGTGATTTAGTGTACTGAATAAAATGTAAATATTTATATGCCTGCATGAGAGTTTGGCATTTTAATGATGCATGCTAGAATATTTAAGATTTTTGTGAAAAGGGGGCTTGATCTATTAGAAATAGGATCAATTGCTTGTAAATAAAGCATGATTTCATTTATGAGTATGTTAAATCTTGTTACTATGCCATGGAATGTTATGGTTTGGATGTGGTAAGATTTTATAGTTTAAATCGTGTGAAAATGCTTGTTATGTGCTATATGGAAGAAAATCGATCTACTAGTTAGACCAAATCAATTGACTAGTTGTCCCAAATAGATTGAGCAGATTACATATGGCAACTTTGGATGCTCACTACTTAAACTCGTCAACCGGTTTATTAGAATCAAGCATTTGGTTGTATAGTAGTTAACTAGTCTCACCATACAAATTGATTGGTTTGAGGGAACTCTGTGGTTTAGCAAAGACAAATCAATCAACCGACTTGGCTAGAGTGTGTTATTTTTGTTCTTTAAAACTTGATATGCTTTGAGACTATGCGCAATGGTATAATATAATTCTTTAATGATGAGAATAAACATCTTGGCATGAATAAAATAACCTATTGGATGGATCAAATGGTTAATAATTAAAGGTATTCTCACTAAGTGTTTAGAAGGTCTCAATAGAAAATTGGAATGAGTATGTTAAAAGTTCAAAAGGATGATGCAATCCAAATTCTTAGCCTAAATGGATTATCTTGATGGGTTAAATGAGTCTTGGTTAAGCACTAATGGAAATCCAACCATATCATTAGAGGAAAATAATGGTTAAGATGGAATGATTCTATGGTTATATTACATGGATGTTATGTGGGCCTTGTGTGATAACATAATTGTAACACTCCTAAATTTTTAGAATAAAAAACGTTATTTTGAAAATAATGCATAAGCATTATAAAAGCAAAAATAGGGGACTTTACCGTGATATCAACAATAAAAGATGTGTGATCATCACCTAATCCATACCTAATGCAAGATAAAATGGAATGAAGTATGAAGAATGCATGCTCAACTATTAATACAACAATACTAATAACACCAACGAAAATAATAATATAAAGAAAGATGAGTATACAAGAACCAAATACCAGAACCAAAGCCAAGAGTTTAAATAATTGGGAAGAACTAAAAACATCCCAATGCAATAGGCAAACCCATTAGCCTAACTCTTAACTAAATAGGATGGTAACTCTCAAACCCCAAGTAATGGCTAAATAATGGTCCACGACATCATCCTCATCATAATCTATATGATAATTACATCCCTGCAAATTGTCCTCTATTATCTAGACCAGAAGCTAAATCATCATAGTGACCACACAAATGTAGCATCAGTATGGTGAAGTACTAGTCAAACAAACTGCCAAAAATGTGGTAAGGGTGCATGCTGCACATTAAGGTCATACAATAACATGGTAGTTAGAAAGAGAGTACATAATAGCATGGATGACATATATATATCATGGTGAGGCCTTTGGATACACATTTCTATACATGCACGAGTCTCTATAATGAATCATATAAAAGTAAATCACATAATATCAATATTCAATTATGGGACTAGCATTGGATTGTCTCTCCCACCACCACATTGCACTAGTGCCAAGGAGTTTTTCTCTAGGATCTTCCTCATCCATCACACTTGGTCGCCTAGATGAGGGGGAATACGCTAAATTTTTGGTCTAGCTCACTCGAAGTACATTACCATGAAATCAAATAGCTATCTATATTCCAATACTAGGACGAACACCAAATTAGGTTTTTCAAGGGTGTGTCAAACTCAACTAAACAAGGTACCATGATATTATCTTTTTGATTCATATTAAATTTAAGTTAAACATGGTTCGAATTATGATCAAAATATTATAATTATATAGAACCATTAATATAGAATACCTAAAGGAAGGACATTAAATAACAAGTAAATATGGCAAAAATCAGGCAGACTAATAGAACGGTGCCTAGGACATGTCGACTAGTTGTGTCATTCCAGACTAGAATAGAAAATAAAACCAATGGATCATTTAACTAGTAGGTTCTACCAGTTAACTATTCATGGAAGACCAATCAATTGATTTAACCAAATCGGTTGATGGTTCTAAGTAGAGACTAAGCTACTCTGATCACAAGGCAACCATTTGATGGGTTTGAAAAACCAATCAACTGCTCATAGGATCCAATCAACTGGATCATCAAACCAATGAAATGTTCATGACACTAGCCAATCAAAATTTTTGAAACTAAGTAACTATCAGGCAACCATTCAATCAGTTCAACAAACAATTGACTGATTTGAGTAAAATATCACCTAGACCTACGATCCACTTAGTAGAATTTTACCAAATTTTACCATAGTAATCCTAAAATGCTTATATGTTATAAAATTCATAAAATACATACTCCTCATATGAATTCATATGAAAAAATCATAAGGATTAATACTCAATAAGATCATACTTAAAGTTCACCAACTCATACATAATATTAAAAAATACTCAAACATGCTCCAAAACTTCATAAATTGAAATATATAAACATGCTCAAAAGTAAGAACTCAAAATATTACATAAACATCATAGAACATGCCAAGCACTCAAAACCACATCAAACAACACAAGACTTTATTTATATTCAAGATAAGAATGCCTTATTATAAAGAAAATTTTCTAGCACAAAGCTCCTACTTGATGGCTAGCTAGTGAGAGAATCAAAAGCCAAAACTAAAAAAAACTCCTTTCCAAAACTTTATTATAAGAAGAACAAGAACAAGAAGACAACTCAACCTTTTCTCAAGATCAAAACTCAAAGGAAAATGAAGCTATAATCTTCAACCTTTCTCAACCATAATCCTTCCTTTCTTATGAGAAAAAGGGAGAAATAAAGCCAAGGTCATAGGAAGAAAAGAAAGACAAGGTCCAAACAAAGAAAGAATAAAACAAGAGTAAGATTATGTTTTCTAAAATGAGAGGAAAATGGAAGAAATAATGGAGAATACTCAACACTTAGCAAATTTCACTAAGGGAGAGGAAGAAGAGAGCAAGAAAAACATGAAAGAAATTAAAATAAATTAGGAATAAAGTGCATAGGAGATAGAGTTTGTCAAAATCCATAAGAGAGAGATAGAGAGAATATTGATATAGTTAGTGTGAGAAACCAAGGTGTACAAGAAGGTATAATGGAGTGAGGGAGGTAGAGTTTAGTCAAGGTGGGAATAATTGTAGAAAGTTGGTAAGTTAGGAAGGATGTGTAAGAAGCCAAACATGCATCACAGTTACCAGATTAGAGGGAGGAAAGTGAGAGAGAAAAGAAAAGGTGATATATGTCTTAAAAAGTGCTTTTAGAGAAATTTTAACTAAATAAAATCATAAAATGATTCGAATAATGTAAAAATAATACCAAAGAACCAAAATATACTCATTAACACAAAAATAATCTAATTTGAAGTTTTTATAAGAATTAGAAAGAGATTTTATTCAAAATCATCAAATAACCAGTAGATTGATTTTAGCAAACTAGTCAACTAATTAGTCGAGTATAAAATTTTCAATCTATAAGAAACTAATCGATTGGTTAAGTAAACCAGTCAATTGATACGCCTTAAATTTAAATTTGTATTTAAATTTTAAGCCCTTTTCAAAACTAAAACTAATTTATTTTATATCAATAAAAATTTTGATACATTTTGAAGGATGTGGGTCTGGGTTACCCAATCCTTAATTATCTATGGAGGACTAGTCTACCTTTAGGAATTTATTTGTGACTGTGGGCTTTGCTTCAGGTAGGATCCAAGTAGATCCTAGTACCTTAACTACTCTTAACAATGATGATATACTAGGAGTATTGATACTAAAGGGTCTATCACCAATGTGGTATTTGGCATTAGCCGGACTTTATGTCCATTGGTGATTACTTAGCTTAGATCAAACTTTATTTCCTCTACTTTAGATAAGCTTCCATGGTACAACTCAATCATCTTTTAGTCTAAGTGAATATTGTTATATTTTCCAAGGTTATTGTAATACATGTGTTGCATTACTACGTATGTTGAGCCATTAATTGTCCAATTTCATGCATGGCATGAAGTTCTAATGCATTATATGATCATGATAATGCATGTACGTCTAAGTGTGATATGTAAGTGTGTTATTGTATTCATCATGACCTTTCATTGTTGCTTTTGGAATTGCATGCATATGACTCCCGTTAAAGAGGTAACTTATCTTAATTAGTACATAGTATATTGATGCCATTTTGTTCGATCACTTGCTCAATCATATGAGTAGAATTTTATTAAGGGAAGGTCATACTAGTATTATATTATAAGCCAACAGATAAATGACTACCACAAATTCCATTTGGATACTTTTCACTACCCCGCTAACTGACCATCAAAATGAAATCCACCATTCCCTTTGATTTTATAATGTTTCCCGTGAATCCCACTAATGGTGTGGTTTTATTTACCAAGCATTTTTGTGACAATTTTAATTGCTTTTAATCATCTTCAAATATGAAATCCACATAATTTTCTAAGTCTATAAGGACCCTTTTCAGTACCCAATTATCAACTTGTACATTGATTACCAATGGATCATTATGACATTTAGTCATACTCAACCCTTAATACTTTACTATGAAGCTAACTTCCATATTAGTTTGATGCAAGAGCATCTCAATCTCACTCTTCTGATATGTTTATAAGATCAATCCATCAAAGATATCTAGTGTACAAGATAATGAAATTATAAGGATTACAAAGTTGTATGGAAGACAAGGTTGAAAAATACAAAGCTTTTTTACATATGATTATTCAATATATTACATTCTTTAGGTTTTGTGTAGCTTTGTTATTTTATTGTATACTTTATAATGTTTGTAATATGTCATTGTAATCACAATATATGTAATATAGGAGTGCATATAGTTGATCTTTATTAACTAGGCCAGTTATATGGGCTTGGTTAATAAAGAGTAAACTAGGCCTTCATGCTTGTGTGTGTGTGTGTGTTTGTGTGTATAGGGTGTCTGTACATTCATAATGGACAACAATCACTGAATAAGAATCGACATTTGAGAGCTACCCTTCGAGCCTTTTTTCTCTACTTCATCAAGTGATAGTTTTCTTGAGAAATTGAACATTGTTCTCTAGGGAAAACTAAGTGATTTTCTCTATTGAATTGATTTGATCTTAGATTAGATCAATATCAACATATCAAAGTGCAATGAGATCATCAACATCAATCAACATTTCCATCTTCTTGGAGCCAATTTTTCCACCCAAGTCATGCAACACCCCCAAAATTCACTATTGAAAAATTTCGTTTTATTAAAAGATAATCGTGGAAGTAGATTAATAAAATGTGAATTTTGGGAAGTATTACCGCCACACTTAGTACCAGACCGGTTCACTCATACCGTTCCAGTACCAACTGCTAAGGCTAAGAAAAGTAAATACATTCTGAAAGAAATTCAACACACATAAATCAGAGTAGCGCATCAAATCATTTACAGGAATAAAATCCACCAATGGTGGTTACTTTAACAACATTAACATTTAAAACCAAGAATTTAAATGAGAAAGAGAAAAAGTCTAACGATACCGGATAATTCCTTACTCTCTTTCCCGTAGCCCACTTGAGCAGCACCAGAAAATACCTGCAAGGGCACTGCCCATTGAATAGGTAGGGGCCCCATAAAGGGAATCCCTTCAATACTACGGTACTGAGTAACCCTTTAATACCACACTTAAAGACAGGCCTGCATACGGCACATAATGCAAGTTACACACATAAATAATGAGAGGTGCACACATAACAATAACATGCACAATAGTTCATCAATCACGATCGATACTTTGGGCCTTAATCCATGTCATAGTGTAAGATCAATACATTCGGGCCTTAAGCCATTATTCCGTCATCATTCCATCAATCTCATATTTTATATCCATGTGAGTACGAGAACCCCACTATTATAGCCGGTGGACCGGAAGTAAACACACAGGGCAGAATGCCTCTGACCACTATTATTGCCGGTGGACCGGTCTGGCCCTGACTCACATGGTGTTCCACTATAAGTGATTAGTATTTTTCCATAATTTTATCCACATACAATACTGGTTTTATTGAGCTCGGGACCCCCACTATTTTAGCTGGTGGACCGGAATATATATAAAATCATCATCCAGGGCACAACGCTCTTGGCCATTATTATAACCAGTGGACCGGTACTCATAATCACATACCAAGGCAACACGCTCCTGGACCACTATTATATCTGGTGGACCGGTACTCATAATCACATACCAGGGCAACACGCTCCTGGACCACTATTATATCCGGTGGACCGGTACTCATAATCACATACCAGGGCAACACGCTCCTGGACCACTATTATATCCGGTGGACCGGTACTCAATATCACATACCAGGGCAACACGCTCCTGGACCACTATTATAACCGATGGACCGGTACTCAATATCATAATCATCTAGGCCCGGCTCATTAATATTCCACTTTCAATAATAGTATCTTTCCTTTTCTTTAATCAGCACATCAATCATATTTATTTGCCTCGAATGGGAGATCGATAACCCGGGACACAAAGGTACACCGGTCGTACCGGTGCATACCAGCTACTCAGTACCCTTCAACCATGAACCCAAGGACGCAAAGGTACCCTGGTCGTACTGGTGCATAAAGCTAACTTAGTACCCTACCGACAAGGACACCTAATCCATAAGTATGTATACCCCCTAACTAGGTCCGTAGAGCTAGAAAGAGTAAGATATAGGGCCCGGATGGGGCACAAAGGCACACCAGCAAATACCAGAATAATCGTGGACTAAACCACGTCCTTAGGGTAGCGACCCCTAAGGAGTCACCATTCCCGATCTCGAGGTCTTTCACTTTAAGTAATAGTGTCTTAATTAAGGTGATCACGAAAAGCACGATAATCCGATACTTATTCACTTTCAATCGTTCTGATATCATTAATCGTTTCTTATTGAGATGATTATCCAGGATATCAAAGAGAAACCATTAAAGCCATACTAATTATCAAATACTCTTACTTGGCTAATCAGCATTATTTGAATCATATTATAATGCTCCACAATCTCAAAGACATGTTAGGTACAAATTACTCATTTGCCCTTTACTTATGTAATTGTTAAGTATCAATTCCTTACTTGATAAATTACCATATTACCCTTAAGGTTGCATAATTACCAAATTTCCCCTTGTCCACTTTAGATTACCAAATTGTCTCTTACACTTTTTAAATCACCATTCACTCCTCATAATTGCTACACTTATCATATTTCCCCATTTGGGTGGTTAGATTACCAAATCGCCCTTCTCCTTTGTTATAATTACTAAATTGCCCTTGAGTTGGATAAATTACTAAATTACCTTCCTTCATTATCATGATTACTATTTTGCCTATTTAATTGGTTAAATAATTATCACTTTACCCTTTAATCGACTAAATTACCAAATTGCCCCTTCAGTTGGATAAATTACCAAACTGCCCTTCTCCTTTATCATAATTACCGTTTTACCCCTCTCAATTATTTTAATTGCCATTTTACCCTCTTTAATTATCATAAATCCCAAATTACTCTTCTTCATAATTACAAATATTAATTTACCCTTCTTCATAATCATAATTACTATATTACCCTTCTCCATTATTAAAATTACCATAATGCCCTTTAATTGGTTAATTTACCAAATTACCCTTCTATAGCATCATACTTATCCAATTGCCCTTCTACAATCATAATTTAATTACTAAATTATCTTTCGTCGTTATCATAATTACCAAGTTACCCCTATTCCCAAGTTTACCATAATTATCCTCTTAACTTCAAAATTACCCTTTTACCCCTTACTTTCAAATTACCATAATATCTTTTATTTACAGAATTACCACAATACCCTTTTATTTATAAAATTACCATAACACTCCTTTTACTTTACAAATTACTATTTTACCCTTTCACATCCAAAATTACCACCTTTATCTTTCCTTACATAATTACCACTTTGCCCTTCTTTTCCAAATTACCATATTACCCCTTACTTATAAATTACCACTTCACCATTCACTTATAAAATTTACCATATTACCCTTTACTTATGAAATTTCGATTTTGCCCCTCTACCTCCAAAATTACCATAATGCCCTTTTACATCCAAAATTACTATTTTACCCCTACTTCCAAAATTACCATTTTACCCTTCTTTCTCACAACTTACAATTTTATCCTTTACTTATAAATTATCATTTAACCCCTTTATTTACCATTTTTATGAATTTACTAACACTACATAAAATAATGATATTAATACTTCATTTTTATCATCTAAGTCCACCAACTTGTCATTTTTCAACATAATACTCATTAGCAACTAAATACATTGATTCACGTACCTCATAAGTATAATTACTAAAATACCCTTAAACAATAACATCATTCATGCATTAGCAACATGATACATCATAAACAAGTATTTAAAATTTCCATCCATAATCAAACTCCTTCCTTAATTAACATACCTACATATGGCACAAAAATTATCATGCTTTTTCTTTTTATCGAACAATATAAGAAACCATATACATATCATGGTAAGCATACAAAGCATGCATAAAATCATACTAAACCCTTAATGTGCTAGTATACGTTTTCCATATATTTAAGGGAGGATTAACAGTTACCTTAATCCCGCAAAATATCAAATCTTACCAAGCATAATTAGCAACTCAACACCTAAAAATAATATCCATCATTATTGTTAGAAATAAGAAGTTAAAAAGGATAAAACTTTTATAAAACAAATTTATTTAATAATAATACACTTTAATTAAATATGGATATACCTCAAAAATTTTCCAAACAAATTCCAAATTAAGGGGGAGCTCACGCTGCATGGGCAGCGTGAGTTTCATGCAAAAACCATGGGGGAAAAAGGCTCAAAGAGGGTGAAGGGAGCAAAATCCATTATTTTTGGGTTAGGGTATTTAGGCTAGAAAAGAAGGTGGTTGGGGAGGTTTCAAGGCAGGGGAATGGTGCAGAAGTGAAGAGGGGTTGTAGGTGGAGGCTAAGGGTGGTTTCACGGCGGCTCAAGGCGGCGGAGAGGCGGCGAAGTTGGCTGCCAAGATGGGTCGAGGGAAAGGGGTTGTGAAGGAAGGAAAAGGAGAGGGAAAAATGGAGGGGTGCAAGAGTTGGTTTCGACCAACTAAGGCATGGCAGTTGTAGAGGGGGTTGTAGGGTGTCGAACAGTGGGTTAGTTGGCGGCAGAGGTGGCCGGAAGGCGGCAGAATCGGCGGTTGCAGGTGGCTCGGCGGTAAGGGGGAAAAACTGGGGAGAAAAGAAAAGGGGTCGAGAAGGGAGGGAGTATAGGGCTCGAGGGGTGGCGTGGTGGTGCAGGGTGGTAGTAGGCAGTGGCAGAAGGCGGCGCAGGGGCTGGGATTGGTGGTTCGAGTGGCGGAGAGCGGCAAAAAAAAGAAAAACGGGGAGCGAATGGGAGGACGAGAAAAGAGAGAGGAGGGAGCTCGGGAAGGGGATGATACGCTCGAAAAATGTGGTAATGAAGGGCTGGTGGGATGGAGAAAAAGAAGAGGGAGAAGAGAGGGGGCAGGGCTGGCCGCCGATCGTGCTGCAGGTGGCAGGTGGTGGTCGGGTGGTAGGGGAAGAGAGGGGAGAAGAAGGAAAGGGAGAGGGGTATGCGGGGTGTGGTCCAAGGGCTGGTTTGGCTCAAAAAAGAAAGGAAAATGATGGGGGAAGAGAGAGAGGGAGAGGGAGGTAGGTGGCGATGGCAGGAGGCCGCAGTTGCAGGCTGGCATGGCGACGGGAGCAGGTCGGTCGTGGGAGAAGGAAGAAAGGAGAAGAAGAAAGGGATGGCGGGCGGCTGGACCGGCGCAGGAAAGGAGAGAGTCGGCTGGTCCAGGGAGAAAAAATAAAGGGGCGTTTGGGCTGGAGGTCGGGCGTGCGCGAAGGAGAAGGGGGACGGGAGAGACGGGCCGAAGGCCCAATGCGCAGGGAGAAGGGAGAGCAGGCCGGGCGGGCGGCCCAAGGGGGAGAAAAGGAAAAGAGAAGAAAGAAGAAAAGGAGAAAAGGAGAAAAGTAGAAGGAAAAGAAAAAGGAAAAATGGGAAAATAAGGGGAAATAAATTAAATCAATTTATAAAATCATAAAAACGTAATATTCTTGATAAATTATTTAATTTAATAATTTAATTTATTATAATCTAAAATATTAATTTAAAAAGGATAAAGTGGGTAAAATATTAGTTTGGAAAATTATTTAAATAAAACAGTATGATAAATGGTAAAATATTTATTTTTAATTTATTAAGTACTCTTATCCAATTTTACATACTCCAAAATCCATAAAATAATTAAAATAAATAATTTTACAAGAAAATTTTATTTCAAATAAAGTCATTTATTAAAATATATGTTTTCAAAATTTTTGGGGTATTACACATACAACGGGATGGGCTGATAATTTGGGTCGCAGAAATAAGTCGACCAGCCCAAATAACACACAATAGAAATGCCCCCAAATACAAGGTAAATTTGAGACATAATTCCCATCAGCTAAATAACTTTAGCTAATCATGGCTATGAAGGATTGATTAATCTACAATCCAGCTAGTCCATAATTAAGGACTAGGTGGCGGATTATACAACCGACCTAATTTCCATTAGCCAATTCGACCGGCGAATGCATCATATGGGATTACAATTAATTAAAAAAAATTACATAATCTGCACACTCCAGATACATAATCTGCACACCCCAGCAGCTGCATCCAAAGATCCACAAATTCCATATGTTGCATTATACTCCTATTTATCCACCAAATAAGACAAACAATTGTAAGTAAATAATTCATAGCAATTATTAAAATTAATTAAGTATAAATTTTTAAGATTCATATCATTCCCCTCTTCTTGGAAATGTTTCACCTCTGAAACCTGAATAAGTCCCAAAAATGGACTAAGATCAGCTACATTAAAAGTGTTGCTCACATTTCCAAATTTAACAGGTAAATCAATTTTATAAGCATTATCATTAATTTTCTCTAACACAGTAAATGGTCCATCCCCTCTAGAATCCAATTTTGACTTTCTAAAATTTGGAAATCTCTCCTTCCTAAGGTGTACCCAAACTAAGTCTCCAGGTTTAAAAATCATTCTTCTCCTTCTTTTATTAGCATGTTCAGCCATCTGTTGCACTTTTTTATTGATCTGTTGACTTATAGATTCATGTAACCTTTTCATATTATCAGCTCTAGATTCAGCATCAAAATTTTGCATTTCAACATGAGGTAAATGAATTAAATCTAAAAGAGTTAAAGGATTAAAACCATACACAATCTCAAATGAAGTTTTATTAGTTGTAGAATGCAAAGTCCTATTATAAGCAAATTCCACCTGAGGTAAAACATATTCCCATTGTTTAAGATTCTTTCCAAGGACGACCCTTAACATGTTTTCTAATGTTCTATTTACTACCTCAGCTTGTCCATCAGTTTGTGGGTGACAAGTTGTAGAAAACAATAACTTAGTCCCTAATTTTCCCCACAAAACTTTCCAGAAATGACTTAAAAACTTAACATCTCTATTTGAAACTATAGTCTTAGGAATGCCATGTAATTTAACCACATTAGAAACAAATAATTCAGCCACAGCCACAGCATCATTTGTTTTATTACAAGGTATAAAATGAGCCATTTTACTGAACCTATCTACTACAACCATTATTGAATCCTTAGCTCTATTAGTCATAGGTAATCCTAAAATAAAATCCAAAGATACATCAACCCAAGGGTGGTTATTAATATTAATTTAGAACTATTTTCTTCTTATTTTAAATAAAATAATTTATTTAATTAATTTTTAAAATAAAATCCTTAATTAGCTAAAATACCCAAATTTATCCTAATTAAAATACTTATAAATTTCTTCTTGATTTGCCCTAATTAATTTCCTTTTATTTTAATAAAAAATAATTTATTTAATTAATTTTTCTAATAAAATATTATTTAACTATAATTTATAAAATTAAATTTTCGTGACATATCAAAGGGCTTCATTGACTAAGGGTCAGAGTGCCTTTTTATTTTTTCTAGACTATTACTTGTTCTCTTTTTTTACATTACGTACCTCAATTCACCAATCCTTTTATATTTCTCTTTTTAATTATCTTTTATTTTATGTTTTTGCTATCATTTTTTATTAATATATTAAAGCATATATGATTAAATATTTTTAAAATGAGTATAGGTCATGTTTGGTAAACTTTATAATTTTTTCATTATCTAATAATATATATTTTAGATAATTTATTATTATTATTATTATTATTATTATTATTTTGAGATCATTATAATCACATTGTAAAATCTATTTACACCTTATTATTACTTATTCCATTTCATAATGTATGCTACTTTTTGCTTGGACACATATTTTAAGAAATAATAAATTTGAAGATTTAATTTGTCTAAGATAACTAATATATCATTACATAAATGTACATTGAAAACCTAATTATTAATTAATAAAAAAGAAAGTAGAATATATTGTAAGAAATATAGTATTTAATTTATATGAAATTTTGTAATATGACTTATCTTCTAACAAACAGAATTTTAATAATATATAATAGTTATCTTTAATAATAATTTTTAATAATTATCTTACATAATTGAACAAAAAAAAACTAAACTTTCAATTAACGGAATCCTAGATCTTGATTCATTGCGGTGTTATTTAAAAGTACTCGTTTTTTTTTTTTCTTTCTTAAATTGAAATTGTTTTGTACGCGTTGCTTGTATAAATAGTTATCTTAAATAATAATTTTTAATCATTCCCACCTTCTCTCCTGCCTGCCAAAGGGAGCAGGAACAGGCAAACAGGCGAGCAAGGACAAACTGAGCCCAGAAGCCCTAGTCGATTATGTCGAAGTCCATGAAACTTTGGCAAATCTGATTTCTTGTGTTTGTGGGATACGAAAAGGTTACGCAGTAATTATATCTTTACAAAATGATGGAGGGAATTCAGAAAGCTTTCCAAAATATATCCGAAGCTGTTAAATTTGAAGCTCCACGGTCATTACACACCCGGATGTCGCCGAACACCGTATCTGCCATGAATCCCGAAGTTTTGGTCACCAGGCCTCCCAGGTACTTGATTATGTGGTTTATTTTGCACATTTTTCTACTTGAATCGGTGGAATGTTACTGCTAGGTTACCATCGTACCCTTTTCTCTTCCGCTTCTTTTATTGATCACGGTATAAGATGAATAGTGGCTTTGCTTTAGTTCTTCCGCAATATATTGGAAGCTGTTAGATTGCAGAGATGAGGTATGCCTGGTTACCCATGAGAGGGAAAAAAATGTTTATTTGACGACGTGTTGACAGATAACTTGCTGAACTGCAAGCCTAAGATATAGCTGTTGTTATTTGATTAAGTCTTTAGCTGTAAGTGTTATCCTTTATTTGTTCCTATCTTCTCGTAACCAATTCCCGATATTATGTAAACTTGTGTAACTACTCACAGTATATAAGTAAAGGCAATGTGATGGGCTGAGGAGTGATTGATCTTCAACAA
Organism: Tamarix austromongolica; assembly: GCA_039764185.1. Taxonomy (NCBI): domain Eukaryota; kingdom Viridiplantae; phylum Streptophyta; class Magnoliopsida; order Caryophyllales; family Tamaricaceae; genus Tamarix; species Tamarix austromongolica. Next base: position 3,507,877 of record CM077808.1, on the reverse strand, counting down.
TTTTTATTCATTTTCTTAAGTTGGTATCAAAGCCTTATTATTCGATCCCTTCACCATGTCATCTAACAATGTTGACTCTTCAACAAACTTAATTTCTTTTCTGGGAACATCGTCTTCCAACTTTGCCATGCCAAAAATACAAATTCTTCTTGATCTCGATAATCACGACTCCTGGCAACAAATCATCAAACAAGCTCATCCAACCAGCATCCTCATCCATTCTTGAGTCCTTAGCCTCTCTGTTTCCCTCCTCTACATCATCTCCATCCACTGTTGATTCCTTATCTACTACTTCAGACTCATTCTCTTCCTCGTCTTCTAGTGACTCGCTGCGCTTAGAGTCGGTCGGCCATACCTCCTCTGTCCATTCCGGGTCTGATACATCTCCCCATTCCTCAAGCAAGTCCACCAGTGTCCCTTCTTCCTTGTCTATCTAGTCTGTCACGGAGCCCATAACAGTAGAGACGACCTTACAACCTGAGCTTTCGCTGCAGCAACCGACCATTCCCTCTTACTATCGCCCTTCAGATACTACATTTCATTCCATGGCCACCCGTGCTCGTACAAACTCTCTCAAACCCAAGTCTGCTCATATCACCACAAGATACCCTTTATTAGCTTCTATTTCTCGTGCTCTTACTCTTGAGCCCAAGAGTTACAATCAAGCGGCTAAAAGTTGTGAATGGCACGCCGCAATGGAGGTGGAATATTCAGCTTTAATGAAAACAAACACGTGGACTCTTCAACCCAAACCTCCAAATGCCAATATTGTTGGTTGCAAATGGGTTTACCGAATAAAAAGACGTCCTAATGGTGAAATTGATCGTTACAAAGCACGCTTAGTGGCAAAGGGATTCAGTCAACAAGAGGGTGTGGATTTTTTTGATACATTTAGCCCTGTAGTTAAGCCTACAACTATTCGGCTTATTTTATCTATTGCCTTGTCTAAAGGATGGTGTTTGAAGCAGTTGGATGTTAATAATGCCTTTCTAAATGGGGATCTTCAAGAAACTGTCTATATGTCCCAACCACCAGGATTTGTTGATCCTGCAAAGCTCAATTATGTTTGCAAATTGAATAAGGCTCTATATGGCCTTAAACAAGCGCCGCGAGCATGGTTTCTCAAGCTAAAACAGTTTCTTGTTCAATCAGGTTTTAAAGCATGTTATGCTGATTGTTCATTTTTTGTTCGTCGGCAAGGTTCCTCCATTACATATCTATTGGTTTATGTTGATGATATTATTGTCACTAGTTCAGACACAAGGTACATTTCTTGCTTTGTCAACGAATTAAATGCCCAGTTTGCTCTCAAGGATCTTGGCCCCTTGTCTTTCTTTCTTGGTATAGAGGTTCACCAACAACAATCTCATATATATTTGACACAATGTAAGTATATTTCTGATCTCTTACATTGCTGTCACATGGAGGGTTGCAAGCCGGCTCCCACACCTGCTGAAGTTGGTGGTTCACTCACTTTCTCGGGTGAACCTTGTCCTGATCCATCCCTTTACCAAAGTGTTGTTGGGGCTCTCCAATATGCTACTATCACTCATCCTGAAATCACTTATGCTGTAAACTGTGTGTGCCAGTTCATGCACAACCCCACTATTGATCATTGGAAGGCAGCAAAACGCATACTACGATATTTGAAAGGGGTACTTTATCATGGTATTGTTCTCCGGTCTTCCCCCGCTACTAATATTGTTGCCTATGTTGATGCTGGTTGGGCAGCTGATGTTTGTGATAGACGGTCGCAACAGGGGTTTGCTATTTACTTTGGTGGGAATCTAGTCAGTTGGTCCTCTCGTAAACAGACTGTTGTTGCACGTTCTAGCACCGAGGCAGAATACAGGGCCTTGTCTTTCACTGCTACTGAACTAGCTTGGCTACAACAACTTCTTCTGGAGTTGGGTTTTACTTCTGTTCAATCACCTCTAATGTTGTGCGATAATCTCAGTGCTATTTTTCTGTCAGCCAATCTTGTTGTCCATCGTCGTTCCAAGCACTTTGAAGTTGATCAACACTATATACGTGAACGTGTGGAGCGAAATCAACTTCAAATTCGCCATATTTCCACCCATGATCAAACTGCAGATATTTTCACAAAAGCATTAAGTTCAGCCCGGTTTGCGTTTCTTCGTGCCAAGCTCAATGTCTGTCCTCTCCCATTGAGCTTGCGGGGGGGATGTTGACAGATAACTTGCTGAACTGCAAGCCTAAGATATAGCTGTTGTTATTTGACTAAGTCTTTAGCTGTAAGTGCTATCCTTTATTTGTTCCTATCTTCTCGTAACCAATTCCCGATATTATGTAAACCTGTGTAACTACTCACAATATATAAGTAAAGGCAATGTGATGGGCTGAGGAGTGATTGATCTTCAACATTTTTTATTCATTTTCTTAAGTCGACGAATACGTTTAGGATGGCTAACGAAGTTTTGTCGAGTTGCATTTGCCTTTGGAAATCGGTATAGGGTATGTGAAACATAGCATGATCAAAGTAAATCTCAAAAGGGGGAATAAATCTTTTTGGATCCATTAGAAAGACCTAAAGCATGATTGACCAACAAATCTGCAATAAAGAAAGCCTTTCAAAATCCCTCTTGTTCGGTAATATAAACTGTCGAGTCCTGTATTGGGAGGTCCTTGAAAGTGTTGTTAAGGAGTGTGTAACTGAGAGACGTAAATAAAGGATAAGGGCAAAGTGAATTTTTATTATTGTATGGTGGGATCTTTGGGGGAGGCCGAGAGTATATAGTTGCCAAGAGTATGAGGGCATAAGCAAGCAATAAACTGTGGTTGTGATTTCGGTGTCGCGGTATGGAGGCGTTGCAAATAATATTTTATATGTCACGGCTGCCAAGGTGATTTTTTTAATTTTTTCACAACAAATATTAGCAAACCATTGTGTATTGCCAATTTTATGCAGCAGCTAACATAAAATTCGATAAATATCAGCCTTTATTGCGAATTGAGACCTATATTTAATTGTATGGGCACAAGAGCTTACAGTGTGATAGGGATATATTACAAGAGAGCAATTATGAAAGGGGAAATGAATGGAGGTCCCTTTGAGCGGCGGACGGAGTACTTGTTTATGGAAAATTGGGGGGGGGGATGCAAAAGGGTTGAAGGTCTGAATGACCGGTCGTGGGTCTTGAACAACCTAGTCCGGCTATGGTTATTAGTGAAACCTTGGTAAGCCACAAATGAGCCGAGAGGATGAGCTATAGACGCTGTCTCTGCAAGGTTGAGTGGCCAAGAGAAAAGTGTTAGTGAAACCTTCTCCACTGAGAAGTGTTAGGCTAGTGTAGTTGAAGTGGGCGGATGGTAAGATTTTTGAGTGTCGAGGAGATCTGCCAAGTGCCATTGCGTATGTGGAGGCAAGTCTAGGCAGTTTGGCCCCAATCGATGTAGGCTTTTCTATCTTGATTGGCAAAGGTCATATAAGAAGATTTTTAGAAATTTTAGAATCTCGCATTTACATACCCAATAAAGCTTGTTGCCATTCAGTTGTTATAACGGTTGCTCTCTTGATTTGCCATGACCAACCCCTTGTTTTTGGTGTAATTGAATTATTATCTCCATTCACAACTAAGTGTACAAAAATTAGGAAAGGAATTCAAATGATTACGATTATGTTTGATACTACTTACAAAAAGTGATTATATTATGTAATCACTACTCTTTCAAAGTTTTTAGGATAAAAACTTTCCAAAAAAGTGATCGGAAAATTGCTCTTTGTAAGTGATACCAAACAAGGGGTAAATTATTTCTATTTAATGCACCATTAATAATGATAATAGTAATTAATGTAATTAAGACTAAATGATGAAGTAGGTGCCTTCATTTTAACTTTACCTTATAAATGTAAAATGATACCTCTTTGTTAATAAAATTTAATTGCTAAAACTACACTTATTTATAAATTGAGGGAGTAATTGTTTTGTCCATTGTTCCCTTGTTTGGAAACCTTCTTATATATGAGTGGTATGAGATGAGGTTCTCTTTGTTGAGCCTTAGTTATATCTAAAATTTTGACCTTAGTTTATTCCTTCTTCAACTCTCAATATTTCTATGGTTGCTAAAAAATCTACTTCTAAAACTTTCAAGAAGTTGGCCTTTGAAGTTGATAATGATCTAATGAATGAGATAATTTGAGTAGTTGAAGGCATAGTTGTGAAAATCCTGATATAAATCTTAAGGTTCCATTATCCTACAATCTAAAAGTCATTATCCTATACACCAAAAGTCACTAAACAATCTTTAAGCTAAAAAGGAGTAAATATTAATCATTATTGTTATTAGTATTATATGGTGATACCCAGTGTTTGAAAAGGCTTAAGGCGCACCGAGGCGCTAGGGGTCCTGGAGCCTAGGCGCTAGGCGCAAGGCGAAGGCGCACGCTTGGGCGATGTGAGGCACCTAGTGCTTTTTTTTTTTTTTTGTTGGCATATATACTTTTTTTTCCAGTTTTCCTTGATGCTCTCTCTATTTTTTTTCCAGATGTAGAGGTACATTGTTTTTTCCCTTTGTTGTTGTTGTTTTTCTTTTCTTTTTTTTACATTAGGAAGAAAAAGTTTTTGCAAAAAATATATAGGACAAGGGGGGACCTTTCTTTTTCCCTATATCTTTTGTTTTCCCTTATATCTGCAAAAAATATATGCAGATATACCTTTGGTTTTTCCTAATGCCCTATCTGTTTTCCTCTATATCTGCAAAAAATATATGCAGATATACCAAAATAACTATTTCTTGCTTTAAATTGGTGGTAGCAGACTTTATAGTCTCTGCAGCTTGTTTTTAACTTTTCCAAAATAACTCTTGCTCTCCCCAATTCCCATATTAATTGCAGAATATTTTTACTGCAATCAAGACTATAAATAGACTTACATTTTTCCAACAAATGACTATTTAACTCCCCTAAGTCTCTGCAGTCTGCATGTAATTTTTTTTTTGCTGAAAAGGTTTTTTATCCCTCTTCCCTAAGTCCATCTTCCCTATGTGTCTATTGATCTCCCAAGTTTCTGCTTGATTTTATGCTGAGGCGTGCGCCTCATAGCCTCTGCGCCTAGCGCCTCACTTACGTAGCCTCGCCTAGCACCAAAAAAGCCCTAACCCCCCATCGCCTTGCACCTTGCGGGCGTGCTTTTTCAAACACTGGTGATACCAAGGAGTCAAACAAATGGTTAATAGGTTCGTGTATTGTGGGATTGAAGGCCTTAGAGCTTACAGTGTGAGAAAGAGATAATAAGAGTTTAGGTGTTAGAGAGAATGAATGAGCATCCGTTTAACAGGTGGGGTGACTGGTGAGCTTCTATTTTTTAGAAAATCCTTTTTTATTTGGGGGGGGGGGGAATGCAGCAACATTGATGCTCTGAATAACTGAGAAGTCTGGCAAGGGTTGTGTGAACTTCTTAACACAAGCAATTCATGATTAGGAATGGGCCTTGATCTATGGAATTAGTCTCGACGACAAACCTTCAATATTCTGTACTCAAAACTAGCTCCAACTCCTCTTAAACAATCAATTATTCTTTTCAAATTCAACGGGAAAATATCAGCCGACTGGTTTACTGGATTTTTTGCTACACCTCTCTGACCTCAGCCCCAAGCAGACCTGGTCGCTCCATGAAGTACCACTGCTATTGTCATTGAGAAATGCCTTATCTGGCACTGGACCATCCAGCCACATTCTCGTGCTTGCATTTTCTCATATTATTCTCTCTAGTTTCTAGGATTTACTACATTGTTTTGGTTAATGAATGAGGCAGTCATCTCACTTGAGAGGCATGTGCTGGTCTGCATCAAAATATTTCCTTTTTTGCCACAACAATATCCACCAACCTCAAATGACAAGTCTAGCGCACCACTTACAAGCTGTGTTTTGAGGTTAATTTAGGTTAATAATTTTGTTGACCTCATTTGGCAAGCTTTTAAGGCTGAACTGAGGTTGGGTTAATTATTAACCTAGCTTGACTTTAATTCACTCCAAAATATGATTTGGAGGTTCGGTCAACCTCCAAATCTGCGTTTAAAGTAGACTAAGATTAATGTTTTTATGATTTCATATTTATCTCCATTCACCATAATCCGAATATGATTATGGCTTGTTTAACTTGGTTAACCTAATCAATATCCAACAAGCAATAAAACCGCAGTTACGGTTGCGGTCGCGGCGTCGCGGTATCGGGGTGTCGCGAATGATATTTTATATGTCGCGGTTGTCGCGGTGTGATTTTTTAATTTTGTTTCACAACAAATACTGACAAATATCGGTAAACATCGGCCAATATCGGCTAATATCGGCAAAATATCGGCCAATATCCGAAATTTCGCCTATATTGCGGTGATAAATATGTGATTTTCTGAAACGACCGTAATTTCAGAATTTTGCGTCGCGACTGACCCAAAAACCGCAAAATTGCGGCCAATATGCAGTTGCGCTACCGATATTTTATTGTATGATATCCAATCATTACCATTTTAGAACATTCACCAACTCTACCCAGACATAGGTCCACCTAACTCATTTAACCTTAGGTTCACTTTAATCCAAACAGCCTGTAAGTATCATCTTCAAGCAATGAATTGACTTTCCTCCTGTTGACGGACAATCACAACTACCATTAAGTTGGTCAAAGAAATGTTGATAACAGTAAGAACTCACCGGTTGCATCCCTACTTGATCTACTTCTGGGGAAACACGCAGCTCATGGATTCTACTGGGTAATTGGTCAAGGATGACTAATAATTTTCGTCAACATGTGATAGGAAAGTGGAGATTAGTCTCATTTATTATGAATCATTGAACAGTCATGCATTGAAGATATTAAGTTTCCTGGACAAAAACATCTGACATAAAACAGACATACGACGGGTGACCATTGCTTAAGTATTTGAGTCAGATTTAGGAACCATGAGGAATGAGAGATGTGACCTTACCATAATGCCATGGGATCTGTCAGTGTCTTTTTGCCCCAAAAAAAAAAATTTAATCTTGTATGTTGCCCAATTTTTACTGTTTGAATAATTCTCAATTCGATGCAGTATCAATATTCTTACATATTATGAGGAATAAGATATGTTATGATGTGTTGTGGTAGACGTGTCAATATTTGTCGGGACATTTATCCTTCTCATATGATGTTGAGGTGTCACCTTTTTTTCTCGAAGGAGTTTCTGTTTAGTGGACGTTACAAGGTCTTGTTTTGTTATTGTGAGATGGAAAAGTGTTCCTTATTGAGTCATCTACTCCCCCCCCCCCCCCCCCCCCCCCCCCCCCCCCCCCCCCCGCGGGAAAAAACCACAAGGCAAGTACTTGCCTGATCAGAAAAATTGGCTATAACTAAGTTGTTGTGGGGTACTTAAAGCTTTCATGGAGATTTAACGAGGTCCTTTTTTTACCTTTCAGTAATGGAATTGTGAGTTTGGTTGCACCTCCTCCTCCCTCCCCCCCCCCCAAAAAAAAGAACAAGCTTAGTTCAAGACGCATGCTTATGTTGGGATCTGGGCGGTCTTGTCCGGCTGAAATTTCTGGTTTTGGTCCAGGACTGGATCGATTACTTAAGTCACCAGTCTATCTTCGGTGCGAGAGTAAGTTTCAGTCCATTTCTGGGTTTTGGTTTGAACCTAGGCGGTTTCCAATCTGACCCAAAGTAAGAAATATATATTTTGATACTGTCCAATCCATTATCCTCTTTTTTTGTGTGTGTTTATCAGCCTGATTTGGTCTGATCTTTGGGATGAATTTATTTATTCTGTATGGGTTTTCATTTCTTTCACGGTCAAACTGGACTGCTTTTGGGCCTGTGCACACCAATCTTTGATTACTAAGAAAAAAGAGGATCGGTGATGTCTATTTCTTTTATTGGTTTATACATAAAAATTAGGTGGCCCGAAGGATGCAGTAAAATATTCATTCAAACAAATGAAATTAGGAACAGTTCATATAATAAATGAGAATATAAGCATACGAACAGTGATCATGTCATTTTTATGTTGTAGATATCATGGTTGGGCACTGAGGCCCAATCCAAGGCCTAAGGCTGGGCCTCAAATATTTATTTGTGTATATAAATATTTATGTGATTATAATACCGTGAAGCTTGCAAAGTGTTTAGAAATGGAAATGAAAATAAAAGTTCATTTCTAATTCCAAAATACGACAATCCTATTTCTATTGAGGAAAAAATAGAAATGAATTTGCATGAGATTTGTACCTTTTAATTTTTTGATGATCTAGTTATATTTTTTATTTAGTTTGCTATACCAAACAAGAGATTTTTTAGAAAAGATAAACATAGCACAATTTATACTGAGTCACTAGTCACATGGTAAGCACAGTGGCCAAAAGACATTGTATTTTTTATTACTAATTTATTTTTAGTTTGGTATATTAAAACAATACATCAGAATATTGTTAAAAATATGTTTTATATTTAGAGATCTATAGTGGTATGATTTCATTAAAATGATAAGATAAATTATCAGTGTAACAATGCTAATTAATAATAATGATAATGAAATTTAAGTGTGATAATTGTCAAAGATATGCGCAATAATGAAAGATAAGCACACTAAAGTAAAAGATATATACAAAAACAGTGGAAGATTGCATGAATATTGTCAAAATGTGGTAGTAAACTTTAGTAGAATAATGGTAAAATGTATGTATAATAACGTAAAAAAAGTATAACAATGATGAAATATATGTATAATAATAGTAAAAGATCTTAAGAATGATCAAATTTTATAATAAATTTTATGGTGAAGGATTAGCAGAATTGAGATCAAAGATCAATATAATAATGTTTAGTAAAATGAAGGTAAAATATTAGTGAAAGTAGGATAAAATATCAACATTATAATGGGGAAATATCATTAGAGCTAGGTGAAGACTCAACATAATAGATCATCAAGCGGTTGGAGAAATATATGTATAACAGTGATGAAACTTATGTACCATTCAGTTTTTAAGTCGGAAGCATATTAATATTGTGTTTATTTGCAGAGAAATTTTAGAAATATTATTGTATAATCTTTATTAATAATCCTAGTTAAATATATTTTAATTGAAAGAATATTAAATAAAAAAAGGATGATGTGATATTGTGTCAACTGTCATTCCATATATATACTGATAGAAATAAAAATTTGTATTTATAATTTGTAGGCATTCTAAATAAGTGGTAATGGTTGGTGTGTATTGATGCTCGATGGAAAGCCCGAGTTTAATTTTTGCCACTCGATATCATGAAATATATGTACATATATACAATGCTATATCCCAAGAACAAAATCTTGCCGTTGGATGACATGAAACATATATATACTTATACAGTGCCTATACCTGGTTCGCTAGCTGATCATCAGGTGGTGGTGGTTGATGCTTGTTGATTTGTTTGTTTGTTTGTTTCTCAGACAAATGGTATCATTATGGACATGCTCCAAGCTATGCGCAATTTTTTTCACGGCTGGAGTAGTTGTTGGTTACACACTGAAACGCAGTGTGCGACGTTGGGCAGCCAAACTGTTGAAGAGATTGAAGGATGAGTAAGAATTTGTGCGTGTGATCGTACTGATTCGATGAGCCTTTTTGAGTAGTAGTAATGGATCTGTTTCAGTTATGTTCATAATTTCCTTGTAGAAGTTCTAAGAAGTGTATTTTGCAGTTGTGTTCCTACTTTGTATTTTTGGTAGCAGGAAAAGAACGTACGTATGTATGTTCTTTGGCGCCACGTAGTTATTATGTCCAGTTACGAATAGGCCACGTGGTTACTTGGTTAGCAGTCACATCATTGACGCCACGAACTTGAGATGCACGTTTTGATTAGAACTTAAATTATCTAATGTTAAAAGCTTCGGGCATATCTAAGCTATTCAGAATGAAGGAGATTTTTGAAGAATGTATCTATAATATAAGTTGAAGATATGTCGAAATTTATTAGATATTTAATTTTAATTTATTTCCTTTTTTTCGTTTCTTATACTTATAGGGTTTTTTTCCTTGAACTAGGATTTTCAAGCTCTTAAACGTTAGACCTAGGGATGAGTACTAGACTCAAACACCACCCAGGTGTGCTAGCTTTAGTTTTGGAAAGATCTTTGGACCAGTAGCTTTTGTAGATTACTTATTGAACCATCACTTTACATAAGATATGACCACAACATATTTCTTCCTTTCCCTCCTTTATTTTATTTCCAAGTATATAAAGGATCTTGTATTTATGTTGGGGGATTTGAAATTACAAGAAAATTTTCTTGTTTTTATTATCTCATCTTTCCTTTAAAATTTTCTCTCGGTATTCATTTATCTCTAACTATTATTTCAATTTACTATGAACTCATTGGTTCACAAAATATATACATCTATTCAAGAAATGGTCTTATATATGTTGGCTCTTTAGACATATACCATTGGGTAATTACCCCATTTTATAGATCAATATTGTTATGCTGTACTTCAACAACTTACTCATGATCCTCTGGTGAAAGCTTTAAATTTTCTAGAAAGAGAGTGAAAAATTAGGCTTTGTAGTACTGTCTTTCAAGAAGATGAGGCAATATCTATAGAGGGTGCTCTATACATAATAACCAGAAGTGATAAACATTTTGAGTCCTTTAACCCTTCGAGGTGGGGTATTAGGGAAAGGCATCAGAGACCCAACAATGAGGTTAATGGATTTGGAGATGAAGTAGACCACTACCAAAACAAAAGGTATGATACTTGATGGACTAATAGAGATTAGGAAGAGATCTAAAGACAATATGCTTGCCAAACTAATAGAGGTGAAGAATACTTTATCAATATGATGATAATAAATCAAAGGGTGTAGAAGGCCTTAGTGGCTATAAGAGAGAAGAAATATAATACTGGTAATTTTAGTTGGTATACACCTTTCATGAAAGATATATTTGAGACATTAGCAAAAAGAATAAGGATTTTGACTTTTGAATCATTTGATTGCTTCACTGATTCAGAGAACCATTTGAGTGTGTTCACTATGTTACTAGGCAAAGCACGAGAATATATGTTATGCAAAGCATTCCTAGGTACTTTAAAGGGAGCATTATTGAGATTTTTGGGAGTTTAAGAGCGGAATTAATAAATTCCTTCTCACAACTTGCGATGGCTTTCATGGAACAATTTGAGGCATGCCGACAAACCAAAAAAGATTCTTTTTCTTTGATGGGGTTCTCTCAAGGACCATTGGAATATGCTCATTCATTTTTCAATATATTTGATAAAAAAGTGCGATAAATCAATGAGTTTGAAAATGATATGGCTTGATGTTCCCTCCTTAGAGGATTGAATGATAAAGAGTTATAATTGGCCAAGCATAAATATTACACTTCTATGATAAAAGATGTGTAGGAGAGTATAAATGCCAAAGAGACAAGCAAGGTGATATGGTCGATGATCAAGAGATTTGAAACATCTTTGATGCTAAGACATAAATTGGATAAGGAGATTTGTAGGCTAGAAAGGGAAGTGCACCGTTTGGAAGGTCAAATACAATGCGCCCAATTGCTCGACATGCACCGCTTAGAAGGTTTAACAAATACATTATTGGTGGATAGCATCTCACAAATATTCAATATTGATAATGGCTGACAGACATTTCCTAAGCCTTTTCCCATATGAAGTGAGATAAAACATAGAAATAATAACAAGTGGTGTACATATAATAAAGAATTTGGGCACATTATAGAGGAGTGTCAATCTTTAAGGGATGTTGTGGAAAAGCTATTCACAAGAGTCATTTGAAACATTATGAACAAGCACCCTCAACTCGATAAGAAATGGATGTCGTTCGACAATTTTTTCCACCTCCTTAGAGAAAAGAACCACAAAAATATTATCCATATTATCATAGGGGGAGATTCCTTGTCATAAACAAGTAATGCAACCTTAAAAGCATACTTTAGAAGAGATGAATTCCATAAGACACACAAGAGGGCAATAGTTGGTGAATGGAAAGTTACTTTCACGACAAAAGATGAGGGGCTTAGTGTGAGGGAGCAGAAAAAGGTCTTTTGTAGACAAACAGTTCTGTTGATGCTATATTTGAGGGATCTTATAAGCAATTAGAAATGTTGGAAGGATGCTTAATACATAAGACTTCACATTTAGTGGGGTTCACTAGTAATATAACAAAATCAAAGGGAAAAGTAGATCTCTTTTTAACAATTGGTCAACCAAGGGCTTTGAGGATCATTAAGATAGAATTCGTAATATTTGATTGTGCTTTTCCATATAACATGATATTAGGAAAATTTTCCCTTAACAAACTCTAGGCTAGCTTTATTTTGGTAGTAATATTAATGAGATTCTTGGTTAATGGAGGGTGGGGAGAAGTCTAGTGGTGATAGGAGAATGGAGTGAGAGTGCTTCACAATAGAGGTAGGAGGCGCTCTTAGGATGATTAAATATTAAAAAAATCTAAGAGAGAGTTATGGGGAATGCATCAAGACTTTGAGAGGAAGAGGTAAATATGTGAAATATGTTTGAGTAGATAGCTAATCTTAGTCTTGGTAATAAAACCCAATGGAAAATGATAAGGTGTGTTGACTTTTGAAGGTAAAGGAATAAAAGTTTTTGATTCAACCTTTTTATATATTAATGTGCTTATAGAATGTCTTTTGCAGTAAACATGCTTGCTAATAACATAATGTTTGAGCTCAAACATATAATGTCCTATCTTAAAATCCTAATCGATCGAATATAATAAATATGATTTTATTTATTGATATGAAAAAAATAAGTTTTGGTTTTGGACATGTCTTAAATTTTTAATAAAGTAGTGAATTTTAGGCATAACAATCGATGATACACTTAGAAACTGACAATTTTATTTTTCTATAAATCGGTCGACTAGTTTGCTCAAATTGATGTTTATGAAAACTTCTAATTATAATATATTTGTGCTTATAAGAATATTTTGATGCTTGGGGATTATATCTACATTATTTAGATTTCTCTATGATTTTTATTTATTTTCAAAAGCACTTTTTGAAGCATATTTCACCTTCTTTCTTCTCCCTCACTTTCCTCTATCTTTTGGCCTCCCTGGCTGTGTTTGACTTTCTACATCACTCCCTTAACCTACCAATCCTTTATTATGTTTCTCCCTAGTTACACCTTACCTCCTTTACCTCAACTTGTTATCTCCTTACACTTTGGGTTGCCCACACTTAACCTAAGTTATATTTCACTCTCTCCCACTTGGGTATGTCGACCAACACTTCCCTCCTATACAAACCATTCCTGATTCAATTCACTCCCTATCATCTACATTTGATAAATCTCTCCCGTTTCCTTTCTGAAAATTTACCAAGTATTGAGCATTTTCCACTTTTGCTCTCTTTTCTTCTTAGTTGGAAAAACAGAGGCTTGCCTCTTGTTCCCTATCCTTTGGTCAAAATTATTATCTCTTCTATTTTCTTCTAATCTTAGTTTTAGCTCTACCTTGTTTATCTTAAGTAAGAAAGGGTTAAAGTTTTGAGAAAGGTTAAAGACCTTGTGCTTTGGTTTTGGGTTTTCATTATGAGAAAAGGTTGTATTCTGTCAATTTTCTTCTCCTTCTTTTGATTTCATTTTTATTAAGTTTTGAAAAAGAGTTTTAATGGTTTCAAGTTTTGAATCTCTAAGGAATAAGGTTCATGTAGTTAACCATCAAGTTAGGAGTTTTGTGCTAGAAGAATCGCTTAAAGGTAATACATTCTTATTTTTAATATGAATAATGTCTTTTTCTGCTTGTGGTGGTTCCATGTTAGTGTTTCTGTTTTGAGTTTGAGTTATTGTATTCTAGGATTCAAGCATGTATTAGAGTTTTATTCTTGAAATTTAAGCATGTTTTGGGTTCCCTAATATTATACACAATTTTGGCTATTTTGAGCACTATCTCATTTAATTCTAATATTATGATGTATCATTTTGATTCTATGTGTGCAACACGTCTCTATATGTATTTGATGACATGGAAGCATACTAGGATTAATATGGTAAGTTGGGTAAAATTTTAGTTAGTGGATCACAGGTCTAGGTACTGCTTTACCTAGACCATTCGCTCGATTTGGGGAATTTTGATTGATTAGTTGTGAGATCAATTGATTGATTTGGTGAACCAGTTGGCTAATTCCTGTGAGTAGTTGATCGGTTCGCCAAACCCATTGATTAGTAGCCTTGTGACCATTGTGGTCTGGTCTCTGCTTAGATCCATTAATTGGTTTCCTATAAATAGTCAATCGGTGGGACTAACTAGTTTACTCGTTTGCTAATTTATTTTTCTTCGTATGTCTAGTAAGATCAAACTAGCGGATCGATCCTAGGGGCTGATCGACTTATTTTTGCTAAATTTACTTATTAATTAATATTCTTTCATTGGGTCTTCTATATTAATATTTTATATAATTATAGTATTTTAATCATGATTACAACCATGTTTATCCTGAAATTAATATGGATCAAAATGATGATATTTGAGCCTTAATTTGGTTAAGTTTGGTGTCAAATCTAAATACCCAATTGGGGGCTTATATGCCTTATGATGTGTCTGGTTCATTTAAAAACACCCAATTTGGATAATAATGGAATTAATTTGTGATTTGTAATATCACTTAGTAATTAATAAATTTCTTTGATGCTCGAAGTAGTTAGCTAGGAGTTAGTGGGTGGGTCACCCTATGTTTTTACATTTTTAGTTGGTACTTATTTCCTTCTCTATAGTTTGAGTTCAGTAGAGGGTATGCGCATATCTTTGAGGTATATGATTATATTATAGTAATGTGATGTGGCATGGGTGTCCAGTTTGGATGGGTGAGGTATCTCAATACAAGTCCCTTGGTACTTCGTATTATCTATTTTTTTAGGCGGGTGTGGTATCCTAATTTTTAGCTCTTGTAGTGGAGGCATTCAAGTTGTGGTAGGTGAATTATCCTAGTATAATCCCCCTTGATGTACTTCGACCATGTGTGGTGGGTGTTGTATTCTATAGTGTGTTAGCCCTCGTAGTAGGTGCACCCAATGTGTTGTAGGTGTGTTATCCTTAGAGAAAATCCCATTTTATATATCCTAACCATGTGTGGTGGGTTTGGTATTCCATTGTATGTATATGTTGTCATGCCTTTTGTTTGTAGTTGAGAATTGAGTTTGGTCAAACAAATTATGTTAATAACTAAAAATCATGTGATCATTAAAGGAAGATTTATAATAACTTTTAAATTATGTGGTTATGATGTATTTATTATATTATTATTATTATTTTATGATCTCCATGTAAGCATACCTTGTTATATTACTACCACGAGCCTGCGTGTTATTTTATGTTAGTACACTTATCACCATACTACTATGTGATTTTAGTGTGCCACATGAGCCATTACCTTTTTTTAGGTAGTTTGTTTTACTTATACTTCATTGTACTAATACTACATTTGTGTGGTCACCGTGATGATCCAACTTCTGGTTAGCCTAGCTAGGGATGATTTATAGGGTTATAATTCCTACCTAGAGTATGTAGAGGATGGTACTGTGGGCCAGTAGCTAGTCATTGCTTGAGGTTTGAGAGTTACATTTCTATTTAGTTAAGAGTTAGGTTAACCAGTTAGATTTATTTATCCATTGTGTTGGGATGCTTTCAATTCTTCTTAGTTATTTAAACTCTTGGCTTTGATTCTTGTTTTTTAGATTTTATAAATGCTCTCTTCTATCTATATTATTATTCTCATCATTGTTATTATTAGTATTATTTTATTATTAGTAGAGAACACATTTATTCTTTTGTTGTTCTATTTTTCCTTGCATTACGTATGAGTTAGGTAATGATTATACCTCTCTCATGGTTGATGTGGCAGTAACATTACTCGGTTTTGCTTTTATAATACTTCCACAATGTCTTTATAATAAAATTTTCTAGTTCCAAATTTAGGGTTGTTACAAAGTCAGTAATCAAACCATTTTCCCTTTATGTGTCATCTTCCCCATTTTTTGCATTCAAGATAAGGGATCACCTTTTAGTAGCATAGAATACTTGTTTCGCTTTTGAGGATAATATAAATGAGTTTTGTTTATAACCCATTTTTTGAACAATCCACCCTTGTAAATCCAGCTTTCTTAGTACAAATCTCATTTTAATTTTTAACCCATTTATACTCGAATGAAGGAACTCTAAGAGCGGTGTAATTCAATAGCCATATGTACTCTATCATTCCATAGTATGTCATTAATGCATAAACATAGTTTTTAACTATGACACTTGATATATGCAAAGCTTTCGATATTACAGGCACAATACCATTTAGCATATTACTCTCATGATCCTACTCTTTTATACATAGAGTACAACAATTTATCATATATGAGTTATAAAACATCACTTCCCTATGAGGAGTGTGTGACAACTAATAAAAATCAATGTCAAATCCAAATGATTGAGATGACAACCACTTTAAAAAGGAGCTATTGTGTTAATCTAATATCAATTTCTCCCTTCAAGATGGGTTTAAAGTTCCATATTATCCATGTTTTGATTCAGATATGATTGAACATCATCTCTGTTGTAAAAGAAATATAGGTGAGCTTGAAAAAAATATTTGATCATAGTCAATGATGACCATGTGAAATCCTTTGCACCCTTTCTCTTGTTCCTCTATATTTGAATGTCGTGGTTTAGGAAGGCATATTATATTAACATTGGGTAAGAACTCATACCAAAATTTTGTTGCCTCCTCCACTAGATAACGCTAAGTAATACAACTTTAAGGCTCATTCAAATTCCTCACATATCCTTTTAATAAATTTCATATACCTTTTAAATGGATACATCCAATGCAAATGAACCAAACTACTTAAGCTAACCTCCCTAACCAAGTGAACTATTAAATGAATCATAATTACAAAGAATGATGGAGGAAAATATATCTTAAGCTAACATATAGTCCTAATCTCATTCTACAATTTTGTCCAACCTTGTAGGGTCAATAACATTACTACATAGTTCTTTGAAAAAAAAATCTAGTGATGACACTTCGAACTCAATTTTGCAAGATAAAATGTATAACAATCGACAAAAAGTCTTTGATGAGAATATGATGGTAATGAGATTTCATACCAGCTAACTTCAAATATTTCAACAATTTTTTTTTTAGTATCTGATAAATATCCTCTTGGAACCTTCACTCTGCTATAACATTCATAGAAATAGATCTTCTCTTTTTTGGAAAGAGTATAGCATGCATGAGCTAAAAAAGTTATATTTCCCATATTCTATAGATGTAATTCTATTCTTGTACCCATGTCGACCAAGTCCACTCGAGCATTGATGCCATCCATCATATTTTTTTGGCACATTTAGAAGCATGCCAATCAAACAATCAGATACATTCATCTCAATATTCATCACATCAAGATAATGTTGTACGTGTAATTTCTTCTAATATGGAAGGTCAAAGAAGATTGACCTCTTCTTCCACCCACTTGAAGGGAATACTTTCTCATTATTTTCTTCGAAAGGCACATTGAAATCTTTTACTTTGTCAAATACTTGAAATCCTATAAGAGGACTCGGAGATCTTGCTTCTTTAACTTTTCCATTAAAAGCTTTTCTTTACTTACGATAATGATGATTAATAGGCAAGAATCTATGATGTCTAAGATAATCAGTCTTCCTACTCTTGGATAGCGGATGAAATTTGTGTTGTCTTCCCAAATAGGATATGCATAATATTCGTGCACGCTATAATCAAAAATATTACCATAAGTAGGAAAATCATTTATGGTACAAATAACATCACTCTCAAGTTAAAAGAGTCTTGACTCCATATATCAATTACTTCAACTCCATAATCCCACACGTGCTTTAAATCCTCAATAAGGGAATTACTAGGCTGATTTGGATTAGATATAAGTAATGATAGCATCATCTATTTCCTTGTCATGCATCATGATGGGGGAAGATTGTAGATCACCCGAATAATAAGCCATAAAATATAGTTGGTGTTTCCATTAAAATGTTTTATTTTGTTTGAGTACAACCCATGAATTTAGCTTATGGTATAAGAGCATCTCAATTTTACTCTTCTAATATTGAAGATCAAGAGTTAGTATACTTAGAGGTGATACCAATTGTTCTTGAAGGTCTTAATACTTCTAATATTTTGTTAAGTAATTCTTGTAGGTATTATATATGTTTGCAAGACCAATCCACCAAAGATATCTAGTGTACAAGATAATGGCATTACAAGGGTTACAAAGTTATATGGAAGAAAAGGATATAAGACACAAATTTTGATTATATATGATTATTTAATGTATTACATGATTAGGATTTTATGTATCTTTGTTATTTTATATATTCTTTGTAATGTTTGTAACTTGCAATTACAATCATTATATGTGTAATATAGACAAGGACTAGTTAGTATTTATTAATTAGGCCGGTTGGATGAGCTTGGTTAGTAAAAGGTAAACTAGGCTTGCATGTATATATATGTTTGTAATGGTGTCTTGTACTTTCATAATAATATAGAATCGACAATTAATAAGAGTTAAAGAAAGAATTTTGAATCGCCATTTCTTCCTCTTCAAGTGTGAATTGTCTTGAGAGTTGAAGAATTGTGTTCTAGAGAAAACTTAGTGATTTCTCTTTAAAATGGAGTTGATCTTGTTGTACATGGACATCAAAATAGCAAGGTATATTTGAAGACTACAATTCTTATTCGACATTTCCATCATTTTGGAACAAAAATTCTACCCAAGAAATAAAATAAAAAGGTCTAACATTGTGAAAGAATAGCAATCCATTATCTTCCACATCAAATTTGGTATCAAATCAAGGTCTTGGTTTAACATACATTGGGAGAGAATCCATCGTCAAGGTTGAAATCATCAACTATATCACCACCAGTCATATAGTGAGTTTCTTGATCATTCTCATTTGTTTTCTTTGAATCTTGTTTTATTTTTTTTGGAATATTTAATGCATGTGAATACTCTAAAGTAAATGTGCGTTCTCATTTATGGAAAAATACTAATCATTTATAGTGGAACACCATGTGAGTCGGGGCCAGACCGGTCCACCGGCAAATAATAGTGGTCAGGTGTGTTCTGCCCTGTGTGTTTATCTTCCGGCCCACCGGCAATAATAGTGGTCAGAGGCGTTCTGCCCTGAGTGTATACTTTCCGGTCCACCGGCTATAATAGTGGGGTTCTCGCACTCACATGGATATAAAATATGATATTGATTGAATGATGATGGAATAATGGCTTAAGGCCAGAATGTACTGATCTTACACTATGACATGGCTTAAGGCCCAAAGATATCGATCGTGAATTATAACTTGTGTTACGTGTTATTGTTATGTATGCACCTCTCATTATTTATGTGCGTGACTTGCATTATGTGTCGTATGCGGGCATGTCTTTAAGTGTGGTATTAAAGGGTTACTCAGTACCGTAGTACTGAAGGGATTCCCTTTATGGGGCCCCTGCCTATTCAATGGGCAGTGCCCTTGCAGGTATTTTCAGGTGCTACTCAAGTGGGTTACGGGAAGGAGAGTAAGGAATTTTCTGGTATCGTTAGCTTTTTCTCTTTCTCATTTAAATTCTTGGTTTTAAATATTAACGTTGTTAAAGTAACCACCATTGGTGGATTTTATTCTTGTGAACGATTTGATGCGCTACTCTGATTTGTGTGTGTTGAATTTCTTTCAAGCTGTATTTTATTTTCTTAGCCTTAGCACTTGGTACTGGAACGGTATGAGTGAACCGGTCTGGTACTAAGTGTGGTAGTAATACTCCCAAAGTTCACGTTTTATTTATCTGTTTCCACAATTATCTTTTAATAAAACGAAATTTTTCAGTAGTGAATTTTGGGGGTGTTACAGTGTGTATTACTTGTTTTCTATTTTTTTGATGGAATTTATTCTACAGGATGTCATACGTGATTTGGTTAGTCTTGTGTGATGAATAACAACATTTGGTGATCGATACCAATACTTGAAAACAATCATTCATTTTTTCCCAAATTGTAACTTGATTTTTTAAAAAGGATTATGTCGGTTGTGAGTTTTGATTCCTTAACTCTGGAATCGTGTGTAGTCCCTGATTTGGATGATTTAAATTGTGAACTATCTGCATATGATGTGTGTAGATTAGTGCATTATTTTTAACTTGAGCATATTACACAAAGTAATATAGAAAACGTGCATGAATGTTGGTAGTGCATCGAATGACTTAGCCATAATCTTTTTTGAATTCTACATCAAGAACTTAGTAAGAAATGCGTACGGTGTGATAATTCCTTTGTGTGTGTGGTATATTTGATTGTTGGCTGTGTGTTTGATTCATTGGAATCCAAATTTCCTACAAGAACCAACCATAGATCAAGGGGTGATAATTATTTGATTTGGGTTTCCTAACCAAAACCCTAAGGATTTATAACTTTTTGATTGAGTGTATTAGCAGGTCGAATTCAATGGAGGGGAGCCAAACATTCAAGACTTTTTTGAGGTAATCCAAAATCTCTCAACCAACCTAGATTCAACCAATGCTCAACTTAAACAAATTCTCACAATACAAACACAATTGCAAAGAATGGAGTCTCGATTTGTTGAGAAAGATTCGATCTAAAATATACAAGAGTAAAGGGAATTATATGGAGACCGAATGAGAAGTATTGTAAAACCAACTAATCTAGAAATAGGTAGATACCTAAACTCACATGTATACCATGATGAAGAGTCACAAGGGAGTGGAAGTAATTAAAGATTCTATGACTATCAACAAAAGTATCATCAAAGAGAAGATAAATGTATTACTCTTGATCTTTCTGATTTTGATGGTAAACTTAATTTTTATTTATTTATTGAGTGGTTATGTGAGGTAGAGGCTATATTTGAGTTCAAGGATTATCATGATGAGAAAAACTGTAAAGTAGCTACTCTTAAGTGTAAGAAGTTTGCTAGTATATGTTATGATAACTTGAAAAGGACTAGGGAAAGATAAGGTAAATCTAAAATCAAATATTGGGATAAACTTAAGAAACATTTAAGAAAGAAATGTGTACCTAAAGACTGTGATAGTTACATCATATTTTTTATTATTAGACAAGGAATTATAATTGTTGAAGAATATGTTGGGGAGTTTGAAATATTAGCACTTCTGTGTGACATCCATGAGAAAAAAGAACAAACATGTGCTAGATTTCTAGGCGGCCTTAACATGATGATTCATGATAAAGTTAAAACTTGTCTATATGATTTTCTTGATGATATTATTAAGCTATCTTTGAGATTTAAAAAAAAATCAAGTTCACTAAGCCTCATGCCAAGCAGAGTACTTCTTTTACAAAGTACTACTTAAGTACTCAAGCTACAAAGTATGGGATGAGTACCTCAAGTTCTATAAATGTTGATAAGAATCAAATACCTACACAAGAAGAGAAATGTAACATCTTGAGTCAATACGACCATGCGGAAGCTGCCTTGGAGTGCTTTTAGATTGATCGGTTGGCCCCATAGATCAACACGAGTCATTTTAGTGCATTTTTTCCTCACTCACGCATTTCCCGAGAAATTTTAAAAAAATTTCTAAAACTTTCTAGGAGGGTCATCCATTCTAAAAATTGTTCCACGACTAACACACTTAACTATAGATTTTTTAGGATGAAATTACCAAAAGAATGGTATACCATGTTGATATAAATAGTCTAATCAATCCTTATAATACTCCGCTCAATTTGGGGCATTACATTCACCCTAACATCCTTGTTAAGCCTCAACCATTAACTGTCTCAATACAGTTTATCACAAAAATTGTCTCGCTAAGTGGCTAACTGGCTCCTCTAAGATCAACTCACGGTTGTGGTTTTTCTTTGATACCATTTGTAACTCCTCAAGTCAATACGACTATGCAGGGGCTACCTTGGAGCACTTTCGGATTGATCAACTAGCATTACAAATCAATGCAATTCTTTTCAGCTTTATTTATCCTCACTCACGCACTTTTTGAGAAATTTTCAAAAAATTTCTGAAACTTCCCAAGAGGGTCACCCATCCTAAAAATTTTCTATGACTAGCACGCTTAACTATAGAGTTCTCAGGACAGAATCACCAAAAGAATGATATATGATATTGATATAAGTAGCCAGATCAATTCTTATAACACTCTACTCAATATGGGGAATTACAAAAAAGGAAAGGCAGAGGTCAATGAGGTCTCTACAAAGCAATGCATTAAATGTTGAGGATATGGACACTTTGCTGTGAATGTCGCAACCAAAGAGTGTTGCCCATACAAGAGATTGAAGCTGTAGAGACTTGTGATGAAGAACCTGAGTTGGATCCTAGTGAAGAAATTTCGAGTGAATTAGAGGATGAGGGAAATGCTTGTTATGTATTGCAAAGAGTACTCTAAGTTCAAGTTAATGAGCAACCCAATCAACGAGAGAAGATATTCAAAACTAAAGGAAAAGTGGGAGACACTGTTTGTCGAGCTATCATTGATAATAGATCTTGTACAAATGTGGCTAATGAGAGGATGGTGAAGGAGTTGGGATTAAAGAAAACACCGCATTCAAAGCCTTATTCTCTTCAATGCCTCAATAAGGACAAATGAGTCAAGCTAACCAAACAAACCCTAATCTTATTTTAAATTGGTAATTATCGTGATGATGTATTATGTGATGTTTTGCCTATGGATGCACGTGGAATCTTATTAGGTATACTATGAAAATATAATATATGTGCTATTCATAATGGTATTACTAATGAATATCCCATTGAAAAGGATAAGATAAGGCACACACTTAAGCTTCTAAGTGTGATAATGAGAACATAGTTGAAAATAAGAAGAGTTTATTTTTGTATGAAAAGGTTATGATTGAATGTATTAAAGAAGAAGGTAGTTGCTTTGCTATGATTATCAAGAAGTCCCTACAAAGGTAGAAAAATGTAAATAATCCTCGATTAAATGAGCTAATTAATGAATACAATGATGTATTTCCTAATAACTTACCACCTAGATTATCACCTAAAAGAGGAATAGAACATGGTATAGACATGATGCCTAATGTATTTTTACCTAATTGACTTGCATATAGATGTAATATAGAAGAGGTTAAGGAATTATAGAAATAAATATAAGAGCTGATAGAAAAAGTATATGTGAGAGAAAACATAAGTTCATGTTGTGTACCTACATTACTTGTTCCAAAAAAAAAAGATGGTACATGACGTATGTGTATTGAATCTATATGTAAACAAAATAACTATCAAATATCAATTTATTATGCCTATATTAGATGACATATTAGATGAATTGTGTGGAGCAAAAGTATTCTCTAATATTAATCTAAGCAGTGGATATCATCAAATGAGAATAAGAGAAGGGGATGAATGGAAGAATGAATTTAAAACATAATATGGTCTTTATGAATGGAATGTGATGCTTTTTGGTTTGTGTAATGCACCTAGTTTGTTTATGAGGCTAATGATTGAAGTTCTTCATCATTTTCTTGGAAATTTCATTGTGGTATACTTTGATGATATACTTGTGTATAGTAAAGATAATCATGATCATCTTATTCATTCGAGGAAATTATTTGATAAGCTAAGGGAAGCTTAAATCCATGAGAAAATGAAAAAATTATGAATTTATGCTTTCGAGTATTATTTTCCTTGGTTATATGGCAAGTATTGAAGTTATAAAAGTGGATCCCATAAAGATTCAAGCTATTTAAGATTTGCTAATGTCTAAAGATATTTATGAGGTGAGGAGTTTTCATGGCTAAGAAGTTTTTATAGAGGATTCATCAAGGACTTTTCAACTATTACCTCGGTAATGATACAACTCATGAAGAAAGTTGGATTTAAATGGGGAGAGGATGCAACTAAAGCCTTCGAGATGTTGAAAGACGAGTTATGTAATGCACCTGTATTATCCTTACCTAACTTTGATAAATTTTTTGAAGTCACATGTGATGCTAGTGCGGTAGGGATAGGAGGCGTACTCTCACAAGAAAAATGGTCAATGCATTCTTTAGTGAAAAATTAAATGGTTCCAAGTTCAATTACTCCACATATGATAAAGAATTCTATGCCATCATATGAATTTTAGAAAAATGGAGCCATTATTTGATACCTAAACCATTTTTTTTTAACGTTCGGATCATGAAAGTTTAAAATATTTGCATGGACAAAAGAAGATTAGTCTTAGGCATGTAAAATGGGTTATTTTCTTACAATCATTCATGTTTTCTATGAAATATTTAGATGGTAAAGAAAGTATCGTACCAGATGCTTTATTTAGGAGATCTACGGTATTTGTCATGTTGGATGCTAAGCTATTAGGTTTTAAAATGTTGAAAGAATTATATGCAAAGATGAAGATTTAATTTCTTAAAAAATATGCAAAATGAGAGAATGACTTTTTTTTATATGGAAGGAGTATAATATAACATACCACATACATGAAATAATTTCCATAAAAATCATAAAAATCTTGTAAAAAGATACAAATGCCCTTTATGGCTGACAAAGCTTATATCTAGCATAACATACTCTAACACATACTCAAACCCTAACATATTATGTATTAAAATTTAAGTGAAGCACAATCATTGGATTCTTAAACAACAAGAACACCTAAAATATCCCAAAGGTCGAGACCACCAAATACACATATACATGATTTCTAACCATTTCTCATGCTTAATTTCATAAAATCATAATCATTCTTTCTATTCCATTTAATCACCACTTGAGCATTTTAACATCATCTTAACATTATACAAACATAATAAAATGATTATATAATAAGAATAAACTAGAACACAAGGCCAAAAGAGCATAACTTATGCGGAAAACATTTTTAGGTTGACAGATTAATCAAATGAGATTTATAATGCATGTAAAACGAATAATAGTTATGTTGATTATATGCTTCAAGATGAATATATTTTCAAACTTAATAAATTGTGTATACGTCATTCTAGTATGCATGATTTATTTAATAAAGAAGTATATAAGGGGGTATAGCTGATCATTTTGGTGTTCATAAAACTATGCCAATATTACAAGAAAAGTTCTACTTGCCATGAATAATAAAATGAGCAAAAGCTATTATTGGGAAATGTGTGACTTGTCAAAAGAGTAAGAGTTTCTCCATAAAGATTTGTATATTCCTTTCCTAGTTCCTATTCAACCATGGGAGAGTATTAGTATGGACTTTATCTTAGGTTTACCAAGGACATACAAGGGAAATGATTCTATTCTGGTGGTAGTAGATATGTTTTCTAAAATAGCACATTTCGTATGTTGTAATATAACAAATGACACAACTCATGCGCCAGATTTATATTTCAAAGAGATAGAGGCTTAAATGGTATTTTTAAAAGTATAGTATCGAATAGATATGTGAAATCTTTGAGCTACTTGTGGACTACACTTTGGTATATGTTAGGTACTAAGTTGTTGTTTAGTGCATCTCATCATCCGCAAATAGATGATCAAATTGAAGTGACCAATAAAACCTTGGGAACTTTACTACAAGAATTAATTAATAAAATTACAAAAGGTTGGGATATAAAACTCACTCATGGTACTTTTGTTTATAATAGGAGTTCTTCTTGTTAAACTCATTTGAGTCCATTTTAAGTTGTCTGTTGGGATGAACCATATTTTCTTATTGATATGTTATTGTTTAAAAAAAGTGATATTAAGAACAGGGATGCTAAAAAAAGAGTTGAATTCTTTAAAAAACTTCATGAGCAAATTAAAAACAACATTGAGAAATATAATGCTAAATACCAAAGTCAAGTAAACAAAAATGGAATTTAACAAGAGTTTTTAATAGGAGATTTGGTTTGGTTGCATTTAAGAAAAGAAATATTTCTGAACTTAAAAGAAAAAAAAAAACTTATGCTAAGAGCTGATGGACCATTTAAAAGCTTAAGAAAATTTGGAAATAACTTTTATGAATTGGAAGTACCTTAATATTATGGGAGAGTTTCTAGAACTTTTAATATTGTTGATTTGTCTTCTTACTATTGCGATGCTAATTTGAGGAAAAATTCTTCTTTTCAAGGGGAGAATGATGCAGGAACATATCATTCTCACTCTTCTAATATTGAAGATCAAGAGTTAGCATACTTAGAGATGGTATCAATTGTTCTTGAAGATTCTAATACTTCTAATATTTTGTTAAGTAATTATTTCAGGTATTAAATATGTTTATAAGAGAAATACACCAAATATATCTAATGTACAAGATGATGGCATTACAAGGGTTACAAAGTTGCATGGAAGAAAAGGCTAAAAGACATAAAACTTGATTTTATATGATTATTCAATTTTTTACATGATTAAGGTTTGATGTAGCGTTGTTATTTTATGTATACTTTGTAATGTTTGTGACTTGTAATTTTAGCCATTATAAGTGTACTAAAAATGTGAAGTAGTTGCTATTTATTAATTAGGCTGGTTAGATGGGCTTGGTTGGTAAAGGGTAAAATAGGCTTGCATGTATGTGTGCGTATATATATATATATATATGTGTGTGTGTGTGTAATGGTGCCTTGTACACTCATAGTAATATAGAATCGACAATTAATAAGAATCAAAGAGAGAATTTTGAATCTATCTTCCTTCCTCTTCAAGTGAGAATTGTCTTAAGAGTTGAAGAATTGTTCTCTAGAGAAAAATTAGGGATTTTTCTTTATAATTGAGTTGATCTTGGTGTATATCAATATCAAAATAGCAAGGTATCTTTGAAGACTACAAATCCTATTTGATATTTTCATCATTTTAGGAAAAAAAATTCTAGCCAAAAAACAAGATAAAAAGGTTATACATTGTGAAAGAATAATAATCTATTATCTTCTACATTAGCTTCGATACCAAACTTAGGGTAGATAAAATTAATCATCTTCCATTGAAGAGAATCTGCTGGATGTCTAATCTTGTCATTATAAATCCTTCCTTTCATATTCCATTTAAGTTATCCACATTTTCTCCATTATTAAACATATGTCAAAATCATGGTATGATTAAAAAGTGCCACAATGCCATATTAGAAACCTTATCCCTCTTGTATTATGGCATTTGACACTAAGGAAAACTATCTAATGATCCATATTCATTATGATATAAGATACAAAATTAGGATAAGAATAAAACTTTTCATAATTCAAACTCATAGTGCACATAATATTCTTTGCTTCATAATAATGGGGAGGAAGCACATTGTCCTCTAAAAGTATCTCTTTCAAGAGCTCAAAAAAATAAGTGAAGGTATTATCACTCCATTCATTACCAACCTTCTAGTTGTACAATCGTAGCATGACAGATACTTTTATAAATTTAGTACAACCATTGTATAAAGGCATCTCCAAGTCATTCACCAACTTTTCTAACAGTTCTAGATGGTCTCTAAAATGTTCTTAACATTGTTGTCAAGTCCTCCATGTGTGTAAAGTTATCTACAACTTCAACATCATCGTGGCCAACCACACTAGGTTAATTAAGAAGTGGCTCTCCATACTATATCCACATAGTATAACTTTTATTAATTCCATGGATAATGATATGATCTCGTATCTCATTTGCCTCTCTTCTTATTGTATTTTCAAAATATACACTTGAGTAAGATAACCGTAAATGAGCTTTCAAATGTTCAATGCCTATCTTAAGAAAGTCCTGAACACAAACTACATACTCTCTAGACAACTTGCATTTAACACCTCCAATTTACAAACTGAAATTTTTTATTTTAAATACAATGCAGGAAGTGTTTGAAAAGAAAAACTAGGGGTTGTTACCACTGCAACAACCAGGAGAGAGATATGATAATCACCTAATTCATACCCGATGTAAGGCTAAATGGAACAACAAAAGAAAAGATGTATGATCATAATGATAATATAAAAGTAATAATGTTAAAAAATATGAGAACACTAATATAGATTGGAAGAGTATGGGATTTTAAAAAATTCCAAATACATGAAGTCAAAGCCAAGAGTTTAAATAACAAAAAGAACAAAAACTTCTAACATAGTGGGCAAAATACTTTTAGCTGGTTAGCCTAACTCTTAAGCATAAATATAAATCTCCAACCCTAAGTAATGACTAACTATAAGCCCACATCATCACCCTCAGCATACTCTAACTGAGAATCATAACCCCTGCAAATCATCCTTTCCTCCTTGGACTAGAATCCTGATAATTATAGTGACCAGATAAGGGCAATATCAGTATGGTGAAGTACTAGTAAAATAAACTATCTAAAATATAGTAAGGATTATGTAGCACATTATTGATTTAAGGTAAAGGATAACATTTCTTCATCGTAGCCTATTTAATCCTTGGTAATTGATGTAGAGTCTCAACCCACCATTCTTCTTCCTCATAAAAAAAGAACTGGTGCTTCCCAAAGTGATACACCCAGTCGAATGTAACCCTTCTCCAATAACTCCACTAAATGAGTGCGCAAATATACCATCTTAGTTAGCACCAAGTTATAGGGCACTTTCGACATAGGCTTTATCCTCGGTAGAAGGTTTATAGTGAAGTATATCTTATATACTAGCGGCATATCTGGGATCTCATCATAAAATACGTCTAGAAACTCTCGTACCACCACCATACCTTCGATTAGTGTCTCCAGAATACCTAGATCCTAATCACTACATAAGTAAAGTCGGTACCCTATCCATACCAACATGCTAAACACAACCACATACAACATCCTTATTAAGGGCTTAAGCTTGCATATCTAGTTAGAGACCGTAACACCCTTTGTTACATTAAGAACCACACACTCCTATACCAATCATTCATAACTTGATATCTTGAGTGCATATCTATCCTAAGGATTATGTGAAAGTTACGAATTTCAGGCCTTACAAGGTCTACTATAAGCTTGATTTAGATAATGACTAAAAACACATCTCTATGTAGCCTTGTACATGGACGTCTATTTCTAGATGGGACTAGATGGGAGTATAATAAAATTTTCTATCCTATTAGAAGGAATCATAGCTATCATAGCTATGAAAATAGTATACATAAAGGAGTGTGAACCTGAGTCAAATAATACTTAAGTAGGAAGGGAAGAAACTATGAACATGGTTGTGATGACATCTTCATACCTGTTAACCTACAACCGATTCATCATATTTAGGCGACTGCCTGGAGGTGGTTTTGCAACACTATTTGAGTCTTGCCCTTACTGAAAAACATAGGGCCTTTGAATCCTCAATTGTCTATCATTCCTACTAACTCCGCTATTTATTGGTTGATCTCTCTAAACTGTCAGAGTCTACACCATCGTACCCGATGAACGTGCTTGCCCTTGCAAGACACTACCCCCAATGGTAGGACACTCAAACTAAAGTTGGCCCATCCATCCACAACTATGACACTAAACCAACTGCCCAACATAATCCTTTCCTGGATGGTTCTTACCACATTGTTGACATATGAAGTGCCTCATAATTGGCTAACTCAACTACCCATCAAAGCAGGCTATCATCCCCGACTGATGACTACTTGAGGCCTAGAATCACTTCTCTCCCCCTTAGCATTGACCACCCTCAAACATCCATTTGGCACCTAACTAGGCACTACAGGCCTATGTGATTTCTCATGCCTCCAAGGCATATTTGTAAATGATCTGCAAGTCTTGCATATGAGTCCCCACTAGCATTTCCTTCAGTCTTAGACTTAGTCCCAACTGAAATTAGTGAACCTTCATCCTCTCATTAGTGTAAACCTTTAGAGTAAAGTGGACCTAGTATAAATAATAGTTGTTGTACTCTTACACCATAGACATTCCCTGACGTAACGCTATGAACTCATCTTACTTCGCCATCCTTAGGCGGCTAGGGTAGAATTGTGCCCTCAACATCCTAACAAAATCCTTCCATTGATCTGTAGTGGCTCCTCTCAAATACTTACCCCTCCACCATTTGTTAGCCTAACCCCATAAATGGAATACTCCAATGTCCACTTACTTACTCTTTGGGCAACCACTATCCGCAAAGATCTTCTTGAAGTCTCTCAACCAACTCTCCAACACATCTGGGTTCTCATGAACATCAAAGACTTATAGGTTGTGAAGATCAACCTTGCGAATCCAATCCTTTAGTGGCAACACCGGGAAAGGAGATGGTGGCAACGGTTGTGGAGCCCCCTCATGTTGAATCTGATGCTCCATGAATGCTCCAATAGTCTCCATGAAATTCTTGAACACCGGTTTGTAGCCATCAAAGTCCTAGAATACTAAATCATGTTAGAATAAGCCTACTCCTAACTATGCGTTTAGTACACATGGAGGTAGCAAATTGCAGATAAAGCTAAAATTTAGTCCTATCTTATAAATTTAAGGCCAACAAGCAACCTAAATCAATGATCACTCACAAACTAAAATAAATTCTATAAGTTTGGATGAAAACAAAGAAGTTCATTTTTTTTTGTAAAAACAACAAGATTTAAAACCATTGGCTATCATACTGACTTGTAACACCCCCAATATATGAACTAAAAAAATTCATATGTGGACAATGCAAAAGCGTTTGAAAATAAAAATTGAGGGATGTTACCACCTTATCAACCATGCGAGTGGTGTAATCATCACCTAACCCATGCGTGATACAAGGCTAACTGGAACCACAAATGAAAAGATGCATGTTTATAATAATAATATAAAAATACTAATGTTAACAAAGACAAGAATAATAATATAGATAGGAAGAGTTTAGAGTTTAAAAAATCCAAATACAAGATATCAAACCCAAGAGTTTATATGACCGAAAGAAAAAATTCCCAACTCAATGGGAAAAATATCTCTAATCGGTTAGCTTAACCCAAACATAAATATAAATCTTCGACTCCAAGTAATGACTAGCTATAGGCCCACATCATCACCCTCAACTTACTCTAACTGAGAATCATACTTTGCTCCCTAGACAGGAAGCCAGATCATCATAGTCATCACACAAGTGTAATTTTCCACCATGAACAAAAGTCATGGCAGTAAAATAAATACAATAGGATACCACACCCACCACATGAGCACAAGATACATCAAAGGAGCTTTTATCAGGGGAGACCTCACCCACCACACATCGAGTGCACCTATCATAAAGGCCAACAAAAATTGGGATACCACACCCACCACACATTGTAGGAGTATATCAAGGGGGCTTATACTGTGATACCTCACCCACCACACCTTGAATACCTTTGTGTGAGGGAAAAATGTTAGGATACCACACCTGCCTAAGCAATTGACAATACAAAGTGTCAGGGGCTTGTACTAGGACACCTCACCCACCCAAAGTGGACACCAATGCCATGTCGACCTGCCATAGTATAATCTTATACCTCAAAGATATACACATACCCCCTATTGATCACAACCCGGTAGAGAAAAAAATAGGAATTGAGTGAAAATATAAACCTCAGGGTGGCCAAATGACTAAATCCCAATTAACCACACTAAAAGTTGGGGGGAAAAGGCTTGAATAAAATATTATTCCATCTTTAATAATTATCAAGTGATATCACAAATCATAGATAAAATTCACAAATAACCAATTGGGTATTTTCAAGTGATAACACCAAACACCATTAAATTCTATTAGTATCGAAATTGGGTGTTTCCAAGTGATAACACGAAACACCATTATTATCCGATCATATATTTCCATGTGATAACACCAAACTCATCATAAGGCATAGAAGCCACCAATTGGGTGTTTAGAGATGATGCCAAACTTAATCAATTTAATTCCCAATTATCATTATTATGATTCTTATTAAATCTAGGAAAAAAAATGATTGAAATCATAATTTAAATGTTGTGATTACATGGAGATATAAACATAAATGATCTAAAAAGAAGAACAACAATTAACAAATTAAACATGCAACATATAGCCAGACCAGTCAATCAGTCAACATATAACAGGCAACTATAGACTGGCAGGTCATGCTGGACCTTAACAAAAAATAACACCAGTAGACTAGTTGATTGGTTTGTCTCACCAATTCATAGAAAACTAGTCGATGGGTTTGGTCTAACCAACAGATGGATCTAAGAAGAAATCATACCACTTTGGTCATAGGGTCACTAGATGATGGATTAGCTAAGTGATTGACTATTCATAGAAACATGTAGACTAGTTCATCGAACAAATTGATTGATCTTACAACTAACCTACCAAAATTTCTTAAACATGCAACTATTCACACAACTAGTCAATGGTTTCAACAAACTAATCAATTAGTTGGGGGTAAGATAATGCCCAAACTTACGATATACACACCAAAATTTACCAAATTTTATGATATTAATCTTAAGATTTTTCTACTTCATAAAACGCATAAAGACACATGCTACACACATAGAATCACATGGATACATGGTGATGTAAGCATTTAAAATAAATCATACTCAAATATCCAAATCATACATAAAATAAGAGAAGCCAGCAATGCTTAATTTTAGAAAGACTCTTTACGACATGCTTGAATTCTAGAATATAATTAGCCCATTCTCAACACAAAACACACCAAGAACATGGAACCAACATGATCAACACAAATCTCATTCATATTAAAGATAAGAATGCCTTACCTTGGAATGATTATTCTATCACAACACTCCTACTTAATGGCTATCTAGTAGGACCTCAATTCCAAAGAGAATAAAAATTCAAAACCATTAAATATTCTTTTGAAAAATCCATTCAAATAAAATAAATTAGAAGAAGAAGAAGAAGAAAAATGTAACTCAACCTTTTCTCAAAAACAAAATTTTAAGAAAAATGAAGCTAGAATCTTTAACCTTTCTCAAAACTTAATCCTTATTTGCTTAAGAGAAATAATGGAGAAATAAAGCTAAGATTAGTAGAAGAAAAAAAGGATAAGAATTTAACTAAGGAAGGCAAGAAAACAAGAGCAAGTTTATTTTCTTTTTCGTGATAGAAGGGAAAAGTAGAAGAATGGGGAATAGTCAACCCTTAACAATTTCAACTAAGGAAACGGAAGAATAGAGAAAGAATAATAGGTAATAAATGAAAATGAATCAATAATAAAGGTTAAAGAAGGGAGGGTTGGTTGAAATATATAAGAGAAAGAGAGATATAACTGGTACAATTGAGTGTGGGCAACCAAGTGTAAGAGAAACACTTGATGAGGTGAGGGAGGATGAGTGTATTTTAGGAGGGAAAAATTGCATAATTTTAGTAAGTCAATAAGGATGGGAAAGAAGTCAAACACATGGTTGAGCTACTAAAAGAGAGAGACAAAAGTGAGGAAGAAGAGAGAAGGTGAGATATGCCTCAAAAAGTACTTTTTGGAAAATTTAACTAATTAAAATTATAGAATGATTTAAATAATGTAAATAATTTCAAAGCAAAAAAATATGCTCATTAAAAAAATATATTCTAATTATAATTTATCATAAACATTAGACAGAGATTTAAATCAAAATAAAAAAAGGATATGAAGTAGCAGGATAACTAGTCGATTGGTTTGAGCAAACCAGTTAACTAGTTTATTAAGAATAAATGTTCAATCTCTGAGCATACCATTCAATTGCTTAGGCAAATTAGTCGATTAGTACACTTGAAATTCACATGTTTATTAGAATTTTAAGCCATTTTTAAAATAAAAATTAATATATTTTATATCAACATAATTTTAAACAAATTTTAAAGGAGTTTAGGATAACGTGTTATAATATATTTTTAAACTAATGAGGCACTTATGCATCATTTATATTATTAAGCAAATATAGAATAAAATAAATAATAGGTTCAAGCACTAATTCCATATAGTAGCCCAAATATATGATGAATAACTCTCAATCAAACTGAGAAGCTAAAGACATGAAGGAGAAAAATATTAAGCTAGAAAAAGAAGAACTAACCCACATGATAATCTCAACCTAATCAAAGAACCATCACAAATTTCACTTCTCTCTTTTTTAATTTTTATTATTATGTAGGCTATAAAACAAAATATTCATCAAAATATTTGAAATAATGGATTCAAAAAGGTATGAAACCCTTTTATTTCCCCTTTACTATTTTTTTAATATGGTGTGGGTCCAAGACACACAAAAGAACCCAATGATATAACTTCTCCTCATCCTGTCCTTGTGAGGTGTAATTTTTTTCATAATCATGGGAGCACATTGCAAGGCCTTGCTTGTCTGATGTGGCTTGATTTGTCATTACATTTCTGTATAGTAGATAAAATACCCGTAATGAATGTCTTTTTTATTGTATTCTATGACATTTTAGGATAGATTTACTAATATATATATATATATATAGACACACACACAGAGTTTGTTTACATTTTTATTCAATTATAACTTATAATTATATCTAATTATTTATTGAAGATTAATAATATGATATTTAAAATAAATTCATTTTAACTATTCTATTCAATAGCATAATTACTGAAGTTCTAAATTCCTCTAATATTTGATTTGATTTGATTTGATTTTCAATAACATAACATCTTACGCTGATTATCTTTGATCTTAATTTTATATTTGATTTTAATATGCAAATCATAATTTAGAATTGGAAAATGATTGAAAAGTGTAATTGAAATTTTGTATTATTCTTAATTCCATTAGACATCTGATGGAAATCAACTTGGAGACAATTCAAGCAAAGAATTAATATAGCTAGATGAACATGAAATGTCATTAGGTATGTAGCCCCCTAATTTTCACTAAATATTGTTTTTGTTTAAACATGATTTTCGTGAAAGATAAAAAAAAATCTATGGTGTTACCAATATAATCAACACAGAGACGGTACTTCAAATATCTAATCTATACAATATGCTAGGCTTAAACTTAGTCTCATAAATAGTGATAAGGTGTGGAAGTCACCTAATGCCAACACGATACAAAATCACAACATGACTAAGAGAAAGTACAATAGGGAGAAATTCACAATAGTGTAAGAAAACTAAATTATAAACCTTAACAACTACTAAATAATTTAAGGCTCATCCTAAGTACAATAAAAAACAACAACATAACCATTTCACCTACATAAAAAATATGAAGAGTGTAGGATCAGTACGATGCACGTACTGAATAAATATAACCTATTAAATGTGAAAGCATGCTCGCATTATACATATTGGAAAACACAATATCATGGTAAAGAAGATTTCATAAAAACACTTAAAACTTGTATTTCATGGTATCATTGGAAAAAACCCTCATATTCATAAATTTAAGCTTGATAACATCTTTCCACTATCATATAGTGTGCTATAAAACATGAGAATCAAGCTTGATTATGGAAGAACATGAAATTAAATGAATTTAGAGCATTTTATACAATTTTAATTGCTTACACTATTCAATACTATTTATACTATTCATTACTATTCACTAAAACCCTAAAAATTCATAAAACACTTATAACAACATAAAAAAAACTAAGATTATGCTACTAAATAGTAATATAATAATAAATACCACATATACATACAAGGTACACTAGTTATTTTAATCCATATTATGTTATCATACATCACATTTCCCATATTTACTTATTCTCTAATATAAATAATGACATAGTCTACATGTCCCACTCATTTTATATATCCCATATGATTGTATCATACTCGGTCCTAAAATTTGTTAAAATGTATTTGAAATTTATATTAATATAAAATAAATTATTTTTGGTTTGAAAAGGGCTTAAGATTCCAATACAAATGTGAATTTCAAGCCTACTAGTAGACTACTTAATCAAATCAGTCAACTGATACACTTAGAGATTGGCACTTTTATTCCTTGAAAAGCTTGTTGATTGGTTTGACAAAATTGATCAACTAGTTATCCTGTAATTTTGAATCCTTTTCTTAACTTCAAATCTCTTTCCAATTTTTATGAAAAATTCTAATTAGAGTCTGTTTGTGCTAATTAGCATATTTTGATGTAATTATTTTTACAATATTTGGACCATTTTATGAATTTATATAGCTAAACAATTTTCCAAAATCATTTTTATGGTAATTCTCACTTTCTCTCACCTTCCTTCACTTCTTCTATCTTTTGGAAGCCATGGTTGCAAGTATATTATTTTGAATTTTCCTTGACTTATCTACTCCCCATCATCCAACTAATTTCACTCCATCTCTTTCACTCTCATCATTCACCCATTTACACTTTGGTTCCCCATAATAGACTAAAGTCAACTCTCCATCTTTATTTCTCTTCCTATTTGATACATCAACCTAGTTCTTATTTACACTTGATTTTTTATTGATTTTCATTACTTAGCTCCCTCACTTGCTCATTCTCTCATTTTCTTTTGTAAAAAATTCCTAAGTGTTTAGTATTTCTTCACTTTTCTCTCTTTTCTTCTCTATTCAAAATAAAAACAAAGGAGTTCATATTATCTTCTAATTATTGGATTGAATCCTTGTATCTCCTAATATTATCATTTGTTTTTTTTCTATTAAGCAAGGAAGGATTATGGTTTTGATAATTGTTGAAGATCTTTATTTTCCCTCTTTAAATTCTATTTTAAGAGAAAGGCTAAGTTATGCCATTTTCTTCTTTTTCTTTTGATTTTATTTTAATTAAGTTTTAAGAATGAGTTTTAATTGTTTTTATTCTTGATTCTCTTAGGAAATCAAGGGTTGACGTAAAGATTTATCAAGTTAAGAGTATTTTGTGCTAGAAGAATTGCTTTGTAATAAGGTATTCTTTTCTCTATTATGATTAGTTTCTTGTGTTGTTTATTCTGGTTTCATGTTCTTGATTTGGTTATGTCATGAATATGTGTCAATTGGGTTCTTGGAATTGAGCATGAGGTAAAGTTTTCTCCCCTAAATGTTTAATCACGTTTCTATTATTTTGATCTTATGCACGAGTTTGGTGAATTTAAGCATGACCTTGTTGAGTATCATTTTCTGTCATGTTTTATGTGAATTCATATATGGAGTATGCATTTTTTTTTATCTTTTATGAAATAGAATAATGCTAGGATTATATTAGGAAAGTTTGGTGAATTTCTATTACGTTTGGATTGTGGGTTTGGGTGCCTTTTCAACCAGACTAGTTTACAAGTTTTCTATAATTCTATTGATTGTGTGAATAATTGCATGGGTTGGTATCCATGATAGGTTAGTTCCTTGAGTATTTAATTGGTTCTTCAAACCAATTGATTTGATTTAGTGAGTATTTGATCAATTTACCTAACCTATTGTTTGGTTCTTTGGTGACTATAGTGGTTTTAGCCTCTACTTAGAGGCATCAGCTAATTTCTTTGAACTATTGATTGGTTGGGCCAACCAATTGACATTTTTCATATTTTGTTATTTTTCTCTTAGGTTTGATGTTACTAGGCTAGTTGATTGGTCGTAGTGACTGATCGGTTGGTTTTACCTAAGCTTAGCATGTTTATTTGTTATTTGATGATATTTCTTTGGGACTTATTTCTTAAATTTTCCATGCAAATGAAACATTTACATAGTGATTTAAATCATGTTTAACTATAATTTAATGAGTATCAAAATGATATTATTGTGGTACCTTATGTAATTGAGTTTGGTGTTGTCCTTAAGCACCTAATTTAGTGGCTTGAATTCTTGGTTTCTATTTAGTGTCAAAATTTAAAACACCTAATTGGTTTAATACTTAGTTTCAAATAATAAAATCTTATAGGACTTGCCAATATGCATATTTAGGGTTTGGTTATATTATGTACCCTCTAACATAGGAGCCTAAGTGTGGTGGATGTTGAATATCTCGAGAAAATTCCCCTTCAAGCTAGCGTTATTGTGGTGGGTGTTGTAGAACCAAAATTGAGTGTATTTAGTCTAGCTTAGGCACCCAAGTGTGGTGGATGTTGAAGATCCTTAAGAAAAGCCCACTGGTACTAGAGCTTTTGTTATGGGTGTCGTAGTCCTTCACACTCCTCCAGTTCTTTGATATATACAATGTTTTGATTCCAATGAACCTGTTTGTGCCCTTTATCCTTGATGCCAGAGTGTGGCGGATGTTGAATATCCCTATTAAAAACCTATTAGCTCTAGAATTATTATAGTGGGTTTGAGATACTCAAAATTTAGCATACGCCCTTACCTAGGTTCCTAGGTGTGGTGGATTTTGAAAATCCTTAACAAAATTCCTTGATACTAGTATGTAGTGGTGGTAGGAGTTACATTCCTATGCTAGAATCATCATGGATATTGAAATCATGTGATTTTACAATTCTAGCTTATTTTTGGAACTCATGAACGAATGGTTATTTATGCTCTATATGTTTTTCCTTGTCATTTGTGCCATCTATGATCATATGTGTTGGGCATTCTAAGCATGGTGTATACCATGATATTATGTGACCTCATTGTGCACTATGAGCACTTACCATAATTAATGTAGTTTTTTTTTTACCAATACTTCCTCGTACTCATACTACATCTCTATAGTCACTATGATGATCGGATTTTTTTTTTAGTAGAGGATGGTTTGTAGGATTATGATTCTCGGCTAGAGTAAATTAAAGATGATGGTGTGGGTCATTAGTTGGCTATTACTTGGAGATCAAGTGTTGTATTTCTATTGGTTGAGAGTCAGGTTAAATAACTTGATGTGTTTTAACCACTATGTTTGGATGTTTTTGTTCTTTCCCATTATTTAGAATCTTGGATTTGGCTCTTGTATTTGGATTTCCATACCTCTCTCTCTTATCTATGCTATTCTCATATTTATTAATATTTTCCTAATTTTAGAGCATGCATTTTTTCCTACAGCCTTGTTTTACCTTACATTAGACAAGGGTTAGGTGATGATCACACTTCTCTTCTAGTTGATGTGGTTGTAACATCCCCCATTTTGTTTTCATAAATGCTTCTATATTCTCTTCAAAAAAAGTTTATGCTATTCAAACATTGGTGGTTTTACAAGTTGATACAAGAGCCTATGTTTTTCAATTATGATGTTGGTTTATGAACATAAATTTGTTCATCTTTTTCCGAGCTTGTAGAATCTGGTGTAGCCTACGGGCGAGCATTTTTTTGGGAGTTAGCCTTAAATTTCTTAGTTGAACTAACATTTTACTTTATGTGTTATGTGCTACCTTTATGTGTACCAACTTTATAACCTATATTTGATTATTTCTAACACAATTATTATTCTAAAATTTTAATGGTTGTGAATTGACAACTTGAGCACTTTATGGAGATAGTTGGGGCATACATGGAGTGGCATATGTCATGTTAGGAGGCTCTACAACCACTACCACCACCTCCTTTTTTAATGCCCCTACCAGATAGGGATGTAAATTGGGTGGATTTCATCCAATGGATACTTAAACATATATGGATAATTGGATATGGATATGGAGGATAAAAAAAATACCTATCGGGTTCAGGAATGGATACGGGTATGGGATATCCATACCCATAGCCATAACCATACTTGTATCCATATTTGTACCCATTTACCCGATATATAATTACCTTTTATCCTTAATTTTAAAATAAATATAGTATAAATTAAGGATAAAATTTTCATTTGACTTAACTCTAAATAGGTTTATCCATCGAGTAATGAATTTATCCGTTAGATAATATCCATTAACAAATAAACGGATAATTCGTCGGGTAATAGATATCCAATTGATACAGATATGGATGTATTAGCAGATATGAATTCGAGTACAGGTATAGATTTTCTTATTGGGTATGGATAAGGGTATGGGTATACCCACCCCGAACCTACCCCGTTTACATCCCTACTACTAGAGGATTGGCTTTATAGGGTTGGTCATCACCAACCACCGATCTTTGAAGGTTAAGAGAACTCAGATGTTTTAGAATGTTAGCTGAGAGCCTTGGAGAAAATCTTTGTTGCTTTTGGATTCCTAGAGCGTAAGCGAGTGGGCATTGAAGTTTTCTTCCTATAGGGTCATTTTGGTGAGTGGTGGTGAGGTTAATAGCTAAAGGGAGCCACTATATAGTAGTGGGAGCTATTTGTGGAGATGCTTAGGGCTTGTTTATACCCTACTCACCTAAGGAGGGAAAAGTATGATGAGTTCATGGCTCTACACTATGGTATGTCAATAGTGGAGGATCAATTTCTACCTTGATTTAGTTCATTTCACTCCAAAGGTTGACATAGATGAGAGGATGAAGGTTCATTAATTTTAGTTGAGGTTAAGTCTAATAATTCAAGAGATATTAGCGGGGACACGTGTGTTAGACTTGCAAGCCATGTATGATTATGCCTTTGAGGCATAGCTAATTTTGCACGCCCATAGTGCCTACTCATGGTCCAAGTGGAGGTGTAAGGGTAGTCACCACCAAGGTGGGGAGAAGTGATTCCAAACTATAGGTCGTCACTAGTCTAGGTTCACATCTCAATATGGAGGACAACAGAGTCATCTAATAGCATGGAACTTCTTAGTTGATGGTGTGTTAAGAATTTCTAGGAGCCCACTACATTAGTAAGTTGGTTTAGTGTCATGACTGTGGTAAGTTATGGCATCACCAATTTCAGTGCCTGACTACATGAGGCAACATTTAACTAGGATCGACATGTTCATTGGGTACTGTAGCTCAAACACTTCTAGCTCAGTGGGCTTAGTCTATAGGTAGTGAGGCTAGTAGGACTACTTTGTAGTAGATGATTTAGAGACCTCGTGCTCTTTGACCTAGGCAGGGTTCATGCAATGCTATAGGATCACCACTAGGCAGTCACCTAAATATGATGAGTTAGTCAGAGGCTAATAGGAAGGCAGATGTTGGCACATGTATGTTTACTATCTCTTCTATTCCTACATTTGTACTATTTAATTTAGGTACTTCATATTCCTTTGTGTGTACTAATTTTTTCGCAAGGGAAACTATGGTTCCGTTTGATATAATAGAGACTTTTGTTATGTTCTCATTTAGGGATAAACTTTCATGTACTAGGCTATATAGAGATGTGGCCTTAGTAATTAGCAAAGTTGGACTTTTTGTAAACCTCATAAAGCTTGAGCTTCACAAATTCAATATACCCTTGAGATATATGGTTGTGATCAATTGTTCACAAAAGCACATTATTTCTAAGGGACCAAAGGGTGATAGGGTATCTTATTGGAGATTCAAGCCTAGGCCCTCAATGAGGATAGTGTACATGGTTGTGCTTGGTACGTTGGTATGAAAAGGGAACTCGCTATACTTATGTAGTATTTAGCACTTGGATGATGATAATCCATTGATTAAGGATATCCTAATGATACAAGAGTTCCTACAAGTGTTTCCCAATGAGATCCCAAACATGCTGCTAGTGTATGGACTTCATGATAGATCTTTTACCAGGGACAAAACCTATGCTAAAGCACCCTATTACATAACACCAATTAAGATGGATAATTTGCACACTCAATTAGAGGAGATACTGGGGAAGGGATACATCCAACCGAGTGCATTGTCTTAGGGAGAACCAATCTTTTTTTTGAGGAAAAAGGATTATAAGTTGAGACTTTGTGTGGATTGTCAAAGATTTAAATAGGTCATAGCAAAGAAGTATTATCCTTTTCCTTAGATTAACAATCATTTTGATAAGCTATATGGGACTAAAATTTTCTCAAATATAGATATTAGATCTTGGCACCATTAGTTTAGGATTTCCAAGAAGGAAATACTAAATACAACTTTCAAGGTGAGGTATAGCCATTATAAATTCCTTATGATGTTCTTTAGACTCACAAATATGTTAGCCATATTCATAGCCCTCATGAACCACATCTTTTAATAGTATATCCATTAGTCCATCATGGTCTTCATTGGTGATATTTTGATTTGCTCTAGAATTTATGAGGAGTGTGAGAAGAAATTGAGATATTTGTTGGAAATGTTAAAGACATATCAATTATATGCTAAAATTTTGAATTGTTAATTTTTTTCTAGGTGAATTAGCCTTTCTTAGACATGCATTTATAAGGATAGTGTATCAGTGTATCCTTTTAAGATTCAAGTAATATCATAGTTTCTACCATCAACGAATGTTAAGGAGGTACACATTTTTCTAGGTAGAATCGGCTAATAGAGACATTTCATTCATGACTTTTCGAGGATTAATCATCCTTTAACTAGCTTGTTAAAGAAGATGGCGTGCTTTGGTTGGGATGATAAGTTCCCTGAATTCTTTGAGGAGCTTAAGAGGAGATTGAATTTAGCTCCATTGCCTACCTTACTATTGGGTACAAAGGGGTTTGAGATGTATACTGATCCATCTAAGCATCATTTAGGGTGTTTGTTAATGCAGCACGAGAGGGTAGTAGCATATGCTTCTCATCAATTGAAGGAGCATGAAAAGAATTATCTAACTTATGACCTTAAACTAGCAACAATGGTATTTTTCTTGAATATCTAGAGACATTACCTATATGGAGTGTAGTGTATGTTTTTGAGCTCCATAAAAGCCTTAAGTACATCTTCACTCAGTAAGAGCTGAACATGAGACAACAAATATGGCTAGAGTTAGTTAAGGATTACGATTTAGTGTTGACCTAACACGAAGGTAACACCAACATTATAGTATATGCTTTTAATAAGAAGACTTTTCCCTCTATGGGTTCATTGGTTTTTTTAGATTGGATATGGAAGGAGCTTTAAGACATAAGCATAAAGATCATGGAGTTCAGGGATCTTGAGACAAGGATGAGTGTTCTCATGATCAGAGTGACCATCTTTGATGAGATTTGAGTTAGTCAATTAGGTGATGTCAAGCTTGATTGGATTAGACAGACTATATTAGAAGGTAGAGTATGGGGTTTGAGGTATTTAAGGATGGAAATATTCTTTTCTAAAGCAGGTGGTGCATTCCTTATATTTATGGGAGCTTAAGAAGAATATTCTAGAGGAGGGTCATCATGTGCCTTATTTTGTACATCCTAGAGGTGATAAGTTGTACAATGACCTAAAGCATATCTATTGGTGGTAGTGTACGAAGTAGGAGGTTGTAGATTTCATGGTTAGGTGCTTGAATTGTTAGAAGCTCAAGATTGAGAACACGCATTTGACATGATTTGTTTAGCCATTGAAGGTTCTCGAGCGCAAATGAAAAAGCATATCTATGGACTTTGTGGTTGGATTACTAAGGATCCATAATGGTTTGGATTTGATTTGGCTAGTAGCTGACTGGTTGACCAAGTTGATAGCATTTATGCCAATGAAGTTAACCTAGAGTATAAAGTAGTTGGCTAGTGTTTATAGGAAGCAATCTGGATTATAAAGTAGTTGGCTACTGTTTATAGTAAGCATGTGGCCTAGTAACATAGGGAACCCAATGACATTACATAAGACTGAGATTCTAGATTCTTATCATAGTTATAGTAGAAGTTTCAAGAAGCTTTGAGACATAGCTAAAGATTAGCATTGCTTTCCACCTAGCTACACACAATCAAACTAAGTGCACTATTTAAACTTTAGAGGATATACTTTAGGCTTGTGGACTCAAGTTTTAGGATAGTTGGGAGGATTCTCTAGATTTGATCGAGTTCTCTTATAACAATAATAATTATATAAGCATATGATTGTGACCGTTTAAGGAACTCTATGGGTTGAAGTGTTATAGTCCCATATGTTGGAGTAAATCAAGTAAGATAGTTGTGTTAGTATCGGATATGATAGAGGAATCGGCTAAGTAAATTAGGACGATTTGAGGTCTGATGAAGGTTTATTAGGATAGGAAAAAGAATTTTGTAGACTTGCAGAGGAGGATAAATGGGTGTGAGGTGGGTGATTAAGTAATTTTATTTGACTTTCCCACTAATGGATTGGTGCATTTTTTTTGGAAAGGAAAGCCTAACCCAAGGTACACTGGGCTGTATGAGATTTTGAGTCGAGTTGGAGAGGCTGCTTATCAACTTTCCTTGATTATTGAACTTTCAGACATTCATTATAACATGCACATTTTTTACAATTAAAAAATTTTGTTTTGAAAACCTTGTAGAAGTATAAAGCTAATAAAAACTTAGGAAAATGGGGCATTACCATCACACCTAACGTAGTGTAGGCGCAAGCTGCCCATCTTATGTTAGATACAAGGCTGAGTACTATACCAACCAAAACTAAAGTAGAGTGCACCAAAACTTATGATATAAATTACTAAAATAAAGGCTTTAAAGTACAAGACCTTGATGACCCACAATATTCAAATACACGAGGAAAATTAACTCATAGTACATGATCTTAAATTACGGAAACAAAAGTAGGGTGTGACCCTAAATTCTGCTCCATTAAGGCTACTCAAAAGTCTTCAAAGGTCCACATTCTCAAAACCAATGCCCCACATGAGGTTTTCCAACTACTCACCATCCCCAAAATGTACACATGATCCTCTATTCATGGGAATAAGTAGGTGACTGAGAAAACAGACACATTAGTATG
The DNA here is from genome assembly GCA_039764185.1 of Tamarix austromongolica. Taxonomy (NCBI): domain Eukaryota; kingdom Viridiplantae; phylum Streptophyta; class Magnoliopsida; order Caryophyllales; family Tamaricaceae; genus Tamarix; species Tamarix austromongolica. The sequence goes on along the minus strand of CM077808.1, from coordinate 3,463,441 downwards.
CTTTATTTTGAGTAAGCCAAGTTACCTCCTCAATAGAGTCACCAACACACAATATTCTATCATAATATAAAATTCCCACAACCATATTGCATGAATATTTCATACAACCATGATACATGCTATATCATGGTCATATCATGTATAGGAAGCTCATACGATATATGACTCATCATGCTTGAAAATATAGCACAACATTATAAATGACAACACACGATCTATAAAGTATAATGTCTAGCTAATAATAAAGCTTCATTCATCAAGACACATAATTTCTTCATAGGTTATTTCCACCTACCTAACTTATTAGGTCATTTATACATACATAGGCTATTATCTCATTTACCATTCCTTCCCTTTTACTTTTATCTTTCATTTTATTCACATTCTTATTCCAAACTCTTATCTAATTACACATTCCAATTATTATACAAATACTTGTTCCAACTATTATCGAGCAGTGGGCTCTGTACCGCCCCATATTTTCATATACCATAAAAGTCTATCTAAACCAAAGGACATAAAGTATAGACTAAAGCTAAGTAAGCATCAATTGACATAAGTCCAGGCCAAATCCATGTAACCACCAACGGACATAAGTCCGAACCGAAGTCAAAACCACCCTGGTGACTAGACCCTTTAGTATTGATACCTTCTAGTATATCATCAGTATCTAGGGAAAGGTAAGGAGCCAAGATCTACTAGGATTCTACCTAAAGTCAAATTTCTAAGGCACCAATAAACACTCGAAGTCTGACTAACCTACGGAAGCTAATCAAGGATCGGGTAGCCTAGAACCATACACAACTCGATCATCTTTCGCTTTAAGTGATTAGTACATCAATCTTGAGGTTACATAATCATACAAGGCCCATAAGATATGTAATCAAGGCATTCTAATACTTATTCTATCTTAACCATTACCATTCCCCAACCATATATGAGATTTCCATTAATGCTTACTCAATATTAACCAAATATGATAAATTAATATATTTCAAGCCAAATTTTAGATTTCATGACCCCTTTAAAGCCATTAAATACTTATTTGGGTTTACCCATTAAGGCATTTACAATACTCATTGAGTATGCTATGAAATATGAGCCATTTAATCCATCTTTAGGTTGTCAATCCATGTTAATATATATATTTCACTAGTTAAACAATCATATAGCATCATTAGGCATATCCAAGTCAAAATACTAAACTCACACAATCTGACCGAACTAGTCAATCAATTTGACCTAACTAATCAATCAGATGGGTCAGCTAGTTGATAAGTTTAGTCCAACTAGTCGATTGGTTTGACTTGGCCAAACCCAGGGTTCTTTCAAACTAGTCGATTCTTTTGGTCAAACTAGTCGATCAGTTTTGCCAAACTAGTCTATGGGTTTAAGTTGAGAGAAAACTTAAGTCACCATAGACCTGTCGATTGATGGGTTGGTTCAACAAGCCAACTATTCTAAGTACCATTCAATTAGTTTACCCTCAAATAATGTAAAGCATATGATTTTCATGTAAATCATCCTTGAAATTCCTACAAAATCCAAAATAAAACATATCATGTATGATACCAATACTTTTTTTAGCTTATAAACTAAAACATGCTTCATAATTAATCAAATCAAACTAATTTCTCTAAAATCAATATGCATCAATTTGAAACCAAATTCTCATGAAAACTTATAAAATAAGGACTTTCAATAATACACCACATCATATGATTAACTAGGTCACATTTCAGAAGTAAGAATGACTTTGTGCAAACAAAATTTTCCACAAACAGAAAAGCTCAACCTAGATATTTTTAATTTCCAAACCTTAAAAACAAAAGGGTAAAGCTTTAGAAATCCAGGGAATAATTTCATTAATTAGGATTTGAATTAGGAGAAAATAAACTTACAAAACCTAAGAGAAAAATAGAGAGAATTTTTGTTGAAAAATAGGCTCAACTTCTTCTTAAATCTAATCCTTCCTTTGTAAAACCCCTATTTTTCACTACCAAAAAATTTAGTTTGTAAATCATTGAGGAAGCATAAATACAAATCCAGCCCATGAAAAATGGGCTATGATCACTATATCTAACATAAGATAGGCATGTCACCGCCTACCTCATATTAGACACAAGGCTAAGTATATAACCAATCAAATACCAACAAAGTCTAGAGTGTGTAAGAAAACATTTGGAGATAGAAAAAATCAAGGTTTACAACCTAGGGCTACATAGACCCAAAATCTATACAACATATATCAAAAGAAAATTATAACTAGAATAAATTAATTTTAAATGAGATACGCCTTTATCACTGAAGGACCACAGAGTAAAATTTCTAGGAATGCCTACACTCAACAACCCAACTATACTCAGAGGAGGATGGACCGCTCACTGGTTGTCCTGAAGAAACCTACAACAACCAACAAGTGGGATTAATTAGGGGATTGAAAAACAACCCCATCTATATGCTTATATACTAAGAAAACCAATCTACTATTATCATGCAGATCATAGTACAAGCAAGACCCACACCACATGATCACTACACAACCTACTAAAATGTACATGCGGTTCTCCTACTATCATTAACATAAAATAACAAGGGTCATACAAGATATATTTGGATCTACAAAAACATGCATAATCATAATCATACCAGCATACAAAGGTATATAATATATACTATACCTACCACTTTTTTAAGGAGCATGGATTACCATGACTATCCACACAGTAGTGTTTATAGTATAACTTGGAGTGTAATGTAAAATTAGAATTACATATATGAATTCCTAATCATGGATTTTATAATAGTTGGAAGAAAATTGTGACTTTTTCATCTTATTCCTAAGGTTTATAAGAGCTTTTACCTCTAATTTTAGTTGGAATTCTCCCTTTTATTCTTGTTACTACCTTTGTATTGTGAAAATTTGCAGGGTCTCAAGCAACAAAAAAAAGAAGGATGAAAAAAAAATAAGCTTAAAGGGAGAAGAAAGGAAAAAAGAAAAGGATCAAAGAGGAGCAAAAGTTAAAGCAGAAAGAGATTTAGAGCTAAAATGTAAATTCTGGAATAAAATGAAAGCAAGAATTCATATTCAAAGTATATGGGCCTGAAAGAAGTGAAATTTAGATCCATAATAAGTCTGAATTTGGAGAATATTTTAACATAAAAGTTGTATATCTTTTTAATAGATTTCCAACACATCAAAAATCAGCTTAATCGGAGTAATGATGAAAAAGTTATGGTCAAAATACCCAGCACTATCAAAGTTGACACGAGAAGCCCATTTTTATCAATACCCTAGGGATCCAAGAGGCGGTAATATAAAAACTCTCATTCTATTTTCTCTTGAAGCAGCCTCCACTCCCTCTCTTTTCTCTCTTCTCTATCATCTTCCCCAATTCATCAAGATCTCTCTTGTAAATTAGAGACCGAGGTTCAAGAAGTTAAATTTTTGCAAGAATTTGTGAACATCAAGGGTATTATCTAATGATCTTTTCTCTATCTATGGAATCTCTTGTTGTTTTTAATATTCTTGCTATGAATTTGATGGGCTAGATCATGTGCTAAGGTGAAGGGGAATTTTCCCCGATCCTAATGTGTTGAATTATTGCATCTTTTTTTATTCAATTCATAATATATGTGTTGTGTTATTGATTGATTGACGAATTTATGAACCACGACCGGGTTCTGATTTTCGGTGTGGGAAATACCGGTGAGATCGAGAGATAATCCAATATTAGACCCAATAGCACAACGGGAGATTAAATTATAGATCAAGAGACGATTGATTTGACCTCTACAACAATAAAGGAGGAAAATTTATGGACTTTAATGCATTACATTCTATTAGACTCTAAGCTAGAGATAGTTAGGGCCATAGATATGTAATAGGGTGGTTGTGGCTTGAGAAATCACAACACTTTCTATCCTTGTTGGCATGATCGATTATGATTGTTGAATTATTTTTTGATGTGATATTCGATTACATGTGAGGATCGAGATCTTCTATTTATTTGAGTCACTTGAGTGCTATTTTCCTTTCTTTTTAGCTTAGTTAGTTATTTTGGCTTACAATTTTTTATTTCATATAGTCTAGACATAGCTAAGTTCTATCATTGTCCTAGCGGTCATTCACCAATCCCTGTAGGATCGACCTTGACTACTACTCTGACCCCGTGCACTTGCGGGTAGGAACGTGTCAGTGGATCATAATTATGATAGTAATAGATCATGTGATCATTCATGGAAACCTTTTTGAAACACAAAAATGTACCACAATAGGGTATTCAAGGGAGACATATGATTGTCATAGAACTTAAGGAAGGTAAATGCGAGTTACACAACATATTTATCTTTAAGTGAGGCGTGAGTTCTTTAAGTATTGATAGGGCAAAAAATGTCTTATATCAGAAAAATAACCATATCAAGATCAAGCATACATAAGATAAGGCCAATTAATACTTATTGGGTTTCATTGTAGTTATTATTTTGCATTCGGTAGATATAAAACAACTTTATGAAATTATTGAGAAATAGTTGATTATAGAATTATTTAGCCCTAGTTATTGAATAATATGTGATCATAGAATTATTTACCCTAAGTTATTGAGAAATAGGTGGAATTATTCCCCATGGTCTCTCTATACCATAGAATTCAAACCAAATAAATGGACATAAAGTCCCAGCTTATGCCAACGTCACTTAGTGGACATAAGTCCTAGCTCATGCCAAATAACCATCTTGTGGTGACCATACCCTTTGTATCCATACCCCTTAGTACATCATCACCGTCCAGAGTAAGAAAGGCACTGAGATTAACAAGGATCTTGGGATCAACTAGAATTCTACCCAAAGGCACGTGAAGGCAAAATGTCTGAAGACAAACTAATCCCTAATAGCTAATTAAGGATCTAATAATCAAAACCTATCATGATGCTCGTTCCACTTGAAGTAATTAATATCTTATTGGATCGAGATGTGACATCATATAAAGGTCCAAAAATAATATAACACCAGATAAGATGCCATTTTAAATTAATGCACCTATATAAGGTTTTCACATCATTAGGTATTCCCATTTAGGGTATCTTCAAGTGATTATTCCATTACGTGGTCAATTATGCCAAGAGGTGGAATCATATAATGTTAATATTATCCATAAATGTCTAAGGCAACATTTGATTTTACTTCTGTTCACAATTCAAATCTAGTTTAAAGCCTACAGCTAAAGTCAAGGCTATAGCTCATTTCTTCACCATAGTCTTACCATTCATCAAAGGTTATTCCAATTTAATCCCTAAGGCCAAAGGTGAAGGTCCAATTAGAGACCAACTAGAGTCAAACCATAAATCCTAATTATTTATCATTTAATTTCAATAGCTAAGTGGAAATCACTATTTACAAATAAGGTCAACTTAACACAACCATATATATCCTTTATATTTTCTTTTATTCTTGAAAAAATATTCAAATTACAAGGTTTCACTTTTTACGACTATGATATAAGTTATTAGAGGTTAATTATGCATCATTCTGAACCATTACATAAATAATAACCATAGGAATAGTTAATCGATTAGGGAGAAAACAACCCCAATAAAACACACTTACCCGCCATTAATTTCCATTATCTTTATTCTATCAATCTGGACATAAATCTTAGGTCATTATAGGTTCTTTACAATCAATATTTATGAATCGACATATGAAGTACCAAAATCATGTTGAGAATCACAATTGAATCATCTGTGCACTTTATAGACTTAATAAGAACTAGAAAAACATTATCTTCTTGCTAGATGCTTATGGAAACAATCTATACTTCATATTACACTTGCAAGCGTAACTGAGATGTATAGAATATCACAAAAATTATGAAGCCTAACCATATTTATGAGGTTTATGCATACGAGACTACAAGTTAAGCTTACCACCAACTCCTCCATTATCTCATCATTTACCATCTACACACATTTCTTATCATTATATCCCATATTTTCTACTAGAACATGACATATAAATTTACCTAATTTCTATAAAATAGGGAAGATAATGGTTTATCTTAAAAGAGCTAAGCAACACACCAAAAAGAAAAAAAAAGTCTCTAAAACTCCAAAACTCATTGCTATACTAAAATATCTTTCAGGAAGTTCATATTCAAACTCAGTAAAACCATTAAAATCATTCAAAGAAGATTTAGTAAAATTGGAGACCTAAGAGAGGAAATTAGAGGAAACCCACCTTTCAAAGGTAAAAAAATATGGAACACTAGAGGTGAAAGCTAAATCTTCACTCCTTTACCAAACCTAACCCTGTCTTGATTAAGATTAAAACTAGAAGGAGGTGTAGAAAGGATTAGAAGAGGAAAGGAAGATCATAAATGAAAGTCAAGGAGAGAAAATATGGCAAAGCAAGCGTGTTAAAAAAATATTGTAGTTTAGATGTTAGGGAAGAAGGGAGAAAATGAAGCCTTTGGGTTCGAATTACTAAGGGTTTCTGCTAAAAGAAGAAATGTAAGGGAGTTTATAAATTAATACCCCAAATCCAAGATTCAAAGTTTAGGCTTTGGAGGTTTGAATCTAGTATTTTTACCATTGAGCTCAATTATAGAAACTACTATGTTCTAGGTAATATGCCTCAGAAATCTCAAACACAAGAAAGGAACAATGATGAAAAGAGAAAAGAATTGATGTTAAATATTTTATAAAAGCTACAGGAGAAAATAATCCACTGAGAGAAATCTCACGGTACAAAGAGAAAATAAGAAGAAGAGAAATGAGCTGAAGTCATGAAAGTGACTTCTCATGATTTTCATCTTTGTGATTTTGTTGTAAATCAATAAAATAGGTTAGGCACACTCAAAAAATTTGTAAAAACTCAAAACATAATTATGATGCTGGAAAAGTTTTGGGGAAAGATTCAAAGTGAAAATTGAGTCAGAAGACCTACCTATTTAGTTGAATTGGTGGAATGGTATCCTAAACCAGTCGATCGGTTCATTAGGTTTCAAAACTCAAATTTAATGAACAAACCAGTCAATTGGTACCTCCAACTAGTCTTCTAGTTTTATGATAAAACCAATTATCTTCCAAAATCCAAATCAAGATCAACTAAAACTATATCAATCCTAAACACACCTCTCAAATAAGATTAAACACACTAAGATCATCACCAAATGCATATCTTAATACGCATCTTAGTCCCTAAAAATTAGGGTATTAAAACCTTGGTTAAATATAAATAAGTAAGATCTAGATAAAGGATTGAAAGAGTGGAAAGAAACCAAAACTAAGCTCGAATTGGAGAGAAAAAAACACAAGTTTAGAGAGAGCAAGAATAGTTTGCTAACGGAAATAAGAGTAAATGAAAGTGGTGCTTTGGGCTATTTATAGCCAAAACATTGGTAAAAAAAATAGAGGGGTTAGGTATAGATCAAAAACCCTAATTTCTACCATTTGAATTTTAGTTGAATGAGTAGATTTTATCAAAGATAGGATGAACTCCCTTCTAGAGTTGAAATTATATTTCTCAAAAATGTATGTTGAATCAACGTGGATGTAATTTCTTATCTAAGAAAAGATAGGTCTAAGAATCGAAGTAATAATTCAAGAGCTTGTATAGGAGAATGGTGGAAAAAAGATAAAGTTAAGGTCTCTCTCTCCCTCAATTATCTAAATCAAACCCTCGAATTAGTTTAAGGGAGAATCTCAGGACGAATGCATGATAAGTAAGGTTAAGAATCTATAAAGAACAACTTGGAATGGGATTATCAAGGTCCCATTTTAGTATAAGAAGGTTTCCTAGAAAAATTGAGTTTTGAAAATGTAATGAGCTAGATAAACTAGTTGATCGATTTGACTTACCAATAGACTATTCTATCGAGTATTCGATTGGTTCACCAAATCAATCGAATGGTTCAATCAAGTAAAACCCCTTTAGCCCAAACAATGAACTAGTTGACTGGTTCATGAAGCCATTTGATTGGTCAACCTAAAAGATCATTTTATTCTATCTCCAAAACTTATTCAAATCCAACTTTTCCTCAAACTCAATTATATTTCCAAATCAAAATCAAACATGATCAAATCTTAATAAATACCATGATTTCTCATTCAAAAAACTTCACAAAAAGATGGGGTATTATAGCACTAACCCCCTTAAAGAGGTTGTGTCCTTGAAGCCTACTAAATAAGGTGTAAGCATAATATTTACAAAAAAAAACAACGCACCTAGTACATTAAACAAGGTAAAAGGGTACTACCCCCTTAAAATAAGGAAAACACCTCAAACATCACACTAGGATGGAATAAGGAGTAAAATATCCTTCCTCTAGGATTTTCCTCTTAAGCTTAGCACATCCCTAGGGTATATACCACCTACCATGGTATCTAAAACTACTGTCCTCATAGATTTGAAATCCTTGGGCTTTCCCTTCTTTAATACCCTACTTGATCCTTTTGAGCTTAACATCACCAAGTTTATTAGCTCAAACTTCCTTAAAGATTGAAGGTGTGGTGGTGAGTGCACCTATTCTGATATGAGATGCTAACACCCTTTGGTCTTAGTAGAACCACACATTCCTATGTGTAGTTTATCAACACTCAGTACTTTTCTAACATGTCTATTTGGAAATTACATCAAAGTTGTGCAATTCGAGCTCCATGAGGTCTAAAGGAAACTCTACTTACCTAACTATAAAGCCACCCCTTTGTATAACCTAGAGAATGAAATCTTATCCCCCAAAGGAAATAGAATAGAGGTGAAAATGCTACTAAAAGGATATAAGGCAGCTCTAGTTACAAACGTGGATGACACAAAAGAATGTGTTGCACTAGAATCAAATAGTACACATGCTAGAAACGTAGAGATAATAAGCATATTAGTGACCAATTTTGCTTGAAGCTCTACCTGTTATTAGCTAATCACATTCAATCATCCTTCTGAAGGAATTCCCATGGCACTGGTTAATTCCTGACCTTTTTGAAAGGTGAGAGGCTTTTAACCTCTAGGATGACTGGATCGACTAGAAACACTTGACAGTGATGGAGGAATCCTCAAAATATGTTGTTGAATTATGATGTTGTATGAGAGAATGTAATTTATGATTTTATATGATGTTATATGGGAGAATGTAATTTATGATTTTATATGGGAGAATCTAATTTCTGGTTTATATAGGAGATTCTAATTTATGGTTTTATATGGAAGAATCTAACTTATGGACTTGTATGGGAGAATCTAATTTGTGGTTATGAATGAGAGAATCTAGTTAATTGTATTATATGGATGAATCTTTAGTTTTATATGGTTTGAATTTAAGTTTTTGTATGGATGAATCTTTGGTTTTAGTATGGGTTGAATTTAGGATTTGGCATGGATGAATCTTTGGTTTTATATGGTTTGAACTTAGGGTTTGGTGTGGATAAATCTTGGGTTTTATATGGTTCAAATCTAGGGTTTGGTATGGATGAATCTTGGTTTTAGGTGGATTGAATTTAGGGTTTTGTATGAATGAATATCGGGCTTTGCATAAAAGAAGTAAGGGTTTTATATGGAGGGATCTAGGGTTTGCATGGTTGAATCTAGTGTTTCACGTGAGATTTTAGGGTTTCGCATGAAAATTTTGAAATGTTGCATGGGATGTATAAAGTCTGCATGGGAGTGAAATTTACATATGAAAAGTTAATTTAGGATGTGAGGATGGCAATGTAAGCGTTGTTTGGGTGGTTGAACACTTTGGATGGAAAATAGTACGTGGAGCATTATAAGGGTACGTAGGAGACCGAGCTAGGGTTTGTGTGGACAATTAGGGTTTGGTGTGGCTGCTTATGGTTTTTGTGGTATCATGTGCATTTGGTGAGTAAAGTGTAATTATGATGGTGGAATTTTATGATTTGTGATGTGTGAAGTGTAAAGGGAATGATTTATGCATGTCCATGGTGAAAGATTTTGAATAAGCAAGGTATGTTACCCTCGCGACCAATCCACCGGCTAGAATAGTGGCAGGGTATGTCATCCTAGAGACTGATCCACCGGTTATAATAGTGGGGAATCCCAAACTCAACAAAGCAAACCCCACAGCTACTAATATGTAAAAGATACTATTACTATTAGGGGAACACCGTAGGAGAAGGAGCCAGACCGATCCACCGGCATAAAATTGTGGCAGGGTATGTTACCCTCGCAACTGATCCATTAGCTAAAATAGTGGGGTTTCCTTACTCGTGTAGACTTGATAAAGAAAATGGCATGAATCGATTTCCGATAAAAGAGTTATTAAATAATTAATCTAGAATAAATGGTCCTTTATGTATCTACCCGAATGATTGTATGATATTATATTATCATGATAGATTATGCTCTTTTATTTCTACTACATGATTTATATGAATTTATGTACTTATGTGTTGGCCTTAGTGCATCTGTTACCTTACTCAGTACGTAGTGTACTGATCACCCTTTTCATAGGTGATGTTCATTCCCACGAGTAGTATGCCCTTCTGACTTTGTGTAGGTGGGTGAGACATCCGATGGGGCTGAGTGTTGAGCATGTGGTTGGCTCAAGGTTCAAGAGTGTCATGGTCGTTCTCACTCTTCTTGTTAATTTATCTGCTCCTGTTATTTCTTTTGTATCGAATTTACCCTTATACGATTCATTACTTGTATTGAGCATTTTAAATGAACTTTTTATCTTATGAAAGTGTTATTTCTTCTTTTTCTGGAATTTTGACCAAGTACTCTGATTCATGATTCTTTTACGCGTACTCTGATTTTTGATGTATGATTCTTTCTAGTTCTTTTATTAACTCTTGGGTTGAATTTAATGTCAATCTTTTCTTTAACCTTAGCACTTGGTACTAAAACGGTCGGAGAAAACCGGTTTGGTTCTAAGTGTGGCGGTAACATTCCATAATTCACAGGTTTTAAATATTTCTATTTTAATTGCTTGTGCTTTTAAAAAAAAGTAGTGAATTTTGGGATGTTATATGTTATGCTCCACAATGCTTATAATGGTAATACCTCTCCTTAGCACACCCCAAACTAACCACTAACTCAAGGAACTGGCTCATTACTCCCACCATACTTAAGAGGCATGCTAACTCTATAGTAGGCCTTCTTTTGTCACTACGACACTAATAACCCTAGAACTTCCTTTTACCCCCAACTTGATACTCCAAACATGGAAGAATTGGGAAGTCTCCAAACCTTACTCTTACTTTTTCACCATGTCTCATGAAGTAACTCCCACTAACAACTCTTAGTATTTTATCCCTAGGCCGATCTTAAAATGGTGGACCTACATCACCTCATTAGCTTCTACCTCAGGGGAAAAATGGACCAAGTCCATGAATATCATGTAGTACTCCTCCATCAACAAGCCTCCTTGCCAATGGGCCATAAAATCATCATACTTCATCATATAGAGATGCATGGGATAGAAACAAGCATGAAGCACCTCAAGGAATGGAACACGTAGGCTCTATGCCTTTATGTTGGATGCTCCTCCACCATACATCTACTCTCCCCCTCAGGCAGTATACTGCCATATCAACCCTCTTATCCACAAGGGAAAAAATGGGTCTTCTCCATGTCTCTGACCTATCTTCCATAATTTTAAGGTCCTCTTAACCCTTAAAGATCGGTGGGTGATAATGCCCAACCATCTTGAGCTAATCTTCTAAATTTGATGCAGATACTGTCACCGATAGTGGTTGTGGTGCTCAAATATGGCCTTCCATGTAGGCTCTAAAGGTCTGCATGAACACCTCAATACGCTTGTAATGGTTGTTAGTGGGCATTGATTCTTAAGAACTAGGATTAATTGGAAACACTCCATTACCCAATACTAAGACTAGCACATCAAATCAATAAAAAAAAAACTATATATAACACATTCCCCAACTCACCCTAGCTCATGGACATTATGGTGTGGTGAAATCTTTACTCTCAACCAAATACATAAATAAATTTAAAATAATTGAAAAATAAACCCATGGTATCAGCTTAGTAGTTCTTGAAAGCGACACACTTTTAAATAAATGCTCTCATACCAACCAGTAACACTCCCATTTTTTTCTACTGAAATATTTTGATTTAAAAACCTTATAGAAGCAGAAATCCAATAAACACTTATGAAATATAGGATATTACCGCTGCACCTAAAATAAGATAAATGCTAGCCGCCTATCCCATGTTTGATATAAGGTTGAGAACCAAACCAACCAAAACAAAAGTATAGTGTGCCAAAATATATTATATAAAATACTGAAAGAAAGGCTTTCAAGTATAAAACCTCGACGACCTGTAATATTTAAATACATAAGGAAAATTAAGTTAGAGTACATGATCTTAAATTAAAAAAACTAAAGTAAGGTGTGCCCTAAACTCTAGTTTATCAGGGACTGCTCAAAAGTCTCCAAATGTCCAAGCTCTCAAAGCCTGTGCCTGACATGAGGTTGGCTAAGTACTAACCATTTCTAAAAACCTACACATGCTCATTTGCTCGTCGGAATGAGCATGTGACTAAGTAAACAATCAAATTAGTATGTTTTATATTGAGTAAGACAATTTACCTTCTCAATGGAGGCACCAACACACAAGATTCTAGAATAATATGAAATTCATGTAAACGTATTACATGCATATTTTAATAAAAACATGACACTTGCTCTATTATGGTCACATCAAGTAAAGGAAACTCATACCATATATGACTCATCATGCTTGAAAACATAGCATAACATCATAGAGGGCAATATGTAGGATACAAACTGGAATGTTCAACTAATAGCAAGGCTTCATTCCTCTAGGCATATATTTTCACCATAGGCCATTTCTACCTACCTAGTTTATTAGGTCATTTATACATACTTAGGCCATTATCTCCTTTACCATTCTTTCCTTTTTACTTTTATCTTTATATTTAGTCAAAATCTTATTCCACATTCTTTCTCAATTATTCATTTTAATTATTATACAAACTTATCTTAGTTATAATCAAGCATAAAAGGTTAAATTCAATCATTTTTTCCTTAAACAACACAAAACAAATTTTTTCATGCAAATCATCCTCAAAATTCCTACCACATTCAAATTAAAACATATAAAGCGTAATACCAACACCTTTTCAACTCATAATCTTGAGCATGCTTCATAATTAATCAACTCAACCTAATTTCCCTAACATCATGCATTTTTATTAGAATTCATATGTTAATCAACATACATCAATCTAAAACTAAATTCTCATTCTGAATTATAAAATTAGGACTTTAAATAATTCACCACATCATAAAATTAATTTGGTCACATTTTAGAAGAAAAAAATGATTTCCTTGTTGTAAGAAAAACTTTTCCACAAATAGGAAAACTCAACCTGGAGATTTTCAATTTTGAAACCTTTATAATAAAAGGTTGAAGCTTTAGAAATACAGGGAATACTTTTAAGAATTAGGAGAAAACAAAATTACCAAATGTAAGAGAAAAATAGAGAGAATTTGTGCTTAAAAAGAGACTCGACTTATTCCTAAATCTAACCCTCCCTTTCTTAAAGATAAACAAGATAGAGTTTGAGAAAGAATCAGAAGAGTGGAAAAGGACCAAAATTAAGATTGAATTGGAAAAAAAAAAAGAATAGAAGGTTTGAAAGAGATGGAGTATACTGGTAGATGAAAGAAAAGTAAATGGAAGGAGTGATTAAGGATATTTATAGGCAACGAATCGGTATAAGAATAAGTGGAGTTAGGCACCAATCCAAAAACCCTAATTTCTACCATTTATATTTAAGCTAAATTGGTAAATTTTATCAAAGATGGACTAACCTCCCTTCCAAAGCTAAAATGGTGATTTATTGAAAATGCAAGTCAAAATCACCTAGAAAATGTCAAGCACAAGAGAGGAAATGAACGATCAACATGGGAGGAATCTCCCAGCTAAGTAGAGACATGTTTAGGAATCGAAGTAACAATTCTAAATTGTGGAGATGAGGAAGGTGGAAGAAGTAAAGCTTAGTTCACCCTCTCCCTCAATTTTCTAAATTAAATCCGTGAATCAGTTTGAGGTAGAAGCTTGGGCCAAATACATGATAAGGAAGGTTAAGAACCTTTAAAGAATAACTTGGAATGGGATTATCAAGGTTCTATTTTGGTATACGAAGGTTTCTTAGAAAAATTGAGTTTAAAAACTATACTCATTTCAAAAAACCAGTCAATCAATTTTTCCTACCAATCAATCAATTCCCCATTCCAATCGATTGGTTCAATCGTGTAAAAACCTATTAGCTAAAATAATGAACTAGTTGATTGGTTCACCTGAAAGATCATTTTATTCCATTTCTAAAACTTATTTAAATCCAACTTTTTATCATACTCAATTATAGTTCCAAGTCAAAATCAAACATTATTATATCTTAATAAATACAATAACTTATCATTCAACAAACTTCACAAAAAGATGAGGTATTACATTCATAATGCCTCTCACATCTCTAAGTTGAGGAAGTATGTAGCAAATCCATCCACATCATTCAACCATAGGCGATCAAGCTTAATAAAGAGTTGACATATGAGGAGAAACTATTGAGGATCCTTGATACTAAGAAATGGGAGACACATTCAAAGATTGTTCCACTTGTGAAGATCTCGTGGTCATGCCATGGAGTAGAAAGGGCCACCTAGGATTATAACGATGAGATCAAGGTGGTGTATACAGTGTTTTTCAGTTTGGTGCATTACGCATGTTGCACTACATCTTTTTAGGAGGTAATACCCTTCTCTCATGTACAAACTCTTGTGTGTTATTATGTGTTAATTGATGGTTTTGGGCTTTTCCTTTTATGTTTTACGGTTGCAACATGTTTCCTTTTGTGGACTTCGAGGATAAAGTTCTTTTTAAGGGGTAGTGATATAATACCTGATGCACTGTCGTATGCACAACAAATTTAATAAATAAATCCTAATTCCCAAATACATAGTATATGGCAAGAAGGAGTCGAACCCGCAAGGAATGACGTTTTAATCACTAATTTTGCTATTGATGTTATAACCCCATTTATACAATTTCATTGATTCTTATAATAAATTTGATTGTACTAAATCTTAATCACTAATTGACAATTAGGGAAGGAATGAATTGGTGATGGAATTAAAATGCCATACATTCAAATAAGAAGAATGATTCTAAACAATTTAATGTTGACTTAGGAAACTCAGAATAACAAATTCCCATACTTCCTCTCAACCTTAATAAATTGAATATGCTCTCAATTTATTTTTATGCCCATTTAATAATCTAGGTTACGAACACTAGATTCAATTAATGGTAGCATTATGAACGGGAAGCAGCCAACTACAATCATAATCACAAAAGCTCGGATTATGCAATTGCATGAATTAATGGATAAGATTAATAATTAATCTTCTTGCTACTATAGACAAATTTAATTAACAAATACGGGTTAATTTCATTGTCTTAGCAAAGATCAAGTTCTAAACCAAATAGGTGATCAATCTAATTAGTTCAAGAATCTTAATCTATGATATGGAATCATTCAATTCGATCCATTAATTCAATTAAACCTCATCTAGAATCAAACATTTAAAGTATGAAATGGTAATTAGGTTATAATTCCATCCTCAAATCATCCTACCCTGTTCTAATTACTCAAATTTCTGCATATTCACAATTCATACAATTACACATATATCTTGAAAATTAATAACAACAACGCATTCACGAATTCTATTATTGCAACAATTAGATGATAATGTAGTGAACACAAATAAAATTATAGAAAACCTACTTAGATTCAGCAAAAATGAAGATACTGAAATTTACAAAGGAATAGAGGAAACTTATCAATTGAAGTGCAGAATGTCAAATCATCAATAGAATTCAAGAAGATCAAAAGTTGGAATTGTACATTACATGTATGTTCTAAAGGAATAAAGGAAGAAAAATACATTCCAAATGTTTTTCGATCCCCTCGTTCTGTCCCGAACTCTGTTCTCAGATAAAAATTATCAAAAACAAGTCGCGCGGACAGTTACACGTTTTTAAATGAAAACACGGTCCGTGTTTTGGAAACAAGGGACCCCCGTGTTTTCTTACAACTGCTCTGCTAACAAGGATTTAAAGATCGATACTCGGGATAAATAACACGGCCTGTGTTTATGAAACACGGGACCCCCTTGTTTTTTATCTTTCCACTCAATTCCTTTGAAAGTTTCACCTTAGCTTCTCTTGATGTATTTGTTCCCTTTCCAACTTCACTCTCCTTGATGCAATATTTCTTGATGTGTTCTCTACTTGATTTCTTCTTTTCATTGATTTCTCCTTGAATTTCTTCAATTCTTTTCTTTCCTGTAAAATCTATTCAAAGGAGAAACACTCGACGAAAAGATTAAATCTAATAGAATTAATGAGGGATAAATGATATTTTTAGACATGAAAATAATCAATAAATCTCATCTACCCCCATGCTTGAATTATTGCTTGTCCTCGAGCAATATCATAACATGCACATGAATAAATCAAGAAACGCAAGAGAAACAGGTCACGGAACACAAGATTTATTAGATTGGAATTATTCATGTACGAAGCTCAACTTGTACTAGGACTGAAAAATACTTGTAAATCATGAAATATCAATGATAAAAATATTTTTGGATCACATCTTAAATCACCTTAAAAATAGTCTTATCAAATGCTCAAACGGTTAAGGAATGAAAATTATAATAATTAGTATCTCATCATGCAAATTAGATTAATACTAATGAAATTCAAATTGGTAAATTCTTACTTTCGGGATGTGGAAACGCTCACTCTTTAGTGTATAGGGTATGATGTGTTTACTCTCAAATTTTCTCCAAATGATAATGATCGCCCATATGTTTGCCATTATTCTCAATTCGCCACCGCTAAAAAGAACTAAATTATATAAGAATCAAAAGGTCTTAAATTTGGTTGTAATGGGGTTAGGGTTCTAAGGTGGGATAGAATTTTGGTATTGTAGCTAGACTCTACCAACTAGAGAAGCAATTTCTTTATTTCAATTAAATCACAATTCCTCTTCTTCTCCTTTACTTCACTTCCCCCTTTTTCTTTTTCTTTTTTTTTTTATAATTTCAAACCCTTCCATTCAACCAAATAACATAAAAAGACATGAAATTTTATTCTCCTCTTCTTCTTATTCTTTCTTTTTTTTTTAATTTTTTGTGAAGTAAAATGCTTAGCTACTTCCTCCTTTTTTTTATGATATCCACACCCCCATGCTTAAATTTCACCTTAAAAATAAAAAAATTTCTCCTTAAAAATAATTTTGCTCCACTAGTCGTAGAGTAAGGAAGGAAAATACATATGGAGATTAGTTGTTAATAAAGGTTATATCAATAGAACAGGTCTTTAGGCTCAAAGGGTTTATGCAATGGATAACAATTTTCAAGGTGGGCTATTTGGTCTTGTAGCTAACAAAGAAAGAAGAGTGCCTTTATCATTTTCAAATATCCTAAAGTTCTATGCAGTTTTGAAGAGAACTAATGGCAAATTCTAGTTTCACATATCATTGGAGAACACACACAAAAGAGAAATATATTTTGGACAAGAAATGTATCCAAAGGTTCGGCTCAAGCGCTCACAATGTTATATCCACCAATTTTGAATTTCATTTCATCCTATTCCTAGTCAATGCATGATTTGATCTCTAATCATTCTAACTTTCTTTCCTTCACTGTTATCACATCTTCAATTTCTATCTTTAAGGTTTCAAAAGATGTTGATCAAAACATACAATAAGTATAAAATTATCCTTTTTGAAAACAATTCAGTCCCATACTTTGTTTTACTTTGTATATGGATTACTCAAATCTAATATTCCCTATTTTTTTTAATTGCAAATGAACAACTAGTACGTAAAGTAGATAGGAATAAATTAACTAACTACCACTTAGCATACATATATAACATTTACTAACTATTTCTACTTAAGAATAATCACAAGCCTACGAATGCTAATGCACCCCCCTTACTTATTGTGTTCATTGTCCCTAATGAACAAATGCAAGAGAAAGATGAAGAATAGGTTTCAAGAGGGAGGTGGAGGTGGGTCTCGGCTCCCGAGATGGAAATCATAGAGATTCTTCATCATCTCCATCATCTGATTTTGGTTATGGCGAATGGAATCCAATTGGGAATACACTTGATTTTGAAATTGGAGATGCCATTCGGGGACAAAAGTTGAGGTGGAAGAAGAGTTGGCTTGGGATCGGGGTGGTGGTGGTGGTGGTGCATGGTCACCATGAGGCGGAATAGGATGTTCGATGGCTAACGGGGCAGGGTTATCATCATCCTCACTAGGCTGCCAGTTCAATGGGTTTAAAGGGTCGGTTTTGGTTGGGTTAGGAAGAGGAAAGAAAACATGTCCCTGGTAAGAAAGGTACCACGCATTACCCCGACGCTCAATAAGATGCGTAAGGCGGCAATGTTCGATACCAATGCGGGTGCTCATGGCCTCAATGGGCATATCCTCAGGAAGGGGTATGTCCAAACTTACACAGATGGTGGTAATTAAACCACCATGACAATGTCCCCCTGTTTGGAATTACCGACCCTTTGAAATTGTTTTGCAATAAAATAGGCAGTATCAACAGAGTAGTGTTCAAGCATAGAGTAGAGAAAGAAAAGTTCAATTGAACGAACCACCCGGTACTATCTCCCCTCCCAAAGATGGTAGTATCCAAAAGCCTTTGAATGTATCGGAAGACTAGGTTAAAAATCCTAGAGGATTTGGCTTTAGAAATGTGGAAGGTATCGGGAGTAGGCATATTCGCTATATCACCTATTTTAGCGAAAAAATTGTTGGCATGGAACCAGGGTAAAATGAATTTGAACCCCTGTGAAGGAAACATAAAAATGTGGGCAAGTTCATTCACTGCTAATTGCCTATCTTCATTAAAATGGTGAATAGAAACATACCCTTGATTATTTTTAGTATCACCAATGTCACCAACTTCAGCACAAAGTTCAAAAGTACTCAAAAATTCTAAAGTCAAGCGCCTATAGGTATGATTCGTACAATAGACAAAGTTTTGCAAGCCTATAGTTTCAAGCATGCGCATGACTTGATCATGAATACCTAATGTATGTAAAAAGCCATCATCCAGATATCGAGTGCCAGTGATATGCCTTTGAGACAAGTAATCGTACCTTTGTTGTTGTTCGGGTGTGGTAAAAATTATACCTAAATCGTTGGGTCGATTACGTCATTGTCTCGCTTGAGTTGGTGATGATCGGGACCTTGAGGATTCGCCTTCAGCACGCTGCTTCTTTTTCGGTTCCATCTACATAAAGATTACCACTTTGAAGTTAAGAAACAATGTCTTAAACTTGAAATTGCAGCATATACATAATGTTGCTCTTGAAGAATATGATTAGGTTGCAATGATAACTATTACAATATTCACTGAATGCATACATATGCCCTAACCATATCATTCACCCAGTTTTGTAATGGTACAAGTTATGGAACAAATTCACCCAATATCCAATCACATTGTATCAGCAAATGTAAGTAAAAGCAAAGAAGCCGAATCAACATTGCTGCAAGATGGGGAAGAACCACTTACCTTGATTGTGTGAAAACAGGCTATAAAAATGCAGAAATCAAAGGAAGGATATTTGAATAACAGATGCCATGAAAACCCTAATGTAATTTCCAGAAAATGGAAGGGTTAATGCTCGAATTCAAATTAGGGTTTTACAAGAATAATTTCGCCTGTTTCTGTGGTGGAATGACACAAAAGTCGGCAGAGAAAAGAAATTTAAGGGTGGAGAAAGAAAATGGAATGTTAATGGAGTAGGATTTGTTAAGATTTGAAGATTTTAGTGAGAAAAATGGAGGATTTCGAAGGAGAAGACGCGCAGAGGAGCGCTGCAAAGATATGGAGAGAAGAGAACAAAGGGCCGTGTTTTTTCAGATCTAAAAACACGGGGGAGAAAAAGGATACTGGAAAGAAACACGGACTGTATTTCAGAAATACGGTACCCCCGTGTTAATTGATAAGCATTCTATTTCTGACTGAGAAGGTAACACGGGCCGTGTTTGAAAATACAGACCCCCCGTGTTATTTTTGAAGCTCTCTAGAATTCTGAAATTTTTCTGCAAACAGAGAAACACGGGCCGTGTTTAGAAATACGGACCCCCTGTGTTAATTTTGGAGCTCTCTGGAATTCTGAAATTTTTCTGCAGAGGGAAAAACACGGGCCGTGTTTAGAAATACGGACCCCCCGTGTTAATTTTGGAGCTCTCTGGAATTTTGAAATTTTCCTGCAGAGAGAAAAACACGGGTCGTGTTCACAAATACGGACCCCCCGTATTTTTTTTATAAACTATTAAAGTATTTCCACACATATACACATTATGTACATACAAATTTATACCAACTATGTAAAAAGAAAAGTACGAGATATGGAAAACTTATGTACAACACTTGGGTGTTTCCCAAGTGACAAAATGCGATACATTCAGCCTTCATAATTGGGAGTGGTAAGATCAACCACTTCCAAATTATGCACTTGATTTCCTTCGTAGTAAGATTTGAGGCGGTGTCCATTGACCTTCCACATCTTTCCTATTTTCTCACTCTTAACTTCAACTGCACCATGAGAAAACACATTAGTCACAACAAACGGGCCGATCCATCTCGACCTCAATTTTCCTGGAAACAACTTCAATCGAGAATGATATAATAAAACTTTTTGACCAATTTCAAAACTCTTTCTAAGAATAAACTTATCATGAACTGCCTTAGTTCTATCTTTATATCTCAATGCAGTTTCAAAAGCATCATTTGTTATTTCTTCCAATTCTTGTAGTTGGAGTCGCCTATGTCTTCCAACTTCAGTTAACTCCATGTTACATTTCTTTACGGCCCAAAAAGCTTTATGTTCTAACTCAATTGGTAGATGACAAGGCTTACCGTACACCAGACGATATGGAGACATACCAATTGAAGTCTTGAAAGCTGTACGATAAGCCCAGAGAGCATCATTAAGATGTAAGCTCCAATCCTTTCTAGTTGGTTTCACCATTTTTTCCAAGATTGATTTGATTTCCCGGTTGGATACCTCAGCCTGACCATTGGTTTGTGGATGATATGCTGTAGATATTCGATGTGTCACATGATATTTCTTTAATAGAGCTTCTACGGTTCTGTTGCAGAAGTGTGAACCTTTGTCGTTGATGATGGCTCTTGGTACGCCAAACCTTGCAAAAATGTTAGTTCAAAGAAATTCTGCAACAACCTTAGCATCATCAGTACGGGTGGCCTTAGCCTCCACCCATTTTGACACATAATCAACAGCAACAAGAATGTATTTGAACCCGAAAGAGGATGGAAAGGGTCCCATAAAATCCATACCCCAAACATCAAAGATTTCACATTCTATGATAGGAGTTTGTGGAATTTCATTTCTAGGACCTAATCCCCCAGTCTTTTGACAGTTTTCACACGTTTTACAAAATTCATGAGCATCCCTAAACAATGTAGGCCAAAAGAATCCACTCTCTAAAATTTTATAAGTTGTTCGCTTGGGACCAAAGTGTCCCCCACAAGCATAACTGTGACAAAAGTGTAAAATAGACAGAACCTCACTATCAGGAATACATCTTCTAATGATTTGATCGGCACATTGTTTCCACAAGTATGGATCGTCCCATACAAAATATTTTGCCTGACTTTTCATTCTATCTTTTTGTGATTTTGTAAAGTGTGATGGGAATACCTTAGCTACAAGAAAATTTGCCATGTCAGCATACCATGGTATCTCATTCCCAATGACATGAAGTTGCTCGTCCGGAAATCCTTCATTGATAGGTATTTCAACTTCAACTTCTTTGATTAACCGACTTAGATGATCTGCTACTCCGTTTTCTGTTCCTTTCTTATCTTTAATGCGTATATTGAATTCTTGGAGTAGAAGAATCCATCTAGGAAGTCGTTGTTTTGCCTCTTTCTTTGCTAACAAATATTTCAATATTGCATGATCAGAATAAACAATTATTTTAGTTCCTAACAGATAAGAACGAAATTTATCCAAAGCAAAGACAATAGCAAGAAGCTCCTTTTCCGTAGTTGTATAGTTAAGTTGAGCTTCATTCAATGTGCGTAAGGCATAATATATCACGTGTGGCTCTTTCCCGATCCTTTGACCTAACACCGCACCAACAGCAAAGTTAGATGCATCACACATCAATTCAAATGGGAAGTTCCAATCAGGTGGTTGAAGAATGGGTGCACTTATCAATTTTTCCTTTAAATAGTCAAATGATCTCTGGCATGCGTCATCAAATTGAAATTCCTTTTCTTTTTGAAGAAGCTTGCATAATGGTTGGGCTATTTTAGAAAAATCCTTGATAAATCGGCGGTAAAACCCGGCATGCCCTAAAAATGATCGCACATCTTTGACAGTTGATGGATAAGGTAATGAAGAAATAAGATCAATTTTTGCTTTATCTACTTCAATTCCTTTGGCTGAAATAACATGTCCCAAAAATATTCCTTGTTGGACCATAAAGTGGCATTTTCAGAGTTTAGCACAAGATTTGTTTCCAAACATCTTTTCAAGATAAGGGTCAAATTACCTAGGCATTCTTCAAAAGTATCTCCATGAATACTAAAATCATCCATGAATACCTCGATAATTTTCTCCAGATATTCGGAAAGTATACTTACCATACACCTTTGAAATGTAGCTGGAGCGTTACACAATCCAAATGGCATACGTTGATACGCAAACATACCATAGGGACCTATAAATGTGGTTTTCTCTTGATCTTCTGGAGCTATGGGAACCTGCACATATCCAGAATAACCATCAAGAAAACAATAATAAGCATGACCCGCTAGCCGTTCTAACATTTGATCCATAAATGGTAAAGGAAAATGATATTTCCTAGTCATGGAGTTCAGCTTTCTATAATCAACACATACCCTCCAACCATTTTGAACTCTAGTAGGAACCATCTCTCCTTTATCATTCTCCACTACTCTTATTCCTGTTTTCTTTGGGACAACCTGAAGCGGACTTACCCAACTACTATCAGAAATTGGGTATATGACTCCTACACTTAGCAACTTTAAAACCTCTTTCTTCACAACTTCCATCATTATCGGATTCAACCTACGTTGTACTTGTCTACTTGGCTTCACGTCATCTTCCATTAAAATCCGATGCATACAAACTGAAGGGCTAATACCCTTAATATCAGCAACTGTCCATCCCAAAGCTGATTTGTATTTCTTCAACACATTTATCAAATTTTCTTCTTGTTTAGATGTTAGTTCACTAGATATGATAACCGGAAGGGTATTCTTATCTCCTAAGAATGCATATTTGATATGGTCCGGTAAAGGCTTCAACTCCACTTTAGGTGGTTGTTCTATGGAAGGTATAGGTCTATCCACTGTCAATGGCAAATCCACAAATTTTCCAATTCTACTAGGACATGTTCCCAAAGCAGCCACTACCTCCTTGATTTCTTCTTCAACATCATACAATCTGTTCAATTCTTCCAATCTATCAGTTTCTATACCTTGTGTCAAAGTTATTTCCAAAGGATCAGCTGACGATAGTTGGTACACCATTTTAGTTAAATTCTCAATGACATCAATCATAGATACCTCTTCACCATCTGCAGGATATCTCATAGAATCATATATGTTAAATTTAATAACTTCACCGTCAAATTCCATGGTTAACACTCCATTGTGGACATCAATTTTTTTTTTGAAGTTTTTAGGAATGGTCTCCCTAACAATATAGGAGAGGGGTTAACTAAACCATTATCTTGCATATCTAATACATAAAAATCTGCAGAAAAACCAACTCATTTACCTGAACTAAGACATCTTCAATAACCCCTTTAGGATATGTGTTAGATCTATCAGCCAATTGGATAACAACATGAGTTTCCTTTAAAGGACCTAGACTTAGGGTGTTAAAGATAGATAAAGGCATGACATTTATTGAAGCACCTAAGTCAAGCATGCATTTTTCATACCTCGTGTTTCCAATTTTGCAAGGTATAGTGAAAATACCTAGATCTTTGCACTTTGGTGGAATCTTTCTTTGCAATATTGTTGATACATTTTCTCCCACACTTACCTTCTCATTCTCATTAATTTTCCTTTTGTTAGTACACAAATTCTTAAGGAATTTTGCATACCTGGGTACTTGTTTGATCGCATCAATGAGAGGAAGGTTAACTTCTACCTTCTTGAATATGTCAAATATCTCCTTGTCATGATTTACCTTCTTGTTTTTGGCCAACCTGCTAGGAAAAGGAGCATGAATTTTTATAGGAGAATGTGACTTACTCTTCATCGTTTGTAGTGAATCTTCACTTATTTCTTCTTCACCCATTGTTTCATCTGGCTCTTTCCTTGTATCATCTTCTTCACTCACTTTTCTTGGATCTGACAATTGTTTTCCACTGCGAGTTGTGATAGCACTAGCATTTTCCTTAGGATTTCTTTCAGTCTAGCTAGGAAATTTTGAAGAGCCTTGTGCTTGCATTTTTCCAAGGGAATCTACTATTTGACTCACTTGATTTTCCAGATTCTTAATACCATTTCTGGTCTCTTGTTGGAATTGTAATGTATTGGTAGCCAAAGATTTTACCAAGTCTTCCAAAGGCATACCTCCCGATTGTTGTGGAACTTGCGGTGGAGGCATCGGTTGAAATGGTGGTCTTTGCTGATTTGGTGGAATTTGGAAAAACCCGGGAGGTGGATTTGCTCCTTGCTAATTTTGATACATCTGTGGTCCGAAATATGAGTTACCACTTTGTTGAGTGTTTCCATACCTTAGATTCGGGTGATCCTTCCATCCAGGATTATATGTTGGAGCAAATGGATCATTCCTTTTTGGTAATTGTTGTCCTCCAATGGCATTTACTTGTTGTTCTTCCTGCAAAGTAGGACACATGTCAATTGGATGACCAGTAAAAGAACAAATTCCACATACCTTGGCAGGAATCTTTTCTCCTATAACTCTTTCCACAAGAGCTGTCAAATTCGATACTTGTGTTTTTAATTCAGCAATATTGGTTTCTTTCACCTGTTGAGACATAGAAGTATTACCCCTATTACAATATTGAGAGTTAGATGCCATATTAGCAATTAACCTTTTAGCTTCGATGGGTGTTTTATCAACTAAAGCACCACCACTAGCAGCATCTATCATATTGCGATCCATAGGAGATAAACCTTCGTAAAAATATTGTATTAATAATTGTTCACTAATTTGATGATTAGGACAACTACCACACAATTTCTTGAAACGTTCCCAATATTCATGTAAAGATTCTCCTCCATCTTGCCTAATACCACATATTTCCTTTCTCATATTAGTTGCTCTTGATGAAGGGAAATATTTTTCAAGGAAAACCTTTTGCATATCAGTCCGAGTGTTTACTAAGCCCGCTAGTAAATCATATAACCATTCCTTAGCAGCATCAGCTAAAGCAAAAGGAAAAGCTTTGAGTTTAAGTTGTTCTACACTTACTTCATTCGGTTTCATACCAGAACAAGCTATATGGAATTTCTTGAGAAATTTATTTGGGTTGGTGAAACAGCCTGAACCCATGGAATTGTTGTCTCTAAAACCTGTAAAAATAGGTAAGGCTCATATTAATCCAGGTTTGATTTCACAAGTATCATTATCAGCAGGATAATTAATGTATAAAAGATTAGGGTTGAAGACAGGAGCAGCTAGCTCCTTGAGAGTTCGATCTGCCATCGGTGGATTAATGTAGCAAGGTGTACTACACAAATCCTCTATATTGTCTTCTTCTCCCAAATTTGTGGAACTTTCTTCAATAGGTGATGGAATCTGACTAGCTTGTTCCAACTTCCTTCTCGTCCTAGTTGCAATTGGAGAAGATGAGTTTGGATCTATGGCTGGAATAAATTGTCCTTGATGCTCGATTGCAAATGATCTCAATTATGAGTGCCTGAAGATTTCACACAATCAAAGATTAGATGAGTTCACGTGAAGAATTTATCAAAACTAAAATAAGAAACCACAACAAAAACAAAACTAGAGATTATAATTGCCAATCTCCGGCAACGGCGCCAAAAATTTGATGCATTGTCGTATGCACAACAAATTTAATAAATAAATCCTAATTCCCAAATACGTAGTATATGGCAAGAAGGAGTCGAACCCACAAGGAATGACGTTTTAATCACTAATTTTGCTATTGATGTTATAACCCCGTTTATACAATTTCATTGATTCTTATACTAAATTCGATTGTACTAAATCTTAATCACTAATTGACAATTAGGGAAGGAATGAATTGGTGATGGAATTAAAATGCCATACATTCAGATAAGAAGAATGATTCTAAATAATTTAATGTTGACTTAGGATACTCATAATAACAAATTCCCATACTTCCTCTCAACCTTAATAAATTGAATATGCTCTCAATTTATTTTTATGCCCATTTAATAATCTAGGTTATGAACACTAGATTCAATTAATGGTAGCATTATGAACATGGCCTGTGTTTATGAAACACGGGACCCCCATGTTTTTATCTTTCCACTCAATTCCTTTGAAAGTTTCAGCTTAGCTTCTCTTGATGTATCTGTTCCCTTTCCAACTTCGCTCTCCTTGATGCAACATTTCTTGATTTGTTCTCTACTTGATTTCTTCTTTTCATTTATTTCTCCTTGAATTTCTTTAATTCTTTTCTTTCCTGTAAAATCTATTCAAAGGAGGAAAACTCGACGAAAAGATTAAATCTAATAGAATTAATGAGGGATAAATGATATTTTTAGACATGAAAATAATCAATAAATCTCATCTATCAATACCCCTTCCTAAAATTCTTAAAAATGTATTTAATATTTATGTTCATATAAAAAATATTAGTATTGGTCTTGAAAAGGGATTCAAATTATAATAGGAAAGTGAGTTGTAGGTGTACTAGTCGATTGATTGATCAAATAATCAATCAGTATGCTTAAAGGATGTCACATTTTTCCCCAATCAACTAGTCAGCAAGTTTGTCCAAACCTATTGATTTGTTGCCTTGTGATTTTAGGACTTTTTTTGTTTCAAGTATCTTTCCAATGTTTTTGAAAGCTTATAATTAGAATCTATTTATGTTAATAAGCATATTTTTATTCTATAGGATTATTTTCACATGTCTTAGACTATTCCATGAGTTTATTTAACAAAAAAAAACTCCAAAAGCAATTTGAGGTATTTATCAGCTTCTCTCATTCTTGCTCACTTTCCTCGCTCTTTTAGCATCCATGACTGCATGGAGATAGCTTTATATCTACCTTTACTTATCTTGTAATACTTTAAAATCTTATAAAATTATAATTTTTATTTATCAAACATGTTAACCTAACCTAATTCCTAATATTTGAATTTATTTGGTTTTATTTTAACCTAACCCCAACCCCAAAAAATTTATAGATAATATTTTTATATTTACGTATACAAAAATTTAACCCTAAACCTAAACCTAAACTTTACACTAAAAAATTTAACCTTTTTTTCCTTTTCATCCTTCCTTTTTTCCTTTTTCATTCTTCCTTCTTTTCCTTCCTTTTTATTTTTATCTTTTCTCTCCTTCTCAGGCTACACCAATTCCATATTTTCTATTTTTTTTCTTCTTCTCCCTTAGGCAGCGTCCAACCCATACACCCCTCTCTTTTTTTTTCTTTCCTTTTATTTTTTTATTTCTCTCCTTTTTCTCCCACTTGTTGTCCTCCTCATCCCCCTTTCTCGTTTCCTATTCTATCCCAAAAAGAGACTTACCATTTCCTTACTTACATACCCCTTACCCCACTCAGCCATGTATCCCCCGCTATGTATGCCATACCACCTGTCGCCTTACCATACCTCCCTAAACCCCTATGTCCCTACACCCATGTGCCCCTGCACTCTTCTCCCTTACCCCCTTTCCCTACCTACCATGCACACTAAACCCCCTTTGCATTTGCCCCTTATCATCTTCCCTCTCCTAATACCATATCACATATATATACCCCTTAAGCCTCCCTCCTTCCTTCCCTTCCTCTCTTTCTTCCCCTCATCAACGAGCCACCCAACCCCCTACCCCCTCTTCCTCTATTTTCTCATTTCTTCTTCTTTATTTTGGTTCATTAGTGTTGTCACCATATTTGTTAGCTAAGCCACTCTTGTCGTCTCCTATCACCTTAGTCAACCTCCCCTCTTATGCTTTCACGATTCTAACTCCCTCCTTGTTGTGACCTCTTCTCTTCTTCTTCCTCTACACCTAGAGCCACAACTAACCACATCTATTGCTGCCAATGAACCACCACCGCTACCAACCCTCTTTTCCCCCCTCCTTATCACCACCATTTTGGCAGCAACCCCCTCCTTGCCATGGCCTCCCCTCCCTACTGTATAGGCACCTCAACCCAATATCACTACCACACCAATCCATCTCTTTTCCTCCTTCTTTCCTTCTCTTCCCCCACCCCTTTTCCTACACAACTGTTAACCACCCTGCTCAAGCTTTCCCACTTTAGTTACCTCTATTTTCTTCCCTCTTCTTTGTCTTAATCTTTTTTAGATTTAAAAAGTCTAAAATTTGTATATTCTTATACATAGGTGATACTCTGGTGGTAGTGGAGGAGAAAGTGTAGATCTTGCATGCTTAGAGACTAGAGCCAATTTAGTAAGGATACAAGCCATAAATAGGGCTTTATGTGTTATAATGTATATCTCTGTTTGTGGTGATGACATTTTATGAAATGTTACTTGACTTTAGTGTTATATATTATGTGGTATTGCATGTTGGAAGAACAAGGTAAGAAATTTGTGTAAATATGACTTATGATGAATATGATGTATTTATATATTTCTATGCATTTCATGAAAAGGGGATGTGGGGGAGGTTAAAAAGTCATTAATGTTGGGAATCATGTGATTCAATGAAGGGGAAGATAGGTATTTTAGTGGCTTAGGGGCATTTTGCTTAACATGGTTAAAAGGTGGAATTTTGAGTACCTTAGGGATTACTAGCTTAAAATAGGTTAAGGGCAATGTATGAAATATTTGACGTGAAAATGAATGGTTTATGGCTAATAAAGGAGAGTAAAGGCTCTAAGTGTGAATAACAAAACCTAGATTGTAGCCGTGATCATATGTGTGAAAAGTTGGACATTAGCACTAAGAATTGAATATGAGGTTAATGTTGGCTTTTTGGGTATGCATACAAATTTGGGAGTCATATGAGTATGAATTATGCTAGGTTTGTGAAATTATAGTTTTATAGGAGACTTAAATAGTAACCATAGAGGTATGTTATTATTATATGTGTAAGACATAGAATTTAGACCATAATTTTTGAGTAAATGGTTAAGAACAACGTTCTAAGCTTAGGTATGGAATTTGGGGACTAAATGAGTACTAGAGAAGGGATTATGCTAGATTTGTGAAATTAGGATTTTGTAGGAGATTCGAATAGTAACCCCTAGAGGTAGGTTATTATCGCATGTGTTATACATGAGAATTAGATCATGATTTTTGAGTAAGTGGTTAATAACAACATTATAATCTTGTGTATGAAATTTAGGGACTCAATGAATACTACAGAAGGGATTTTACTACTTTTGTGAAAATAGGGTTTCATAGGAGACCTGAATACTTACCCTAGAGGTAAGTTATTATCGCATATGTAAGACATGTGACCATGAAGTGGTTAATAAAAACATTATAAGCTTGGGTATGGAATTTGGGGACTAAATGAGTACTAGATCAGGGATTATGCTAGGTTTGTGAAATTAGGATTTTGTTTGAGACCCAAATAGTAACCTTGGAGGTAGGTTATTATTACATGTATAAGATGTGGGATTTAGACCATGATTTTTTATTTAATGGTTAATAACAAAATTGTTGTCTTAGGTATGGAGTTTGGGGACTAAATGAATACTAGAGAAGGGATTATGCTAGGTTTTTGAAATTAAGATTTTGTAGGAGACCCAAATAGTAACCCTAGGACTAGGATATTATTACATGTATAAGGCATGGGATTTAGACCACAATTTTTGAGTAAGTAATTCATAACAACATTATAAGCTTGGATATGGAATTTGGGGACTAAATGAGTACTAGAGAAGTAATTTATGGTAGTTTTGTGAAATTAGGATTTCTAAGGGAAATATGGCATGTTCTGGGATATGTGTTTGGATGGTTACTTGCATGCGTATGCGTATTTGATATTGTGATTACCTTGAAATAAATAAAGTATAGGTAATACACTAATCACTTAAAGTCAAAGATTATATGAGTCAAAATCAGTTATACCTATCCATCCCACTAGATGAGAATAGTGGCCGAGAGCATTTTGCCCTAGGGTTGTACTGATATTACCGTTTCACTAGTTGAGAATATTGGGGTCCCTGATATCAAGTTAAATTAACCATTTGATATGATACTAATCATTTAATGTCAAATACCACATGATTTTAGACCAGTTGTACATGTTCGTTCCTTCGGACAAAAATAGTGGCCAGGAGCATTTTGCCTTGGGTTGTATATTATTAGAACTATTCCACCGATTGAGAATAGTGGTTAGGAGTATCTTTCTCTAGGGTTGTACTTTATTACCGTTCCAGTGTTTGAGAATAGTGGGGTCCCTGAACTCAATGTGAATATTGCACAATTTGGAAAGAAATAAATAAGTTGGCGTCAATGAGATTATTGTATATGCACGTCACCTCTTTTTGTAATCTTATGAACTCATGTAACCCTTCTTGACTGTATTATTACCTTACTCAACATATAGCATATTGATCATCCTTCTTATGGGTGCTACTCATTTCTATGAGCAAATATACCTTTTGACCATGTGTAGGTCAATGAGGACCTACTAGATGATTATGTTGCCTATGATTCTTTGATCGGGGTGGAGTGATTTTTTTTATCATGTATAGGGTTGGGAGTCGGAGAGCTATATTATTTGGTTATTGTTTTAAACTAATTTTTCCTTCTTTTATTCATTTTCTCCCCGAATATTTAATTTATGTATTTTAGATTCCATTTTTGAAGTAGACTCCAAACCTCTTACTTATGTTATAAAGTACCCTTTTTCTATGTGTATTATGTCTTGCATCCTAATTTAATTTTTCGTTGTAGTTGATGTGAGAATGGTATGTAATCTAGGCTTATTCCAATTACAATATTAACAACCCTTCATGCTTTAATTACATTTTTGCTAAAATAAAAATTTTCGGTTGCAATTTTTTAGGGTGTTACATATCTACTCCCTACCATCCATCTAAAATCACTCCATCTCCCTCACCCTCATCATTCACTTTCTTACACTTTGGTCCCCCCAAATTTAATCAAAGCTACTGTCTCTCTCTCTCTATCTCTTACCCTTTGATATGTCAACCCAAGTATTGTTTACAATCCATTAGTGATTCATTTTCACACCTAAACTTATGTACTTGTTGATTATTTCCATTCCTTTTGCAAACAATTCCAAGGTGTTTATCATTTCTTCAATTTCCTTTTTTTTCTATTGGGAAAAATAGAGGCTTGCCTCTTAACTTCTCATCCTTGATTGAACCCTTCACTCTTCTTCATATTTCCAATATTATCCTTATATTTACCTTGTTTCTCTTAAGCATTTAATGATTAAGGTTTTGAGAAAGCTTGAAGATCTTGATTTTCCATCTTTGACTCCTGTTTTGTGAGAAAGGTTGAGTTATGTCATTTTCTTATTCTTATTCAAATTTGGTTTTTATTAAGTTTTGTGAATGAGTTTTAATTATTTTGATTCTTGATTGACATAGGAAATCAAGGGATTTCGGTATAACCATAAAGTTAAGAGTATTTTGTACCAGAAAAATTGCTTGAAGGCAAGTCATTCTTATATCTAATATGATTAAGTTCTTATATTGTTTGTCGCATTTTCATGTGGTTGGTATGTTTCTATGATTTAAATATATCAAGTAGGTTCTTGGATTGAAACATGTGGTAAAATTTTCACCTTTGAAGATTCAAACATGTTTTGAGTATTTTGATATTATGCATGAGTTTAGGGAATTTAAGAATGATATTTTTTAGTATAAATTTATACCATGGTTTATGTGAATTCATATGTGGAGTATGGATTTTTATGTATTTTATGCCATAGAATCATGCGATGACTAAATTCAGAAAGTTTGGTGAATTTATGCTAAGTATGGATGGTAGGCCAAGGGATTTTTTTCACCCATATGAATCAATAGGTTTTCTATAATCATTTGAATGGTTGTGTGAATAGTGGCATGATGACTAGCCATCATTGACCAGTTGCTTGACTAATCAATTAATGATGAAGTAATCGAATGGTCTCTATGAGTAGTCAATCAGTTTACCTAACATATCGATTGATGGCATTGGACCAGAGTGGTTTTGGACATTGCTCAGAAACATTGACTAGTTTGGTTAAACCTATCAATTGGTTTCTATAAATAATCAATAAATTTTGTGATGTGTTATTTTTCCCTCAGGTTTGGTGTAACCAAACTACTTGACTAGTTTTGGCAAAAAATCTAATTATTGTGCTTGAGCTTGCCATGCTTATATGTTATTTGATGATATTTCTTTCAGACTTGTATCTTAACTTTTCCATGTGATTACAATATTTATATCATGATTTGAACTACATTTAACTAAAATTTAATGGATATCAAAATGATAATATTGTGGTGCCTTGTGTGGGTTGAGTTTGATGTTTCCTTTAAACATCGAATTTGGTGGCTATTGTGTTTGTTTGTTGTTTGGTGCCAATACTTAATGATAGATTCTTAAACTCCTTCCTAGTGTGCATACATAGGGTTTGGTTATCTTTTATTCCCTTTAGTCTAGGTGCCCAAGTGTGGTGGATGTTGAAGATCTAGAGAAAACTCCTTCGCACTAGCATTATTGTGTTGTGTGAGAGTATGCCCTGTAGCCTAGGTTCTGAAGGGTGCTAGATGTTAAATATCCCTAGGAAAAAACCCTTTAGGAGTAGCATTATTGGGAGGATTTGTGGTCATATGTTTGTCCCAGTCTTGGATATAGACAATGATTTTGTTCTATTGAACTGTCTGTTCCCTCTAGCCTAGGCACCCAAGTGTGCTAGATGTTGAAGATCCTTAAGGAAAGCCTTTTGGCACTAGCGT
The DNA here is from genome assembly GCA_039764185.1 of Tamarix austromongolica. Lineage (NCBI taxonomy): Eukaryota > Viridiplantae > Streptophyta > Magnoliopsida > Caryophyllales > Tamaricaceae > Tamarix > Tamarix austromongolica. Next base: position 3,430,241 of record CM077808.1, on the reverse strand, counting down.
TATTGTGGTAGTTGGGGCAGATCTAAAATTTAGCATAAGCCCTCTTTACTATGTACTTGGGTGTAGTGAATGTTGAAGATCTCCAATAAAGCCCCCTAGAACTAGCAAGTAGTGGTGGTGGGAGTTGCAATGCTACACTAATCCTATGATGGATATTGAAATTATGGGATTTTACCCTTGTGGCTTATTTTTTTAACTTTTGAACTCATGGTTATATATGCCCTATATGCCTTGCCATGTGTTACGTGTTATCCATGATCCTATGTGTTGGGCTTTCTAAGCAAGTATTATACCATGATATTATGTAACTTCAATGTATAGTATAAGCCCTTAAAACGTTTATGGTATTTTATTTTTTCGGTACTTCACTGTATTGATACTATATTTGTGTGGTCATTGTGCTGATCATGCTTCTGTTCTTGGGAGCAAAGGATAATTGATAAAGTTATGTTTCTCAGCTAGAGTATGTTTAAGATGATGATATAGGCCTATAGTTGGCCATTGCTTGGAGATTGAGAGTTATATTTTTATTGTTAAGAGTTAAGCTGACTCACTTGATGTGTTTTTCCGTTGTTTTGGGATGGTATTATTCTTTCAGGTTATTTGAATTCTTGGTTTTGGTTCCCATATTTAGATATTATAACTATCACTCTTATCTATGTTATTCTCATATTTATTACTATTCTCGTATTATAAGAGCATGCACTCTTTTTTAGCCATGCCATTTTTCCATGCACCAAGAATAGGTTTGGCATTGATCACACTTCTCTCGTTATTGATGTGGTAGTGTCATTCCCTAATTTTATTTTTATAAAAAAAATTTGCATGATCTTCAAAACAATTTTTTTGTTCAAAATTTGGAGGTGTTACATATAGTTTGATTCATTTATCTATTTCCAAAATATAATATTATTCTTATCTAAGGTATGGTGGCTAAAAAACCCATATCTATACCATTATCCCTTTTGTCAAACAAAACTCTAAATAAGGCATGGGGGCCAAGGAAACCACATCCATAACACTACAGACTATGATCAACATTCATTGAGGACATCTTAACTTGTAAGTATTGATACCCTCTATAGGGCTTATAGATTACCTATAGAGTAGAGAAGTATGCCTCTCTAATGCTCAGTAGCTATAACACAATCACAAAAAAGGAGTATATCCACCACAAATTATACCTCAGAGGCCATTATAAGGCTACTCGATTAAATCCCTATTCTAGTCTAACACTAGAGTTATTCATAAATTACCCTCTTGTTCCACTTATCGCTTAATTTATGAAAAATATTAGATATATTATAAATCATCTCCCAAAAATAATCACACACGCCAATCTTAGAAAAAAAAACAATTATTCATCAAACAATATTCACATACCACAAAAAAATAGAAATATTCCTAGAAGCTTATATTTAGAAGCCCACACACCTTTTTTTTATTAAAAAACAAAAACATTCTCCAATTACCACCCTTCTTTTCTTTCTCTTCCCCTTTCTTCTCTGTATGTTTCTCCAACCTCTTTCTCTCATGTATTCTTGTAATACCCTATATTTAAAACTTTTTTTTTTAATTTAACAAGACATTTTTGTGGAAGATGTATAGGAAATATAGGGGTTTACTACCACATCTAATATATAAGAGGAACAATCAATACTTAACCTATGTCAGGTGTAAGGCTAAAAAGTAAGCTAATATCCCAAAAATCATGTGTAATTATCACCTAACTTGAGTTCAATACAAGACTTAAAAAATAATACATAACATAAATACAAGATAAAAAGATATAAAAATCTCAATACGAGAAAAATAAATACATAGAATGAAGGATCATAAGGATATAAAATCAAGTACTTATTGAATCAACCAATGATAACACCCTCATCCTCAAATAACAAAGACACAATAAACCTATATAAATTTAAACGGTGTTATATCTATATAAATAGTGTATTAAGTAAGACCTAATTATCTCCTATAAGCATAATTCACACAAAACATGTTATCACATCATACAACATCATGTTGATAATATAATTGATAATTCATAAAAAAAAAAAAAGATAACAAAACTCTAAGGTAACTCTTGAAAATCCATTCATATAAATATTATATCATTTTGAGAATGAAGCATACATAATACATGCTTACACTTAACCACATAATTTAACATCCTCATTTTTTATTATAAAAAAAATTATTTTTAAAACACTATGCAATTGTAAATTAACAAACAAATCTAGGGAAAATGGGGTTTTTCCTCCAGACATAACACAAGATAAAAGTTCATTACTTGCCCAATGTTAGATACAAGGCTAAGAAAACAACTAATCTAATTATGAGAAACAAATTGCACAAAATATATTATAGGCATAACATAATTAAGCATCTACACCCAATACTATGTCAGTTCCCAAAACATTTGAACTCATGATATAGGAGCATCCATAGAAGATCCTTAAAGTGATGATTTGGTATGCTTAGTTTTGGAGCTAATCACATTGTTTATCTTTGATAACAATGCTTTGGCTAACCTTAATGATATTGCTTTAAGCCATTCTTGCATGTATGTAACATATTTATAGGAAGAAGATCAATTCATATAAGAATTCAAGATACTTAAGATTTTGGCAAGTTACAAGCTATTATGAAGGAAGCTATTGTACATGAAAGTCAAAGTCAAGAAGACCTAGACAACCTTTTAAAGTCAAAATCATTATTTTGATTAGGATTCTTGTAAAAAAAATCATGTAATATTATCTTACTTTATTTGTAATATTCTTGTTGAGCTATGTATTATATAGGATATAAATATATTGTAGTACTAGCTATGTGCTAGTTATCCATTTGTGTGTCATGTAGGCAAATTAGTGTGCTAGTTATTAATGTCCTAAACTCCTATATAATGCATTTGTGTCAGCATATTGTAATAGGTTGGCTAATTTTGACATTAAAATATAACACGAGTAAATTACTTGGTTAATTATATCTTTGTGATTAAATACCCATTCTAAGACTATTTGGAATGATCTTAGATTGGTGATATTAAAATTGTATTTCTTTGAATCTTGTTGAATTATGTTAATTCTTGTTGCATTCTTTTTTAGTTCTTGCTTGAATATTTTTACTTCTTCTTCATAAATCCAAGCCAAAACGATCCTAAATCTAACTAAATACACACTAATCTTCCTCCTCATTGAAGATTCGTGCCAACTTTGGTATCAAAGCCACATTTTAGCTTTGGTTACTTTGACACATTAATTTCTTCCCTCATTCTATTTCTTTTGAAACTCCCTTCTTCTTCTCCTTCTTTCACATATGATTTCTTCCATCATTTTCTCCTCCCATCCATATCCATGCATGAGTGTTTTCCATCATGAAACTGAATGGGTTAGTGTATCTTCAATCTCAAGTTTAAAGATAGTCGAATAGATTAGTGTATATTCAACTTGGTCTTCAAATCTTCAGCTTCAAAGTTTTAAGATATTTGAAGGGTATAGTATATATTCAACCCAAGGGTAGCAGATCTTCAACCGAGTGTTCACATCTTCAATCTATTCTCTTTAGGCTTGAACGTTAAGGAATCTAATGAATTACCTCTTCTTTCTAAGAGATATGTCTTACGTATCTTGCTAGACGCGCAATTATTAGGATTTAACATGTTAAAAGAGATGTATCCTGATGATGAAGACTTTCATGAAGAACATCAATTGTGTAAAGAAAATGAAATTCATGGTAATTATTCTATCTAAGATGGTTTTTTAATTTAAACTTAATAAACTTTATGTACCAAAATCAAGTATAAGAGATTTACTTATCAAGGAGGTACATGAAGGAGATATTGAAGGCCATTTTGGTGCTAAAAATACTTTATAAATATTACAAAAAAAATTCTATTGACCGTGCATGATAAAAGTACAGATTATAAAAAACTGATGTGTTACTTGTAAAAAAAATAAGAGTATCTTTTACAAAGGTTTATATACACCATTGTACCTAGTCAACCATGGGAAGGGGTTAACATGGACTTCATCTTAGGGTTGCCTAGAACGCAAAAAGGTAAGGATTCTATTATGGTAATGGTGGATAGGTTTTCTAAGATGGATCATTTTATTCTTTACCATAAGACCGATGATGCTATGCATATTTCTAACTTATATTTTTAAGGAAATTGTAAGATTTCATGGCATATCTAGAAGTATTGTTTCAGATAGGGATGCCAATTTTCTTAATTATTTCAAAAAAAAATATTGTGGTACATGTTAAGCATGAAGTTATTATTTAGTACTTCACATCATCCATAAATTGATGGAAAAATTGAAGTTACTAACCGTATTCTTGGCACATTTTTAAGAGGATTCATGAGTGAAAGTACTAGAAATTGGGATATTAAATTAGCTCATGAAAAGTCTGCTTATAATCGTAGTCCTCTAAGTGTTACACATGCAAGTCCATTTTAAATTGTGTATGGGGTGAATCCTTATATACCAGTCAATATGATACCCTTAAGGAAAGGTGAACTTAAGAATTATGATTCTAAGAAACGAGTTAAATTCTTCCAAAAGCTTCATCAACAAATGAAGGGTAGCATAGAAAGAGCTAATGAAAAATGTCAAAAAAAAAAGTTAATAGTCATCATAGTTAATAGGAATATTCTCTAGGTGATTTAGTGTGGTTACATTTATGCAAAGAAAGATTTCCAAACCTAAGGAAAAATAATATAATTTGACAAGTGGATGGACCGTTTAAAATCCTTAGAAAATTTGGGGATAATGCTTACAAACTTCTGCTATATGAATCATATGACAATGTTTCAAGGACATTTAATATGGCTGATTTGTCTCCTTATTTTAATGATTTCAATTTGAGGATAAATTATTCTCATCTTGGGGAGAATGATGCAGGAGCATCCATAGATGATCCTCAAGGTATTGATTTGGCATACTTAGTTTAGGAGCCAATCTTTGTCTTTGATGATAATGATTTGACTAACCTTAATGGTATTGCTTTAAGTCATTCTTGCAGGTATGTAACATATTTGCATAAAGAAGATCGATTCATATGAGAAGTTAAGATTCTTAGATTTTCACATGTTACAAGCTATTACAAAGGAAGCTATTGTGCATGAAAGTCAAAGTCAAGAATACCTAGTCAACCTTTCAAATTCAAAATCATTATTTTGATTAGGATTCTTGTAAATTATTTCCATATAATCTTAGCTTACTTTGTTTGTAATAGTCTTGTTGAGCCATGTATTATATAGGATATAAATACATTGTAATACTAGGTATGTGCTAGTTAGTCATTTGTGTATCATGCGGCTAAATTAGTGTACCATTTAGCAATATCCTAAACTCTTATATAAAGCATCTCTGTTGACATATTGTAATATGTTAGTTGATTTTGTTATTTAAATATAACACAAGTAACTTACTTGGTTAATTCTCTCATTGTGATTGAATACCCATTCTATAAAAATATTTGGAATAATCTTAGATTGGTGATATTCAAATTAGATTTTTTTTAATCTTGTTGATTTATTTGAATTCTTATTACATTCATTTTGAGTTCTTGCTTACATGTTTATACTTCTTCTTCACAAATCCAAGCCAAAATGATCCTAAATATAAATATACTCATACTAATCTTCATCCTCATTAAAGGTTATTGTCAAAAACATAAGATAGATAGTAAACTAATAATATTGAAATCCATTAGAAATAAACAAATAGTAGGGCCCAGCTAAAACTTTGGTCCCTTAAGTATTTACTAAAGGATTTCCTAATGTCCACCTTCTCATACCCCAAGCCAAACACAAGGTAGGATTATTATTAGACACCCTAAAAACCCTGTACATGGTCCTCTACTTGTGGAATTGAGTAGGTGATTGAAAAAAATGGACACATCAGCATGCAATATACTAAGTAGGCTAAGTTACCACCTTAAAATTAGTCACAATCATGCAAGGCCAATATACATATAGAGATTATGTTGTAACACCTTATCATGCTTACACGATATAGTTAGATTTTATACGTTGTCATAGTCATAAAATGCATTAGATTTTTACACCATACCAAACTTAGAAAAATCTTAACTCATCATGATTTTTATCAGGATTTCCACACCAAGGATAGAAACATATAATCATGTAAGCACTTTATTCAAGAAACTTACTAGGGTTTCTACAATCTACTTACATAAATCACCTATTGGATCCATATTCCAGGTGTATGTAATCCATAAGGTTATTTATTTATAATCCATTATTCCTTTTTGAGAAATAGGCTATATTACCATTCCATGGTCTCTCAATATGATGAAAGTCACACCAAACCAAGGACATAAATTCTGGCTCAAGCTAAGTAATTACTCATGGACATAAAGTCTGGCCAAAACCAAGTAACCACCAATGGACATATAGTCTTGGATGAAGCCAAATAAACCACCTAGTTGACTAGAACCTTTATTATTAATACCCCTAGTACATCATTAGCATTTAGAATAGGCAAAGCACCGGTTTCTACTAGGATCCCAATTGAAGGAAAGCTCAAAGGTACCATAAATGCCCAAAGATAGAATAATCCCTAGTAGATAATTGAGGATCGGGTAATCTAAACCCATTTCCTGATCGATCATGTTTTATTTTAAGTGATTACTATTTTATTCTATGAGGTTATGTTATATCATAAGACCCACAAAAAAAAATAAGGAAACACATCCGCATAACTTTTCCAACTTAGCCACCATTACCATCCAAAACATGTGTTGGAAATTCCATTAGTACATAACTAAGTTTAACCCATCCATTGAGTTAATAAACTTATGCTAAGAATATAGATTATATCATTTAATAGCATCAACATAGTTTATTTCACTACTACAAACACGGGAAATAATAACGGGACATTAATAACGGTAGTTCGAAAACCGTTGTCAAACGCGTGAAAATTAATCGGCGGGAAGTTTTGATAACGGTTCTAGTTAAAAACCGTTATTAAAAGGGCAACGTTAAAATTTGGACAGATGTTTTAATAACGGTTTTATATAAACCGTTATTAAAAGAGGATTTAATAACGGTTCATATTAGAACCGTTGTCAAAAGTCAGAAGCTTTTAATGACGGTTCTTCCAGGAACCGTTATTAAAAGATGTTTTAATAACGGTTCTCTCAGGAACCGTTATTAAAAGATGTTTTAATAACGGTTCTCTCAGGAACCGTTATTAAAACCCCAAAATCAAACTTTTATTTCTCGCTCGGTTCTGTTTCGTGCCAAAATTTTCAGAATCTCTGCACTTTCGTTCTCTTGCTCTCCTTCCTTCTCCTTACAAACCCTCGCACCGCCAACTCGCACCGCCAACTCGCACCACCAGGCTCCTCTCAAGTAAAGGAAACCCTCACACCGCCACACCTCTGCCATTGTTCCGAAGCTAGCTGGCACTTGCACCTTCATCCTCCGTCGTGTTTGAAGCCCTTGCCTCTCTCAACATTCTGACCGTCGTGTTTGTTCTTCCTCTCGTAACTTTTTATCTACTTATATAAATGCATGTCGCCAGGGTTTCGTTCGAAAATGTGTTGTTGAATGTGTTGGCTGAAAATTTTGCTGTTTGTTGTTGAATTTGTTACGTTATTGTTATATATTAACAAATGCATGTGTTGGCCGAGAGCTTTACATATTATTGTTGTATTTGTTTGTATGGATAATATAGATTCAACATTATTTAGAGCTACAACCATAATAAACAAAAGAGAAGACATTATTGATGTTATTTAGAGCTAGATTCAACTGTAAACTTTGGAGGGTCATAACTTTTTCATGCGACCTCGGATTTAGGTGATCTAGGAGGCTATTTTGGGTAGTTTTTCGAGATCTACGACGTGGCAATCGGCGAAGCCGGTTTGGCCAATATCGTACCCCAAAAAAGGCTGTTTTGGCCTCTAAATTTAGGTTTTTTTGTGATACAACCTTTTTAGGGCCTTTTTACAAATTGAACCTTTAATTTAGGGTATGATGGTGTTATATAACCTCTTGATTATAGTGGTAACATATTTTGCCTACCTTTGTATTATTTTGTATGTAGGGTAATACATGTTTTCATTTATTTTAGTTTTTACTTTTATCAGAATTGTTTTTCCTCTATTGTTTATCTCTTTATCCTCTATTATAATTATGGATGAGATAAGAGCTTTAGGTACCTCCAAAATTGAAGATGTTCGAGACAAAGGAACTTAGATGATGATGATGATGAAATTGAAGTTTTTAAGGGTTCAAGTGAAGAAAACGAGCAATGGATCTTATAGTCTAGAATAGATTGGTCAACATAGATCCAAGCCATGCATTTTTAGGTTTGTATTTCGTCTACCAGCCTAGATATGTGAACTCTTTACTTTGGGGTGTAGAGCTACCAAGTTGTGGTATGCCCACTAATTTTATTGCAAGTATAGTTGGTGTATTGAGACATGCATACCAATTATAGATTGATTGAAATTATGGTGTGATTGCAGATTTGGTATGAATTGATGTTGTTTTACATTGCAGATTTGGTAATTGTTTTAACATACAGATTTGGTAACTGTGTATGTGGGCAGGAACAAAACTGCAAAAAAAAAAAGTGGAGTTTTAATAACGGTTCTTATAAAAACCGTTATTAAAACCTTGTTTTAATAACGGTTCTGATGAAAACCGTTATTAAAATGTAGGTTTTAATAACGGTTCTTCTAAAACCGTTATTAAAACTCCACTTTTTAATAACGGTTTTCATCAGAACCGTTATTAAAAACTGGAGTTTTAATAACGGTTTTTACTTAAAAACCGTTATTAAATATGAAGTTTACGCACATATTCGCGGGTTTTTGTGTATTTTTCATGACGGTTATGAACCGTTATTAAAGATTTAATAACGGGCGATTCAATAACGGTTGAAAACCGTTATTAAAACTATAAAATAACCGTTATTAAAACCCCTTTCCATGGTAGTGTTTACACCAATTTACTCATTAAAATCCTCTAAAGGCACTTAATGATAATACCATGACTTGTATTCTAACTAAATCATTTGATATGTTAGTTAATTCATGCTAAGATACGTGTTCTCATCTTTAATAAATCATGTTATACCATAATATTAAATATGAAACTATAATAAGCTTAAAAGGAACAAGAATAACACTCTCTAGTCAAATCAGTTGATCAATTTGGATATACCAATTGATTAGTTTGGCTTATCCAAACACCATAGTTCCTTTCAAAACCAATAAATCAATTGATTAAACCAGTCAACTACTCTAAGACCAATTGATTGGTTTTGAAAAATCAGTCGATGGGTTTAAAAAGATACCACCTAGAATCATCACTAAAGAACTAGTTGATTGGTTGAGTTAACTAACTAACTATTCTAACAATTATCTAATTGGTTAGGCACTTCCACTCAATGGGTTTAAATAGATAGCAACCAAAATTTACCAGAGATACCCTAGTTGATTATTCTAGGAACTAGTTGATCATTTTAGCTTAACCAATCAATTAATTTGCTCAAAGATAATACATCTAAGAGTTTTCAAACATGATTAAAGCTATAAATTTGTAACACCCCAAAATTCACTAATTTTTTTTTAAAACGGAAGCAATTAAGATAAAAACACTTAAAACCTGTGAATTCTGGGAATGTTACCGCCACACTTACTACCAGATCGGTTCTCTCCAACCGTTCCAGTACCAAGTGCTAAGGCTAAAGAAAATATTTACGTTAAATTCAAATTAACAATTCATAAAAGGATTCGAAAGATCATACACAAAATCAGAGTACGAGAAATTAAGAGTTAATTACAATATCCTTGAAGTTTCAAATAACACTTGTAACTTCTAAATAGAAATAAATTTAAATAAGATAAAACCCGATGGGTCAAATTCCGGATTGCCTACTCACTCAAGTCAGGCCTGCCACCCCAAAACAGTCTCTGATCTTAAACCTGCACAAGAGGTCTGCTCCCCACTATCAGTGGATCATCACAGGACCCATCAACCAAGGTAGTATCAGTACAGGTCCAGTACTGAGTAAGGTGACTTGATCACTAAGGCCAACACATAAATACATAAATCATGCAGGACGTAAAAGAGCATATTCATAAATGCATATGATCAACCGGGTAATTGTACAAAGGCCCAATTGTAGTCCAGATTAATCGTTTCATTAATCTCTTATCATAGTTTAATTCACACCATGCCTTTTTCAATCCATGTAAATACAAGAACGCCCCACTATTATTGTCGGTGGGCCGGTCACTTGCGGGACAAGGTCCACACCACTATTATTCGACGGTGGATCGGTCACTTGCGGGACAAAGTCCACACGACTATTTCTGACCGGTGGATCGGTCTGGTTCCTGCTCACATGGTGTTCCACTATAAGTAATTAGTATCTTTTAAACGTTGGCAAACTCTGGTTTATATTTGTTAAGATTGAGTCACCCCACTATTATTGTCGGTGGGCCGGTCACTTGCGGGACAAAGTCCACACCACTATTACTACCGGCGGATCGGTTACACATAGGACATCATGTCCTAACCACTATTTCTGACCGGTGGATCGGTCTGGACCCGGCTCAACAATCTTCCACTTTAAATGATTAATGTCTTAAGTATTTTATTCAAAACTTATACCCAAATATGCATGACTAACTCTATGCAAAACCCTAGCTCTAATGCAAACCCTAGCTCCCATGCAAACCCTATCTCCACGTAAACTACACTTCTATGCAACCCCGACTCCCATGCAAACCCTAACTCTACTTAAGCCACCATTCCATGCAAACTCTAACTCCCATGCAACATACCACACTTCCATGCAACCCTAATACTACCATGCAACGTACCACCTTCCCATGCAACCCTAATATTACCATGCAACGTACCACACTTCCATGCAACCCTAATATTGCCATGCAACGTTAATATCGTCACGTGAAACCCTCACACCATGCAATATTAATAACACCATGCGAACCCTAACATGCATGTCTTAAGGCCAAATCACATATTATCACAGATTATCACATATTATCATATATAAATAAAACACATGCCATATAACAAACCAAGATCGTACCTGGACTCCACATCATATCGTATATAACATAAATAATAATGATAGACATATGATACATAGCATGTGAATCACAAAATGCATATAAGCCACAAAAAGGCCTTAGCACCCCTTTCCTAATAAGACACCAGTCTTGGTGCACGCTCCTATTCCACTTGAGGGACACTATTACAAACACGGGAAATAATAACGGGACATTAATAACGATAGTTCGAAAACCGTTGTCAAACGCGTGAAAATTAATCGGCGAGAAGTTTTGATAATGGTTCTAGTTAAAAACCGTTATTAAAAGGGCAACGTTAAAATTTGGACGAATGTTTTAATAACGGTTTTATATAAACCGTTATTAAAAGAGGATTTAATAACGGTTCATATTAGAACCGTTGTCAAAATTCAGAAGCTTTTACTGACGGTTCCTCGAAGAACCGTTATTAAAAGATGTTTTAATAACGGTTCTCTCAAGAACCGTTATTAAAACCCCAAAATCAAACTTTTATTTCGCTCGGTTCTGTTTCGTGCCAAAATTTTCAGACTCTCTGCACTTTCGTTCTCTTGCTCTCCTTCCTTCTCCTTGCAAACCCTCGCAAATCCTTTGATTGGGTTCCTATTATATCAAAGCATACTAGAATAGACTCTCTTATATAATTCTAACTTATTTCGAGGTTTGGTTTTAGGATGAAATTTTACTATTCAATAATTAACTATAGGAACTAATATAATTAATTCACTTATTTTCTTTTGAAAAGGTGATAAGCTAAGGGTTTCTACCCTTCTCTCAAAATAGATTTAATAATATCATAACTATGATGATGATGATAATAATAACAATAATAAGAATAATAGTAATAAAAATAATTAGTAATATAAATAAAGTACAATAATATTAATGATACTTTTTATAAATAGAATATTAGATATTAATGATATCAAAATTCTTAAAATTAAAAGTTGGATTTCTAACCCTCCCACAATGATAAACATAATATTATTCAGAATTGTGATAATAAAATTAATAATGTATATATATACTTATATTATATTTTAATAAAGGTAATAATGGTAATATAATTAAAATAATGTTGAAAAATGTTAAAAATGTTAATAAATTTTATAAATGCGAGGCATAATTAAAATTTAAGGCCTCTGTTCTTCCAGTAATAATCAAAGTATCAACCAAGTAATTATACTAATAATATTATTATTATAAATATTATTAATAATAACATCAATTATGTAAAAATCTAAGCAAATAGGTAAAGGCCGAGATAATTACTGTATCTTACTAAATAATACTTCCAGACCTGTAAACAAAATTTAGAAATTAGAATACAGTCAATATTACTAATAATAATAATTATAATAATACTAATTAAAGTTGAATTAATACTTAAATTTTGGCTAAAACTAGAATAATTATAAATAATTCGAAATAAAGTATTTAAAATGTCTATGGCATCACCTTGAGTTGGAGGATGAAGGTGGCACCGGCGATGGTTCCAGGAGGTGGCCTGAAAATGGGTCTAAGGGGGCCAAAAATTAGGAAAATGGGTGATGGAGAGGAAGAAAATTAAAATAATTATATGGGGCTATAGAGGATAATTAGTAGGAGTTAATAGTTGGTTTAATAGGTGTTAGAAGTGGCGGATGTGGCGGTGGACAGTGGTTTAATGTTTCGGGGTGGAATTTTCTGGCGAGAGGACTAGCCAACTTTGCACGATTATGGAGGCTTGTACAAGGTGAATTGAAGGTCGTAGATGGTTTAGTTAATTAGAGGGTGTTGCAGGGAAGATATTAAGATGGAGAATAGGCGTCGAGGTTAGCTAAAAGCGGAGAATGAGGTGTCTAAAGGGGCGGTGGTGTGCGGTTTTCACTTAGGGTTTCGAGAAAGAAGAAGCTTCAAAAACGTCCACAACTAAGCTATTTATAGAGTTGAGATGGTTTAATACGATTTTGGAGATCGTCAGGATATTATTGGATTCTAGGGTTTGCGTGGCCGATGGTAGAAATCGGCCGGCGACTGCTTGGGTTGGGTCGAAGGTTCGAGAAGTAATAGAGAGGGAACGAGTGAGAGTTGAGGATAATTGATCTTGCCAAGCTCATGTGTGGGTCGAGAGGAAGAAAAATAAGGGTGAATCGGTCGGTCAAGTTCCGCGTAGCCATCGCCGCCATTATCGGGCGCAGGAGTTGCAGTAGTGGCGACGGAGGAGAGAGGAGGAAGAAGAAAGGAGGAAGGGGGTGGGTCGGTCGGCCGGGAAGGAAAAGAAAGAGGTGAACTGGGCCGGTCGCGCCGGTTACGTCGTTCATTAAATGAGACGACGCGTTGAGAGACGAGAAGGGCGACGCCGCGCAAGCTGGGCCGCGGGAAAAGAAGAAGGGAAACTTGAAATGCCCCAAAAATTTCTAATTTTATTAATTATATTTAAATGATATTTTATTAGAAAAAATTATTTAAATAAATTACTTTTATTAAAATAAAAAGGAATGTATTAGGAAAAATTAAGAATAAATTTATAAGTATTTTAATTAGGAGGAATTTGGGTATTTTAACTAGTTAAATATTTTAATTTGGGAATTAACTAAATAAATTATTTTATTTAAAATAAGAATGAGAAAATAGTTTTAAATTAATAATAATTTTATAAATAAATTAATTGGAGAAATTTAGTGTGTTTTACTAATTAAAATGGAAATTATGGAAAATCTTTTAAAAGTCCTAATATAGCCTAAAAAGGGATTTAAATAATATTTTATTTAAATATTATTATTTTTAAATGTCCCAAATATTTTAATTAATTTAAATACCAAACCTAATTAATTTCTTCCTTTTTCTTTTTTTTCTTTCTTTCTTTTTCTTTCTTCCTCTTTTCTTTTTCCTTCTTCTTTCTGATTGGGCCAGTCTGCGGCACAATTCTTCCTTCCTTCTTTCTTTTTCTTCTTCGACATTTGGGCATGCCTCCTTTGTGCGGCCCGTCTCCGTCTTTTCTTTCTTTTGTTCGCCTGACTTTGAAACGCCACGCTTTAGTTGTTTCTCCACGAAAACGTCGCACTTTATTTAAAGCACACCCTCTTCGCCCAGCCGACCGCCCGGTCTCCCTTTTTCTTTCTTTCTTCCCCGCGAACCGGACCAGCCCCCTCCTCCTTCCTTCTTCCTCCCCTCTCCTCCGTCGACGCTGCTGCAACTCCCATCCCCGAAAATGGCGGCGCCGGCTACGAGGACTCTGACCGGCCGAGTCACATCTCTTTTTCTCCCTCTCGACCCACACATGAGCTTGGCATGATCAATTATCCTCAACTCTCACTCGTTCCCTCTCTATTACTTCTCGAACCTTCGACCCAACCCAAGCAGTCGCCGACCGATTTCTGACGCCGGCCACCCAAACCCTATCACCCAAACCCATCCTGCCGACCTCCAAAACCCTAATAACCCATCTAAACTCTATAAATAGCCTAATGGTGGATGTTTTTGATACTTCTTCTTCTCGAGAACCCTAAGAGAGATCTGCCTGCCACCGCCCCATCAGACGCCATTATCTCCTTCCCCAGCCAACTTCAACACCTCCTCTTACTACCAATCTCTTCCCTACAATACCCCCTAATTAACTAAACTAACCACAACCTTCGATTCATCTTTTACAAGCCTCCACCCCAAAACATTAAACCACTGTCCACCACCACATCCGCCACTTCTAACACCTATTAAACCAACTATTAACTCCTACTAATTATTCTCTACAGCCCCATATAATTATTTTAATTTTCTTCCTCTCCATCACCCATTTTCCTAATTTTTGGCCCCCTTAGACCCATTTTCCGGCCACCTCTGGGAACCATCGCCGGTGCCACCTTCATCCTCCAACTCAAGGTGAAATCCTAGACCTTTTAAACACTTACTTTCGATTTATTGATAATCATTATGCTTTTATCCTAATTTTTAATGTTAATTCGATTCTAATTATTATTATTATAATTATCATTATTATTTTTATCAACTGTAATCTAATGGTTAAATCTTCTTTACAGGTTTGGGAGTATTCTTGAGTTAGAAAAACTATTATTCTCGAATTTTAGTTATTTAATAGAATTAGTAGATGTTTACTATTATTATTAATAATATAATTAATATTATTATTATTAGTGTAATTAATTATTTTATAGTGTAATTATTTCAGGAGGTGTAGAAACCTAAATTTTTAATTAAGCCTCACAGCTTTTTCCTTTTATTACTATTATTAGCATTTTAACATTATTACTAATATATTATCGTTTTTAGCACTATTTCCTTTTATATTATAAGTATATATATATATATATATATATATATATATATATATATATATATTGTTATTACTACTACTAAATTTGTTATTATTATTATTATTACTACTAATAAATTTGATTATTTATTTTATTATTAGTATTATCTTGGAAAAGGGGCCGAAGCATTTATTTCACATTATTTTTGAATAATGTCCTTTTTATTGTTATTATTATTGTTACTATTATTATTCTTATTTATATTCTCATTGATATTATTTTAGTATCATTATTATTATTACGGTAAAGTATTTAACCCTATATTATCAACCTTTATAATAATTCTATTAATCTGTAGCAAAGTTAGAATTTTATTAATGTTATTTGTATTAGTATGTTGTTATTTGGTCAAAACCTTAAGGAGGCGTAGGAGCGTGCTCCAAGACCGGTGTCGTTTTAGGTAAAGAGTGTTAAGGCCTTTTATGTGCTTATGTATATTATGTGTTTCGCATGTTATGTATCTATTGTTTATTATTATTAAATATTTTATTTGTGGTATGACTTGGAGTTGAAGAATGTTGTGCATGGTATGTGTATTAATTATGTATGATGATATGTGTTGTGTATGTGAGGAAGTCGATGTGGTTTGTGTGAGAGGAAGGATGAAAAAGGGGGATGGGGAAATAATTTGATTAAGGGAAGTCAGTTAACCTAATTTTATGGTTTTATAAGGAATAATCTAATGTATGATTTTATGTGTGAAAGAGCAGAATTTATGGTTCGTTTGGGAGAATCTAATTTAGGATGTTATTTGGGAGAATGTAATTTATAATATTATATGGGAGAATTTAAGTTATGATTTGATTGGGAGAGTTAATTTATAATTTGTTTGGGAGAATCTAATTCATGATGTTATTTGGAAAAATGTAATTTATGATATTATATGGGGGAATATAATTTATGATTTGCTTGGGGGAATTCAATTTATGGTTTTCCTTGGGAGATTCTAAATTATGATTTTATGTGGAAGAATCTTTATGGTTTGAATTTAGGGTTTGGCATGGAAGAATATTTATGGTTTGAATTTAGGGTTGGTATGGACAAATCTTTGGGTCTTATATGGTTTGAATTTAGAGTTTTGTATAACAGAATCTAGGGTTTACCTGGTGGTATTAATGGATGTATGTTGGTATTAGGGTTTGTATGATGATATTAAGGTTTGTATGGTGGTAATTATAGTTGTATGGTGGTATTAGGATTTACATATGGTGATATTGATGGTTGTATGGTGGTATTAGGTTTGCATGGTTGTGTGTAGGGCTTCACGTGGAATTTTAGGGTTTACATGAAAAAGGTTCGAAGGTTTGCATGGAAAGATTAGTGTTTGCATGGAAGTGAAATTACGTGTGAAAAGTTGATTTGGGATGTAAGGGAGGAAATAGAAGAGTTATTTGGGTGTTTGAATGTTTTGGGTGAAAAATAATACGTAAGACATTATAAGGGTATGGAGGTGACTGAATTAGGGTTTGGAGTGATTGACTATGGTTGTGGGGGTCAAGTAGGGTATATGGTGCATGTCTAGGGTTTAGTGGTAGCACATGTGTAAATGGTGAATAAAGTATGATGTTGAATATGGAATTTATGATTTATGATTCGTGCATGTCTATGGTGAAAGCTTCTGAATAAGATACTTAAAACATTAATTATCTAAAGAGGAAGATCGTTGAGACGGGACCAACCGATCCACCGGTTCGGAATAGTGGTTAGGGTTTTTACCCTATGTGCGACCGATCCACCGGTTATAATAGTGGTTAGGACATGATGTCCTATGTGTGACCGATCCACCGGTTATAATAGTGGGGGTTCCCGAGCTCAACAGTCACAAACCAGAATGCTTAAAAGATACTAATTACTTACAGTGGAATACCATGCGAACCGAAGCCAACCGATCCACCGGTTAGGAATAGTGGTTAGGACGCGTAGTCCTATGTGTCTCCGATCCACCGGCTATAATAGTGGTTAGGGTATGCTACCCTATGTGCCTCCGATCCACCGGCTATAATAGTGGGGGCTTCCGTACTCGCATGGATTTGATAAAAAGTATGGTGTGAATCGGATTCTGATAAGAGATTAATTAAGTGATTAATTCAGATTATTCATGGGCCTTTATACTTTTACCTGGTTGATCATATGCATTTATGAATATGCTCTTTTACGTCCTGCATGATTTATGTATTTATGTGTTGGCCTTAGTGATCAAGTCACCTTGGTTGATGGGTCCTGTGATGATCCACTGATGGTGGGGAGCAGACCTCTTGTGCAGGTTTAAGATCAGAGACTATTTTGGGGTGGCAGGCCTGATTTGAGTGAGTAGGCAATCCGGAATTTGATCCATCGGGTTTTATCTTGTTTAAATGTATTTCTATTTGGAAGTTACAAGTGTTATTTGAAACTTCAAGGGTATTGTAATTAACTCTTAATTTCTCGTACTTTGATTTTGTGTATGATCTTCGAATCCTTTTATGAATTGTTAATTTGAATTTAACGTAAATCTTTTCTTTAGCCTTAGCACTTTGTACTTGAACGGTTTGAGAGAACCGGTCTGGTACTAAGTGTGGCGGTAACATTCCCAAAATTCACAGGTTTTAAGTATTTCTATTTTAATTGCTTCCGCTTTTTAAAAAAAAGTAGTGAATTTTGGGGTGTTACAAAACTGGGCCGCGAGCTGGCCCAGTTCGGCGAGAAGAAGAGGAAAAAGAAAAAGAAGAAAAAGAAAGAAAAAGGAAAGGAAAAAGGAAGAAAGAAAAAGAAAAAGGAAAAAGGAAAGGAGAAAAATAATTAGGTTAGGGCAAATTAAATTAATCTAAATATTTAGGATATTTAAAAATAATAATCTTTAAATTCCTTTTTAAGCTAAATTAGGATTTTTAAAAGATTTTTCATAAATTCCATTTTAATTAGCAAAATACCCTAAATTTCTCCAATTAAATTATTTATAAAGTTATTATGAATTTCAAACTATTTTATCCTTCTTATTTTAAATCAAATAATTTATTTAGTTAATTCCCAAATTAAAATATTTAACTAGTTAAAATACCCAAATTCCTCCTAATTAAAATACTTATAAATTTATTCTTGATTTGCCCTCATTAATTTCCTTTTATTTTAAATAAATTAATATACTTAATTAACTTTTATAATAAAACCTCATTTAAATATACTATTTAAAATTAGAAATTTTCGGGGCATTTCATTTACCAACCACATCAATGATAACATTATCATCATAGAAAACTGATATTACACATGCTTATACACTAAATCTTGTTGCATTTACATTAAATCAACTATATATTCTCATGAAATTGCACTTGTCTCAAAACAACTAAATATTCTTGCATGGGTCACCAAAATATAAAGATTATCATATAATCAAAAGAAGTTTAGAAATTTACAACCTAAACTATCTCACATGCTCATTTATACCACCGTTCAAAGGGAAGAATGACTTACTTGTAAGCTTAGCAAAAGTCGACACAAAATATGTAACACCCCCATTTTTCATTTCTGAATATTTTTTTGTTTTGAAACATTACTTAAGCAGAAAAATAATACTAAAAACACCCGGGAGAAAATAGGATGCTACCACCACACCTAATATAAGATAGGCATTTGTTGCCTCTCCCATATTAGATAAAAGGTTAAGAAACCAAGCTAATCAAAATAGGGGTATAGTGTGCAAGAAACATGATATATAGATACTAAAGAAACATTTACAAAATAGAACATCAACGATCTTCAAAATATTTAAATACATGAAATAAGATTACAGAATTAGAATAGCAGAAAATAAAGGTAGGATGTAGCCTCAAGCACTAGTCCATTATGGACTGAGCAACAATCTTTGGATGTCCTAATTCTCAAGCACTAAGGCTAAATTAAGGTACGCCCACTACCAATCATCCCTAAAAACCTACAAATGATCTTCTACTCGTGGGAATGAGCAAGTGACTGAACAAATGAGCATATCACATGCTTCGTACTGAGTATACTAAGTTATCTCATCAATGAGAGTCATAAGAATAAAAAGGTCCTAGAATATTGTGGATATCATATTAAACACATATTATGCTTATGCCATATAATTAGATATAAATTCTCTATCATGGCCATATAATGCACCAGGGCTTTACGTCATACACAATGCAAGCATTTTAGGACTCATCATGCTTATCAACACAATAAAAACATCATGGATAACAATACACAATTTTATAAGAAGGTTATTCAAACAACTTATTAGGGATTCTATCATCCATTCAAATAATTTCCCATTGTGTCTATTTTCCAAGCCTACATAATCTATTACATTATTTATTTATAAGCCATTATTTATTTTTTCCCTTTTCTTTTTTCCTCTTTCTTTATTTGCATCTTTATCCTTATTCTTATTCTTTTTCTTATCAAGCGATAGGCTGTGTATCGCCCCATAATGTTATATACCATGGAAGCTTATCCAAACCAGATGGCATAAAGTCCAATCAAAGCTAAATAACCACCAATGGACATAAGGTCCACTTAAAGCCAAGTAACTCACCTAGGTGACAAAACCTTTTAGTATTGATATCCCCTATTACATTGTTAGTGTTAAGAGTAGATAAGATGCTAGGATATAGTAGGATCCCACCTAAAGGCAAATCCTAAAGGCACTAATTAATGTTTGAAGATACATTAACCCCTAATAGCCAATCGAGGACTGGGTAAGCTAAACACATGCACAACTCAATTATCTTCTACTTTAAGTGATTAGTGTGCTATTTTCCAAGGTTATATTATCAAGGCCCATGCAACATTCCAATAACACATCTACATATTTATTCCATGTTAATCATTATTATCCTCCAACTATGTGGTAGGATTTTCCACTAGTGCTTAGTTAAGTTCAAATCAACCTTTTAAGGTAATCCATTTATTCTAATAATGATTATCTCATTCAAAAGTAGCAACATAGCGTACTCATTCCAATTTATTGATTAAAATCTTCTGCACGAACTAAATAGAATATCACGAATTATTATCCATTTAATCCATCTAATAGGTTAGTTAATTCATGTCAAGGTGTGTGTTGTCATCATTAAAGGATTATATTATATAATTATGCAAAGTCTCAAAGCATAGTAATTCCAAAAAGAACAAAACAACACACTCTAACTGAACTAGTTGATCAGTATGGTTTAGCCAAACCCCAGAGTTTCTATGAACTAGTCTATCGATTTGGTCATACCAGTCGATTACTTTAAGACTAGTCAATTGATTGTAAAAAGTTGGTCTATGAGTCTAAGCAAAGAGCAATTAAAGTCACCACATACCATATAGTTGATTTTTTGGGCCAACCAATCGGTTGTTCTAAGGACCAGTGAAATACCCTAAAATTAATTATTTTAGGAAATAAGTTATTAAATAAGGATTATTGGGAAATTTATTTAATATACTACTCTTTATAAATTAAAAAAAAAAGGATTTTGTAGGGCAAGCTAATAAGAATTTTGAGATAAATTACAAGGGTATCTTTATACAAATATTTATATATATAATTTTGGGCACTAAATTAGCCTAAAAAGGAGGATAAATATTTTATTTAATTATTTAAATATTCTTACTCTAAGTACCTAAAGTAAATACTCTAAAAATTTATACAAAATAAAATACTAAAATAAAATAACATAAATAAATTCTTCTCCCTTTTTCTTCTCTTTTTTTTCCTTTTCTCCCCCCCCCCTTTTTCCTCGCCGTTGGGCCAGCCCCGACCCAACCCCCTTCTTCTTTCCCTCCTTCCCCCGCGGCCCAGCGCCGTCCATTTTCCCCCTGGCAATGCAACGCAGCGTTTCGCTCATCATTCCGCCGAAACACTGCGCCCCGATTAATGAAAGTAACGGTTACCTGCCGGCCATACTCGACGCCGCGTTTTGTCCATAACTCGCCCGAAACGCCGCATTTTGGTAGGGTCTTTTGACCGTTGCCGAACCGGCCGGTCTCCCCCTCCTTTTTCTTTTCTCCCCGGACCGTCGGTCCGGCCACCTTCTCCTTCCTCCTCGCTCGCGCGACCTGCAACACGCCGCCCTCCTGCGCCGGCCGCCTGCGTGCCGCCTTCCCCTTTTCTGCCCTGCCGGCCACCCTCCTTCGACCAGCCTACACCCCCCATCACCCCTAGGCCACCCCGCACCTTTTTTCCCCTTTTCCCAACCAGCGCAGAGGTCTGCCATGGTAGACCTGCGACGGCCGCCCCTGCCGGCCGGCGTGCCCCAAACGCCGCCTGACCTGTCCTCCCTGTCCCCTCTCTCGATTTCCCCCCCCCCAATTCGAGCCTATAAATACCCCACGAGCCCCAGCGTCGGGCTCTTTCAAAAATTATACCCAGAATCCCCTCTTGCGCCGCCCCCTCTTCAGAGCACCGTCCCGTCGCCGCCGCCCATCGCCGCCGCTCGACCCACCCCCGAAACCCTTCCCTGCATCACCCTCCACCTACCCAAGCCTCCCTCATCCCTCGGTTTGCTCTACACGCGCCGCCCTAGGCGTGCAAAGCACCCATCCCGACCAAGCTAACTCCAAACCCCGCCACCCTTCGCACCGCCGCCCACCGTCGTGCCGCCACTCCCAGCACCCCCTCTACCTCCTAAAACCACCAAGGGAGCTTCCCCAACCTCCCTAGACCTTCTGTTTCCCCTACCAAGCCCTCCTTTCCCTTCCTTTCCCCTCCACCACCTCTCCACCTTCCTTCTTCCCCCCTACGCCGTCGTCGCCGCCGCCATCGTGTGCCGTGCGCCGCCTCCTGTGCCACCAACACCCTAGGTAGTTCTCTAAACTCCCCAACCCCTAAACCTTTATTATACAAATGCTAATTATTTTTAGTAGCATTATTAGTATTATTCTTACTATTACTATTATTATTATTATTGTTATTATTATTATTATTATTATTATATTTATTATTAGTATTATTATTATTATTATTATTATTATTATTATTATTATTATTATTATTATTATCATTACTACTATCATTACTATTATTATTATTATTTTAGTTCCTTGTCGCTATTAGTAATATTTCGTATACCGCTAACCTTACTATCGCTACTACTATCATTATTATTAGTAACATTGAACTACTACCATTAATAATAAATATTATTAAAATTACTTTAAATTATTGTAGCTACGTTTATTAGTAGTAGCATGATTAACTACTTTAAGAATATTGATCATACTTCACTTATAAAAGTAATATTATTATTCTTAGCCCTAATGGTAAGGTAAAGAATAGGGGTAAGGTAGAAAAGAATAGTGTTTTGGTCGAAGAAAAAGTAACCCCAGTTTTCCCTCTTATAGGCGAGTCAAGTCGACACCCGGAGGAGGCGTAGGAGCGTGCTCCAAGACCGGTGTCGTGTTAGGTAAGGACGTGGCTAAGGCCATCTGTGTGTATTGCATGTTTTACCTGTCTTGTATGCCTTATGCGGTTGTGTGCTATAATCTGTATATTATCTATGTATTTATGTAGCGCAGCATGGAACCGAGGTATGTTCCCGTACTCTCATCTATATGTACTAATATGGTATGGTACAAGGAGGATGTGGTGTGATGTGACATGCATGCTAGGTGTTTTGATGAGGAGTTGTGGAGTGGGGGCTTGAAAGAGAAAAATAAGCGACTAAGATAACCAAAGGGAAGTACGTCGGCTAACGCAGGTAAGAATGACCTAGGCAATTTATGATTAGTAAATGGACGGGAAAAGGGGGAATTAAATAAATGGAAGAGTGGAAGAAAGTAAAGTTGCCTGGGGAAAACTAGGGTTTGCATGGGAATGATAGAGTTGGAATGGTGGGAGTGATAGGGTTTGCATGGGGTGGTTAAGGTCCGCATGGGGGCGAACCTTACGTATGGAAAGTTACTTTGGGGCGTAGGGAAGGTAATGGAAAGTTTGTTTGGGAGTTTGGAGGCTCGAGGTGAAAAATAGTACGTGAGATAAAATAAGGGTACATAGGGACCAACTAGGGTTTGGGAAAGAAACCCTAATTTAAGAAGGTGGAAAAGAAAAAGAAAATAATAAGAATAAATGAGGAAGAGTGAGGTATGTGGGAGAGTTGAGTCTGAGGGTCATGATTTGGGTTTCCAGTGCGAGAAATGTGTTAAGTATGATAATTGCCAAGGGTTTTAGTGGCCTAATATAAGCGTAGGAGATAGCTCGGTAACCTAAGCCGAGTAAGGTTATAGCTAAGACTGGATGTGTGACATGTATCCTACGTGTCGTGGATGCTTTATATGAATTATGTGTTGTGTTTAAATGTCGTTATCTTACTTGTTCTGTGGGTAATGTGGCTTGGAATCAAGACGCGTGCTTGTGTTCTCATTAGTATGTGATAGTACGAATATGTCTTCAGTCTTGATGTGATGTGTTGAGATCTCTAGCCATGCATGACAAAAGATATGCCCTCGAATAAGATACTTTAAGACACTAACGACTTACAGAGAAAGATGTTGAGCCGAACCCAGACCGGTCCACCGGCTATAATAGTGGCAGGGCATGACCCTCGCGACCGTTCCACCGGCTATAATAGTGGCAGGGCATAAGCTCTCGCGACCGTTCCACCGGCTATAATAGTGGGGGATTTCGTGCTCAACAAACTCAAAGGTAAAAGTGATAAGACATGGGAAAGATACAAATGGTTACAGTGGAATACCTCGTGAGTCGGGGCCAGACCGGTCCACCGGCTATAATAGTGGCAGGGTATCTTACCCTCGCGACCGTTCCATCGGCTATAATAGTGGCAGGGCATGACCCTCGTGACCGTTCCACCGGCTATAATAGTGGGGTTTCCGCACTCACATGGTCTGGATAAGACGATGATCGATTATAATCAGAGACCTGATAAAAGAAAAGTGATATCTGGTTCGTAACCTGTGTTGTTTATATGTGTTATTGCATTCTATCTACGTATTTATGCTATGTCTGCTATGTTATGTATCTTTGCGTGTGGGCCTTAGCGCGTCTGTTACCTTACTCAGTATGTAGCGTACTGATCACCCGTTTCATGGGTGCTACTCATTCCCACGAGCAGAAGATCCCTCTGATCTTGTGCAGGTAGGAGACCATGTCTTTGATGCCTATGATACCTACGAGGCATCGGGTGGGGCAGAGCGTTAAGCCTAACCTGAATTGGGGATCGAGAACGAGTTGGCCGGACTCCGTTGCTACCTTCAGACTTCGTATTTTCCTTATTTAACTGTATTTCGGACTACGCTTTATGTTTTGTGAATCGCATTTTTAAGTTGTAATCTTAAACCGTACTCTAAGTTGTATTCCTAAACGGTATTCTAACTGTTGTTGACTCGTATTTTCGTGAATGACCTATGTTAACTACGTACATATGTTTTGATGATGGTTTAGCTTAGCCTTAGCACTTAGTATCGGAACGATAGGAGTGAACCGGTTTGGTACTAAGTGTGGCGGTAATACCCCCGAGTTTACAGTTTTCATTATTTCGCTTCCGCTAAAAATTTTGATTTAAACGAAATTTTTCAGTAGTAAATTTGGGGGTGTTACAACCAGTCAATCAAATTAGCTTAACAAGTTGATCGATTTGCTCCCAAAAAACATATATCAAAAGTTTTACATGTGATTGATGCTCTAAAATCTTATCACATCCAAATCAAAACATGTCATAGCAAAATACCAATATTTAATAAGATCATAAACCAAATCATGCTTCATTTTCAAGAAAATCGACCCTATTTTCTCTAAAATCAAGACTTTTTCTTATCATTCTCAATTAGAAGCCAAACTCTCATGTAGGCATATAAAATTACCATTTTATAGAGTATATCAAATCATATGTTTATTCAGAACACATTTCAAAGGTAAGAATGACTTACTTGATGCTTAGCAAAGCTTCCCACTAAAGAGGAATAACTCAAGCTGGAAGATTTTAACATCTAAAACCTTTAAAAATAGCAAATTAGAACTCATATATCATTGAGTAAATTTGACAATTCAATAACTTGAACTATGAAAGAAAACAAAATTACCACTACCAAGAGAAAAATAGAGAAGGATTAAATTAAAAGTAACTCAAACTCCTTCTAAATCTAACTCGTTCTTGCTTTAGGATAAAATAAGAGGGAGCTAGAGAAAGGATTGGAAGAGTGAAAGGAATTCTAATGTAAGCTCAAAGTGGAGAGGAATAAACACATGTGCTTCAAGACTTAGATAGTTTGGGAGCTACAATAAAGGTAAGAAGAAGGGGTGATTAGGGTAATTTATAGCCAACATTGGTTAAGGAACAAGTGAGGTTATGTAGTAGAATAAAAAAAACTAATTTTACCATTCAAATCTGAATTGAACAAGTGGATTTATCAATAATAAGCTGACTTCCATTTCAGACCTCAAATGGTGATTTCCTAGAGATTGCAGATTGAGATCATCTAGAAAATATCAAACACAAGAAGGGAAATGGAAGATCAACATGGGAAGGGAATCTCCCAACTATACATAGATAGTTTGGAAATTAAAACATACTGCTAGAGTTTTGTAGAGGAGAGAGTGATGCCATCCTTTCCCTCAACTATCAAAATTGAGCCCTCGAATATGTTCAAGGTAGCAATTAAAGCCGAATAAATGAACAAAAAGGTTAAGGATTATCAAAGTTCCATTTTGATGCAAGAAATTTCCCAAAAAATTAAGCTTCGAAAATTACTTGGCCTGGAAAATCGATCAATTAGATCTCCTTAAAGATCAAAGATGTGATGATGAGTGCATTCATCCTTCCTCCAAACTATCAATAGTGATCAAATCAATCTTCATCTACTTGAGCTTATGAGAAAACTGCTCTAAAACACAATTTTGCTCAAGGAATATGACATCTTCCGGCTAAGGGCAACTACAACAATATTAGCCTTACCTTTATGGTAGGTAAATTCTAGGTCATAATCCTTAACCAATTCCAACCTTTAGCACTATTAAATTCAACTCCTGCTATGTGAAAATGTAACTGAGGCTCTTGTGATTGGTGTAGAACTTACACTAAACACCATAAAAGGTAATACCTCTAAATATTCAGGGTGAACACCACAACAATAAGCTCTTAATAATGCGTTGTGTAGTTCTTCTCATGTTGTTTTTGTTGTCTAGAAACATGCACCATCACTCTCCCATGCTACATCAACACATAACCTAATCCATGCTTAAAAGCATCGCTGTATACTTAAAAACCAATTGATTCACTCAGTAACATGAGTATCGTGGTAGTAGTCAAATGCCTTTTTAACTCCTCAAAGGCTTCACGACACTTTTTGTCCCAATGAAATTGTGTAGCCTTCTTCCACAAATTAGTCAAGGGATGAGCTATCTTAGAGAAATTTGTGACAAAACTACGGTAGTAATCAACCAACCCTAGGAAATTGCGTACCTCGTTAATAGAAATTGGTGTTAGCCACTCAAAAACTAGAGAAAGTTGGAAGGATTCACTCCCACACTATATTTCAAAATTGCATGCTCAACAAAAGCCACTTCATTCAGCAAAAACTCACACTTTGAAAGCTTAGCATACAACTAGTGTGTCCTTAACAATGCCAAAATCTATCTAAGATATTGTTCGTGCTTCTCTTGATCACTAAAGTATACAAGGATGTCATTAATGAATAATATGATGAATTGATCCAAAAACTATTGGAAAATTTATTTCAAAGAGCCATGAATGCTATTGGCTCATTAGTAAGTCCAAAAGGAATTGCGGTGAAATTGTAATGTCCATGAAATGTCATCTTTAAAATATTCTACTATGCTATCCTCAACTAACGGTATCCTAACTGAAGACTAATCTTTGAGAGAACTAAGCCTCATTTGAGTTTGGTTAAACATACCATCGATCCATTGTAATGGAGAACGATTCTTCATCGTAACCTAATTCAACCCTCAGTAGTTGATGTATAGTCTTAAGCTCCTGTCCTTCTTCTTAATGAATAATACAAGCACTCTCCAGGGTAATACACTTAGTTGAATGTATTCCTTCTCCAAACACTTTTTTAACTAAGCCTTAAGCTCCTTGATCTTGGAAAGTGTCATGCAGTATAATGCTTTGGATACTAGTTTAATCCCTGGTAATATGTCCACGATGAACTCAACATCTCAAACATGCAACATGCCTAATATCTCATTATGGAACATATAGAGATACTCTCAAATCACTACAATTTACTCAAGCATTGTCTAATTAACCTTGGTATCTCAAAAAATATACAGGAAGAGAAAAGACCTCTTCCCAATAAGGGTACTCATCACGATTTTTGGTACAACCTTTATAGAAAGTTAGACTCACATTTTTTATACAATATCCTAACACCCTTTGGTTGTCAAAGAGGCACATGCTCCTATGCATAATCTATCAATGCTCATTACTTCTCCAAAACATCCATTCTAACAATCACAACAAAATAGGATAATTCAAGCTCCATGACATCTAGGGGAAACTCTACTCCCTCAAATATAAAGGTGATCCCTTTATAACTCCTAGATCATGCAATCTTATTTCCCAAAGGCAACATAACAAAAGTGGAAATAATAAAGTAACGAGATGAAACAATGCTAGCTACAAATGCAGATGTCAAAAACTAATGTCATGAATCAGATTCAAACAATACGCATGATGGAAGGGTAGAGACAATATGAATAGTGGTTACCACATCGACATGACTCTCTACGTCAGTCTGGCTAATCATGTTCAGGCATCCACCTAAAGTAAATCCTATAACACTACCTAATACCTAAACCTATGAAAAAAGATGGGTCTTTTAACCATTGGACTGATTGGTATGACTAACAACACTAGCTAAAAATGGAGAAACTCTCAGATTTTGTGGTTGTGGTTGTCGTATAGTTTCATTGCTATGAACTCAAGACTAGTGCCTCTTAACGCTACCACCTCAAACACAACACTCATAAGCCTTATGTCCCACCATACTACATCTATGGAAAGTTACCTTGTTACCTTAACAATCCACTCTTAGATGATCTACTCCACAATGCTTTTAGTGGTAATGCTCTCTTCAAAATACCTCCTTATTGAAGGGTCTCTAAGGGTTACTTGTACATTCCAACTATGTCTAGAAGGGTAAATCCCACAAACAACTCCTAATATCAGATCCCCAAGCCAATCCTAAAGTAGCTAACCTACATCACTTTACTAGTCTCTACCTTTAGAGAGAACTAGAAAAAGTCTATGAACCTCTTGTAGTACTCATCTATCAACATACCTCCTTGCTGAAGGGACATAAACTCCTTATATTTCTTCATACTGAGATGAGAGGGGTAGAATCAAGCTTGAAGTGCCTGTAGGAAGGGTAATCAAATAGTAGGCTCTCTGCCTCTACATTGGGCACTCCTCCACCTTGTGTCTGCTCTTCCCCTTAGGTAGTACATTACCACATCAACCCTCTTATCCAATGGAAAACCACAAGTGGTGAAGGTTTTCTCCATGTCTCTAACCCATATTTCCATGATGTTAGGGTGCTTGCTATCATCAAAGATTGGTGGGTAATGATACCCATCCTTCTTTATACAATCTTCTAAAATTGATGCGGATATGAGTATCCATAGAGGTTATGGTTCTTGGTTCTAGCCTTTTAGGTAAGCACTGATAGTCTCCATTATTACCTTAATGCATTCATAAAAGTGGTTGGTGGCCATTAAATCCTAAAGATTACGATTAATAAGAAACATTTATCAAGTACTAAGGCTTGTACAACAATTCAACCAAGAGGCTACCTATAACACATTCCCAACTAACTCTCACTCATGAACATTCAAGGTTTGAAATATTTAAACTCTGAGTCAAATGCTCAAGGTTTGGATATGCTATGAGATTATGCCTGAGATTGTTATATAACTATTTAATGAGTAAAATACATCTGTTAACATGGATTAACAACCTAATGGATGGATTAAGTGAATCACAACTCGTGATATACTAAATGTTCTTTGTAAAGGCCTTGATGGGTAAACCCGACAAGTAATTAATGGTAGAAAAAGGGAAATGAAATCCAAAAATTAGCTTGAATGGATTTATCTTGGGAATTACGTTATTATTGAGTAAGCATTAATGTAAATCCCACACATAGTTGAGAATGGTAAGGGTTAATATGGAATGAGCATATGGATGTCTAGCATGATTAATCATATGTGGTACGAACCTTTTATCCCTCTACTCATAGGAATGAGCAGGTAACTGAGAAAATAGATACATCAGTACGATTTGTGCCAAGTAAGTCAAGTTAACTCCTCAATGGGGGTCACAAGCACACAAGATCTAGAATATTATGGAGATCAAACTAATATACTTCATACCTATTCCATATAAACAGATATACTTGCTCTATCATGATCATGTCATGCATCGGAAACTCGTACCATTCACAAATCATCATGCTTATCAACATAAAAAGACATTATAGATGACACCATGCAAGCTACTATACGCATAATTTCCAACTATTAGTAAGGCTTCTATCATCCATGAATTTAGTTTCACCATAAGTCTAGTTTTCCAACTTACATAATCTATTGGGTCATTTATTCACAAACCATTATCTCCTTTACCACTCTTTTCCCTTTTTTTATTTTTCTCTTTAGCCATACTCTTATTCCAAATTCATATCCACTAATGGACTAGGCACCACCCCATGGTCTCACATACTATGGGAGTCTATCCAAACTAAAGGACATAAAGTCCGGCTGAAGCCAAGTAACCACCAATTGATATACGTCTGGGTCGAAGCCAAGTAACCATCAATAGATATAAGTCCAAGTCGAAGCCAAAAACCACCTACATAACCAAACCCTTTAGTATCGATTCCCTCTAGTACATCATTAGTGTCTAGAGTAGGTAAAGCACTAGGATCTACTAAGATCCTACCCAAAGGCACCAACAAACACTAGAAGGCAAATAAAGCCCCGGTGGCTATGGCTAATTGAGGATTGGATAACCCAAACCCATACAAAACTCGATCATCTTTTACTTTAAGTGATTAGTATATTATTTTTTAGGTTATGTGATCGTACAAGGCCCATACAATATGCAATCAAGGCATTCACATACTTATTCCTTCTTAATCATTCGCATTCCCCCAACTATGTGGTGGGATTTTCATTAATTATTAATAAATGTTAATCAATCCATTAGATTAACCCAATTTAGGTTGATAACTCATATTACATTACCCTTTAAATTCACAAAATATTTATTCGCATTTTCCCACTAAGGCTTTCACAAACACCTATTGAGTATGCTAAAAATTATGATATGTTTAATCCATCTATTAGGTTATCAATCAATGTCAATAGATGTATTTCACTCATTAAATAGTCATATAGAAGCATTAGGCATAGTCTCAAAGCATATTCAAGTTAAAAGATCAAAATTACACAATTTACCGAGCCAGTTGATCTATTTTGCTCAACCAAGCCCAAGGTTCCCTCAAATTAGTTAACTTGTAACACCCTAAAAATTTAATACTAATTTTTTTTTTGTGTAAGTAGAAGAAACATTCAAATATAAGAGGGATGTTACCGCCATAAGTAGTATAAGTCTAGCCATAGACCATCCTCATACCAATTACAAGGAAAAGGTAAAATAAAATCACAAACCATGCTAAATATAGTACAAGTGCAATATATATCATAAATAAGAATTAGGTGTTCATTTTGAAAGTAGAATGGGAATACATAAATTAACGTCTAGTTGAAAACAACATGGAGAAAAGCTATCAAAAAAACAACCAAATAACATAATTATTTGACCCCTAGCCCTAGTCATAATAGCATCACTCCGTCTCGATCATACCCTCGTATGCAAAGAAGCCATATAGTGAGTCATCATTTAACTACACAGACCAAGAAGGGGTATCTGCTCGTTGGAATGAATAGCACCAATAATAAGGATAATGAGTACAGTACGTACTAATTAAGGTAATAATACATTCAAGAGGGTCATATAAATCAATAATTCCATAATAAGAGATGACACATACATAAATGGAGCATACCAACTTTATTTAATATATTCTAAACATATGGTATTCATACAATGATATTTATTTCACAATTTTAATCACATTGGGCTTAAGAACCCCATTATTCAAAAATGGTGGAATAATAGGTAGGTCAAACTTCCAAGGCATGATGCTCTTAGCCACTATTCTCACTGGTATATCAATAATTAAAGTACAACCCCGAGATAGAATGCTTCTAGCCACTATTCTCATTAGTGGATCACTAATCAAGGTACAACCAGTCCTAACCCATATTTTATTTTGTTGTAGGTAATTTGTGCCTTACCATGGGTTATTATCATCCAATGGTTTGGTTTAATTAATTTTGGGAACCTACTATTCTCACCGATGGAACGGTAATATGATACAACTTCTAGGGCAAGATGCTCCTAGCCACTATTTTTGTCGATGGATCGGTACGTACAATTAGGCTCAACTCGAGTGATCTTATTTTTTAAGTGATTAGTGTATTATTAATGTTTTATTTCCTTTAGAGCCATCACACAATCATGTGCACCTACTTATGCAAGGCATTAGCCCAACTACTACCTTGAAACAACCATGTTCCCCTTAGATACCCTAATTTCACAATCCTAACATGTCCCCACCTCTATTTTCCCTTTTTAGTCCCCAAATCTACCCAACAAACCTTAACATGTCATTAAAAAACCCTTATTCTATAATCATGGCCTGTTACCCATATTTTACACATATGATGATAACTCGCCTCTAAGGTTACTCCTCTAAAACCCTAATATCTCCTATTTTGCATAGTCCCTTCTCTATTGCTTATCTAATCCTGAAATTACATACCTGGGCATAGAAGGATATTGCTAATCATCATCTCAAACATGTTGGCTTAACTCCCCCATTTTGCACATGTGATAATACCCTCCTATTCGA
Organism: Tamarix austromongolica; assembly: GCA_039764185.1. Taxonomy (NCBI): domain Eukaryota; kingdom Viridiplantae; phylum Streptophyta; class Magnoliopsida; order Caryophyllales; family Tamaricaceae; genus Tamarix; species Tamarix austromongolica. The sequence continues at coordinate 3,397,881 of CM077808.1, read as the reverse complement.
GCCCTCTCTAAAATCTTATTTCCTCATTTTGGTCGTAACTACTTCCCTCTACCCTACATGGCTACTAAATTTGATACACATTTCCAAAATGTTTGGGTTAATATTATGCTTCAAGTTTGCATTCCAACTCCCCCATCTTGTACATACAATAATAGCCTACTGCTAGGGTTTTGGCCTCCCAAAACCCTAATTTCACCTTTTGGTCATATCTCCTCCCCTAGTGCTTGGAGTACCTCCCAAACATTTATGACTATCCAAAATGCCATCATTAACCTCATATCCACTCTCTAGAATTAAAGCCCCACTCTACTCACATATGATCATAATTCCCCTTAGGTTTTACTCATCCCATTTATAGTCTTTATCCCCACACCGTATTTACCATAAAACTCTTTATTTTTACCCTAGTGATTCCATGTAGTATCTCCAACCTATTTTATGTCAATTAACACCCTAAAATACCCTACATGCTACTTTTTATAGTATTGACCAAAATGCCCCAGGTCTTAAAAACCCTACCTAAGTCATAGGACATCCAACACAAAACTCTCCAAACTTCCGCATATGCAATATCGTATAACATGGTCATGGATATACATAAACACTTGAAATCAATACAGTCATGACCACAGAATTTTCTTACCTTCAACTATTATCAAGACAAGATTGCATATACAACACTAGAGACATTTATCGTTTCATGCATGCCATCACATAACACGTAGCAATATATATATATATATATATATATATATATATATATATTAAACATAGTAAAACCCTATCTATAACTATATGCTTACTGAAGTCATTCCTATCTCTAAGTATGCACGGCCTACATATCCTCTTCTACTATCACTGAAATATTACCTAAAAATGGGAATATGCACAGTTTAGATTTTCCTTTCTTTTTACCTTTTGAAGAAAAAACAAAAGAGAATTTAACCTAAGGAAAGCTACTAGAGTAGAAAGGAAATAGAGGTGACCAAAGTGGGGGAGAAAATGGTGCAAACGGTGCATTGTAGCACCGCATTGGTGGTTGAATTAGAGGAATGGGTGAGGGTTTGTAGTTTAGGGTCAAGGGGTGGTGGCATGGGGATAGGCTAGAGTTAGTGGGGGTTAGTGGTGGTGGAGCTAGTGAACGATGGTGGTGTAGGGTAGCACATGACCAAGAGGGAAAAAGAAGAAGGGAGGAGAAGAGAGGGGTTGTTGGGGGTGGTTACACAGGTCAGGGCACTTGTGTAGGGTGGCTTTGTTGTGGTGGTAGTATGGAGGGAAGAGAAAGGTGAAGGATTTTAGCTAACAAAAATAGGGCGAATTTTGTCAAAAATAGGGCTACCTCATGATTTTTAGAGAATGTAGGTCAAATTTATATAGAAAATGTCAAAAAAAAGAAAGGTAATGGAAAATCATGTGAAAAGAAAACTCCCAGCTAGGCTATAACACTCCCAAATTTTGAACTAGAAAATTTTGTTTTTAAGATAATGTGGAAGCATTTGAAAAATAAAATTATGGAGTGTTACCATCACATCAACCATGAGAGAGGTGTGATCATCACCTAACCCATGTCTGATGTAATGCAAAATGAAACAAGAAACATAAGAATGCATAATTATACTATTCATGTGACAATGTAAGATAATAAAGACTAGAATAAAATTATAGAAAATGAACTTGATAGTTTTACAAAACCAAATAGAGAAAATCAAGCCAAGAGTTTAAATAATCATAAAAATGAAATACATCCCAATGTAGTGGGAAAAGTACTAATAACTAGTTAGCCTAACTCTTAAGTATATTCATAAACCTCCAACCCCAAGTAATGTCCCGCTAATGACCCATATCATCACCCTCAATATACTCTAATTGAGAGTCGTAACCTTGTAAATCGTGATCTGCTCCTAGACCAAAATCTGGATCGTCATAGTGACCACACAAATGCAATATTAGTATAGTAAAGTACTGGTAAAACATACTACCTAAAATATGGTAAAGCTCATGTAGCACACTGAAGTCATGTAATAGCATGGTGATATCATATCAGCATAGCTTAAGTACAATAAGAAATGCGTGGATAGAAATCATAGAAGGATAAAGATAGAGTAAATACGTTGTAAACCATGTAATATAAACCATATTATAATCCTTCCTTTAGTAACCGCACAATTTACAATAAAATCCACACATAAACAAATGGGTGCTTTCATAAACACACCATAAAACCAATTGGGTGTTTTATAGTGCTCACACTAAACACCTCATAATTGAGTCTCAAATACCAACAAGATGATTCTTATAAAAATCAAGGGTAATCATAGTGGAAATCATAATTTAAAGGTTGTAAATACATGGAGGTATCAACACATTAGTCCCAAGAGAAACACAAAAAATACTAATAAACCAGTTAGCTTTTAACCGGACTAATCAATCAATCCTTAGACCAGTTTACTAGTCTGGTTTTCTAGACCTAACCTAAAACCATATCAGAGACCCAGTCAACCGGTTGGCCTCACCGATCGACTATTCATGGGAACTGATTGACTAGTTTAGTCCGACTGCTTGAAGGGTCTAAGCAAAGATAAATTCATTTTGGCCTATAAGGAAATCAATTGATGGGTTTAACCAATTAGTTAACTGGTTTGGTCCAACCGGTCAATGGGTCTAAGTAGAGACCAAGCCATTATGATCTATAGGGACACCAATTGATGGGTTTGACCAACAGATTGAGTGTTCATCGAAACCAATCAATTGGTTTACCAAAACAATTGACTGATCTTGCGACCAACCAATCCAAAACACCAAACCATTCAACTGCTTACAAAAACAGTCAATGGCTTTTAAGAATCAATTGACTGGTCTAGGTAACACACTATCTAGACTTGTGAAACACACACCAAATTTTAGCACACTTTACCATATTAATCGTATCATGCTTCTATGTCAAAACACACATAAAAATACATGTTGCACACGTAGAATCACATGGATATATGGTAATGCACATACTTACTTGAATCATGCTCAAACAACTAACTTAATGCTTAAAACTAAAGAACTCCCACAACACTAACTTAGGAAGAATTACCACATGCTCAAATCATGGAGCACAATTAGATCATACTCCTATAAGCACCAAACACATGAAACCCTAATATACTAGAGAAACATATTTATGTTAAAGATAATAATGACTTACCTTAAAACACTTCTTCTAACACAAAACTCTTACCAGATGGCTTAGCTAGTAGTAATTCAATTCCTAAGAGATTTTGAAGTTAAAAGCATCAAATAATCTTTCAAAACTTCATTAAAATCAAGAAAACCAGGATGAGAAGGAGAAGAACACAAAATACCACCTTTTTCTCAAAAAAATAGGGTGTTAAGGGAAGAGTTAAAAATCTTCAACCTTTCTCAACCTTAATTTTTCCTTGCTTAAGGAAAGTAAGAAATAACTAAAACCAAGATTAGAAGAAGAGAAAGGAACAAAATGCTTGCACAATGAAAGGGAGAAAATTAGAGAAAGCCTCTGTTTTTCTCAATCAAGGAAAGAAGAAGGAAAAAGGAAGGCTACTCAACACTTGGGAAAAATTTCCACAAGGAGAAGGGAGAAGAGACCAAGAGCACAAGTGAGGAATGATAATGGATTAGAAATGAGAAGTATAGAGGCAAGGATGGTCGACATTCTCAGAGAAAAAGGGGATAAAACTTGTGAGGTTTAATGTGGGCAAGCCAAGAAGTGAGGGCTAACTTGATGGTGGTAGTGGGGGTTGAGTGTAGATAGAGATGAGTATAATAGTGGGTTGGCAAGTCACGGGATGGTGCAAAAAGTCAATATTGCAACCCCATCCGCTAGAAGAGAGAGGGATAGGTAAGGGAGAAGGAAAATATGAAGCTTGCCTCAAAAGTGTTTTTTGCGAAAATTTTGGCTAATGAAAATTATGTAATGATCTAAATAATGTAAAAATTATCCCAAAGCACTAGAATATGCTTATTAGTATAATTAGACTCTAAATAGAAGTTTTTATAAACATTAGATCTAAATAATGTAAAAATAATCCCAAAGCACAAAATCATATTGCCATGGTCTAAATCGCAGGACAACTAGTTGATCGATTTGGGCAAACTAGTTGACTGGTTTGTCAAGCACAAAACCAAAATAAATTTATTTTTTATATCAACATAATTCTGAACACAATTTTGGGATGAGGTATTATATCACTACCCCCTTAAAAGAGACTTCATCCCCGAAGTCCACAAAAGAAACATATTATTGTAAGTTTAAAACATAAGTAAACCCTAAGTCATCAACTAGTAGAATGTAATAACTAAGGGTTAATACACAAGAAAATGGTACTAACCCCTTAAATGAGGTGGCGTTATCCACACAAAGTACCTAATAAAACAACTCTGGATACTTCTTCTTGATCTCCTCCTCAAACTCCCAAGTATCCTCCTCTACCCTATGATATGACCATAAGACCTTCACAAGTGGAATGATCTTTGAATGAGTCTCCCAAGTCTTGGAATCCAAAATCCTCAACGGGCATTCCTCATAAGCCAACATATTATTGAGCTCAATCATCTTTGGCTGAGTGATGTGCGTCAGATCTGACACACCCCTCAACCAAGAGATGTAGAAAACTTTATGCATACAAGAAAGCTCCATAGGCAAGGCTAAATAGTAAGAAACCTCTCTAACCCAATCCAAAACCTCTTATGACCCAATGAACCTCTAGCTAAGCTTTCCCTTACAACCAAAATGCATCACTCCCTTAGTTGGAAAAACTCTTAGAAGGACTATGTCGCCTACCTCAAACTCATCTACTATCCTCCGTAGATCTGCATAGCTCTTCTGTCTATCCTGAGCTGCCTTTATTTGGTCTTGAATCAACATGATCTATCTAGTAGTGTCCCCTAACATCTCTAGTGCCAGCATAGTCGTATTGTTGCCCCAACATACGAGACTATGGCACTTTCATCCATAAAGTGCCTCAAAAAATGCCATCCCTATGCTTTCATGATGATTGTTATTATAGGAAAACTCTACCAAATCCAGATGATCCTCTCAACTGCTTTGAAACTTAAGAACTCAAGCCCAAAGCATATCCTCCAAAGTTTGAATAGTATGCTTAGTCTGTCCATATGTAGCTGGATGGAAAGCTGTGCTCATATTAAGTTGTGCCCCAAAAGTCGCTTGCAACTTCTGCTAGAGGTATGACAAGAATCTGAATACAATGTCCTTAGGCACCCCATGGTACCGAACCACATACTTCCTGTAAGCATTAGCCATCTGCTCCATACTCCATATTAACCTCATCGGTATAAATATTGCTAACTTAGTTAACATGTTAACCATAACCTAGATTGAATTTGAACCACCATGGGTCTTAGGTAATCCGACCACAAAGTCTATTGACACACTATCCCATTTCCAATCGGGGACCTCAAATAGCTAAACTAAACCAACCAGACGCTTTTGTTCCACCTTGACCTTTTAACACATCAAGCACTAGGCCACAAAGTCTACAACCTCTTGCTTCATATGAGGCCACTAATAGATCCACCTCAAACCCTTGTACAACTTATCCCCTCTAGGGTGGATGGAATAAGGTGCACGCTATCCCTCCTCTAGGATCCTCGTCTTAAGTTCCCCACAACGCTACGGAATGCACCACTATCTTAAGAAATGCATGCTACCATCCTCAAAAATCTCGAATCCTACTGCTCTACCCTCAGATATCACCTTCTTGATCCGCTCAAGCTTGACATCTCTTGGCTGACTAGCTTGAATCTCATCGAAGATGGTTGGGATAATCATGAGGGCACTCACCCTCATCTTAATATTGCCAAGTCCAATGATCTCTATGCTTAACTCCTGAAGATCTTGCTAGATCTAGTTTGCCACTACCAGAGAACCCAAAGCGTGCAAAGTCTTTTTTTATATATGCTACGACATTAGTCTTACCCTCATGGCAGGTCAACTCCAAATCATAGTCCTTAACTAAACCCAGCCATCTCCTCTATCTCATGTTCAATTCTCATTGCATGAAGATGTACTTGAGGCTCTTATGGTTAGTATAGAAGTTACACTATACCCCATATAGGTAATGTCTCTAGATCTTCAAGGCGAAAACCACTACAACAAGCTCAAGGTCGTGTGTGGGATAGTTCTACTCATGCTCCTTCAATTGAAAAGAAGCATAGACCACTACCCTCCTATGTTGCATCAGCATGACCCTAAACCAAACATAGATGCATCACTAAACATCTTAAATCCCTCCATACCCAATGATAAGGTAAGCAGCGGAGCTGAATTCAATCTCCTCTTAGGCTACTCAAAAGCCTCTACACACTTATTATCCCAAACAAAGCACACCATCTTCTTCACAAAGGTAGGTAAAGGATGAGCGATCCTAGAAAAGTCATGGACCAACCGTCTGTAGTATCTTACTAACCTTAGAAAACTATGAACTTCCTTAACGTTCGTTGGTGTAGTACACTCTAGGACTACTTGGATCTTTGAAGGATCCATCGATAAACCTTCCATTGAAATGACATGATCTAGGAAAGCTACCTCGTCCAACCAAAACTCACACTTCGAGAGCTTGGTATACAACTGACGAGTCCTTAAAAACTCCAAAGCCTGTCGAAGGTGATGCTCGTACTCCTCACAAGTTTGTGAGTAAATCAAGATGTTGTTAATGAAGATCACAATGAATTGATTAAGATATTATTGGAAGATGTAGTTCATGAGAAATATGAACACCACTAATGCATTTATGAATCCAAAGGATATCATGGTGAACTCATAATGGCCATACCTTATCTAGAAAGTTATCTTCGGTATATCCTTCTTGGAAATCCTCAACTGATGATACCTTGATATGAGATCTATCTTTTAAAACACTATAATCCCACCCAATTGATTAAAGAGATTGTGGATATATAGTAAAGGATAATGGTTCTTCACTGTCACCTAGTTCAAACCATGATAATCGATAAAAAGTTGCCAACCCACTATCACACGAAAAAACATCTGGGTACTCTCGCACCACCGGAATCTCCTCAAATGACGGATCCTTGGCATCCACATCTTGAATGCTAAAAGAGAAGAGTGGGTATCCTTTCCACACTAGTGTACTGAGCACCACCACATACACCATTCTCACTACAGGCCTAAGCTTGCATCTCTGATAAGAGACACTAGCACTCTATGGTCCCTTAAGAACCACACACTCCTGTGCACAATCAATCAACACTTTATATCTTGCTAGCATATCCATTCTTAGGATAACGTCGAAGTCCCAAAGCTCAAGCTCTATGAGGTCTATTGGAAGCTTGATCCCTCTAATAACAATGACCACATCTCTATATAGCCTAGAACATGGAAGTTTATCCCCTAAAAGGAGCACGACAGAAGTCTCTATCCAATAAGAAGGAATCAAAACTTCATTAAAATCAAGGAAACTAGGATGAGAAGAAGAAGAACACAAAATACAACATTTTTCTCAAAAAATAGGGTGTTAAGGGAAGAGTTGAAAATCTTCAACTTTTCTCAACCTTAATTCTTCCCTACTTAAGGAGAGTAGGAGATAACTAAAATCAAGATTAAAAGAAGAGAAAGGAACACAATGCTTGTACAATGAAAGGGAGAAAATAAGAGAAAGCTTCTATTTTTCTTAGTAGAGGAAAGAAGAGGGAAAATGGAAGGATGCTCAACACTTGGAATATTTTTCCACAAGGAATAGGGATAATAGAGAAAGAATATAGTTGAGGAATGAGAATAGATTAGAAATTAGAAGTATAGAGGCAAGGCTGATCAACATTCTTAGGAGAAAGGGGTATGAGACTTGTGAAGTTTAGCATGGGCAAACCAAGAAGTGAGGGTTGAATTGATGGGGTGGTAGGGGTTGACTATAGTCAGAGATGAGCATGGTAGTGGGTTGGCAAGTCAGGGTATGGTGCACAAAGTCACTATCACAACCTTATCTACTAGAAGAGAGAGGGAGATGTGAGGGGGAAGAAAAATGTGAAGCTTGCCTCAAAAGTACATTTTGGGAAATTTTTAGCAAAATTGAAATTATTTAATGATCTAAATAACATGAAAATAATCCCAAAATGCTAAACACATGCTTATTAGCATAATTAGACTCGAAGTTTTCATAAACATTAGAGAGAATTTTGAATCAAAATTATAAATGGATATAAAATCATAGGATAACTAGTCGATTGGTTTGTCGAGAACAAGAGTGTTAATTTTTCTAGTGTACCAGTTGTTGGATTATGTAAACTATTATATCGGTATGCCTAAAATTTACATCTTTATTAGAATTTCAAGTCTATTTCAAAACCAAAACCCATTCATTTCATATCAATATAATTTTAAATATAATTTGAAAGATTTTGGAATGGGGTATTACAAAGGTAGAGACAGTTTGAGAATTGAAGCAACGATTTTAGAAGTGTTTATAGGAGAGAGGGGGAAAAGATAAAGCTAAGGTCATCCTCTCCCTCAATTGTCCAAATCGAATCCTCAAATTAGTTCAAGGTAGCAACTAGGGCCAAATGCATAATAAGAAGGGTTAAGAATATTTAAAGGACAACTTAGAGTGGGATTATCAAGGTTCCATTTCGGTATAAGGAATTTTCCTATAAAAATTAAATTTCAAAAATATACTCAATCTGACCAACCAGTTAATCGGTCTGTCCTGCTAGTTGAATGTTCTACTGACTTGTCAATCGTTTCCCTAAATCAATCAATTAGTTCAATCGAACAAAACTCTTTTGTTGAAATGACGAACTAGTCGATTAGGTCATAAAACCAATTAATTTGTCTGCCTGAAAACTCTTTTTATTTAATTTTCAAAGCTCATTCAAATCCAACTTTTTCTTAAACTCAATCATGATTTTAAATCAAAATCAAACATTATCAAATTTTAATAAATAATACAACTTCTCATTTAACAAACCTTATAAAAAGATGAGGTATTACAATAATTATGTCGTCTTTACAAATGATTATTTCAGACATAAAAGTAACTATTTTGGCTAAAAAAATAATGATTTCATTCATTGTGTTTTGATATTTCAAATTTCATATCATAACCAATGTTTGGTCCATTTATATTAGGATAAATCGCGATGAGAGTAAACTTAAAAATTTATGTGGCGGAACGAATGGAGGTGAACCGTAACAAATATTTTAAAATATTATTTAGATAAATATTAAGCTAATTTGATGAATTAAGGTAAATAAAATTTTAATAATATTTGAATTTTGGTGAATGAATTTTTAAAATTAAAACAAATGATATTTATACCATTTATTAAAATAGAGAAGTGTTAGAACAATTGTATTTATATTCGATTAGGTTTAAATATTACTTATATTTTCATATTTACTTTAATTATCTTGGTAAATAAAATTAATAAAAATAACAAAATAAAAGCAAATAATTGGAAAATTTAACCCCAATTAATTTAAAAAATCTTTTTAAATAAAATGAATGAGCTAATTCGTCCAATTCTAAGGAAGGGCCGGTGTATAATCGAATTTGTAATTAATAATTATCTAACGATAAACGAGAAAATCCCTCCACCTGCCTCCATTTTACCAATTTGAATCACAAAAAATTGTCCGAGCGCTCTCTCGGAATCATCTTCTCCAAACTCTTCTGTGGTCGCCGAAACAAGTAATTTTCTGGGCGCCGGCTGAGACAGAAGCCTTAGCGAAGCGTCAACTATCAGGTACAGAGTAGAACACTCGTCGCGGCTAATATTTTCTCTCAGGTCTCTTATTTTATCCCTGTCTCTATCTCGTTTGCACGTTGTTATTTACTATGGCGGCTGTCGCTCCATCTTCTGCCGACATAGCCTACTGAAACTTTGGTTTCGTATATACATATATATTTATCATTCGATTTGATTTGTTGTATTTCCTTTTCTTTTGGTTAATTATTTCCCACTTTCTTCTTTCTTTGCGCCTTTTTTGTTCCGATGAATTGGAGGGGGGTTTACGAGGTTTTTCCGTTAATCATTTTTTTTGCTTGTCCGTTGCTTTTCCTTTGAAGATCTGGATTATATGGTTGTATATTGATTAGCATCTTTGATTTAATTTGAAGAAACCTTGACTTAGTAGTAAGTGGGCTGGCAGTGAAAGTGATAAAATAATCTGATGTCTTGTTATGAAAATTGAAATAGGAATAGATTGCTCTTTCTTTTGACTCTTAATAGCACAGAATCTGCAGATTTGTTGCAGAGTTGTCTATGGACTCGCAGACTAAAACCCTTGAGGTTCAAGAGCCAGCGAAGAAGGTTACTTTGTTTTTTTCTTCCCAAAGTCTTTTTTTTTTTCTGTTTTTTTTTGTTGAAATAAGCTTATTTGGATTGTATCATGCCCTGTGTATCTTCAGTTTGATTCAATTGGTTCTGGAAATATGATAAATGGTTTGGCAAAGCCATTTGAGCGTTCTACGACCCCCTTCCAAGATTATGTCAATCTGAGCACCTATTATGCTCCTCACGCATACTCTTCTGGTGCCTATTATTATGGAGGTCAGCTTTTCTGTCTACTAAATCTAAATATATTATAGGATGTTGTCTTCTTTGATGTCCTGGTTGTTTGAAACGCATTTCTACAAGGGGTAATACTAGTTTTGTAGTCAATTTATCATTGAAAAAAAAACCCCTAGATTCCTATGTCACAGATGCCATCTTCTCCAGCTCAAGGTGGAAGAGTACCTGTGTTACATGTCTGTTCAATCTGTAGTTAGTCCTTGGGATATCTTTATGTAGCCGCAGCCTGAAAGTCTCTTATGGAATACTTTTTGGGTCGTTTCCCAAGGAAGAACGGCCAGAATTGCGTTGTTTATCATATGCTATTGTTATTAAGGTGTTAACCAAAGCTATCCTACTTATCTACCCTTGGTTGAATAGTGTTTTCCAACATTCATATATTATTTTATGATATTATACTGATGTTTTGGGATAAGAGCTGTGGATACATTTCAGTTGTCATTTGGAATACTCTCATTCAACGTCTTTGCTTCCACAGGTTGTGATGGACCACTTAACGACTGGAATGACTATAGATATATGAATCATGATTTATCACACATGCAGCATGTAAGTAATTTATATATTTTTTTAATTTGTTTATATCTTGTTCAGGCCAACTAGTGTTGGCATGACTTGAGCCATGGGTAGTGTGCAGCACTTGCTGAACCATGCATATTATTTTGTCATTTTGCATAACTTATGAGTGGCAATGTTGTTATCCACCATACTTTTGGATTTCCAACTTATAAAGAACATCACTTCCTACTGATATTATTTAAATTTTGACATTAAGAACTACATGAATTTGGTTAAAATTTGCAAGCATTGCTTCTGCTTTATTGTGAATATTATTATGGCCAATGTTGCAACCAAGTAATAAAAACGCTGTTACAGTCGCGATTGCAGTTGTGGTCACGGCGTCGGTGGTATCGGGGTGTCGCAAATGATATTTTATAAGTTGCGGTTGTCGCGGTGTGATTTTTTTATTTCTTTTCACAACAAATACCAGCAAATATTAGTAAACATCGGCCAATATTAGTAAATATCGGCTAATATCGGCAAAATATCGGCTGATATCCGAAATTTCGCTGATATTGCGGCGATAAATATGTGATTTTTTGAAACGGCCACTATTTCGGAATTTCGCGTCGCGGCTGACCCAAAAACCGCAAAATTGCGGCCGATATGCAATTGCGGTACTGATATTTCATTGTATGGTTGCAATGCTTTTGGGAAATAGAAACATAGGATCAAATGAGGGGGGAGGTAGAGAAATTGTAGGAGGAGATGGAAGGTTAAGGTTTGAAGAGATTAGAAGTGCAGAAGATAAAAAAAAAATGAAGAATGAGAGTCCCTCACTATTCCCAAAGAGAATAGAACATGGGTGCTACAAACTATCCCCGAAGACATGATTGCTTGTCTTGGATTATGTATTGAGCTATCTATTACGGTCTAGCGTGACAAATGCCATCACAATGCATTGTGTTTAGATTTGTGAATTATTAAGTGTTAAGGGTGAGGTTCCTTGCTTGAACCAAGGTTGCATGAAAATGAGAATGACATTTTTAAGAAAATGAGGAAACAAGAACATTTGGAAACAACAATAATAAATAATATATATAATATTAAATTAAATAGTTCCTTTCTATGACTTATAAACATGATTCCTGTCCACAAATCAAGGGCACTCCAACATAACTTTGACAGTAACCTAACCATGTCATACACAACTAATCATTCTTGTCCAACAAACAAATCCTCAATCTTGATCGCACATTTTTTAATTTAAAAAAATAAAATAAAATTTAAATAGCCTTATCATCAATAATAGAATGTATAGTAGATATTAATTTTACTAACTTCTGAAATCTAAATATTACTTAAATATGATATAAAATAGAATATATTTTTATTAAACAAAGTTTTTTGATTACATTTGTAGTATTAGATGAAGTGACTCGCAAAATTGACTTCACTCCACCGTAACACCGACACTCCAAGCAAAATAAAAATAACTGTTTAGAAAATAATGCTCGCTAAGAGAAAGAAATCAAAGTTCCAGCCAGAGGAAACCATTGCTATGCCGTTGGTGGCTGTTGCTACGTTCGCCAAGAGTTGATACTTCCTCTCTAGCGGCCATCACAGCTGGTTCGAATTAGAAGAGGAATGTCGAAGCTTGAGTTGCCACAATATGCAACACAAATTGTTGAAGGGGAGAGGAGATGGAGTAACTAGGACAATTGAGGTTTGCTTTTTGGTTTTCAAATTCCAACTCCATGCCTGAGGTAAAGTAGGCCATTTTTTTTTTATTTTTAAAAAAACCCGACCTAATTGGATTGATAACTTTTCCCTTTTGCACTTGGGAACTGATGGGAACATTGAACCAAGTTTTAGCAATGAACAACCTTATCCCGTCGTTCCCGTGCAACAAAGGTTAGAACTGATGGTGGAAAGGCACGCTAGGGGTGGGTGTGTGTGTGAGGAGCAGAGTCTTATAAGAAAAGTGACAACTTAGTTATATTCATATGTGAGATTCCTAGTTATAAGGTTATAAAGCTAGGATTACCAAAAACTATTAATTGAACTTAATTATTGGTAAATAGAATAATATATTCCAAAAATTATTTACTATATAATATCTCTAGAAACTAATGAAGAATGGATATTATCTACCAAATAATATCTCTAGGGTTGTAAATAAGTCGAAGAGAACAAAATTACTTGTTTAATTAACAATTTGTGCTGAATTGAGCAAATTATTTATTCAATGAGCACAAATAATATTCAAGTTTGGCTCGTTATTTAATAAGCCGATTAGAGTTGACTCATGAATTATCTCTAGTTATAGAAATAAGTTAAGTTATCAATAATGGAAAGCTTTGAGCTTTCATGCCATGCAGCTTGGACTACGCGTAGCATTTTTTCAAATGCACGTCCGTTTACTTCCCATTTTTGATTCTTGCTTTGCCAATGCCACCTATCATATTAGTCGGGTATATGAGTTGGTTTGAAAGAATGCTTCTATTAAACCTTGGTGGAGGACCGTTTAAGCAAATCTTGCCTCACCAAAATGCCACTTAGTTTCATGGTTAGGTGCTTATGAATGTTTGGTAACGAAAGATTAGCTTGAGAAGCTGCTAGTGTTAATTGATAGTAATTGTGCCTTTTTTACGTAATCTAAAATCATCCAACATATTATGCTTGAGTGTGAACATATGAAAATCTTTGATGCTAGTTTTGGCACATATGGGGAGGTAGTGGTTTGGCTTATGTAATTGACAATGGTTTCTCACATATGCTGCCAAGGTGCACAAGTGTAATAAAGCTAAGGTTGAATTGTTGAGAGGAATTCTTGCCACTACGGCATATGAAATTTGGAAAACCCGGAATACCAAGATTTTTTTAACAATGGACTATCCCAAAAGTGCCCTTGCCAAGTCTATTTCCATAGCTATAAGTCGAAGGTGTTTGCATGAGTCTAGGAGTGAAAAGTTCAAGAGTCATGTTCATCTTATTGATGCTTTTGTCTCCCTCATTTATACATAACTGTTTGTGATTATTAAAAAGAAATATTTAATTTAAAAAAATATGTTCAATCATATGTTCAATTTATATATTAAAACCTTAAGGCTATAATATGACTTCTCATACTCTTACTTTTATTATACTCGACTACTTATATATATCAAAATACTTGGTTTGAAACTAATTGTTGTAAATGAATCTATAAACATGACTTATATGTAATGTAGTACTTAGAGATATGTTTCTGACAAGCATGTAAAAGAGTCTGAAGCAAGCTTTTAAATGAACCTCAATCAAGCTTTTAGATGAGTCTATAAACAAGTAGGCTAATGAGCTTACAAGTAAAACTTATATTGGCTTGTTTAATATACAAGTCTAGACATAGGACTAGCCTTATTTATCTAAATGAATGAGTGAAGTTAAGCTTTCATCAAGCCAAATCGAGTTGGCTTGCAAGCTCGTTTGGTTCATTTACATCTATACCTCTAGTAAAATAAGATTATGTGCTGGCTATTTTTCCTTGATTAAAGTTAATAAAATATCAAATATATGAAACATTATTGCAAACAAATCATGGGCTCAACCCACTATTGTTGCTGCTGCTTGGCTTTTTGCCTCTTACGATGTCTTCTAAATAAAGGCATGTTTGGCACTACTTCCCTCTATGATCTTGTCCTCAAGCTTGAAAGCTGGTAACTTATGCTGAAATGCAGTTGAGATACCCATGAAACTTCTCCAGGGAAACTTGACCCAATGAGCCAACATTCACAAGTGTCCAAGTTGAGACAAAAGCTCAAGGTATATAAGGATTAGAGCATGATCCATCCACCACCTTGGGCAAGAGATTAGTTTGCTAGTTGGAGTACCCACAAGCCTTTTTAGTTGAGAAATATGGATGATATTATGGAGTTATCAAGCTAAATGTAGCTACAATTTCTATGCTACGTTGCCCAACCAGAGCACATAAAAAGGGCCTTTAGAATTGTGTAGCCAACTTCTGATTTAGTTGAGTAGTTGTTGAATGTCATTGATTGGGCAACAAGCAAAACCTCACCAATTCTTCGGAGTTAAAAGTTGATTAGCAACGAGCCAAATCATGATGATGTTCCATGCAATATTTAGGTTGTTTCATATGTAGACCAACCTTTGCTAAATTCTTGTCCTGATCTGCCAGCATTTAATCCAAGGTGCCCACATCATGGGTGAGTGCGTGGAGGATTGCGATGATACACCAAGTTGAGAGGAGTGGTTTTGAGGAAGGTATTGTAACTGTATTCTACTCATTGTGATTGTTGTTCTTGATGGAATGTCTTAGATACAACTCTAAAGAGCCATTGGTCTAAGGGTGGGAGGGTGAAAATTATGCAAGTTAGGTTCCATAAAGTTGGAATAGTTGCTTATAGAAGGCACCAATGAATGCTTTGACACCACACCTAGCTAGTTGAAACTTGAAAACATTTCATCCCTAGTTGAAACTAATTCATGCTTTTAGGCAACCCATTCAGTTTACTATGGGGGACAAGCCTCAATTATGCTTTTATGAAAGATTTTGGATTAGAGACTTGCTATCTTGATGCATGCCTATGCGGGTATGTGCTTGATGAATGGGCATTATAGCATAAGCGCCATGTACCATTTGCCTTGAGAAAAGAGTCTTGAACAATCATGGTATCATCTAGTTTGGAATGAAGATGGGTCCCTTTTCATATGGATGGATTGTAGAGGCACTTTGCTTATGAAAAATATAAGGTTTTCATTGGGTGTGGTAGAAAATGTCCCATGCACCGCTGGGAAGGGGTTGAAGATTATTACAACATATTTGGTACATGTCTTGTTGCATCACAGTGCTGGATGGAAGTCTTGAATTGGCTCAAAATCACAATAGGTTCAATTCACAGGAGCCAATCATACCCTGATTTCTATCCAATACGCAAAGAAGGGGTTTGCTTGGGGTTTTAGGATGTGTTACAACTTGGTTTGTCTATAGATTATGGTGTAATAGGAATCAGAGAGTATTCCGACAGAATTGAAGCCATCTAAAGTTCTGATGCAGGAAGTAATCACCGAGTTATACATTAGGTTTCAGGTAATATAATCTTGACAACAATTGCGGTTGCGATGTCATGAATAATATTTTATATTTCACGGCAGGATTTTTGTTTTCACAACAAATATTGATAAAATATTGATATATCACTGATAAATACATGAAATTCTAAAACGATCGTGTATTGCCAGTTTTGCATATCAGTTTATTTTGATATATATCGATCAATATTGTGTATCGGGATCGATATTTAATTGTATGTAAGGTTATAATTTATAACCTTGTTCTAGGTATGAGTTGTATAGGGAAGTCTATCTAGGCTTGATTTCACATGTTAAGTATTCTTTTTTTTGGTGGTGTAACTGTCAATCTATACTTTTATAGTTTTAGATCTGCTTGAAATGGTTGTTGCTTGTGCAGATTGGAAAAGGTTTAGTTTTTTTTTTGGTTATAAAATGTGGCTGTAGAGGGAGTTTTCTTGACATGTACCGCATTTCCTATAATTTTTGGTATAAAATTATTTTATTCATTCACCAAAAAATTATTAAATTAAAATTCTTTAACTTAAGTTTATATAGTTTTTCCTGTGTTTACTAAGGTCCCCATAGTGTTTAAGGACTACAATTTCCCCATTTACATGTGCCCTTGCTTCTAATCTCCATCCTTGTGCAACCTTGATGTTCTTTCACCCTTTTTAAGTTGACTTCCGAATGTTTATAGGTTTTTCTTGTACAAGGGTGTTCCATTACTTTGCCTATTAAGTACTTTTAGATCTTTGTGCACTTTAACTGGTGGATTATGAAAGACACCTGGGAATGAAGCTGAGAATTTTGATAGATATGCAGCTAGAAAGGCCATTGCTAATGGGCCTAAAAGTATGTAACTCTAGTTATGTTGTTAAGATGAGGTGTACAGGTCTTGGGTAGTTTGGTGGAATAGTCCATGTAGGCTGTTATGGTGGGAATCATGGGAATGAGTTCATTTTTAGTGAGGGTAGTCAAGTTATGAGGGGAGTATAAATAAGAAAAGAGAATAGAGAGGCAGGGAGAATTTGGTGGTATTGTGGGAGGTCCTAGGTCATTGAAATCTTGGGTTATCTTATTTTAGTTGAAATTTCTGTGCTGATCAGTATATCAATCATCCATTTTGCATCATGATCTTGTGGACTGTGCTGTGAACTTAGCTATGAGAATCATGTCACAGAAGAAGAATAACATGGAGGCAATGGTGAAGCTAATCAATCAAGAGGAAAGGGGATGTGGTGGATTGTACATCCCTGGGAGTAGAGTAGTAGGATGCACCTCAACTTGACCCCCTCCCTTGAAAGCTGCTAGAAATGCACATTTCTCAGGTATCATGGAGGATCCCCAAGGCATCTCCCCGTCTCGTGCATTTGACCATTGTATCAACCTTAAAAGAAGGGGAGAAAATCTTGGTCAATATTTGTCTACATCACTATCCCCAAGTGTAGAGAGCTGAAATTGAAAGGCTAGTTTAAGAGATGCTTGCTCTTAGTATATTCCGACCCAATCATAGTCCATTTTTGAGCCCAGTCTTGCCAAGGAAGAAGGATGGAATTTGGTGTTTCTACATCGACTATTGTGCAGTTAGGTAACTATTCTATACAAATTTCTGATTCACGTGATAGAGGAATTGCTTGATGAACCTGTTGTTTTCTGTAAACTGGATATGAAATTAGGGGACCACTGGATCAGAGTGAGTCTCAAGGAAGGATATCCACAAAACAACATTTCGCACTCATGAGGAGCACTATGAGTTCCTTGTAATGAATTCTCTGGCTACATTCAAGGTCCTTATAAAGAAGTGTTATGTCTGTTTTTAAGGAAATTTGTGTTAGTCTTCCTCGATGATATTTTGGTGCTCAACAGGTCTGTTGAAGAACATGTTCAGCATTTTGGCATTGTGTTGGAGGATCTACAGCGACATAGCTTGTATGTGATCCACAAGAAGTGTTTCTTTTGGCAGCAGAGGTTGGATTACCTTGGTTGGATTGTATCCGAGCCAAGTGTGGCAGTAGATCTGGCTAAGATCAAGGCTATGGTTGATTGGCCAGTGCCCACTTCTTTCCTCGAGACTAGGGGATTCCTTGGCCTTACTAGATATTATAAGAAATTCATAAAGCACTATGGGAAAACTGCTACACCTTTGATGGATCAGCTAAAAAAGGATAATGTTAGGTGGAATGTGGAGGCACAAGCAAGTTTTGAAGAGCTCAAACAAGCCACAGTCACTGCACCTGTTCTAGTGCTTCCTAGTTTGTGATTGAGACAGATGCTTTAGGGCATGTTTTTTGAGCAATGTAGATCAATTGCTTACTACAGTCAAATGTTGGCCTTGATTATGGTTGAAATCTATTTATGAGCGACAATTGACGGCTATGGTGCTGGCTATTCAGCGTTAAAGACCTTAGTTATTGGGGCAACGTTTTGCAGCCTGAAGGGACCAAGTCTCAAATTCCTGGTGGGACAGTGGGTATTTGCAATGAGCATTAGAAGTGGATATCCAACTTTGAGATTGAGTACAAGCTGGGGAGCGCTAGTGGGGTTGCTGATGTGCTTTGTGCCATCCAGATTTGGGTCTTCTCGCTGTGTTAGCAGTTGCTTGGGTGGACAGATGGGAGGGGTTGTTGGCCAAAATTGATGCCAGTCCAGTACTAGGGCCTATTAAGGCAGGGCTGCTAGAATCTGTTCATCTTCAATTGAGTGTTATTCTCTTCATCAAGGGAATTTATTATACAAGAAAAGATTTGTCTTTACCCCCTGGTCACTGCACATACCACAACTAATGGAAAAGTATCATACTGGAACTTTGGGGGGACACTGCAGTTCATTGAAGATATACCAGTGGCTATGGCGCGATATGTTTTGGCATGTTATGCAGCATCATGTGCACTGTCAAATTTGCCAACATAACAAGGCTAGCACTCTCTGGCAGATTACTGCGGCCCCTATAAGCTCTAGTCAAGGTTTGGGAGAATTTGACCCTTGACATCATTGAGGGACCTGTTGTGGTGGGCCATCTCTCCAAGTAGACTCACTTCATACCATTGAAGCACCCATATACTGCTCAGCTATCTTTGTGAAGGAAATTGTGCAGCTCCATGACATCCCTTGTTTGGGACAAGGTCTTCTTCAGCCATTATTGGAAGAAAATTTTCTGCCTTCAGAGAACCACATTGAAACGTAGTGGTGCCTATTACTTGTAAATGGACGGGAAAACTGAGATTGTGAACCGTTGCTTTGGTATCTACTTGCGATGTTTTTGGGGAGACAAGCCCAAACAGTGGGTTAAGCGGCTTTCATGGGCTAAATTCTGGTACAACACATCATATCACACATCCTTACAAGCCACCCTATTTACAACTCTCTATGGAAAAGACCCTCTGCTATTGCTGCATTATACTGTAGATGACACTTCATTTGATGCTCTAGACAAGGAACTTGGGAGTCAGGATGCTATGGTGGCTGTTTTGAAGGGTCATTTGCAGTTAGTGAAGGCTTCAACAGATAAAGTGTGTTGTGAAGTTGATCTGGCTGAAGGAGATTGGGTGTCTGTGAAACTCAGAACGTACTGCCAGTAGTCTCTAGCCAAATGGTTAAATGAAACATTGTCCCCACGCTACTTTGGCCCTTACAAGATTGCTGCTCTTATTGGGAAGGTAATTAATGTTTTGATGCTTAAGAAGGCTTTCGGGGATTGTTTTCCAGTGTAGCCATTTCCTCTAGGGTTGATTGCTGAGTTGGAATGGCAACTTATACCTAAGGTGGTGCATGGGATTCACTATAGCCCACAAGGTGTCTTGGAGGTTTTGATTCAATGGGCAGACTTACCAGACTTTGAAGCTTCTTGGGGAGTTTGAAATTATCTATGGTCAGTTTCCTTCCTTCCACCTTGGAGCAAGGTGAAAGTTTGGGCAGGGAGTATTGATAAGCCACTTACCAAGTACACTTATGTGAGGCATAGGCGTAAGGTACCTAGGAATGAAGCTGAGAGTTCTGATGGATATGATGCTGGAAAGGACATTGTTGATGAGCCTTGTACTGGGTAATTGTCGTTGTGTTGTTACGCTGGGGTTTACGGTTCTTGAGTAGTTCGGTGGAATCAGTTGGGTTAGGCTGTTATGGTGGGGAAGAGTTCATTTTCTCTTAGTGAGGGTAGCTTAGTCTTGTACATTCAGGTCAGGTTGGGGAATATGAATAAAAACAGAGAGGAGAGGAGCGGTAGGGAAATTTGGTGGTATTGTCGGAGGTCCCAAGTCCTCGAAATCCTGGGTTATCTCATTTTACTTGAAAGTTCCTCGCTTATCAATATATCAATTCCCCATTTCCCATCTGTATATTGTGCACTATGCTTTGAACTTAACAGTGTTCTGTTACGATCAGTGATATACACACTTCCCAGCCAAGATGATGAATATGCGTAGAGATAATTTTTATTTATAATAGATCAGGAAATTACAGAGTCCAGCCAAGGTTTCAAGGACCTTGGAACCTCCCTCTCTGCACTGTATTTTTCTCCCCCTCCTACTTAGCCCCCTTCATTCCTATATAAAGCCCGACTCCTATCCAAAGGAAAACCGTAGCCTCCAAAATACGTCAGCAAAAATCCTAACAGACTCTATGACTCAGCAAAAGGAATAACAGAATTTAAAACAGAAAAAGATAGAGAACAATTGCTAATCGGTCCCTAAATAATTTCAGCCTTGGACCCTCTTCCCGGCTCACTTCCACCCTTACTCCAACCTTTTCTTCCTCCTTGCATAAGTAAACTTATCCAGTGGTTTATCATGTTCATTGTCCACCCCCCTCCAAAAAAAAAACACTTGGATTTGTCTTGAATGTTGGTTTAATCATGTGGGAGATTGCTTGCTGGTTGATGAAGCAATATCATGTAGGAGGATCCCATTTGGTATTGTTGACTTTTTTACTGCACACATGCTTAAGCAAGCTCCAAGTCCTGATGGGATTGGAAGAGTAAACGTCTGTTGACAGCATTGGGCCATTCACTGATGCTGCGAAGGCTGAACATAAAAAGTCACTGTTGCGGTTTATGTTTTGTCCTTGTAGAACTTTAGATGATTAATCTCTTTACCACTTTAATTTTTTTAATAGAAAAATACGTTGTTTGATGGGGATAATTATATGATGTAAATGTAGTATTAAATTATGCTATTGCAAGACTTTTGTTGACTGGTTCATAGTTGAGCAGTGACAGATGTGTGAGATTTTTCATGCACCTTTCTCTAAATGTGTATCTTATATGGTATTATATTCATTTATTGCAGGGTCTAAATCAGATGAGTCTAACTTCTGGAAATGTTCAAAGTACTGGTTTCATGGGAAGATCCCACAATCATATGTACGATCGTTTTGGAAATACTTACAGACCTGGTTCTGGTTTTGGATTGAATTATTACCATCCTAAGACTAGTTGGGATAGCTGGCAAACAGTTGCTGGCAAATACATGCCTAAAGGCCACATTTATGGAAATGAGAATAGGGATCGTTTGTTTGAGCTGAGCAAGGGACCTAGAGTCAAGGGCCAGCTGGCTTTGGGATCAAGTAAGTTGGCTGTGAAGGAGCAGGATTTATCAGTTAGCCAGAGAAAGGCTGAAGAGAAATTGTATTATTCAGGGTCGGCTAAGTATAATAGAGAAGATTTTCCTGAGAACTACTCAGACGCTAAATTCTTTGTAATCAAGTCATATAGTGAGGACGATGTCCATAAAAGCATCAAATATAGTGTCTGGGCCAGTACCCCGAGTGGAAATAAGAAGCTAGATGCAGCTTATCAGGAAGCTCAAAGGAAATCTGGTTCCTGTCCTGTGTTCTTATTATTCTCTGTGGGTATCTTAATTCTCTACATTTTGCGCAAGTTCAAAGCTGCAATTGCTATAATCGAGCGAATCTGACTTTTACACACTTTTCAGGTAAATTCCAGCGGGCAATTTGTTGGATTGGCAGAGATGGCTGGCTCTGTAGATTTTAATAAAACTCTGGACTTTTGGCAGCAGGACAAGTGGACTGGCAGCTTTCCTGTCAAGTGGCATATTGTAAAGGACGTACCGAACAGTTTGCTGAAGCATATTAAACTTGAAAACAATGATAATAAGCCTGTTACGAATAGCCGAGACACACAAGAGGTTAGTGCCCTTTGAGGAAATGTTACTGCTCTACCTTGGTCCACCTACTAGTGTACATGATCCTTTCCTGCATTAATGATTCATCATACTGAGAATATGTAGGCAAATATTCAAGAAGCCAATTTGTTTTTTCCCGTTTCTCTTTTAGTCACTTTTTATTGTATTTTAGCTTGATTGTTTAATTATTAAATCCGATTGCAGGTTAAACTTGACCAGGGTATAGAGGCGCTTAAAATTTTCAAGTTGCATTCAAGCATTTCTTGTATATTGGATGATTTTGAGTTTTATGAGCTTCGCCAAAAGACTCTGCAGGAGAAGAAAGCAAAGAGGCAACAGTTCCAAAAGCAGGCAGGATATCACTTTTATTTATTTCTTGCTTTTAAAATAATTATGCTTGTGTTGCGTGCTTTCTCGCACCCATTTTCACGTAGTTAGGTAATTCTAATTCTCAAGTGATTATTTCATGTGTTTTCTGAAATTATGGCTCTTTTTTAAGCAGGTTAAGGTTAGCAATGACTTGGGAGATGAAAAGTTACTGAAGCCCGTCGATGCTCTTACTGTGGCACCAGCAGTCGCACCTGCATCTAAGGGGGTATTGAACCTGGCCAATAGTTTGGTCGCTAATAGTGCCAAAGCAGTTGGAACAGAGAAAAGCGAAATTCCAAATGGAGCTGCTGGTGCTTGCTAATCTCAGATCTTCTAATGCTTTCGAGCTATGGAGCGCTAATGACCTTGCTGTCGTACGGCTGTGAGCATGTGTTTATGGACTGTCAAAGACGTGGCGTCACAAGCAAAGTTGGCACCGGTTGAGTCACTGGTAGTGTAATGCAAGGCTCTGAAAAGCTATCTTGATTCTTCATTGATGCTAGTTGAAATGTCAAGACGTTGATGGCTATATGGTGTTTGCTGTGCTTTTTGTTCTTTGGTTTCTGTTTCAGGAAGAGATTGAACTCGAAGATCTTGACGTTATACGTTTCTTTTCTTTTTCTTTTTCTTTTTTAAAGAATTGTGTACTTTGGTTTTATGAGCGCACATGTTTGAGCTCGGGGGCTATTTATCCTTCTATTAGCTATTTTTGTTCCGTCATTAGTACGAGATTGTCCAACGTCAACACGTTTGAACATGATCGTTGTTATTCATAACTTTTTTAACGGAACAATTGTGGTCGCCAAAATGCGGCATGTAATTTAAAAGTTTACTACCCAAAATTTGTTAAGTTTGTGAGCAGAACATCTGCGGTTGCCGAAATGCGGTGTGGAATGTAAACCTTTACTAGCTAAGAGTTACTATTGTTCTATTTGATTTATGAAAAATTAAAATAAAAATAAAAATTAAGAGGAGAATAATTTTTTGTGTTTGGTTTATTGAAATAGAATATGAGTAAGGAATAAAATTATTAAAGATTAATTATTTTATTTATTTTGAAAAAAATTGAAGTATTTTGATTTTAATTTTCTTTTACTTAAGTTTTCTTAGAACTAAATAGATCATAAATGATCTAAGCTAAAATATTAAAGTTGTAAGATTTGTGCAGAAACTATTAAACCTCATGGCCTTAGGATTATAATTGTTGTTTAAAATTTTATCTTACAATATATTAATTGTTTTATCCCCAACATATTTCCTCCCTAATTTGAGCCCTATTATTTTGTTATGTAGAGAACTAAGGCTATGTTAAACTAAGTATGAATGAAATTCCATCTATCAATGTAATTAAGTCAATATTATAATTGAATGCTATTAAGTTAAACATTGATAAAAGTGTTTAAAATTTACCCAAATAGTAAAATTGATATATTGGAGTTTTTGTTGTTATTAGTTGGACGTTTTTTCTTTTAGTTCACGATATATATATATTCAATTTGCAGGGGTGTTCACTATCAATGTGAAAGAAGTTCAAGTTCATAGTGTGTTTAGTTAGCCTACTTATTATGTTGGTGTATAAACCAAACTCTTTCTTGTAGTTGTGGTTGGGTGTCATTGGTTTATATATATACAATTACAAGTTTTTCTTATGCACCCAAAAAAATAACATACAAATAAAAGAATAAATTGATTCCAAAACCTAACCCGACACTCATTCTGACATTCTTGCTTGACCCCTATATTTTCTCCATAGTTACTAGTTTACCACTATTATTGTCTTGATCCACTTTAAAGTTAAAAGCTAATAAAATGTATATTTTCAGTAATGATTATTTTGATTTTTTTTTATATAGAGCCTAGAAAGTGAGAAGAAATTGTCTTAAGAGTATAATAATACTGAAAGGGAGTAATGGAATTTAAACTCGGGATCGCTATACCTAGGACTCTAGGGTTCAATACTAGGTTATATCCCCATAGGTGATATAGAATCACTAGAATGATGAAAAACACTATCAACACGCTGTAGTATTTTTGCGTAATATTTTTTGTTTATTTCATATATTTTTAAAGAGGATAATTTATGTTTAGAAAATAACAAGTTATGTGTAATACCTTCATTTTTACTAATTAAAAATTTTATTTTGTGGAAGTATTAATTACTAAATTAAGGAGTACTACCGCTACATCTAGCATAATTCTAGCTTCCTCATATTTCTTATGTCAAGTGCTGAGGTTCAAAATAAAAAAAAAACAACAAAAATGAGAGATAATACATAAATATAAGTTATGAAATATATATTCCGTACAACAACAAAATTCAAAATACATCAAGGGATATAAGAGTCTAAAGGAAAATTGATTACATCAAAATAGGTATCCAAAGGTATAACATCGGTTTACTCTAACTCTTAGACTAAACAACCCATTATGAGAGCGGGATCTCTTCTTAAGGCCTCTACTTATCCTTACCTCTATTTTAATCATCAAACCACTCCATATCCTTCATATAATCATCTATAAAAGTAGTGTAACACCCCCATTTTTCACGATAAAATTTTTTTGTTAAAACATTTGTAGAAGTAGAAAACACCTAATAAAAATGGTGTGTTACCACTGTATCCAACATAGGATAGCCGTCATTTGCCTATCTCATATTAGATACAAGGTTAAAACACTTAAAACAATAGAATGCATGGAATAACAATTTAATTAAACAACTTTAAGAGTGTTTATGTCGGAGGACCCTAATGGGTTATGACCAAATCATTACAAAATACATGGGGATAAAGTAGGGGGCTACAATAACATGAATTAGGGTATGACACCCAATTTAAAACCTTGGTCTGCCATAGACCCCACCAAAACCTTTGGATATCCTCACTATCAATCCCCGAACTAACTAAGGTAGTCCCTTTACTGAATATTCCTAAAGACTTGCATATGGTCTTTTACTCGTGGAAATGGGAAGGTGACTGAGCAAACAGGCACGCCCATATACTACGTACTATGTACCGAGTAAGTCAAGTTGCTCCCTCAATGTAGACACAAGTATACCAATTAATCATACATAAGTATAAAATATAACATGCGTCATGATAAGTTCATATATAAAGGTAGAATTGCATAAAGATATGCTATCATGCACAATTCCAACAAAGTAGAATACATCATGCTTAGATTCACAACTTGCTTCTATAAGCACTTACACAAGTAATAATAAAGAGCAACCAAGCAACCCCTAGAGTTTATTTTCAATTAATTATCCAAGCAGGATATGCCATTTACTTATCCAATTATGAGATAGGTCAATCAATTAACCAATATTCCATTCCGCATCCAATTAGTCATTTCGACCATTAACCAAGTGTATAAACCAACTTTATTCATTTCGGTCAATCATACGATTACTTATATTTCTTAACAAATTGTTAACCATCCACTTGGTCATCATTTATAATTTATCAACCAATATTTACCATCCATATTTTATTATCATTAAGCGATGGACTGTGCACTACCCCATTGTCTCACATGCCACGGAAGCCTATCCAAATAAGGGACATAAAGTCCAGGTTGATTCCAATCACTAAGTGTGCATACGTCCAGGTTGAAGCTAATCACCAGAATGGACATAAGTCTAGGCCGAAGCCAACCACCTAGGTAACTAGATCCTTTGGTATCAATACCTCCTAATACATCATCAATGTTTAGAGTAGGTAAGGCACCAGGATCTTTTAGGATCCCATTTGAAGGCAAAGCTAGAAGGCACCAAAAACGTCTGAAGGCAGACTAACTCCTAGTAGCTAATTGAGGATTGGGTAACCCAAACCCATACTCAACTAGATTTTCTTTCTCTTTATGTGACTAATATATTATTCATAAGGATAAGTGATCACATAAGTCCCATAAAAAGCAAGCAAGGAATTTTTTCCATATTTATTCCGTATCAATCATTTTCTCTCCATTTTCCCAACCATGTGGTTTTGCATTTGTCCTTGGAAAATATTATTCATACCTACCATATTATTTAATTCAAGTCAATGCTGATTTTCATTACTCTTCTCTCAATATCATAACTTACCATAAGTGAAATACCCATTTAGCCTTTACATTACTTATAGATCATATCATAATTTATGATCCATTTTAATCCTTTTGTTTGGCCAATAATCTATCATAAAATCTATATTTATCTTATTAGTATTAATGGCATAGTCCCAAACATAGCCTCAAAGCATAACCAAGCTAAAAAGAAATAAATCATGCAAATCGTTCGAACTAGTCGATCGGTTGCACTAACTAGTAGATTGGTTTGGGTTGACCAATCAATTGGTTTAACTTAACCAGACCATGCTTTTCTTAAACCAGTTGATAAGTTTGGGCAAACCAGTTGACTGTTCATAGACCAATCGATTGATTTTGCCAAACCAGTTGATGGATTAAAGTATAGAGTAAGACTAGGGTCTTTACAAGCTTACTAGTTGATGGTTGGGTCAACCAGTCAATTGTTCTAAGAATCAATCGATCGGTTTGACCTAACCAATCAATCAATTTTCCCTAATACAGTACCAAATCATAAATTTCATGCATATTCTTACATATAATTCATTCTTAACTACATTAAAACATATATCAAAATAGTTTAACATATTTTCAACCAGATTATCATCCATTTCTCAACATGGAATCATCATATCCTACTTTTACCAAATTTCATGATTTTTAATCAATCATGCCATCTAATCATCCTAATCACTTATACATCCTGCATTAATTCATACCAAAATGCAAAAATCAATTAAAGGTAACACCTAACATGTAGGAATACTTGCTAAACAATTTAGAAGCAAAAATCACTTGATGTAAGACAAATCTCCTTAAAACCATAAATTCCAACTATGGGAATTCTCAACTTTGAAAACCTTAAAACCAAAATCTTAAACCCATACATTATGCCAAAACCTTATAAAATTTAAAACTTAAAAATAGAAAGAAAGAAGAACATACCACTTCAGGCAAAAATGGGGGAAATAGTTAAATTAAACCACTCAACCTTTTCCTAGAATGTAACTCTTCCTTGCTTAAAAATTGCAACAAGAGAGAGTTAGAGACAAGATCAGAAGAGTGTAAGAAGATTTACTGGTAATACTTGAAGTGTAGAAAGAAAGGAGGGAATACAAGACTTAGAAAATTAGGTGGCTTAAAGAAAGGTGTATAGTAGGGATGATTGGGGCTATTTATAGCCAACCAATCGAAGGGAATCATTTAGGATCTAGGAATCAACTCAAAACCCTACCATTGATAGTGTGAATTTGAGCATAATGGATGGATTTTGTCTAGGATTTGCTGACCTAATCTCCAAAGCTCAAGTGGTGTCTCTGGAGAATGCATGTTAATTAGACTAGAATTAGCATTCATGAATGGAGTAATGGAAGGTTAACGTGGAAGGGATCTTCCAGATGTTCAGATTAGTGCTTGAGATCTAAGCATTTGATCTTAGAATTGTGTAAAGAGAGGAGGAAGAAGACAATGCTTATGTCATCCCTCTTTCTTAATTGTTCTAATCGACCTCCAGATCAATTTGAGGCAATATTTCAAGCTAAATACATCATGAAAATAGTTATAAAATCTCTTAGGGACAAATTAGCATGGTTTATAAAGATTCCATTTCACTGTAAGGGATTTTTTAGATCAAGCTCAAAAAATATGACCAGCTCGACAAACAAGTCAATAGGTTTGGGTCTATAGTCAACTATTCTACCACCAGTCAATTAGTGTTCCCAAACCAGTCGATTGGTTTAGTCAAGGAACCAAAATTAGTTTAAATGACAAATCGGTTGGTCGATTCATGGAATTGGTCAATGGGTTTGCTTGTCCACATCATTAAACTTCATTTTTCAACATAATTTCAAATCATATTTTATCCCTAACTAGATCACATCATTAAATCAAAATCAAAGACCCAAAATTAGCATAACTTCTTATTCAACCATCGTACAAAAATGTGGGGTATTACCAGTAGTATCAATACGTCATTCTCATATCGAGTAAACCACAATACCTCACGAGAAGAAGCTTACCCACATTATACATAGTTACACAATAATCCACAAATCATGCTCAAGAAAAAAAGGCATAGCAATGTGTAATAATTATAGGATAATTACTCAGTAGTCAATCGTACAAAGTCACTTCACATCATCATGATGTATACATTAGCCATATCTAACCAATCAAGTCAATCCCAAACATTAATATAGGATACTGAGTCAATTACCAAACTCACAATCTAAAACAATTCTAATTACTAATGGTAGGACTCTGAGGCAACTATCGAACCAACAAATCAAATTCAAATCATTTTATATTCTTACACAATAGTTACATTCATGTTTAAATTATTTGAGGGGGATACAATCAATCCAGGGGCATTGAGGTACACCCAGTCATATTGGTACATGAAGGTAACACAATACCATTACCCTAGAACCTAAGGACATAGAGGTACATCTTGTTATACTAGTGCATAAAGGCAACACAATATTCCCAACCTCATTCACCTAATCCTTAAGTATTTTTACACCCTATAGGGCCCGTAGGTCACCTATATAGTAGACTGGGGCTTTACTGGGGCACAACAACACACAAAAGAACCAAAATCAATGAGGGCTACACTTTATCTCTAGAGTAGCTAATCCTAGTGAGAAACCATTCCGAGCACAAGGTCTTTCACCTTAAGTTTTAATATTTTATGAGGTGATCACACATGTCACATGCTATACAACAATTTCCATTTCCATACTTAACCATTTTCCCTTTCATTTCCAAATATTCAGGTAAACCCTAAGATCATAGGTCTATATCAAAGCTAAATTTAACACTAAGGCCAACCTATCAAGAGTTTAAGGCTATCTTAATGTCTAATTATTTATAGAAGATGCATTAGGTCAAAAGTTACCAAATGCCCTTGAAATACTAATTTCTTTATTTTATCCATTTTTGTACCAAAAATCATTATTACGAGAAATTTTTCATAAAAGGCTAAAAGATAATAATTCATATTATTTTATAACATATAAATTTTTTTGCGATCTAGTGGTTGACTGTATTTTCCACTTTTCATGCATTTAGTAAGTTTTGCGCACAAAGCCTAATCATGCATTTCTAGGATGTGTTAAATTCCATGTAGCATATATGCACATTTTATATCATGATACAACATTTAATAGGGAAATAAAAATCATGCTGCATGTAAACAAACATCTCTAACCCTAAAGCACATGAATAACGATTATCGTATTCTAACCCTAATCATGCATGCATGTTCTATGCTATTTATAACAACCGTAGCTACCATGAAATAATGATCATGAGATATCTATCATGGCATTTATGTCATAATTTTACAAAGTTACAAAGCCTAACAAAACCCTAAGCATGCATATGTAAATCATTTAACATATTACTCACACTTATGACTTAACAATAATCATACGTACCATTTATTTAGCATGTTATCATTTTATCTCTTATATAATAATACTTGAAAGATATTAATCCTAACATGATTCTAAATCTAAAAAAATCCTAACATGCTCATACATAATTTCTAGTGTCTCACGAGTCATTGGATTTACCTAAATCCAATATTACATAAAAGTATAAAAACCTTCTTCTTCAAGATCCTCAAGAATTACCTATGAAATTAATACCTAATAACACATGTATTAACATTTAATATAACATAGTAGTAACCCAATAGTAACTAAACCAACTCAAAGAATAAGTAATTGATCAAAACAAGGCAAAAAGGAAACAATCAAACTCATGAAACAAAAGTAGGAGGAAATGGTGGGAGATGCTGCAGGAGGGAGGTGAGAAATGGTGCCTTTGGCCGTTGCTAGGGGGTGTGACCGGAATTGAGCACTAGTGCAAGGGAATTGTAGTGGAGAAGGGTGCAACAAGGTGGGGCGGTTTGGTAGAAATGACCAAAGCTTAAGGGGGAGGGTTTGGTGCTTTTGGCCAAAGGTGAAGTCGGTGCTATAGTAGGTTTGGGTGTAGGGAGTTAGGGTGCTACAGTGAGGTTGTGCATCGGTTGGGGGTAGTTTTAGCAAGAGATTCTGAAGGAGGGGGTGAGAGACTGGTGGAAGTGATCGGAGTAAGGGAAATGTAACCGGTGGGAGTGGGCATTGCTAGCTAGAATGGTGGAGATGTAGCAAATGATGATGGTAAACAATGAAGCTTTTTATCTTGCTTGAGGAAGCTTGGGAAGAAGGAAAGGGACATAGGTTTTTATTGGGGTGAATGCATGACACAAAAATGAGAGGAGAAAGGGTTTAAATGGGTGGTGGTATGAAGGGTATCGTTGAGTGAAATAAGAGGAGGGAGACATATAGGAGAGAGAGGCATGGTGTAACACCCCTAATTATTTAATCAGAAACTTTCATTTTTAAGACAATGTGGAAACATTTGAAAAACAAAACTAGAAAATGTTACCACCACATCAACCATGAGAGAGGTGTGATCATCACCTAACCCATGCCTAATGCAAGGTAAAATAGAAAAACCAACAAAAAGATGCATACAATGATAAAATTGAGAACAATATTATAGATAGAAAGAGCATGATGCTTTACAATTGAAATATAGGGATATCGAGCCAAGAGTTTAAATAATTGGAAATATAAAAACTTCCTAATGCAGTGGACAAAACACCTCTAACCTATTAACATAACTCTTAGGCATAAACATAACTCTCCAACCCCAAGCAATGACCTACTAATGACCCACATCATCACCCTCAACATACTCTAATTAAGAGTCGTAACCCTATAAATTATCCTCTACTCCTCAGACAAGAAGCTGAATCATCACATTGACCATACAAGTATAGTATCGGTACGATGAAATACTACAAAAATATACTACCTAAAATATGGTAAGTCTCATGCAATACATTGAAGTCACATGACAACATGATGAGAAGCATACCAATACAACTTGACACTTAGTCTCATAGTCGTAGTATAACAAGATATGCTTACATGAAAATCACAGAAGGATAAAAAAATGGTAAATGCATCACAAAACATGCAATATAACCATATTATAATTCTCCCTTTAGTGACCACACAAATTCCAGTTAATAAAATAGTTTGTTCAGCTGCACTTAGTTCTCCACCATGATCATGAGTCATGGTAGAACAAATAATCACAATGGAATACCACACTTACCACTGGGGGTCAAGATACATGATGGAAACCTGTTAGGGTTCCACAAAAGGATCAAAGAAATTAATCGAGCGCAGGGTTCGATTCGCCGGATTCAGCCTAAGGAAAACTCCCAAAGGAATATCCAAAGATTCAGAGGCACAGTTTTACAAACGACAACTGAATTCGAGAGAAAGAACGATCAAGATTGATCAAAGACAGAGTCAGACACAGCAGAGAAGAAGCGAGTGAGAGGTTCGCCGAGAGAGAGAGAGATCGCAAGAGAAGAATCAAGATAAATCAAGAGAGTATCGTATTTCAGTCCAAAAAGTTCTGCGTATTACAACGTATATCGCCTATTTATACAAGTGTACATACCGTATAAAAATACACCATATAGCCAGCCCAAACGCACGAAACAACCCAACCAATACAAACAAGAAATGGGTCGAAAATAAGGGTCGAAAATAGACACTCGACCAACCCAAAAAAATACATCAAAATCTCCCCCAAATTACAATATAATATTTAGACATTAATTCCCATCAGCTAAATTAACGCTAGCTAATCATGGATATTAAGGATTAATTAATCCACAATCCAACTAATCCATTATTATGGACCGGGTGGCGGATTACACAACTGACCTAATTACCATTAGCCAATCCGACCGGCGAATGCATCACATGGGATTACATTTAATTAACAAAAAATACATAATCTGCAACACTCCAACAGCTGCATCCTGAATCCACAGAATCCATGTGCTGCATCATATTCCTATTTATTGACACAAATAAGAAAAACAATTATAAGTAATAAATGATTCACAGCAATTATCAAAATTAATTAAGTATAAATTTTTAAGATTCATATCATTCCCCTCTTCTTGAACAGGTTTCGCCTCTGAAACCTAAATAAGTCCCAGAAATGGACTAAGATCTGCCACATTAAAAGAATTACTAGCATTCCCAAATTTAGCAGGTAACTCAATCTTATAAGCATTGTCATTTATTTTCTCTAACACAGTAAATGGTCCATCTCCTCTAGAATCTAATTTTGATTTCCTAAAATTTGGAAACCTCTCCTTTCTAAGGTGTACCCAAACTAAGTCTCGTGGTTTAAAAATCATTCTTCTCCTCCTTTTATTAGCATGTTCAGCCATTTGCTGCACCTTTTTATTAATTTGTTGACTTACAGACTCATGTAACTTTTTCATATTATTAGCTCTAGATTCAGCATCAAAATTTTGCAAATCTGCATGAGGTAAAGGACTTAAGTCTAAAGGAGTTAAAGGATTAAAACCATACATAATTTCAAATGGAGTTTTATTAGTTGTAGAATGCAAAGTCCTATTATAAGCAAACTCTACCTCAGGCAAAACATATTCCCACTGTCTAAGATTCTTTCCAAGGACAACCCTTAACATATTACCTAATGTTCTATTTACTACCTCAGTTTGTCCATCAGTTTGAGGGTGACAAGTTGTAGAAAACAATAACTCAGTTCCTAATTTCCCCCACAAAACCTTCCAGAAATGGCTCAAAAATTTAACATCCCTATCTGAAACTATAGTCTTAGGAATGCCATGCAATTTAACTATATTAGAAAAGAATAATTCAGCCACAGCCACAACATCATTTGTTTTATTACAAGGTATGAAATGAGCCATCTTACTAAACCTATCTACTACAACCATTATTGAATCCTTAGCTCTATTAGTCCTAGGTAATCCTAAAATAAAATCCAAAGAAACATCAACCCAAGGGTGGTTAGATACAGGTAAGGGAGTGTATAAACCAAATGGTTTTGAAGTAGTTTTAGCCTGCCTACAAGCAATACAATTGACACAATATTTTAAAACATCTTTCTTCATGTGAGGCCAATAAAAATAATCAGTCAAAACATCTAAAGTTTTCTAAAATCCTAAATGTGCCATCAACCCACCATTATGAGCTTTTTGAATTAATAACCCTCTGTAAGAACATTCAGGAATACATGACCTATTTTCCCTAAACAAATAACCTTCATTAATAAAATATTTTCCCTGTGTAGAAACTTCACACTTTTTATAAATTTCTTTAAAATCAAGATCTTCTAAATACAACAATTTAATACTAGAAAAACCTAACAAAGTAGTATCAGCAGCATTTAATAAAACATACCTCCTAGATAGGGCATCTGCAACTACATTGTCACTTCCTTTCTTATACTTAATCATATAAGGAAAACTTTCAATAAACTCTATCCATCTACCTTGTCTTCTATTTAACTTTGATTGACTTTTTAAATACTTAATAGCTTCTTGATCAGTATTAATTACAAACTCTCTATGCCACAAGTAATGTTGCCAAACCTCTAAAGCCCTTACTAAAGCAAACAACTCCTTCTCATAAGTAGAATAATTCAAGGTACTTCCATTTAATTTCTCACTATAATAAGCTATTGGTTTGCCCTCTTGAGAAAGTAAAACCCCTATTCCTAACCCTAAAGCATCACAATCTAATTCAAACATCTTTTCAAAGTCAGGAAGGCTTAACACAGGTGCTTGGGTTAATTTAGTTTTAAGTGTTTCAAAAGATTTTTGCTGTTCTAAACCCCACCTAAATCCATTATCCTTCTTTGTTATGGCAGTCAATGGAGCAGATATAGTACTAAAATTCCTAACAAATCTCTTATAGAAAGAGCACAACCCATGAAAACTTCTTACTTCAGTCACACTCTTTGGCACAGTCCATTCTTGAATAGCTTTAATCTTATCTTTATCCACAGATACACCATCTTTTCCTACTACAAATCCTAAGAAAACCACATTTTCTAGACAAAATCTAGACTTAGTTAAATTACCATAAAGCTGTTCTATCTTAAACACATTCAAAATAATCCTTAAGTGTCTCAAGTGTTCCTCTAAAGACTTACTATATATAAGTATATCATCAAAATACAAAACCACAAATTTTCCAATAAATTCCCTCAAAAAATAGTTCATAAGCCTCATAAAAGTACTAGGAGCATTTGATAACCCAAAAGGCATCACTAACCATTCATACAATCCAAAATTAGTTTTAAAAGCTGTCTTCCACTCATCTCTTGGTTTCATCCTAATTTGATGATATCCACTTTTTAAATCTATTTTTGAAAATATAACAGCACCATGTAATTGATCCAAAATTTCATCAAGCCTAGGTATAGGATATCTATATTTTATAGTGATCTTATTTACTGCCGTGCTATCCACACACATCCTCCAACTACTATCCTATTTAGGCACTAATAACACTGGTACTGCACAAGGACTCATAGATTCCTTAATGTATCCCTTACTTAGCAATTCAGAAACCTGCCTTTTTAATTCCTTAACTTCCTCAGGATTAGCCCTATAAGCAGGTCTGTTTGGTATAACACCTCCTAGAATAAAATCTATTTGATGCTCTATTCCCCTCAATGGAGGTAATCCACTAGGAATGTCCTCAAGAAACAATTCACTATATTCTTCCAATAATTATTTTACTGTACTAGGTATTTCTTCATTTATTCCTAACTGACATTCATAACATTCCTTATAAACCATCAAATACACATTGGCATTTCTCTTCATAGCCTTTCCTACATCCTTACTTTTAGCATAAAACCCAAATGTTCCTTTTATGTCCTTTGAACTAATCTTAGTCTCTAAACTAGGTTTAGATAATTCCTTGTAATCAGACTTAATTTTAATTTGATCCTCAAATATCTCTTTTGAAGTCATAGGTGCTAAAACAATCTTCCTATCATCCTTATGTACTGTATATCTATTCTTATAATCATCATGTATTACTTTTCTATCATATCGCCAAGGTCTACCTAACAACAAGTGAGCAGCATGCATAGGAACTATATCACATAAAACATAATCTTCATATTTTCCTAATTTTAAGTTTACTAAGACTTGTTGACTTACTTTGACATCTCCTAGCTCATTAAGCCATTGCAATCTATATGGTTTTGGATGTTTAGTAGTTGTTAAACCTAACTTAGACACTAACACGGTACTAGCAGCATTAATACAACTACCACTGTCTATGGCCATGTTAAAGCATTTATCATCAATTAAACACCTAGTATGAAATCTATTTTCTCTCTGTATAGCATTAGAATCAGGTAATTTGTTACTGTTTAAAGCCCTACGAACTACAAAAAGATCCCTACTCACTGGCAATTCTATTTCTTCTTCTGAATCACTATCATCTTCTCTGACTACACTAATCTCTACATCTTCCTCTTCAGATTCAGATTCTATGTCTCCAGATTCTCTAATTAAAATGCTTCTCTTGTTTGGACACTCAGAAGCTATATGTCCCAATCCTCCACATCTAAAACATTTAATATCCCTAGTTCTGTTTGGTCCATTCACAGGGTTTGTCAGCACATTCTTACCCTTTCCAAACTTATTTCCTACCTTAACTTCATTATTCCTACCTCTAGACTCAACCTTACTAGTATTCTTCCAGTTTCCAAAAGTAGTGCCCCCAAAGTTTCTCTTTACTGTACTCTTAAACCCAATCCCAGGGGGTTTATATTGTCTAGACTTCCTTAATTGAATCTCTATTTTAGTAGCTATGTTTACCATCTCACCTAAAGTTCCACAAGGATATAATTCTACCTTATCAGCTATCTCAGAATTGAGTCCACTCAGAAACCTAGCCATGGTAGCATCATCATCCTCAACAATTCTTGTCTTAATAATCAAGACCTCTAATTCCTTATAGTAATCATCCACTGTCCTCACCCCTTGACTAATTGTTTGTAATCTATTATGTAATTCCCTATAATAGTAACTTGGCACAAACCTTTTTCTCATTAAGATTTTAAATTCTTCCCAAGTCTGTATAGGTGGCTCCCCACACCTACGTCTAGTTAACACCAAATTATGATACCAAGAGGAAGCATACTCTGTAAATTCTACTACAGCTACCTTAATTTTCTTCTCTTCTGAATAATTATGACACTCAAACACTAGTTCTATTTTCCTTTCCCACTCAGAATAATAATCGGGGTCATTCCTGCCATTGAACCCAGGTATACTAAGCTTAAAATTATTTAGATTCCTATCAATGAACTCTAACTCCCTATCTTGTCTATTGTTCTGCCTAGGTATCCTATCACTATTATTAGATACCTGATCTTCCAACTCTTCTAGATTAGCTATGGGTGGAATTCTAATCCTAGGGTCTATAGGAGCCCTTCCTAATACCCCTTCTTGGTTAGTTTCAACTCTATTATGTTGTAGCTCATTAATTCTTATTTCCTGTTCTCCTATTCTTTGTTCTAAATTAGCAGATAATACAGAAAATTGAGTAATCATTTGTTCTTGAAAAGTCCTAAGGGTTTCTAATAGGTCATTACTGGAAACAGATTGATTAACAGACTGTCCATTGTTAGACATTATGAAATTCTTTTGACTTAATCAACTAACACAGTATCAGCTAATTAAACAAGATCAATTTATTTAATAAATTCAGACAGACAGAACACACAAACTAATTATAAGAAAATATCACAATATTAATGACTGACAGATATATCAATAATACAGCTTACTCAGAATTTTCCAGACAAATATCAATTCGACAATGATAGATAACTGAAAGGGAACGATTTTACCGCGAATGCTTAAGCAATTAATCCACTTAATTAGGACGCCTCTTCTTGGAGGTCTTACTTCCTTCTCGAAACCACAAGGTTCGCCGGTTAGTTCACCTGTATACTTATCAACGAACAAAATAATATTTCGAAAGAAATTGGAAATTAATTATAGTAGACAGTAGTATATAACAAGAAAATTACGATTCGAGGTTACCAACAAAACTTTGTTGCAAAATTAGTCAAGATTCAAATTCTTGACCAAACCCTAGGTCGATTAGGGTTTCTTTCAGAAACTTCGAAACAATGGACAAAAATACCTCAATCGCTGGTTTAAGAACGACGTAAATCGACAAAGCCTTCATCGTTTGCAAACCCTAAAATTTCACACTTCAAGTAGGGTTAGCGAAAACAACA
This sequence comes from Tamarix austromongolica, assembly GCA_039764185.1. Taxonomy (NCBI): domain Eukaryota; kingdom Viridiplantae; phylum Streptophyta; class Magnoliopsida; order Caryophyllales; family Tamaricaceae; genus Tamarix; species Tamarix austromongolica. Next base: position 3,359,974 of record CM077808.1, on the reverse strand, counting down.
GATATCGTACCAAACGTGAAAAAGAACTTAACAGTAACAATTAAACTACGAGCACTCGAATAATCGAGGCTTTGATACCAAATGATGGAAACCTGTTAGGGTTCCACAAAAGGATCGAAGAAATTAATCGAGCGCGGGGTTCGATTCGCCGGATTTAGCCTAAGGAAAACTCCCAAAGGAAGATCCAAAGATTCAGAGGCATAGTTTTACAAACGACAACTGAATTCGAGAGAAAGAACGATCAAGATTGATCAAAGACAGAGTCAGACGCAACAAAGAAGAAGCGAGTGAGAGGTTCGCAGAGAGAGAGAGAGATCGCGAGAGAAGAATCAAGAGAAATCAAGAGAGTATCGTATTTCAGTCCAAAAAGTTCTGCGTATTACAACGTATATCGCCTATTTATACAAGTGTACATACCGTATAAAAATACACCATACAGCCAGCCCAAACGCACGAAACAGCCCAACCAATGCAAACAGGAAATGGGTTGAAAATAAGGGTCGAAAATAGACACTCGACCAGCCCAAAAAAATACACCAAAATCTCCCCCAAATTACAATATAATATTTAGACATTAATTCCCATTAGCTAAATTATCTCTAGCTAATCATGGATATTAAGGATTGATTAATCCACAATCCAACTAATCCATTATTATGGACCGAGTGGCGGATTATACAGCTGACCTAATTACCATTAGCCAATCCGACCGGCGAATGCATCACATGGGATTACATTTAATTAACAAAAATTACATAATCTGCAACACTCCAACAGCTGCATCCTGAATCCACAGAATCCATGTGCTGCATCATATTCCTATTTATTGACACAAATAAGACAAACAATTATAAGTAATAAATGATTCACTACAATTATCAAAATTAATTAAGTATAAATTTTTAAGATTCATATCAATACATCTAAGGAGCTTTTCTCTAGGGATACCACACCCACCACACACCGAGTGCACCTGCCTTAAGGGCTAATACAAATTGGGATACCATACCCACCTTAGCAATGTGCCATATTGTAACACCCCAATATTTACTACTGAAAAATTTCATTTGCAGAGTTAAGTGTAGAAGCTGAAACAATAAAAACAAAGGGTGTTACCGCCACACTTGGTACAAGTCTGGTTTCCTCTACCATTCTCATACCAAGTGCTAAGGCTAAAATCATTATTCCACTTAAATTAATATCATGATTATAGAAATCAGGATAGAGAAAACGTTAGATAAATACTGCTAATTAAAAACAACATTAGTAGTTTACGAAACTCGAGAGAGAAATTATAGGAGGACATGAGGGTCCAAATATAACCGAAAATAAGACAACAAAAGAAACGCCAGATAGTCCTACGCTCCCAAATCCAAACTATCAGCATTTGACTGAGCTCAGAGGCTGACTTGCAAAGTCCACTACTCATTGAATAGGCATGGGCCCACGGAAATGAACCCTTTAGTACTATGGTACTGAGCAACCCTTTATATCAAACTAATATGATAAAATAGCATGGAACACATGTAAGACATACAACTAATCATGATATAATACATACATACATATATATATATATATATATACGATGATTGAGATACAATAATCATTTAGATAATCAAATTCCATTTTAGGTCACGTACTACTTATATTCATTCATCTGAAACAGTCGAATTTATTATTGAACATCCCAGAGATACTCTCTGATGTAATAATTAAAACCCAACTTTAGCATAATTCATGTCTCAGCATAAATCCCAACCAATCACATATATCACAAGTATGTTCATAGGTATAATTTACTAAGATCGATATCATTCCAGATATGATATACTTACAGGTATAGCATAATAAAATTCCATGACATTACAGGTAAACTTATAGGTACAACATAATAAGATCCATAATATCATAGGTATGCTCGCAGATATAAAACCATCACAGGTAGGCACGATGGCTGCTACCAAATCCACAGGTAGGCACAAAGGTCGCTACCGAAACCATAGAAAACCTCAGGTAGGTACGAAGGCTACTACTGAAACCACAATTAGGCATAAAGGCTGCTACCAAAACCTCAGGTAGGCATGAAGGCTGCTACCGAAACCATAGAAAACCTTAGGTAGGAATGAAAGCTACTATCGAAACCACAGGTAGGCACGAAGGCTGCTACCGAAACCATAGGTAGGCACAAAGGCTGCTACCATACAATCCAATAATCCGATAATCATTATTTCCATCAAATCATATCATTTCCATTTTTATTTACTTTCTCGAGGGGAGATCAATCAACCTAAAGTCACAAAGGTACTCCATTCATACTGATGCAACAAGGCAACATAGTATCCTACCGACTATCAACCCAAGGACACAAAGGTACCTTGGTCGTACTGATACACAAAGGTAACACAATACCCTATCGATAAGGACACCTAATCCATAAGTATGCATACCCCCTATTGGTGCGCATAATAGAATAGAGTAAGATGTAGGGCCTGACTGGGGTACTAAGACACACCAACAAACATCCATATCAACCATGGGCTAAACCACGTCCTTAAGGTAGCAACCCCTAGGAGCCACCATTTCTGATCTCAAGGTCTTTCACATTAAATGTTAGTATTTTATTAAGGTGACCACGAAATCACATATAATATAGATAAATTCAGTTCTCATACTTAACTATTTTTGTTTATTTCTATTCATCCGAGACAACCACCATCAAGGTCAATATCAAAACCAACATTAATATATATTAAGGCCATCTTAGGCTCAATTACCCCTCAGACTAAAAATTCCCAGATTATCATCTATTTAAATACTAATTCCATTTTATTTATTCATTTGCCATGAAAAGGCTAAAACACCATAATTAAATTATTCATTACACAATTTAAATTATCAGATATGTCAAATGACCATTTTGCCCTTATACATAATTTTGCTCATAAAATCCTTTTCCACATCTTTAATCCATCCAAAATACATACTCACATACTCAACAACAACTAATACATATTAGACATGATTTTCAAGATAAATATCATAATACATAAAAATGACTAAATTGCCCCTAGGGCACACATCCATAATTATATCTAAACATGATCAACCTATTATTTTATACATAATTATTTTTTCCATCATTAGAATTATTTTAATCATACTTTCATACCCGACATAATTTATATCATATAACATGCTCGTTTTATCTATTTTCATAATAATAATAATGAACACATAATTATATCAAAGTAAATCATGCTTAACATATTTCATCCACCGAAAACCCTAATGTGCTATCATGTAATATTTATAATTTTAGTAGGGTATAACGGTTACCTGAATTCCAATAAAAATGTAAAATTAGCGATATCTTACTAAATTTATCGGATCCCGCTAATCAACCTTTCCTATCTAAAAATAATACCAAAATTATCAAATTAATATCTATTAGGTAAAATAATAATTATAATATAAAAATATTTATTTTTTTAAAAATTACCAAAATAACTTTACACTTAAAATGGGTATCAATATTTTTTTACCGTCAGTGGAGGTTGCTGGAGTTGCGGTTGTAGTAGGGGAATCTGCTAGGTGCAGGGTCGAAGGTTGGGAGGAGATGGAGAGGAGAAGGGTGGTGAGGCAGTGGTGATGTGCGAGGTGTTGTGTGCGGGGGCTGGTTGGGGGTGTTTGGGCAATGGGGGAGGCAGGGAAATGGAGAAGGTTGGGGAGCAGAAAGTATACGTATGCGTGTGTGTGAATCAGAGAGGGGGCTGCGATGGGCTGTTGGGCTCGCTAGGACGAGAGGGAGATGTAGAGGGGGAGAATAGTGGCTGGTGCGATGCTGCCGGTGGTTGCTGTAGGGAGTTGGTGGAGTTGGTGCGACGTTGGTCGAAGGCTAGCTCGACGGGGAGTGTTGCTGGGGCGGACGAAAATGGAGGGGAGATGGGATGGTGGTTGTTTGGGTGTTGCATGCGGCGTAGGAGAGTGGAGAATCGTGGGCTGGGTTCGGTGGATGGTGATGGAAGTGGCAGGGAGCGCTGGATGAAGAAAAGTAGAGGGAGGAGGCTGGATACGTGCGTGTGTATATGTATAATGATAGGCCTTGGGCTTGTTTGGTTGGAAAACCAAATAAAAAGACCGGCTGAATTAAGGAAAGGACCGGCTGGAAGCTCGACACTTCAACCTGAAAATTCTTCCTATATATATACCTTGTGCACATCATTGTAAGGAAGAATTTGAATTAATAAAACATATGATTTTTGATCAAACTTTGAGCTACATTAGCTAAAGTCTATGCTCTCTTGTTTTTGGTTGAAATTGAGTAAGGAAATTCTGGGCATTACCTTCCTCCATTTCACTCAAACTACTTAACACATTGAAACCTAATTCAACTTGCCGAGACTTCCTCCTTTGTTAATCAATTTCTTCACTTATACTCTAGCTAATTAATTCGTTTCTTTTGCATTAATTCATGGGTGATAGTTTCTACTACAATATTCAATCCAAACTTCCAGCTACTTTGATAAAACCACATCATTTTTGGTATCAAAGCTTTGATTGTTCGAAGCTATCATAGGAAACCAACCTGCAGACCTGAAGATCGCGTGTGTGTTCTTGCACCAAAAACTCCACGACTACTCAACCATTTCTTTGAATTCTTGATTCATTATGAAATTCTTGGATTTTTCTTGAAGTTCTTGCTCGAAGTTCTTGCAATCTTGCAACGATCTTGTTGCATTTTCCCCATTATTTCCACATAAAATACCAACCAGTTTTTCCAGCAGTGCACTAGTTTGTGTCGCCTGTGTGCCACGAGTTTTTTTACCTCCCTAGCACTTCATTCCTCCTGCATTCTACTCTCTATTGGTGCGTGATCAAGTGTGAATCAACCCTTTTCAAGTTTCCTTCGTGCATCAAGCAGAGAAAGCAACCAAGTGTATCGAAGTCCTGGACACCAACTCAGTCGCCCGAACAGACTCGGAACTTGCATGCCTTCTATTCAAATCGTTTCTTCTCATTTTATCTCAAGGAATCACTCCATCCTCTAACTTTGGATCTCCTCTACATCTTCTATGAAGAAACCAATACAAATCTCCCATCAGAAGACATGCACTTGTTGAGGAAACAAAATTGATGTTCTATGATTTTATGTGACTGAATTTCACATCCTTTATAGAAGATCCTCTCATTTTTGTGTGTACCTGCGTGTAGTGGCTATTATTGGGGCTAAAAGATCTCCTTTGTGCCTAACCAAAGAGTTTAGATAGTGATTATAATTTTTTTTTGTGAATTAGCAATTAGTTTGTGCTTTGTTTGGTTTCAGGGAAAACAAATCCAACACCTACACTTTTGGATATATATTGTGTGCAACAAGTAGGGTTGTGTGTCAACCTTCACCATGGCTAGTGAAGAGGTACGTGACCTAGTAGAGTCAATAAAAAGCCTCACCACATGTATGGATACCTAATTACAAACTCAAAACACACCGCAACATCAACTCCAAAGTGTGGAAGCTAAGTTGGCCGAACAAGAGAAGTGTAAACAATGGCAAGTTCGCATGGAAACCACACATGATAGTGTGGAAGGGAGAATGAAGCCTATGTAGCATGCCAAGAGTGTACGTGGACATTTAAATATGTCTCATCATGAAGATGGAGAAGAAGAGATAAATTCTTTTGGCTCAAGCAACCAAAGAAGAGCACCTACATTCCTGGTAAGAAATACACACCATGAAGATCAAGGTATTAAACTTGACCTTCCTAAATTTTATGGTGATTTGAATGTGGAGTCATTTTTTGAATGGTTGCATGAGATTGAGGCTATTTTTGAGTTTAGAGAATATGATGATGAGAGAAAATATAAATTAGCTACTCTAAAGTTCAAAAAGTTTGCTCGAATTTGGTATGATAATTTAAAGTGAACAAGAAAAAGACAAGATAAGTCTAAAATAAAATCTTAGGAAAAAATTATAAAGAACTTAAGAAAAAAATTTGTGCCTAGGGAATATGAACAAGATATGTATTTTAAAATGACTACTCTAAGGCAAGGTTTATTTAGTGTAGAAGAATACACTAGAGAATTTGAAAGACTAGCCCTTATTTATGATGTTCATGAAAGAAAAGAACAAAAATGTGCTAGATACTTAGGTGGCTTGAATAATTTAATAAGAGATAAGGTGGATATGTACTCTTATGACTCTCTTGATGACTTGATAAAATTGGCTTTGAAAATTGAAAGACAAACCAAATCAACTAAAGACTATGTTAAGTCTACTGCTTCAACTTCCTAAACCCTATTCTAACACCTCTACACCGAAATCAAAATTTTCATATGATAAAAAGAATAACAAAGATGATAAAGGTAAAAATAAGGTAGTTGAAATGGAAAATAAACAATGTTTCAAATGTAAAGGATATAGACATTTTGCTAGAGATTGTCCTAACCAAAGAGCCTTAACTTTATATGAAATAGAAAGCATGGAACCATGTAGTGATGATGATGAATTAGAAGTTGAATATCCTAATGAAATATTAACTATAGAAGAGGAATAAGGAGACCCATGCTTTGTAATTCAAAGAGTTTTGCAAATACAACCTTGTATTACACCTACTGAATTAGAGAAAATTTTTAAAACTAAGTGTAAAATAGGTGACATGGTTTGTAGACTCATAATTGATAGTGGTTCATATACTAATCTTTATAGTGAGGCAATGGTTAAGAAATTTGGTTTGGAAACTACTAATAATCCTAAACCCTATTCTTTATAATGGTTAAATAAGGATAAAGGAGCTAAAGTAAAAAAAGAGCTTTAATCACATTTTCCATTAGAAATTATCATGATGAGATTTTATGTGATGTTTTACCTATGGATGCTTGTGGATTACTTTTGGGTAGAGAATGGCAATATGATAGAAAAGCAACTCATGATTGAGTAACTAATGAATATGTGGTGAAAAAAGAAAAACAATTATGTAGGCTCACACCTTCTTTATGTGATTATATGCCTTTGAGTGATGACAAAAAGATATTATTTTTACATGAAAATGATATGGAGAAATTTATAAAGGAAGAAGGAATTTGTTATGCTTTAGTTTCTAAATATTCTAAACCTAAAGAACAACAAATTGAAAATCCTAATTTAATTAAGTTTCTTGATGAGTATAATGATGTATTTCTTGATTACTTACCTCCTATATTACCACTTAAAAGAGGTATAAAACATGCCATTGATCTTGTTCTTGGTATGCCTATTCCTAATAAACCAGCTTATAGATGTAACCCAGAAGAATCTAAGGAATTACAAAAACAAATACAAGAACTTATGGATAAAGGATTTTTGAAGGATTTGTGAAAGAAAGTATGAATTTTTGTATATTTCTTCCAAATATTGCTTATGTCAAGTTTTTGAGTTATTTTTGGAAAAATTTATGGCATATGCTTGGTACTAAATTGTTATTTAGCACTTCACATCATCCACAAACTAATAGTCAAACTGAGGTAACTAATAGAACTATTGGTACATTATTAAGAGGTTTAGTTAATAAAAGTACTAAAAATTGGGATGTTAAGTTAGCTCATGCAGAGTTTATTTATAATCATAGTCCTTCTAGTACTACTCAAACTAGTCTGTTTGAGGTAGTGTATGGTGTGAATCCTCACATGCCTATTAACATAATTCCGTTGAAAAAAGGTGAAATGCAAAATTATGAGGGTAAAAATAGAATACAATTTTTTCAACAACTTCATGAGAAAATAAAAAATAATCTTGAAAAAGCCAAGGCCAAGTATAAAGCTCAAGCAAATAAGCATAGAAACTCTTATGTGTTTTCTCTTGGTGACTTATTTTGGTTACATTTGCGTAAAGAAAGATTTTCTAATTTACGTAAAAATAAAGTAATGCCAAGATTTGATGGTCCATTTAAAATACTAAGAAATTTTGGAGATAATGCTAATGAACTTGAACTTCTAGATTCTTATGGTAGAATTTCAAAAATTTTTAATGTTGGTGATTTGTCTCCTTATTATTCTGATAAAAAATTGAGGAAAAATTCTTCTCAACTTGGGGAGAATGATGTAGGAGCATCCAATGAACCTAATGATTGTCATGTTCATATTAACCCTCAAGGTAAGGAAGATTTATCTTTCTTAATGTTGGATCCTATCATGTTAAATATTCTTGATAATTCTTATATGCTTGATATTGAAAAACATTCAAGTTGTTCTTGTAGGTATGTCACATATTTGTAAGAAAAAGATGTTCATACACTTTAATGTGTACAAGTATTAAAAACATGCAAGACTATGACATACATGGAATGATACTTTACAAAAAGAATATATAGTGATGATATTCATTATTTGTATTAATTTGTTGTAAACCCTAACCCTAAGTGTATTTTATGTAAGTTAGGGTTTGATATAATTTTATGTATGTATCTTAGTTAATTGTATAGCTTTGTAATATTAATCCTTAGTATCATTTAACCAATGATATTATGCTTTGGATTAGGGTTAATATGGGCATAATTCAACCATGATTAATGGGCTAAATTAAGGAAAGGACCGACTGGAAGCTCGATACTTCAAGCTAGAAATTCTTCCTATATACATACCTTGTGCACATCATTGTAAGGCAGAATTTGAATGAATAAAACATATGATTTTTTTTTATCAAACTTTGAGATAAATTAGATAAATTCTATCCTCTATTTTGTTTGGTCAAAATTGAGCAAGGAAATTCTGGGCATTACCTTCCTCCATTTCACTCAAACTACTTGACACATTGAAACCTGATTCAACTTGCTGAGACATCCTCCTTTGTTAATCAATTTCTTCACCTATACTCCAGCTAATTACTTCGTTTCTTTTGCATTAATTCATGGGTGATAGTTTCTACTACAATCTTCGATCCAACCTTCCAGCTACTTTGATAAAATCACATCAGGGCTTGTACAGGGATACCTCACCCATCGACACTAGGCACTGATACCATGCCGGCCTGCCACAGTATAATACTATACCTCAAAGATATGTGCATGCCACCTACTAACCATAACTAGATAGAGAAGGAAATAGGTACTGAGTGAAAAATATAACCATAGGGTAACCCCTCTAGCATCTCTCGGTCAGCTACCCTGAGATTCGGAGAAAAAGGCCCAAATGAAATCTCATTCCATTAATATATATATTTTCAAGTGATATCACAAAGGAAAAATAAAATTCATAAATAACCAAATAGGTGTTTCCAAGTGATAACACCAAACATAATTAAATTCCAATGTTAACCAAATTGGGTGTTTTCAAGTGATAACAACAAATACATCATGAGACATAAAAGCCACTAATTGGGTGTTTGTAGATGACACCAAACTTAACCAACTTCAAGTCTCAAATGCTATCATTATAATTCTTATTAAATTAAGGGCAATCATAGTTGAAATCACAATTTAAGTACTATAATTACATGGAGGTATTAACATAAAAGGCCCAAGTGGATAACAATAATTTAAGAAAGAACCATGCAGCATTCATCCATACCATTCGATCGGTCCTTGGGACTAGTTGATTGGTTTAGTTATACCAGACTTGAACTAAACCAACACTAGAGGACTAGTTGAATGGTTGGTCTCACTGGTCGACTATTCATAGAAACCGGTCGATAGGTTTAGTCCATTCAGTTGATGGGTCTAACCAGAGACTAACCCATTTTGTCTTACAAAGACACCAATCAATGGTTTTAACCAACTGATTGACTGGTTATAGAAACCAACCAACTAGTTAGGTCTAACCTAGCGATGGGTTTGACAAAACAATTGACTGTTCATTAAAACTAGTTGATTGGTTTATCAAACTAACTGGCTGATCTAATGACCAACTGATCTAAATTTCCAAACTATTTGGCTACTCGCACAACCAGTTGATGGGTTCAAGGAACCGATCGATTGGTTTGGGTAAAACCCTACCCAGACTTATGATACACACCCAAAATTATAAAAATTTACCATATTAATCCTATAATGCTTCTATGTCATAAAACACATAAAAATACATGCTACACACATAGAATCACAAAGATACATAGTAATGTAAATATTTAAACAAATCATGCTCAAATGGCTAACTTATGCATAAAATCAAAGAAACCTAAGAATGCTAAGTTTAGGAAGAAATTCTACCACATGCTCAAATTCTAGATTATAAATTAGATCATAATTACATAAACACACCAAACACATGAAACTCCAATAAGTCACAAAATCCCATTTATGTTAAAGATGATAACGCCTTACCTTAAAGCAATTCTTCTAGCATAAAAGTTCCTACTTGATGGCTATCTAGCAGAACCTTAATTCCTAAGAGAGTCAAAGTTAAAACCATTAAAAATTACCTTTAAACCTCATTAAAACCAAGTAACATTAGAAGAAGAAGAACAAGAACATGAAACATAACCTTTTCTCAAAAATAGGGTGCGAAAGGAAATAATTAAAACCATCAACCTCCCCCAAACCTTTATTATTCCTTGATTAAGGGAAAAAATGGAGAACTAAAGCCAAGATTAGAAGAATAAAAAGAATATAATGCTCAAACAAAGAAGGGATAAAACTATATTAAGTCTCTATTTTGTTTTTAGCGGAGAGGAGAAAGGGACAGAATGCAGAGATGCTCAACACTTGGGAAAACTTTCCTCCAATAAAAGGGAGAAGAGAGCAAGAACAATAGTTGAATAATGAAAAATGGATAAAAAATGAAGGGTATAGAGGTGAGGATGGGTCAAAATTCATAGGAGAGGGGGAGATAAAACTGGTAAGGTTGAGTGTGGACAACTAAGAAGTGAGAGCCTACTTAATGGAGTGATGGGGGTTGAGTGTAGTGAGAAAGGAACATAGCAGTGGGTTAGTGAGTTAGAAGATGGTGCATGAAGTTAACCATGCACTCCACCTACCAGAAGAGAGATGGATAGGTGACAGAGAACATAGAAGGTGAGGCTTACCTCAAAAGTGCTTTTTAGGAAAAAAATATTACTAATTAAAATCATATACTGATCTAAATAATGTAAAAATAATCCCAAAGAATCAAAATATTCTTATTCGCACAAATTAATTCTAATTAGAAGTTTTCATAAATAGTAGAAAGAGAATCAAACCAAAATAAAAAATGGATATGAAATCGTAATATAATCAGTCGATCAATTTGGGCAAACCATTATACTAGTTTGTTGAGAACAAAACAACCAAATTCTGAGTAGACCAATCGATTGGTTAGGTAAACCAGTTGATTAGTACACTTGAATTTCATATTTTTATTAGAATTTTAATCCCATTCCAAAAATAAAACTAATTTATCTTATATCAACATAATTTTAAATACATTTTAAAGGATTTTGGATGGGGTATTACGCATGGTGTAGGAGGTATGGTGTAGAGTAAGGTCACATTAGGGGTAAAGGGACTAGGGTATGACCACAATATAGTATAGGGTAGGGGTAATCATCTAGGAAAAAGAATTGGAGTAAAAAAATCCGGTTATCATAATTTGGGTTACTTGATATAAGTTGATGTCTAACCTAAGATTAAAATTTAATAACCCAATTTCTATCTAATTTTACCCTAATTAAATTTATATCTAATATACCATAAACATATAAATATTAATAATATATTAATTTATAATAATCTAAAATAATTATTATAATTAATTACACATAATTACTAGTTTATAACTAGGGGTTCTCTGAAAAAAAATGGGGTATTACATTACATATATCCTTTTACACCCATAATAATGATTATGATTCTATAATATACTATATTTATATGTTATTAATTTATATTTATATCTAAGGGAATTTAATTTATTCATTAATTAAATAACCATTTCATCTTAAAAAATAAAAGTTATAAAGATGTAAACTAAAGACAACTTTTCTAGAATAAAACAAGTGTCCTTTAAAGAACTAGTGTCCATATAATATAATAGAGGAAAAGCATAGGTATGCATGCAAAAACATAGAGACACAATATATATGGGATATTATTAATTTAGGCTTCATTTTAACTATTATTTTATTTTAAAAAAACCAAGTACCTATGAAAGAGTATAATAGAAATATATTGAATCAACTGACTTCAACATAATGGATTATTTTCTAAACTTAAGGAATTACTTGCTTTCCAAATTTTAAATATGATAATGGCCATTAAAATTCTTTGAATCAAATTCTTCATTTGAGAACCTTTCATTCTCCGAGCATTCTTAATTTGATTGGACTAGCTTCCTAGAACCATACAACGTCCACCTTTTTAAGGATATCACCTTTTAGATATTAGTTTGGCAGGTCAGTAATAAGTGGAATACGAGTTCTATTTTTTAGCAAGACTCACAACTCATATCACGATTATGAAACTTTTTTCTATTGTTTCCCCTTATAGGCAATATCTTCTAAGCATTCAACCAAAACAAAATTGGTGTCTAGGTGCCACTGAATTATGCACGCAAATTTTTTTTTCTTATTAAGGAACCTTGAGACCTTTTTTCCTAATCATATCATAAAAACTTTTATATTATAATGAGGGGAAATAAAGATAATCTATAGACCAAATATGCATTCCAGTGTTGAGGTTCAACCTTAGAATTTTTTGGGCCCAAACATAAACAAGATCAATAAAATGAAATTGTCAATTAACATTTTATGTACTACTCCATTTTTGAAATCCTTAATTATAAACTGGTAATTATTTTATTGTAGGGTGTTTTATAGTAAATATATTGTTGATATATTATTATTATTATGAAATATTAGATATAACCTTAATATTTGTTAGAGAGTGAGTATTAAACTTTAATCCTAAGTTAGACCTTAATCAGTATCAGTTAGGTTTAGAAATCCTAAATTTGGCAACTGAATATTTTCTACCTTCACCTAAATAATTACCCTATCCTATGACCCTAACCTATGATAGATTTTCTTGATCTTTTATTTATTCCTTCCTTAGTGTAATTTTTTACACACCATGCCCTGTACCGTACCTCCCTCTCCCTATGTTTCCCTCTCCTTATTTTACTCCACATTGTCCCTCATGCCACCATCCATATAAACCCATCCTCCTCTCATTCTCCTTCTCCCTTTGTGTTGTGCATCCCCCCAAACATCCTTCACTTTCTCCCCTCCTCTCGAGTTCCCTCAAGCATGCAAGAAGCTCATTGTTCTACCTTGTTTTCCCATAATCGCCCCTAAGCTTCACCATTTCTTTCTCCACAATGCACTCCATCCTTAGTCACATTTCCTTAGCTTCGGTAATTCTTACCAATCCCTCACCCTTAATCTTAAGAAATCTTTCCAAAATCAACCCAACTCTCTTGCCTAAACTCATTGAATACTAACCATCACCTTAGGCCAAAACTGCCACATATCCATACCTTTCTTCCCCCACTTCCACCACACCTCCACTCTTTGATACATCCTCCACCATCGATGCCCTGCAACCTCAGCAAAATCACCCCAACCTTTGGCTAAAAGCAACAAACCTTTCCCTTTGGATTCTTCCATATCTATCGTAGCTCCTCCCCTTACTACACCTTTCCCTACCGCAGCTCCCCTCCATGTAACCACCATTTATTCCATTTCTAACCCCTTCTTCTTAGCTTACTCCCTTTGTTCCTCCTTCCTTTGTTGTGTGAGTTTTGGTTCATCCTTGCTACTTTGCTTTGGTTGGATAGTTATCCTTGAGCTGTTTTAGTATTTTTTGAGTCATTATCATGTTATATTAAATTATAATACATGTGTTATTGGCTATTAATTTCCTAGATAACCCTTAAGGATCTTGAAGAAGATAGTTTTATACTTTTTGTGTAAGCTTGGATTTAGGTAAATCCAATCACTTAGAAGATAGTAGAATTTATGTGTGATGATATCAAGATTTTTAGATTTAGAATTGTGCTAGGGTTTTACATTCCCCAAAGTATTATGGCATTCATGATAAGTTGATAATAATAAATGGTACATGTAGTTCTTGTAAGTTAAGTTCTATGCATGGATAATATGTTATATGATTTATGAAGATGGCAGTTGTTATGCAGTATGTGGCATTTGTGATTATCTTATTAAATATTAATACTAAAAGTGAAACACCTCAAGTTGAAATGGTTTCTCTATAGGATTAGGTACCTTAGAGATTAGGTTTTAACCCTCATTTTCTTTGTTCACTGGTGTGCTATTGTGCCCCAATAAGGCCATGTTCTACTCTATAGGTGGTTCATGAGTCTTATCTGGGGTATTGATACTTGAGGACTAGGTTATTGAGTCAGAGGATACTGTGTTACCTTTGTGTGCTTATATGACTAGGTATTTCGCTGTGTCTCTACGTTTGAGAGACAACCAAATCCTAAGTAATGCCTTAAAATTTAGCTAAGCCTAATCCTAAGTAATTAATATTGTAACCTAATTCTAACATTGGAAATTTAATTTTCTATCTTAGCCTAACTACCTAGTCATAAATATTATCCTAATCTAAAATTTTATTTTAGGTTATTAATATCTTTCCTAACCTAAACCTAATCTTGGATGATCATTTGATTAATTTATCCTAATACCCTAACCTTAATTAGTTTTAACATAAACCTAAATCTAAACCCTCACCATCTCTCTTTTCTCCCTTTTCTTATCTTCTCGTTTCTCTCGTATTTTTCCTTGTTGTCTTCCCTTCCCCTTTACATGCACGAATCCCCTACCAAGCCTTCCCTCTACCCCATCAATTCTCCCTGCTCAGCTAAAGGGTCTGCATTGAAATTTTTGGCCAATTGCAACCCCAATCTCTGTGCATGTGTATGTATATATAAACCTAGAAGTAAATGCCCCAACCACCCTCTCTTCTCTCCCTTTTGTTTTCTACTGAAATAGCACAACCATATTCCTCCTTCACCTGCTCCTTGAGGCCACAAAAAAACATAAAACCCCCACTAGCTAGCCCAATCGAGGCAGCTCCACCACCTATGTCAACCTAAACCGAAACCCCCCAAAACTAACAACCAAATCCACTGCACTACATTCCCTCCAACTTCAGCCAAACACACGACATACCATTCCCTTTTTATTCCACCTTGGTTGTGGCAAAAACCACTGTACTAACTGCCTCCTCTTAGGTAGCTTCACCCATATCCTCCACTCCACTTTTGGCAGCCTTCACCAAACCATACTACCATCACTCATCCTTAACAACTAAACGCCACACCACCTTACTTCGCCCAAAATGACCATTACCCATCACCCTCCTTTAGCCTATCCCACTGTTGCTTCCCTCCACCATTTGGATCCTTTGGCTATTGATTTCCCCACAGCAACGACACCTTGTTTCACTGCTACCACCCATTGGCATAGTATAACTTTGCTGTCCCTCATCTCTATGGTTGTGTAAGTTGTCCATGTGTTTTATTTTTAATTTTTAATTTTTATCCTAATGGTGTTTTATTATGATTTTGTTAGGTGATTTCCCCATGGTTCTAGAAGTGGTATAATAGGATGTGTGTTTAGAGATAGGAGTCATTTTTGTAAGGGTACTTGCCGTAGTCTGGGGTTTTTAGTTTCTAAGTGTTATTTATGATTTTTTTTGTACCAATAGTTGTTATCATGTGATTATAGTATGATTAGTGACACTATGATACATATTTGATATTATATATTATAAAATGAGTAAGTGAAGATTATTGCAATATCATTATTTTATGTAGGAAATCCTCGGTGTGAAATATGGTTTATTAAGGTATGATGATTGTGAAATGAGTATAATAAGGTCTATGGAGATAAATGGTGGATTTGGAAACAATGTTACCAAACATATAATACTTACATGAAATGAGGGTTTTGTTATCGGTAGGGGTATTTTGGTCTATGTAGTCTTAATATGAGAACCTGGGTATATTAAGGTGTTATGTCATCTAAAATATGTTAAGTAATTTATATGAATTGTTTAGAGTAATTGTGAATAACCTAGGTTTAATAAAGTATGGAAATAGTTTGATTTGAGAATCGTAACCCTAAAACGAGAAGACTATTATCACATATGTGAAATGGTAGAATTAGACCATAAAATCTGAATTTCCTATTATGAAAAATAAGCCCCCATCCTCTGTAGAAAAGTTTATAGAATTGGAGTTAAAACCCTTACCCAATAATCTAAAATATGCCTACTTAGGGGATAATCCAACTTTTCTTATCATCATTGCTACTGAACTTACATCTTTATGAAAAGAGAATGTTATTCGAGTTCTAAAATAATGTAAAACCATACTAAATCTTTAGTTTATTTTCTCAAAAGTTTTAAAGGCATATTAACCATAAAAAATCAATGGGCATCAACTCAAAGCATACTATGAAGAACACAGAGTGAAATATTTTTAAGTATGATTTTGAATTTAACCCTTGTAGTCCCCCTCATCCTCATCCCTACTATGCCCCACCCATACCTTGCTTTGTATTTATTTGGTCCACATTGAAGATAATTCTTACTTTAAGCATGGGGGAGGCACTATCTTTATTTTGTTTATTTTTTTTTTCAGTTTTTATCATTTTATTTTATTTTATTTTTTGATAAGTAAAAACAAAATCTATAAATAAACAACTCGAAGGCCAAAGAAAAGTACAACCAACTTATTTCATGACTAGCTTGTCAATACATTGATATCATATAACATATGCATTTCTATGATCCAAGGCCAAACACCTACTAGCCAAAATGAAACTAATATCTTTAAGCAAGCTGCTACTAGTGTGCGCTACATTATGAAAGATTCTTGAGTTACGCTCATACCATACTAAAGCAATGAAGGTAACTAATGAGGCACACAACATAGCTTTCTTCTCCTTAGGTTGTCTCGTGGTTCTTGCCAAAACTTTTATCTCTTCATCCCAAGAACGTACAACATCTTGACGATTAAAGGCCATTCTTATTTTTCTCCATATCCCTAGACTAAAAGAATATTCCATGAATAGATGCTATATAGATTCATCGTTGTCCTCAGTACAAAGCACACATTTAGTATCATCCAAGAGGCCCAGCTTCTGCATTCTCACCTTGGTAAACAATCTCTCATGAATCGTCAAACACATGATAAAATTATGCTTGGGAGTAGAAAGAGAGCACTAGACCAATGGGTACCACCAAAGCTTCTCCCTCCGACAACGCATCAAATCATAAGCCTTGCAAATGCTATAGGATTCCTCTCTAAACAAAAACTAATTAGACCCATGAAGAAAAAAGGGGGAAAAAGTAGATCGAAGTTTGAGAACCTGTTGCAGTGGCCAGGAACATAAGTGTAAGGCTAATAAACTCCACATAGTATAATTCCTAAGATAGATGGCATGAACCCATCTCGCCCATAAATAGTCTTTTTTGTTACAGATATTCCATAGGATCTTCCCCAAAGCCACTCTATTCCATGTCTACAAATTAATTAGTCCCAAACTTCCTTCTTTTTTAGGAGTGCAAACAGCTCACCATGCAATTAAAGCTTTTCTGGAGGTATCAATGTTACTCATCCATAAAAAAATCCTACACATACTTTCCTACTGCTGAATCAACTTAAGGGGAAGAATGAAAATCTGACACCAATACAGCTGCATACTAAAGATCAGAGACTAAAGAAGTTGGGCCCTACCTGCATAGGAGAGCAAATGAGAATGCTAAGAAGAAATCCTTCTCTCAATTTTATGAACCAAACCCTGCATCTGAGCCCTAGTTAAACGGACAGAAGAAAGAGTAACCCCAAGGTAAGAGAAAGGAAAGCATTTTATTTTCTTTTATTAAGTTATTTTCTTTTATTTCTTTTTTTAAGTGTGCCTTATGTTTATTTTTATAATGCACTTTGTGTTTTGTTAATTTTTTCATTAAATTCTTTTTATATTTATTAGAAAATAAAAATGAAGGGATCAAAAAGCTAGGAGATGCCATCCTGATAATAGACATTTAAAAAAAATCTCTAATTGATATCCTTCATGTGCATAAGTAATCAGAACTATTTTTTTAACATGCTTTTGGGAAAAAGGAAAAGAATTTATAATTTTTTTGGTTACATTTCACTACCAAATAACTTGAACATCAAAATTGATAGTCATCATAGAAAAAAAGAAGAAGAAAGATTAGGCTTCATAGAAACAAAAAATTGGTGAATTTTTGAGCTTTAATGATGGATATAATTTTTGTCCAAGTATACTTTTTATTCTTGTGTGCTATTCTCAAATGGTATGTGAAACTAGAATATATCATTTTTCTCTTCAAGACTGCATAAAACTATTGCATACATTAAAATAATAAAGGCATACTTTTCTTCTTGTTAACTACTTATCCAAATAGCCTACCTATTATAATTTTTCCTTTGTATAACCCCATTGATATTTTATGATGACTTGGTAGTGATGTATGTAAACTCAAATGAGTTTATAAATGAATTTTTACATCACTTTTCATTTTTTTTGAGTAACAATGACACATGTACATTTAGTATCTTAATTATTGATTCTCTCTTGTAGTTTATTAGAAGGAAGGATCATGTGTTGCTTATAATTAGGACTTCTCATACTTTTTATGGTTTTGTTTCTTGAAGGAAAGCAATAGTTCAAGCATAGGGGTATTTGATTGGTGCATATTTTATGGAATTAATTGACGTATCTTAACCTAGATTTTTCTATTTTTTATGATAATTTTACTCTTTTCTCAAATTTTCTTTATTGGCCTAGTTTGAAGGAAAAGATGAAATTAAGGTAAGTTGAATGGATAAATAAGAAAAAGAAGCACACACAAAATTGGTGAATTTTTTAGCTTTAATGATGGATAGAATTTTTGTCCAAGTATATTTTTTATTCTTGTGTGCTATTCTCAAATGGTGTGTGAAACTAGAACATATCATTTTTCTCTTCAAGACTGCATGAAACTATTGCATACATAAAATAATAAAGGAACAGTTTTCTTCTTGTTAACCACTTAGCTAAATAGCCTACTTGTTATAATTTTTCTTTTGCATAACCCCATTGATCTTTTAAGCCTATTTTCTTGATATTTAAGCTACATACATAGTTAATTATTTGTATCATATCTTATCCCTTAGTTTATGGCTAGTGGATAACAAGTTGGTAATAAGTCATTAATAAGGTTGAAACTTTAAATATGGGCATTTTTTTAATGTTCTTTAGTTAATAGTGAGTCATATTATTTTAAAAAATGATGAAATCTAATATATTAAAAAAACTTAAGGTAATAATGTGGAAAGCAAAGGGTGAATTGTACAGCCACCAAATCCTTGTGCTAGGTAGGATAGAGAGTAAAACACACTAACTTAGTGAAATTCTAGTAGATGTTGGTAGTATAGGAGCTGATGATTGGAGGTAGTAAATTATTGAAGAAAAGGTGAAGTTGAAAAATAATAAAGAGTTGGCATTGTGAAATTTGTGTGCTTCATTAGTAATGAACATTGCACCACAATCCTAGAATTTACCCTACCTTAGACCTTAGCCCCATTACAACCAAAGAAAAGACCTTTTGATTTTTGTATGCTCTAGTTTATAAGTAGTAGTGAATAAAGAAGAATGCCAAGCCTATGGCCGACCATTATAATATGTAGAGTTTTTGAGAGTAAATATAACCCAGGACACATGAGAGTAGAGTTTTTACACATGTGAAAAATAAGAATCTATTGGCCTAATTCTTCATATTCATTCACGTTGCAGACCTAAAATTTGGATTGGAATGATTACTTGGTAGTGATGTATGTAAACTCAAATGAGTTTATAAATGAATTTTTACATCACTTTTCATTATTTTGAGTACCAATGACACATGTACATTTGGTATTTTAATTATTGATTCTCTATTTCTTTTTGTTACAAGGGAGGATCCTGTGTTGCTTGATAATTAGGACTTCTCATACTTTTTATGGTTTTGTTGCTTGAGGGCAAGAAATAGTTCAAGCATGGGGGTATTTGGTTGGTGCATATTTTATGGAATTAATTAACGTGTCTTAACTCAGATTTTTCTATTTTTTATGATAATTTCACCCTTTTCTAAAATTTTCTTTGTTGGCCTAGTTTGAAGGAAAAGATGAAATTAAGGTAAGTTGGATGGATAACTAAGTAAAATAAGCACAATATTAAAAGCAAGCTTGGAGTCATGGATAGTTGGATGGGCCATGATGTAAAACCCTGAAAGATAAGTCATAGGAAGATAAATCAAGAGACGATTATGAATAAAGAGGAAATATGACTAGAATTTCCTTATTTCTCCTCTCACGTGTTCCATCAATTCATCTCATGTGCATAATGTGAGAGAAGAAATATAAGCGCCCTATATTTACTAATATGGATTGATTTTTTTCCCATACTTTGGATATACCTTTTATGGCCTTTTTTCTATATATATAACATATGTTAGGTCAAATAGAACATTGAGGAGCAATTCCTAGAGAGCTTCAACTTCATTTTCATTATTTCTAAACCATTAAGGTTCTTTTATTAGATTTAGTCAGCTAAATGTTGCACTTGAGTGATTGAAGATCAAATGGTGTTTGCAATTCTACAATCTCCTAAGTTCTTTCTTTCCTTTATTTCTTTTATTTATTAAATACTTTGTATTATGTTTAATTCAATTATCATTATTAGTTTAATTAATATAGTTTGTGATTTTTAATTTAATATTTGTTATGTTATTTTTATTAGTTAATTAAAGTTATGATTTTTCTATATTCAGATTCTATGTTTTTAGGTTCTATCAACATGTTATGCTAGATTAGTATGGGGTAGGAGGATAATTGAAGGTGTAATATCCTATTCTTGAAAACCCAAATAAAAAACCGGTAATAATGTATAATTAGTTATAATAATTATGGTATGGTGTTTTGTATTAAATATATTATTAATATATATATGTATATTATGACATATTAAATATACATTTTATTAGTTTAAAATTTGGTAGAATTTAGATTACTAAATTTAATCCTAGTTTTTATCCTAATCGATACCGAGTAACCCTAATCTCGATAACTTGATATTTTACCCTAAATCTATTCCTAAATTATAACCTTTAACCTATACCAGATTTGTTGGGTCGTACCCCTACTTCCTCTATCCAATGTAATATTCTCCATATGCCACCCCTACAATATGTTTCCCTCCATATGTTTTATGATGAGTATTATTTCCTAGGCAAGCTTGCATTCACCTCTCTTTCCCCTAAGCTCCCATAAGTAGAAACACTCCATAACTCTCCATCACTCTCTAAGTCACTTCATTGCATTTTTCAACATTCTCCCTAGCAACGTGCACTTCCACCTATCCCTCACACCCACCCTCGGCTGTTCCACCAAAAATTCCCTCCTTGATACATCCTCCACCACTAAATCCCTTACCTAAAATGAACAAAGCCACTAAAGACACCCCCAACCTGTGGTCAAAGTCACCAGAACCTCTACCCTTCCTTCAACCAAAAGCACTAAACCCTCTCCCATGACTTCGACCACTTGTGCTAATCCTCCCCATCTTACTACACCATTCACTAGGCATCCTCACCCTTGTAGTGGTCATCCCTACTGGTCACACCCCCTAGAAATGGCCAAGGGCACCATTTCTCACCCTTTAGTATCTTCCATAG
Source organism: Tamarix austromongolica (assembly GCA_039764185.1). NCBI lineage: Eukaryota > Viridiplantae > Streptophyta > Magnoliopsida > Caryophyllales > Tamaricaceae > Tamarix > Tamarix austromongolica. The sequence goes on along the minus strand of CM077808.1, from coordinate 3,338,339 downwards.
ATCCTCCTTCCTTTATTTGTGAGTGGTGTTGTTGTGTTATTGTTCCTTGTTTGCTAGTTATTTTTTTTCAAGTTGTTTTAGTTAATTTTGGGATTATTATTGTGTTATATTAAATGCTATTACATGTGTTATTGGGTGCTAATTTCTTTGATAATTCTTGAGGATCTTGGAGAAGATGATTTTTATACTTTTGTGTAAGCTTGTATTTAGGTAAATATATTCACTCATGAGAAAGTAGAATTTATGTGTGATTATGCTATGATTTTTTAGACCTATAATTATGACAGGTTTATATACATACATACATACATATATATATATATATATATATATATATATATATATATATATATATATATATATATATATATATATTAAGTATTGTAACATGCATGACATGAATGATGACATGTTAAATAAATGGTACATATGATTATTATAAATTAATTTCCATGCATGAGTAATATGTTATATGATTTACGTACTTATGTCTGGGGTTTATTTAGGGTTTTTTATTTTGTCAATTTTTATGTGGTTTTTATCAAAGTAACAACAGGTTGGATCAAAATTTGTATGAGAAGCTTTCACCCATGATCTAATGCAAAAGAAATGAAGTAAATTGCTGGATTATAGGTGAAGAAATTGAAGAAACAAGTAGAAGGTGCTCTACAGATTTGTATAGCCTTCAAATGTGTCGAGTTTGAAGATAGGTTGGGGAAGGTTAAATCCTAGATTTTGCCTTACTCAATGTCGACCCAAAGGGAGGATTAGACTTTAACTAATTTTGCTCAAAGTTTTATCAAAACATTCTTATTCATTTCTGCCATAGAAGTTGTGAACAAAAGGCTTATATAGGGGAAGGAAGGAGTCGGTGGTTAGCTAGCCTAAACTAGCCGATTATTCCCTCTTAATCTATCCCATTAATCATGGTTGAATTAAGCCCATATTAACCTTAATCCAAAGCATAATATCATTGGTTAAATGATACTAAGGATTAATATTACAATGCTATACAGTTGACTAAGATACATACATGAAATTATAACAATACCCTAACTTACATAAAATACACTTAGGGTTAGGGTTTACAACAAGTTTATACAAATAATGAATATCATCACTTTATATTCTTGTTGTAATGTATCATCCCATGTATGTCATAGTCTTGCATGCTTTGGATTACTTATACACATCAAAGTGCATGAACATCTTCTTCTTGCAAATATGTGACATACCTACAAGAATAACTTGAATGTTTTTCAATGTCAAGCATATAAGAATTATCAAGAATATTTAACATGATAGGCTTTAACATTAAGAAACCTAAATAATCTTCCTTACCTTGAGGATTAGAATGAACATGACAATAATTATGTTTATTGGATGCTCCTGCATCAATTTTTGATTTAAATTCTATGCTAAGTGATCCATGATTATCATTGCATGGTAACTAGGGTCGATACAAATAGCATAAAAACATGCACATGTGATTAGTGTTAGAATTCTATAATTTTATTCACATTTTCTAGGGTTATTACATGCACCTTAATATTAAATATCGTATTAAATGCCATATCATGCTATAAAATGTACATACATGCTTCATGTAATTTTAAGACATGCTAGAAATACATGATTAGGGTTTGTCGGTGCAACTTATTAAATGCATGAGAAGTTGAAAATATAGTCAATTTATATATCACAAATATTAGCTACATGCTATATTAATGTGAATTATTGTCTTTTATCCTTTTCACAAAAAATTCTTGTAAAAATAATGTTTGGTACAAAAATGAATAAAATGAAAATATTAGGCGTTTAAGGGATTTTTAGTAATTTTAACTTAATGCATATTTTTTGAATAATTAGATATTAGGATGGACTTAGAATTTTGATAGGTTGATCTTAGTATTGACATGGATTGACATAGATCGATGATCATATGGTTTACTTTAATAATTAGAAATAAAAGAGAAAATAGTAAGTATGAAAATGGAAATTATTGTGCAGTATGTGATATCTGTGATCACCTCATAAAATATCAATATTTAAAGTAAAAGACCTAAAGTTAGAAATGGTTGCTCTTTAGGATTAGATACCTTAGAGATGAGGTTTTATTCCTCATTCGAGTTGTTTTTTTGGTGTGATTTTGTGTCCTAGTAAGGCCCTAGTCTACTTTATAGGTGACCCACGATCCCTATAGGAGGTATCGATACTTAGGGATTAGGTGACCGAAGGTGGAAGATACTGTGTTGCCTTTGTGAGCTAATATGATCAAGCATACTACTGTGTCCTTGAGTTTTAGGGTAAGGGTATTATGTTGCCTTCATGCACCAATGTGATTGGGTGTACCTTAGTGTCCCTGGGTTTATTGTATTCTTTCGAATAATTTAAAATGGAAGTAATTATAGTGTAATAATATAAAAGGTTTTGAATTGGATTTATTGGTTCGGTATTTGCCTCAGTGTGCTACCTTTAGAAATTGGAATTATTTTAGAGTGAGTTTGCTAGTTGCCTCTGTACCTTACCTTGATATTTGGGATTGATTTAAATGGTCATGTATAGCTAATGTGTATGTTGTGATGATGTGAATTGACTTTATATGATCGATCACTGAGCATGAGTCCATGATGTCATATACTTTATTCCATGATTATTACTTATTGTTATGGAACATGGTTTTTGTTTTGAACATGTTTTTAGATTATTATGTGATTATGTATGATGTAAGTATGCTACCTCTTGTGAGGTATTTTGATTTACTAAGTACGAGTAATTCATACTGATACTACTTTTACAAATGATTATGTGAAGGGAATGAAGTGGTTTTGAGGCTTACAAAAGAGGAAATGATAAGTGGACCCGTAGGAAGAGATCCCACTTTTGGAATGGCCTCATGGGTTTAAGAGTTAAGAAAAATCGATATTGTACCTTCGAGTACCTATTTTTGTGTAATTATTTTTTCTTTAGACTCTTATATCCCTTTGTGTACTTTGATATCCATTGTTGTACATAGCATATTATTTGTAACTCATATTTATGTATTATCTCTCATTTCCACTGCTTTATTCTATTTATGATTTTTTTTAGCTTTAGCACTTGGCATAAGAAAGGTGAGGGAGCCAAGCTTATCCTAAGTATTTCGGTAACACCTATTAATTTGATAATTAATGTTCCCAAATTTTTTTAAATTAATATATATGGGACTATTACATATGGTTACAGAATAATTAATCATAAGATGTGAATTATAATTAAATGGCATGTGTATTTCTTGTTAGATTAATAAACCGAGTTTAATGAACACTAATCTAATTTTTGTGCTTTATTATCTAGCTTGATCACCTAGTTAGGTTGAGTTCTAATTAGATGCTAGTATAGTTTACTTAGTCCATAATTTTTAACATATAAATCCACAAGAAGAAAATGGGTTATTAATTTACTTTGTGATTATTAATCTGTAGAACTACATTATTCAAGCCGACTACAATTATGGTTCTAGTTATTTGCTCCCTAATGATTAATACTACAATTAATTAAATCTAGAGGTATTAAACTAGGTTATTAATTAGTTAGACAAGAATTCATAAGCTTACCTTGGCTTATTTTCATAAGTGTATGTGTGCAAGCTTCTATATATTGACATTAGAAGTACTACATAACCATTATATTCAATGATTTGATTATATCCCTATATTGAACATGTCCTCAGACTCCTAGTATCCCATTATTGTTATTTAGTTATTGTGTTAATTTTTAGTTTTTATTCTTTTAATTATTAGTGATTAGTTTTTTTTATTTGATAACCAGGGGAATTTATATGATAATAGAAATATACAAATTCAATTATAGTCTTCGTGGGGTCGACACCTACTCACTACTTACTATTTTTTTTGGTGTGTTTATGACATCACACAATAACTCATGCAAATTATAAGGTAGCATTATTTTCATTACATTAGGTGACTACACAAACCCATTTATTAATATATTTGAGCAATAACTCTAATATTTTATCATGAACAAACGTTATGACAACATAACACATAGATTAGTATACCACATTAATCACACATAGTCAACATATATCAAAGAGGATTTATAAGGGGATCAAACTTTATGCATATAGCTACTATAAGATTTAAACCACATTAGGATATCACACCTTCCTAAACAATGGGCATACAAAGCACCAGGCAACTTAAATAAGGATACAACACCTATTTGATCTAGACATTGATACCATGCCAACTTTCTATAGTGTTATTCTTAAATCTTACAATATGTGCATACCCCCATTAATCACAACTTGAAAGAGTGATGTACTAGTTTTACATGTCAATATTTGATGCTAACATATCATAGTTGCCTCACTGTTCACACTAGATTTAACCATTTTTCCTCGAGTTCTCTTTACTAGTTTTATGCATGTTAAAATGAATAAAAAGAAGAAATAAAAGGAGGAATCAAGAGAAAAGTGCAAAGAATAAAGGAGCTAAGAAGGCATGAGACAAGCTATAATAAAAGATAAAATACGTAGTTTAAGACAAGGTTCATCAAAAGATGTTTATCCCAAAGGTGGTCAAAGAGAAGGAATATTAGAGCAAGAACACGAGCCCCTCATGTTTCTTAAACACGTCCTGTGCTTCTCTAGCAATGAAATTCAAAAAAGATAAGACTTCCAAAAATAACATGGGGTGTCCGTGTTCTGAATCATAGACCGTGTTTTCCTAATTTTCTTATAATCGCGAACACTAGCTTTTTTACATTGTAATTTTTTTATTAAACTTTTGAAAATAACTATGTTCACAATACTTTAGAGATAAAAATCATTTCGCATCTTTAGTTCTTAGTATCTTACATTCAAAACTCTATTTTCTTTGATAATCAAGTAGAATATTGAAGATTTGTGAATCGACGATGATAAATTGTTCTCAATTTACTTATTATATTTGAGTTATTGATTTGTAGTGAATGGAAGTATTTTTCTCTTATTCAATTATTCTCTTTATTGTATCTTTGTCTTATTAATATTTATCTTTGGATGATTAGTATTAATCATTGTGAATTTCTATATTATTTTTACATTATGATTACACTCGAGTAGATTTATATGGGATAAGAGAATTTTCATAATGAGCTAGGGATTATAATGTGAAATAAAACTTTAGTTGTAAATTCTAAGTGTCTTTAATTAGATTAATAAATACAATTAAAGGTTTGTTGATGAAAGATTCTGAATTTAAATTAATTTTATTTATCACCTAACATAATGAGATTATAACTCAATGCTAGGATGATGAAGTTACTATGTAATTGTTAATTGATGTCTTTAAAGTTTCAATAGATCATATTTATTTGATCTAATTTATTAATCTATACAATTATATAATTTGAGATTTTGTGACTATGATTGTAGTTGATTATTTTTCATTTGTTAATGATGTTGTTAATTAAATTTAGAGTTCCTAACCTAGATTATTTATAAGTAAGAAAATAAATTAACAGCTTGTTTGATTTATTTGTAATAAAAGAAAACTAAGAAATAAAAATGTATGAGCTTCCGAAGGTCAACATTAAATGCATAGAATTATCCCTTTTCATATGATCGTTTGATTTCTTAATTTTATGGTTGAACATCTCCTATCCTTGTTTACATATTAGTTAATCTATTTTTATATTATATATATTTCGTCTAGTTATTAGTAGTAGAACTAAATATTTATTGACAAACAGGGTTTTGATATTAATTATAGAATTATCGATGATTTCCTATTCTTTGTGGGATTCTATTCCTACTTGCCACTTACTACATATTTAGAAATTAGAGTTAAATTTTGTGTATACATAATAATATGCCATAGAGCAAGAAAGGTACTAAGTGAAAAGATAAAAATAAGAGGATGAACTATATACTGACTCTTAGCAAGTGTTTTAAAGAGTTGAAGAAAATACTTAAATGAAATATTATTTCCATTATTAGTGTTTATGAGGTGTTGACACTAAACACAACCTAGTTAATTTTATTTTAATCTATTTATTCAAGGGTGAGATCATTGAAAGATCCATAAAAAAAATAAAGGAAGGGTACACATAGTCATGGAAGAGTAACAAATGAAAAAACATAGGAATAACCAATCAACCTCTCCCTATGACTAGTTGATTAGTTTAGGTATACCAAATTCTAGAGAGTAAATGATAGGTAGAAACCAAATTACTTGTTAAAACTGATTTAATATTTTTAAAAACTTGTTGATGGGTTTGGCCAACCTATTTGATGTATTTAGGTCAAAACTAAATCAACTTAGGACATAAAGTTAACTAGTCTATTAGTACAACTAACCGATAGACCAACTTAGGTAAAATCATCCAAACCATAAATATCTAAAAATCACATGCTTTCACTAAAACTCGTAACAATTCATGATTCATAAAAACCTATCAAAATCATCAAAAGATAACATGCCATTATCCTAATTCATGCATTCCCACAATAAATATATAAATCATGCTTTGGATCCATCATCATGAAATAAATATGAAAATATGCTTTCCATATTTCATGATATAATAACAAGGAAAAAATGCTTATTACATTATAAAACATACTTAAGAAGAAAACACATGGAATCATAACAACCATTGAAGTTCATACTTCATAAAAGACACAAGAAACACATCTCATGCACCATCCATACTAAGGTCATGATTGATTTACCTCAAGAAAAAATTTTCAAGAAAAAATATAAAGATCCTAGCTTGATGGAACCACTATAAAACTTTCTCAAAATCCTTTAAAACTAAGGAAAAATAGTAAAAACTTTAAACCAACCAAAAATTAGAAAAGAAAAAGAGAAACAAGAACAATGCAAGCTACTCTTCAACCTCCTCTTAAGGTGGATTGAACCAAGAGGAGATAGTTGAGAAAAACCTTCCACCTTTTTAATCATTAACCTTTAGTTGCTTATTGAAAAATAAAGAAGAGTTAAAGAGGGAATTATGAAGAATAGAGGAGCAAAATTGGAACAAGGGAAATGGGGACCTTGGTTGCAAAGAGAGAAGAAGCAAGCAAGGAAACTATCCAACACTTAGAGAAAACTCTAAGAAAATAAAGATTAATAGTGAAGGAGAGAGTTAAGGTTAGCAAATGAGGCATTCTTAGATCCTCTTTATTGAAAAAAAGAAGGGAAATAGAGAAGAGAGTTGACTTAAAACGTTGATTCTGGGTAAAAAAAACGTGTAAGAGGTGATATTATGGGGTATGGGTTCAAAAGATAGGAGTGAGTAAGTTAGGAGGAAGGGAAAATATTAGCTACCATGCTATTGCAACTGTTGATGATTTTTTTGGCATAGTAGCAAGGGAAGGAGATAAGAAAGAGGGAAAGAGAGTTAGTGAGAGCTAAAATGTGATAAAGCTACCTTTTAGGAGATTTAGGTAGTATAATATAAAATAAAACCCTTAATATTGTGAAAATTATACTACAAAACCCAAACATGGTTACTAGAAAAAGAATATAATTAGCAAAAGATTCCATGATCAAATGATCAAGTTTTGAAATCATTAGAGCTAATAATTAAAACAACATCTATGCCACCGAATTAGTTTGGAAAATAGTCAACTATTTTTGCTAGAAAGCCACAAGTTTGAATAAGAAACAACCTATTATCTAGTTGCTTACATAATCATTTAAACATCATTTTGCATATGTTTATAAACCTTTTACAAAAGAAATTATTTAACACCACTTTGTGGATATACTTAACACATTAAGGAAGGATTTAGAATCGGGTATTATAATTAAATCCAAAAGTTATCCTTTTTCCTGGCAAGATTATGCATATGCTATTAGTTTCTATGATGCTTCAAACCTCTAAATTAATAATGAAAAACCATCTTCTTTCTTAGAAAAATATTATAACACTACTAATTTTTAATGCTATATTATTTAATTGCAGAAGTTAAAATAAAATATTAAGGGTGTCACCACCACCGACAAACATAATTAAGCATCTATCACTTAATCAAAAGCTAAGTTTAAGGCTAAAAGCTACACCAATTTAAAACTTTAAGAAATGGAAGAATAAAAGGAATTAATCTAAAACTATAATTTAGAATTATATAACTTGAGTTTAAAAAATAAATATAATAAAAATAAAATGAAAGATATAACATAAGAGTCTAAAATACTCCAAATGATAAGAAGTCTCGACATAAGGAACAACCTTGGACAGGCTCACTCTCAAGTCTAAAATTCTTCAACCGTAGCTGACACCAATTATCATTGTATATCCGAACATAGTCATCTATTTCCTCAATAAAATTTAGGATCAAAATAGGCTAATTCAAGCATAGCATTAATACAACAAGTGTTGTAAATGTAACACCTAATTCTTAACTACAAAAAAATTTCATTTTTGAAAAATTGTAGAAGTGGAAACACAAAAATACTCCTATGAAAATTATAATACTACAAACATATCTAACATAATATAGATGTCCCAATGTACGACCCATACTAGACACAATGTTGAGTACCCATACAAAATAAACCATGAGATAAATATAGTGTACAAATAATATATAAGCTAAAGAATTTAGGTGTATAACATAAAAACCCAAAACAATATGAAAAACAAGAAAGATGGAGAATCAAATATAAATATTTCTCTAAAATAGGTTTAGGTCACAAGAGACCCTAAGAAAAGAATCCCATGGTAGAATGTCTTAGCTCTCAGTGCCTTGACCCCAAAAAAGCATGTGGTCTACTATTGACCATCCTCCACTACCTTCACAGGGTCTCTTGCTCCTAGGATTTAGTAGGTAACTGATTAAATGATCATGGTAGTACTCACGTACTGAGTAAGCCAAGTTACCTAAGATGAAAAACATGGAGAACATAGGTCATATAAAACATACCAAACATGTTGTCCATGACCAAATTCATGCTCATGCCTTAAATAGCTAGGGTGACATACTATGCTCATAAGATGCTTATGATATGGTACACTTGCATATGCAGAAGAACACCAAGAATATAATTTTAGCTACTACACATGGTGTCATGAAGAGTCACATGCATCATATGAATTAGGGATCATATGTGTCAACATGAATCTTGAATAATAAATAATGCATATTTGATAAGATATAAATACACTAGAGGCCCTTAATTACCATAAGAGATTATTCCAATTATTATCTTGACATAATGGTGACAACATAGTTCACATCATGTAGAGTTATAATGATTTCCAAAAATTAATGCAAATTTTGAGAGATCACTTAAGTTCTCCATTATGGGGTTTAACCTTGATAGCACACCAATAATCAAGGTTACTAAGTAACCATATGAAAGTTATCATCATCGTCTACTACTATTGGATGTAAGACAAGATGGTTGAGCAAGCTCAACAATCCTTTGTACACTAGTTGTGTAAGTAGAGAAGGAGAGGTATCATCATCAAGGTTGGTTCCCTTGCCTGTAGGCAAAACCATAATAAAATTGATACTATGTTAGATCTTATTGATCTTGAATTAAATTTTTGTACTAGTTTTTTAAGTCTTGTATATGAATTAGGTTAGGTGATGATCACACGTAACTCTTAGCATACGAGTTTACTTTTTAGAATTGCACCTAAAATTGGTTATGGAATGACTGTATTTGTCTTATACTGGATATGATTTTGCTTTTTATCCTTGCACCTGGAATTGGTTAGGTAATTACTATACCTCTCCTATGTTGGATGTGATAGTAGCACCCTACATTTCCTATTTAGCATCTACAAAATATCTTGTAAAGTAAAAATGATCAATTTGTTAAAATGGGGTGTGTTACAACTAGAATATACATTCTCACATATCTCAACATTTCTAATGCATCACAAAACACATGGCGAATCATTAGACATAAGATTTAAGAATGACTTATATCACCAAAGAAAGCAAAGGAAGTAATTACAAGAAAGAGTCTAACATAAGCTCACACCAAATTTTATCTTCTAAGGTACCTTCAAAAATTACACTTAAAACTTAGAAAATACTTCCTTAAATAATTTGAAACAATAAGAAGAAATTTTTTTAGAGAAAACAAAGGGAAACAAGAAAAATACCTAACATTTCCAAAAACATAGAGCAAAGGAGAAGAATGTGAATCCTTTAACTTCTCCTAGATCTAATATCCCTTTTCTTAAGGAAAACAATTCAAGTTTAGGTGCAGAATTAGAGAAAGGAAACCAAAAGGTAAATCTTAGAGATAATAAGGTGAGGAAAGAAGGAGAAGGCTTGGGGTTGTATTTTCGATAGTTAAATAACACAATATAAAAAGAGAGGAAATTAGAGGTTAAATGGTGGTTTCCAATAGGGAAGTGAGGGTTAGGGGTATATATAATAAATATACCTAATCCAACATCCTAAAATAATATCTCATAAGGCTCATTAGGTGAAGAAATCACTCTGTTTTCAATAAAAAAGCATGTTGTAATTATAGGTCAAACAATATCTTTGAATTTTTTTTCCTTGATAAAAAACATGTCTACGGAACTAATGTTTATGCCTAAGTGTGGATGAACTGTGATTGATAATACAAAGATCATAACACACTTACTCAAATCATTTTAAATGTGGAATCAAATTTCAAATCACAAGAGAATACTGTATGAAGATCACTAAGACTTAAGGTATAAGGGTTATATTTCTAAGTCTTAGGTTTTCATGTAAAGAGTTATGTAACATTTTGATTTGATTGCTTTGAAAAGTTTTAAACATTTAAATTAAATTAAATTTATGTGCATTCATGGTTAATCTTGATTTTTAAATATTTATGATTCTTTTTAAAACTAACTTTTTGGTTATAGTTGGAACCACTTGACAACTTTCAAGATTAACTGACAAGTTTATTTTAAACCTAAGGCATTAAACATGGAAAAAAATCAGATGGAGTGAGTAGCACAACAAACTAATTCAATTGTCTAAATAATATAGTTCATGGATTTTGCTCCTGTATAAGCCTATTCATTTCTATTTAAACACATTGACTAGTTTCATTAAACTGATCAACTAATTTGGAAACTGATTAATTGGTTTAACTAACCAATACATGGGTGTTTCTCCTATAGAAACATATTTATTTATTTTCAAACATATTGAATTGTGTGTTCTAATCAATCAAATGGTCTGGAAGCTGATTTTTTGGTTTGACCTTCTATTCCATGGGTTTTCCTCTTATAGAAACATATTCTTCTTTGTTTAAACACATTAACTGGTTTCACTAGATTGATTGATTGGTTTGAGAAAATTAATCGAATGCCTTGACCAACTAGTATAAGGGTTGAGTCAAAGGGAAAAATGGTCTTGCTAGAGAGTAATCCAAATGAAAAATTTGAGTGAATCGATTGATTGGTCTAAAGGAAACATACACTAGTTTAGTACACTTTGATATTATTTAAATATGTTCATAGGGCCAGTTGTATACAACACTGTGATACCCCAAAATTTACTACTGTTTTTTAGCGGAATAATTTTAAATTAAAACTTGTGAATTTTAGGGATGTTACCGCCACACTTAGTACCGAACCGGTTCTCTCTGAAAGTTCCAGTACCAAGTGCTAAGGCTAAAGAAAAGAAATAATCAATTATAAATCAATACAATCCAAATTCCAAATAAGCATTAAACGGTTGTAAAATAAAAATCAGAGTACGCATAAAGAATTATTATTCAAATTAAAAAGAGAAATAGATTACTGTAATACCCCAAAAATTTTGAAAACCTATATTTTAATAAATAACTTTTATTTGAAATAAAACTAGCTTTTAAAATTATTTATTTTAATTATTTTATGGATTTTAGAGTATGTAAATTTGGATAAGAGTATTTAATAAACTAAAAATAAATATTTTGCTATTTATCATATTATTTTATTTAAATAAATTTCCAAACTAGTGTTTTACTATAATTATCCTTTTTAAGCCCATATATTTAATTATATTAAATTAAATTATTAAATAAACTTATTATCAAAAATATTACATCCTATTATTTTATAAGTTTAATTATTTTAAAATTTTTCATTTTTCCCACTTTCTTTTTTCCTACTTTTTCTTTTCTTTCTCCTTTCCCCTATTTCTTTTTTCTTCTTTCTTCCTGGCTTTGGGTTGCTAGGCTGTTGTTCTGCTTCCCCCCCTCCTTGTGCGTTGGCCATAGGCCCATCTTCCCCTTCTCCTCCTCGCACGGCACACCCAGCACAGCCCAGCCGCCCTCCTTCTTTTTTCCCTGGACCGGCCGGCTTACTCTTCTTTCATGCGCCGGTCCGCCCGCTGGCCCTTCTTCTCCTCTCTTCTTCTCCCACGCCCGACCAGCACCCCTCTGCCATGGTCGAGCATGCCTACAACTGCCGCTGCAACTGCCGCCACCTACCTCCCTCTCCCTCTCTCTCTTCCCCCATCATTTTCTTTCCCTTTTCGAGCCAAACCGGCTCTTGGACCACACCTCGCATACTCTCCCTCTTTCCTTCTTCTTCCCTCTCTTTCCCCTGCCAACTGACCACCACCTGCCACATGCGTACGCTCCTTGGCCAGCCACCTGCCCCTCTCTTCACCCTCTTCTTTTTCTTCATCTCCCTAGCCCTTCATTCCCCATAATTTTGATCCCTCATCTCCTTCCCCGAGCTCCCTCTTCTCTCCTTCCTTTTCCCCCCATTTTTCCTCGGTTTTGATCGCCGCCGCCGACCGCCGCCTCCTGCCACCACCTCCTACTGCCCTGCACCACCACGCTACCCCCTCGAGCCCTGTACTCCCTCCCTTCTCCACCTCTTCCTTTTTCTCCCCATTTTTCCCCCTTATCACCAAGCCACCTACAACCGCCCCGTCCGCCGCCGTCCGGCCATCTCTGCCGCCACCCAACCCACCATTCGACACCCTGCAACCCCCTATACCACCCCCATACCTTACTTTCCCGAAAACAGCCCCATTAACCCTTCATTTTTCCCTCCTCTTTTCCTTCCTTCTCACCCCCTCCATCTTGGCAGCCAAATTCGCTGCCTCGTCGCCGCCGTCTCCGCCGTCCTATGCCGCCGTGAAACCACCCTTAGCCTCCACCTACACCCCCTCTTCACTTCTGCACCATTCCTTTGTGTTCCTAGCATGATATATAGATGGTTGTTTATATTGATTGATAAAAAAAGGAAAAGTATGATAGCCTTTGTACCATGTGTAGGTATGATAATTAAGGAAGGAGTTTGATTATTGTTGGAAATGTTAAATGCTTGTCTAGGATGTATTATGTTGCTAATGCATGAATAATATTATTGTCTAAGGGTATTTTAGTGATATGCTTATGAAGGATGTGATCTAACATATGTAGTTGCTAATGAGTATTATGTTGAATAATGACAAGTTGGTGGACTTAAATGATAAGAATGAAGTGCTAATATTGGTATTTTATGTATTGGTGGTAAATTCATAAAAGTGGCATAATTAAGGGGTTAAGTGGAAATTTTATAAGAGAATAGGGTATTATGGTAAGTTTGGGAGTAAATGGGTAATATGGTAATTTGGAAAAGGAGGGCAAAATGGTAATTTTGTAAGGAAAGATAAAGATGGTAATTTTGGATGTAAATGGGTAAAATAGTAAATTGTAAAGTAAAATGAGTGTTATGATAATTTTATAAGTAAAAGGGTATTGTGGTAATATTGTAAATAAAAAGATATTATGGTAAACATGGGAGTAAGGGGTAACTTGGTAATTATGATAACGACTAAAGATAATTTGGTAATTAAATTATGATTATAGAAGGGCAATTGGATAATTATGATACTAGAGAAGGGTAATTTGGTAAATTAACCAATTGAAGTGCATTATGGTAATTTTAATAATGGAGAAGGGTAATATAGTAATTATAAAAATGGAGAAGGGTAATTTAATAATTATAAATATGGAGAAGGGTAATTTAATAGTTATAAATATGGAGAAGGGTAAATTAATAATTATAGATATGGAGAAGGGTCAGTTGGTAATTATAAGTATGGAGAGGAGTAAAATAATAATTATAATTATGGAGAAGGGTATATTGGTATTTATAATAATAGAGAAGTGTAAGATGGCAATTATAATAACCTAGAGGGGTAAAATGGTAATTATGATAAAGAAGAAGGGCAATTTGGTAATTTATCCAACTCAAGGACAATTTAGTAATTATAACAAAGGAGAAGGGCAATTCAGTAATCTAACCAACCAAAGGGGAAATATGTTAAGTGTAGCAATTATGAGGGGTGAATGGTGATCTAAAAAGCGTAGGAGATAACTTGATGACCTAAACCGAGTAAAGGGTAATTTGGTAATCATGCAACCTAAAGGGTAATATGGTAAATTGTTAAGTAAGGAAGGGATGACTAGCAATTATATAAGTAAAGGGTAAATAAGTAATTTGTACCTAACCTATCATGGTGACTGTGGAATTTCATAATATGATTCAAATAATGCTGATTAGCCAAGTAAGAGTATTTGATAATTAGTATGACCTTAATGGTTTCTCTGTGATAGCTTGGATAACCGTCTGAATAAGAAACGACTAATGATATCGGAACGATTGAAAGTGGATAAGTATCTGATTATTGTGCCTTTTGTGATCACTTTAATTAAGACACTAATACTTAAAGTGAAAGACCTCGAGATCGGGAATGGTGACTCCTTAGGGGTCGCTACCCTAAGGATGTGGTTTAGTCCACAATTATTCTGGTATTTGCTGGTGTGCCTTTGTGCCCCAGCCAGACCCTATAACTTACTCTATCTAGCTCTACGGACCTAGTTAGGGGGTATGCATACTTATGGATTAGGTGTCCTTGTCGGTAGGGTACTGAGTAGCTATATGCACCAGTACAACCAGGGTACCTTTGCGTCCTTGGGTTCGTGGTTGAAGGGTACTGAGTAGCTTATATGCACCGGTACGACCGGTATACCTTTGTGTCCTGGGTTATTGAACTCCCGTCCGAGGAAAATAAATAGACTTGTTGTGCTGATTAAAGAAAGGAAAGATACTAATAATGAAAGTGGAATATTAATGAGCCGGGCCCAGATGACTTATGATATTGATTACCGATCCACCAGTTATAATAGTGGCCCAGGAGCGTGTTGCCCTGGCAAGTGATATTGAGTACCGATCCACCGAATATAATAGTGGTCCAGGAGCGTGTTGCCCTGGCAAGTGATATTGAGTACCGGTCCACCGGATATAATAGTGGCCCAGGAGCGTTGTGTCGTGGATGATGATATATATATATATATATATATATTCTGGTCCACCTGCTAAAATAGTGGGGGTCCCGAGCTCAATAAAACCAGTTATGTATGTGAATAAAGTTATGGAAAAATACTAATCACTTATAGTAGAACACCATGTGAGTCGGGGCCAGACCGGTCCACCGGTAAATAATAGTGGCCAGGAGCATCTTGCCCTAGAGACCAGTCCACCGGCAAATAATAGTGGTTTGGAGCGTTCTGCCCTGAGTGTATACTTTCCGATCCACTGGCTATAATAGTGGAGTTCTCGCACTCACATGGATATAAAATATGAGATTAATTGAATGATGGCGGAATAATGGCTTAAGGCCCGAATGTATCGATTTTACACTATGACATGGCTTAAGGCCCAAAAGTATCGATCGTGACTTATAACTTGTTATATATGTGATTGTTATGTATGCACCTCTTATTACATATGTATATAGTTGCATTATGTGTTGCATTGCGTGCATGTCTTTAAGTGTGGTATTAAAGGGTTACTCAGTACCATAGTACTAAAGGGATTCCCTTCGTGGGGCCCCTGCCTATTCAATGGGTAGTGCCCTTGCAGGTCTTTTCAGGTGCTACTCAAGTGGGCCACGGGAAAGAGAGTAAGGAGTTATCCGGTATCGTTAGGGTTTTCTCTTTCTTATTTAAATTCTTGGTTTTTAATGTTATGTTGTTACTGTAACCACCATTGGTGGATTTTATTCTTGTAAACGATTTGATGCGTTACTCTGATTTATGTATGTTGAATTTCTTTCGAATTGTATTTCATTTTTCTTAGCCTTAGCACTTGGTACTGGAACGGTATGAGTGAACCGATCTGGTACTAAGTGTGGCGGTAATACTCCCAAAGTTCACGGTTTATTAAATTGCTTCCGCTAATACTCTTTCAAATAAAATGAAATTTTTCAGTAGTGAATTTTGGGGGTGTTACAATTACAACCGATAAAAGATTAACAAAAGGAAATAGAATCACATAAAGACTGAAATATGGCCACAACTCTCTCGAACTTCGAGCCAAACATGCTCAACACTTAGCCCTAACTGATGTCTCGCCCACCTGCATAAAGTCAGAAGGTCATACTTCTCGTGGGAATGAGTAGTACCCATGAAAAAGGTGATCAATACGCTACGTACTGAGTAAGGTAACCGAGCACTAAGACCAACACATAAAATCACCTAAACCATGCATAAGAATAAAAGAACATAAAGTCCAACATGATAAAATAATAACGAACAATCATTTGAGTATATACATAGAGGCCCATTTATTCTAGATTAACTATTTAATTAATCTTTTATCAGAAGTAGATACACACCATGCCTTTTATCAAATCCATGTAAGTACAAGAACACCCCACTATTATTGCCGGTGGACCGGTCACTTACGGGACAAAGTCCACACTACTATTATTCGCCGGTGGACCAGTCACTTGCGGGACAATAGTCCACACCACTATTCCTAACCGGTGGATCGGTTTGGTTTCTACTCACATGGTGTTCCACTGTAAGTAATTAGTGTCTTTTAAGTACTTTAGCAAACATCAGTTTCTATTTATTGAGCTCGAGGTCACCCCACTATTATTGCTGGTGGGCCAGTCACTTGCGGGACAATGTCCACACCACTATTATTCGTCGGTGGACCGGCCACTTATAGGGTAAAAACCCTAGCCACTATTTCTGACCGGTGGATCGGTCTGGATCTGGCTCAATAATCTTCCACTTTAAATTATTAGTGTCTTAAGTATCTTATTCAAAAGATTTTGCCCTGGACATACATGAACCATCACACATCACAAATCATAAATTCTACCATCATGATTACACTTTAATTACCAAAATACACATGATACAACAAAAACCCTAAGCAGCCACACCAAACCCTAATTAACCACAACAAACCATAGTTAACCACTCCAAACCCTATTTAACCAACCATAATTAGCCCTTCCAAACCTTAGTTAACCACAACAAACCACAATTAGCCACTCCAACCCTAGTTAATCACAACAACCCATAGTTAATCACTCTAAACCCTTATTCAGTCTCCTCCATACCCTTATAATGTCCTACATGCTATTTTTCACCCAAAACTTCCAAACACCCAAATAACTCTTTTATTACCTTCCTTACATCCCAAGACAACTTTTCACACGTAAACTTTACTCCCATGCATACACAAACCTTTCCATTCAAACCTTCAAACTTTCTTATGCAAAACCCTAAGCTCCCATGCTACCCTAGTCTCACCCATGTAAACTCCATATCCATCCATACAAAACTCTAGATTAGATTCTTCCATGCAAAATCATAAAATATGCCATGCAAAACCCTAAGTTCAATCCACACAAAACCAAAGATTCATCCATACCAAACCCTAGATTCAAACCATATAAGACCCAAAGATTCATTCATACCAAACCCTAAATTCAAACCATATAAGACCAAAGATTCATCCATATAAAATCTTAAATTCAAACCATATAAAACCAAAGATTCATTCACATAATATAATTGATTAGATTCTCCCATTCATAACCACAAATTAGATTCTCCCATAAAAGACCGTAAGTTAGATTCTTCCACATAAAACCATAAATTATAATCTCCCATATAAACCATAAACTAGATCCTCATATATAACATTATAAATTACATTCTCCCATACAACATCATATAACATCATAAATTACATTCTCCCATACAACATCATAATTTATATTTTTCCATCTAAGATTATAAAATAGATTCTCCTACATAACACCATAAATTAATTCCTCTCACACAAAACCATGCGAAACCATAAATTAGATTCTCCCATATAAAACCATAAATTAGATTCTCTCATATAACACCATAAATTAGATTCTCCCATACAAACCATAAATTATATTCTCTCACACGAAACCCTAAATTTCTCATTTTATTCTTCCACTCATGAATCATTAGAATACTTAGGTCAACTCACACCCCTTGGTCAACTTCTTTCCCCATCCTCCTCTTCCATCATTTCTCCCACACAAACCACATCAACACCCTCACATGCATGTCTTATAGGTTCATAACACTTATCATCGCATATACATAATACATATGCCATATAACAATACAGGAACATGCTTGACAATAATAACATAGGATGCATAACATACAAGGCATTCAATGCACATTAACACATAAAAGGCCTTAGTAACACCCTTACCTAAAATGACACCGCTCTTGGAGCACGCTCCTACGCCTCCTTAGGGCTTTGACTGGTCTCACCTATTATGAGGGAAAAACTAGAATTAGATTCCCTCCTACCAAAACTACTATTAATTACTAATTTATTCTAAGACTAGGCTTTTGATAAAATACTAGAATAATAATAGTAAAAATACCAAAAATAATATCAATATTAATGTTAACAAGAATAATAAAAATAGTAACAACAATAATAAAAAGGGCATTACTCAAATATATAGTGAAATAAGGGCTTTAGCCCCTTTACCAAAATAATACTAATAATAATATAAATAAACAACTAAATTTAGTAATAATGAAATAATAATAATAATAATAATAATAATAATAATAATAACAATAGCAAAACTAATAGTAAAGTAGTTGTAATATTTATAATGGAATAATAATAGTAGTAATTCGAAATAGTAATAATAAAAATAATAATTATAATAATAAACACATATTAATAATAATAATAGTAATAATAGAAATAATAAGAATAATAATAGAAATAATAAGAATAATAATAATAAAATTGAAAAAAAAAATACAATAGGGCTTCAGCCCTCAACATAAATAATGATAAAAACATTAATAATAATAATAATAATAATAATAATACATATTAAAATAATAATACTAATAATAATAATATTAGTAGTAGTAGTAGTAGTAGTATTTATATTCAAATAAATGAAATAAAATCAATTAAGGCTTATAAAAATAGGGAAAAGGGTTGAAAGGGTCTAGGGTTCAACCTTAGGCTGGTGGTGATAGGTGGCATCGGCGGTGGTGTACGGCGGCAGCGACGGTGACCTAAAAAAGGGAAGAAAAGGGTAAAAGTTGGATGCTGGGAAAAGGATAGGTAGAATGGAGGTGGGAGATGGGGTGTTTAGGGTTGCCCAGGAGGAGAGGAACATAATGGAGGTGGCGTTGCAACCAATGGTGGTGGCGCACGGTGGCGGAGGTGGTGGCCGAATGGGGAAGAAGGAGAGAAAGAGAGGAGAGGAAGAAAGAGGAAAAGAGAGGTAGGGGAAGATAGAGAAGGGTCTGCAGTACAGTTTGGAGTTGACAGAAGTGGCGGAAGCGGCAGAAGAGATGGCAGATGGAGACGCAAAGGGTGGCAGGGACAGAAAACAGGTTCATTGAGAAGGGAAATTCACACGGCCGAGATGGCTCGATATGGCAGCAAAGTTGGCCGGAGGCGGCGGAAGGAGCGTCTAAAGGGGTGGCGGTGGCAAGGTAGGTTTTCTGGAAAAAACAACCAAAGTTTGATACAAGGTAGTATAAAAGGGGTATTTATAGGCTTTAGAAGAGAGGTTAGGGTTTTGTGGGTCGGATACGGGGTAACGTAGGTAGGGTTAGGGTTACTGGCGGCGAGGTTGGTCGGTGGGAGTCAAAACGGGGCAAGGGATATGCGTAGGGAAAAAGGGGGGAAATCGCGTGAGAAGGGGAGAGTTGGTTGGGTGAAAATGGCCGGCGATTCAGGGGGAGGAGAGAGGAGAAGAAATGGTCTGTCAATAGGGCGTGATCGGCAGCGAAAATCTCGGACAGGCGGCGGCGAGTTGCAGGTCGGTGGCGTCGAACTGGAAGGGAAGGAGAAAGGGCTGGACCGACGGTCTAGGTAAAAAGAAGAAAAAGAAAAGAAGGCGGACCGGGTGGTCGGGCGGCAATCATTAAAACGTGGGATCAAAATGCAGCGTCTAGGGAAAACAAAATACAAAATGTGGCACTGGGGAGAAGGAAGGAGACGCCGTGCGGGCTGGGCTGGGCCACGCCGAAGGAGGGAGGGAGGGGGAGGAAAACTGGGCCACAGAAGGGGGCAACCCAAATGGGTAAAAGGAAAGGAAAAAGAAAAAGAAGAAAAGAAAGAAAGAGAAAAGGAGAAAAAGAAAAGAAAGAGTAGAAAGAAAAAGGAAAAAGGGAAAAAAGGAAAAGAGAAAAATAATTAGGTTGGGTATATATATTACATAAAATATTTGGAATATTTTAAAATAATAATATTTAAATAAAATAATATTTAATTTCCTTTTTAGGCTAAATTAGGATTTTTAAAAGATTTTTCATAAATTCCATTTTAATTAGCCAAACACCCTAATTTTCTTCAATTAAATTATTTATAAAATTATTATTAATTTGAAACTATTTTATCCTTCTTATTTAAAATAAAAATTATTTATTTAATTAATTTTCAAAATAAAATCCTTAATTAACTAAAATACCCAAAACTTTTCTAATAAAAATTATTTATTATTTTATTCTTGAATAGCCCTAATTAATTCCCTTTTATTATAATAAAAATAATTTATTTAAATAATTTTCATAGTAAAACCTCATTTAAATATAATTTTTAAATTATAAATTTTTGGGGCATTTCAAACACGAAACAGATTGAATGGTTTATATAGTGGTATTTTTTTTATATCTTAGTTTTGAACATATTCATTTTATTGGTTTGAATAATTTATTGATTTGCCATATAATTAATTGACTATTTTTCTGAATTGATTGATTAGTAAGAATTAAATGTCAATTTCTCCTGGCGGGCGATACAACTTTTTGGGTCATTTATCCTTAATGAATACTTGATAAAGATCATATCTATCAAGCATATCCATTATAATTTATTATACATTTTCAACAAAATTTATTATGTAATTAATCATCTACTCTTTCAATCATTCAATTGCTCATATAAAATTCTCATAACTTTTAAATCCTAGGTTTTCATTGAAAAGTGTTAATTGCTCACTTATCTTAACTAGAATTGCTCTACAATTATAATATCTATTATTACATATATCTAGATTTGATCTCATTTAATTTTATACACTTTTATATCTTGATTTTTTGTGTTAATCAATAGTAATTAGAACCACCGTACAAAATTTATTTCAAAGGGGTTAGTTAGTGTTTGTCTATAATTTTAGAGAGATTTTTACCAAAAGTCTAGAAAAATTAAATAGGTCATGTCGTAAATTATATCTTGGAAGGTAATTGAGATTGTAAGACACATAAACTGGGAGAAAAGTGATCACTAATAAAAATACATCAATTGTTTAAAATCCACAAGGGAGAATGTTTTGATAGTGGATGTAGTGAGTACTTTTCTCTTTAACTACCCTAAGTTGTGTGTAAATTTTTCACTTTCCATTTCCATTACCTTAAACCATTATCACACCTTTTAGGGTTCTTGAAATTATTATAATAGCTTGGGTATCTCATAAAGGATTCAACAATATGAGCTTAAAAAGCTCTATAAGTGGAATATACTCAATTAGTTTGACTGAAGACGTCTTCACCACAAAATCACCATGGTTGAATGGTGAGTATTTCATTTACTAGAAAAATAGAATGGCATTCTTTATCAAGTCACAAGATTATGATATATGGTCAATAATCATTGAAGGTCCAATTAAAATTATGAAAGAGATCAATGGTGAACAACTTGAAAAGACAAGGAATGAGCTCACATATGCATAGAAGAGAAATCTTTGTCTCAATGATAAAGCCATCATGATCCTTCAATGTAGCGTTGGTGAAAGAGAGTACCACCACATCTAATCTTGCATTACAATGAAAGAGATATAAGATAATCTCATCCTCAATCATGAAGTGACCAAAAAAGTAAAAGATAAAAGAATCACTCTTTACACTAGAGGCTATGAACTATTTAATATGAATCGCGATAAAGGCATCAACAACTTAAGAAACCAATTCACTTACATTACCTGCAACCTTGAGGAAGAATTTTTAGAAGAATCAAAAGTGAGAAAGATTTTACAATGTCTTAGAGTGACTTCTATTGAAGATGCAAGATATTTAATGAAGATGACGATTGAATAAATCTTTAGAAATCTCATGGTTCATCACTTAAAGTTGGAAGAAGGAATGGATTAGATAAAGGAGAAGCATCTATCTCTAAAAGCTTCAAATTCATCTATAAAATAGGAATTAGTTGATGATATGGTAGAAAAGGAAGAGGAGGAAGGTTAAGAAGAATTTCCCATAGATGATGAGGAAGTGGCTTTCATAACCACTTAATTCAAGATATTCTTTCATTTTAGATGAGGGAGAAGTGGAAGACTAGGATTACCATCATCAAGAAACACAAGGAATATTAGAAAAGATAATAAAGATGATAAGATAAAATACCATAATTATGAAAAAGCTAATAATGTCATATGAGATTGCTATGAGTTAAGTCATGAAATAGATACACAAATGGCAAGTTACAAGGGGAACTCTATCACCCACAAGGGAAATCAAACTCCAAGAACATATATGGTCTTTTTTAGTGAAAGTGAAGATGAAATATCCAATGAAGATGAAGACTTTTCTAACCTTTGTTTTATGGTCATAGAAGATAAATCATAAACGTCTACCTCCTTTACAAGTTTCAATGATGGCAAAATCATTGATGATGTATAATCAAATTTTCTCTACTTCTATAATGATTTTTGTGTTTCCTATATGAATCCTTATGTGAAAATGATAAATTAACTAAGGAAAGAGATAATATGAAAAACTACTTGATTGTATACATGAAGACCACACACTGTGGTTAAATGAACACATCCTTCTTGAATCTCACATGCTTCATGTAAAATATGAGCAAAATAAGAAGAAGATTTGACTTGATGCATTTAAGAAGTTCATTACTTTTGATCACAATGTTAAGATAGACCAACTTGATAACAAAATAGCTTATCTACAAGCCAAGTGTGATAAATATGTTCAAATTGTCTACAAATTCACCAAAGGTGAAGAAGCCTTTAACTTGTTTCTTGGGTGTCAAAGGTATCCCAAAGGTATTGATTATGGAGACAAGAGAGTATTGAAACATAAAACTCACAGAGAATTCTTTTTGAAAGCCTCAAAGGCTCACTAACTATCTCTTTACACACCTATTTCTAATAAGATGTATAGTAAGCATGAATATAGCTCCTCTATGTGAAAACATGTTAAAAATGTTAAATTTGCTTTTATGCGTAAAGAAATTGCTTGTGATAAATATGACAAGAATGGTCACATAGCATCTTATTTTAAAGGTGTTAAAACATTTCAATGGGGCTTTAAGGTCTAAGAAAGTGTAGGTGCCTTATACCAATTGATTTTGTACCTATAACATTTGTGCTTATAGGTATGATTTAAAGTTTAAACAGGAAGCCAAAAATGGTTCCTAGAAAGTGGATGCTCAGGGCACATGATGGCTGATTAGATCATGTTCTCTAAGCTAACTCTATATGATACTGGAAGTGTGCCATTTGAAGATAAATCAAAAGGAAAGATCATTGGTGTTGGAATCATTAGTATGAGTAACTCTAACCCCTTCATTGATGATGAGTATTTAGTTGATGGCCTTAAGCACAAATTCATTAACATTAGTCAAATCTTTGTGTAATACCCTATGTTTTTTAAAATGGTTGAATAAGAATGTTGCCAATTTTTGGACCTTTGATTTTGATTTAATGTTATGATTTGGTTTGAGGTAATGTTTGATTCGAAATAATGTTGAAAAATGAATTTTATTGAGCTTTTCAGGTAAATCAATCTATTAGTTCCATGAACAGATTGACTAGTTTATCATTTCAGCAAATTGGGTTTTCTTGACTAAATCGATTAACTGGTTAGGGGAATTGATTGATTGATTTGTAGAACGATCCATTGTTAGGCCCAAACCTATCAACTGATTTGTAGAGCTAGGCATATTTTTCAAACTTGATTTTCTAAAAAATCTCTTCTACTGAAATGAAACCTTACGAACCAACTCCAAATTATTCCTAAGAGATTTCTAACCATTTTCATGATACATTTAAATCAAAATATTACCTTAGATCAATATAAAGGTTGATTGGAAAAATTAAGGGGGAGATATGACCTCAACCTCATATTCTTCCATCTATCTCCTCTATACATTTCTAAGATTAATGCATCGATCTCAGGTATGACTCTGAGCAACTTGAAGATTCTTTCCACACTAACCTTCCATTGCTTCTCTTGCTTTTTCTAATTCTGGCCTAATTGATCTTCATTATCTAGAAAAACCAATTGAGATTTGGAGAATAGGTTAACATATCTTGGACAAAATGCATCTGTTTAGCTTGAATTCAAATAGTAAATTATAAGGTTTTGGAATTGTTCCTGAATCCTCTATGATTCCCTTTAATTGGTTGGCTATAAATAGCCCAATAATCTCTTTTATGTACCTTTTCTTTTAGCCACTAAAATCTATAAGTTTTGTATTCACCTTCCTTCTTTCTACATTGGAAGCCTTGCAATCAATTTTCTTTAGTTGTTACGTAAGGAATATTTATATCTTGGGAAAAAAAAGGTTGTGTTGTTCAGCCGAGCATTTCCCCATTTTGTCTCAAGCTGGCATGTTCTTCTTTCCTTCTATTTTAAGTTCAAAATTTTAATAAGGTTTGGTGTAAATTTTTGAGTTTAAGATTGTGGTTTTTAATGTTTTAAAAGTTGATACTTTTATAGATGGAAAATTTGGTTTAAAAGGGTATTTTGACCACATCAAATAAGTGATTATTGCTTCTAAAATAGTTAATGAGTATCCCTACATATTATGAGTTCCTTAAAGTTGATTTTGCATGTTGGTGTGAATGAATATAGCCTGTATAAGTGGTTTGGATGGATAAGTGAAATACATTGAGTAAAAAGCATGAAATTTGGTAAAAATAAGATATGATGATTTCATATTTTGAGATGCAAGTTATTTTAGGCTTTAAGTTCTCTAAATGCTGGTGTGCCATGTAGAATTGATATAGAGGTCAGTGTTCACTTTTCTATAGCAATTATATTTAATATGATTGGTGAAATTTGTAGTCGAGGTATTACGATCTTCATAATTCCGTGAGAGACTACTTGAGGGAATCAAATTCGCTTGCGATTATTAGCCATGACAAGGAATAATCGCCAGAAGAAGTTGACCTCGAAATCAAAGAAAGGATCTAGATCTAAGATCTCAAAAACACCTTCAAATGGATTTTCTGGCGAAAACTTTGATTTAAAACCAAGAACTATCATGCATGAGGAGGTGAGTATAGCGTAGAGAATGATGCATACTCCTCCTGCGAAACCTATGCTGAAATTTGAAATCAAGAAATCACCAAGAAAAATCAAGACCTAAGAAGACAAACCCCAAGAGATGTGAATTGATTTCAATCGCTCGAACTTAAGTTGGAGTTAAATTTTGATGCAAAACTATCATTGAGAATGGAGTTGTAAAGGATAAATTGCAACCACAGGAACTTGTGAGAGAAGAGGAAAAATGGGCACACACATTGATTGGGATGGTTTTTGGATATTCACATACTCTCACTCAATTGAGAAAATTTGTTGAGGCTCAACGGACTTTAGTCTCTCCCCGCAACTTTACCCACATGAACAAGGTGTAACACCCTCAAAATTTACTTCTGATGTTTTTTTGTTTAAAAGAATAATGTAGAAGCTAAAATAGAGTTTGGGGTATGTTACCACCACATCTAACATAAGATAAATGTCCACCATCTATCTCATACTAGATGCAAGTCTAAAACCTGTCAAACAAAAATTCAAACAACATCTATGCCGTGAGGATAAACTCCTACAAGGAGATATCCATAGACAGATGGCAAGTGAATAATTTCACTAAATAAAATCATTGCTGAATAAATCAGTAGAACCTATGAAATAAACCTAGGTTTTAAAAGCTTATCAGAGTATGAGAAATTAAAATTCAATTACAAAACCCTTGAAATTTTAAATACAAAAT
Source organism: Tamarix austromongolica (assembly GCA_039764185.1). NCBI lineage: Eukaryota > Viridiplantae > Streptophyta > Magnoliopsida > Caryophyllales > Tamaricaceae > Tamarix > Tamarix austromongolica. Next base: position 3,312,068 of record CM077808.1, on the reverse strand, counting down.
TTGGAACTTCCAAAAATAAATACAGACAATGAAGACAAATCCCAAGGGATCAAACTCCGGATTGCCTACTCTCTCAAGCCAAGCCTTCAACCCAAAAATAATATCCGATCTCAAACTTGCACCAGAGGTTTGCTCCCCACCATCAGTGGATCTAGTACTGAGTAAATCAACACTACCTAACTCATGCAAGGAAAGATGAAACACATAAGATATGGTAGACTCTAGCTTACAATTCTCATGCTCAACTATACATATAATAAATGTACCATTCCATTTATACAATAATTCATGCTCAATTATACAAGTATTACATATAATAAAAAAATAGGGTCATAGATTCATGCTTATGAGTAAATGACTAGACATGACGACACATAAGATATAAGTGTACAAGAAATCACAATAGCATGCTAAGTAACGCCAATCCAACACTCCAATAATAATCATTATTACATCCAATTTTATTTATTTTTGATGAGTTTAGGGGCCCCACTATGCTTAACTGGTGGAACGGTTTGAAGCACCTCTCAAGAACAACACACCTGAGTGATGTGGGATTCCCACATCGGTTACTGAGGGGATCTTTGGGCAGTTTATATAAGGGAGTCAGTCCTCACCTCTTGAGCTAACTTTTGGGTGGAGTTAGGGCTCTTCCCGGGGGAGTACCCCTGGGGCCCACTGGGGGAGTACCCCCTTTGGGTTCGTATCATCTGGTATCAGAGCTATCCTCAGTCAAACCTCCCTGCAGTCTTGCGTGCCGATCGCCGACAGAGGCAGCACGAGGACGTGTAGTCTAAAGGGGGTGGGTGATGTGGGATTCCCACATCGGTTACTGAGGGGATCTTTGGGCAGTTTATATAAGGGAGTCAGTCCTCACCTCTTGAGCTAGCTTTTGGGTGGAGTTAGGGCTCTTCCCGGGGGAGTACCCCTGGGGCCCACTGGGGGAGTACCCCCTTTGGGTTCGTATCACTGAGCCACTATTATCGTCCAGTCAAACGGACCCTACACCTCTTAGGGAAAAATGCTCCTGAGCCACTAATCTTAACTGGTGGAACTATTTGAATCACCTTTCAGGGACAACACACCTGATCCACTATTATCGTCTAGTGGAACAAACCCTACACCTAGTATTGACTCACGTAATCTTCCACTTTAAACAATTTGTGTCTTATTCATTACTTAACTCATATCATATTCTTATTCATATTGAGTATAGGGTCTCGTATTCTTAATCTGGTGGAATGGACTGAAGCACCTCTCAGGGACAGAACACCTAAGCCACTATTATTATTCGGTGGAATGGACCCTATACCTCTCAGGGTAAAATGCTCCTAAGCCATTATTCCTAACCTGTGGAACGGTTTGAATTACCTCTCAAGGACAACACACCTGAGCCACTATTATTGTCTGGTGGAATAGACCCTACGCCTTAGCCCAACTCACATGATCTTTCACTTTAAATGATTAGTATCTTATTCAAAAATTTAACCAAATATAAATCAGACCTACATAACAACACTTAGCTCACTTCCATCAACACAATAAATTTCCATTATTATATCAATTTCAAGTGGCTTTAAAGCCAAGCGGCATTAAAGCCAAACCAACCCAAGTGACATTAAAGCTAATCGATTCTAGGGGTATTAAAGCCGAATAATTTAATAACATAAAGATACAGCATAAGGTATCATATAATTTCAATCCATACTCAACCCTTCACATACTCAAATACATACCATATTCAAACGTCATAGTAACACGCATTTGCATTGAGGCTATAAATTTGTACATACATACAATTACCACACAAAACACAACATACGCTTAACATGATTTAATAATCGATGGGCATACCTATCACCTTCCACTTCGAATAGACATACATTATAGATTCTGCCATAAGTAAAGGTAAGTAGTGACTTACCTAAATCCGAAGCTAGCTAAGCAAATTTAGAAAGAGAGAGAGCTATCAAGAGCTTGACAATCTATGAGAAAGTTTTCCTAAATCACCGATGGAAATAGGAACTTGGTTAGAAACTACCTTATTCATCAATAATTCAATTATTATAATTAAATCAACACAAGGAGACACAAATAATTTTTCTTGGAAAATATATCTGAAACCTAGGATTTGCGAGCATCGCTCTATTAAGATTTAAGATAAAATATCAATCAAATCGGGTTAAACACATATCACTTAAGGCAATTCAAAAATATATTTGGAAGCCAGAGAACGGACAATAGAAGATAAGTTATTTTCTTGAAAATGATTTACTAGTGAGGTTTTACAACCCAAAATATAAACCAACTATTTGTATAGAACCAAATCCAACCTGATAAGGTAAAAACGTAATTCAAATGATTTAATATCAAAACTAGAAATCGATTAGGTAAAAGATGTATAGCACAATCAATTTTATAAAACCATCTCTGAAAATTAGGGTCTTTAATGCCTAAACTACAAACAGACTAATTAACTTTTATTATCTCAATGAAATAATCTTCCGAGTAGTCAATTCAAGACAATCGGTTTCCAAAATAGGGTTTCAAAGCCCAAGACACAAACTCGTATAATTCAAATCAATTAAATCCAATTGAAGGTATTAGAATGAAATTAAGATCATTTCAACTATTTCTAGAAATTCAATTTTAGAAAAAGACCTATAAAAATGACCAATTTCATAATTTTACTTGAAATCTAGGGTTTTAGACCCAAAAATGTAATTCAGCTGAATTCTATTAGTTTAATTAAATGTAATATTTAGAAATGAAATTACATATATTTTATAACATATCATATAATCAATTGCTCAAAACCAATAAAAGAAATACCTAATTTAGCATAATTAGGGTTTTTGAACCCAGCACACAAATTCAGTCAATTCTTGCTAAAATATATAAATTAACGGTTCGGGATTGATATTAAATATATTCTAATGTAAATTATATAATTAATTGAATAAAACAACCAAACTACACAATCTAATTTAGAACTACAATAGTTTTGACCTAAAAATTCAAGTCTAATTAATTTCACACAATTTTCCCAAATCAACACTTCCGATATGAAATTAAATACATTTCAAAGGATATTGTAAAATCAATTGAGTGAAACAACTCAATTATGCAACCCAATTTCACCACACACAAATTTTGACATAGAAGGTCAATTTCGATTAATTCCACATAAATTTCTCAAATTGACGATTCCAACATGAAATTAGATACATTTTATAGCATATTGTAAAATCAATTTACCCAAAATAGCTTAATTGGATGAATCCGAGAATTCGAGCATAACCTAGCCCAAAAATTCAATTTTCACTAGTCAACCAAATACACTACAATTAACCCTTCTAAATCAATCATACAACATATATATACATAATTACACAATCATTTTAGCTTATCATAAGATAATTCATACTCAATTAATCAAAACAAGGGTTAGGGTTTTCAAAAATTTATACCAAATGAAACTAACAAATTGGGACAAGTGAAGGCTGGAGAAGATGCATCGGAGGTCGAGGAATGCTCATGGGCAACTAACGAGGCTCGGCTTGGCCGGAAGGCAGCACCACCTGCTCTAATTGTTGTTGCTACACGGCTTCAGCAAGTTATTGTGGCTGCTGCTTGCTGCAGTGTTGTCGGTGGTGGTCGTGGCTGTAGTGGCTGCTGATGGACGACAAAGGAGAAGGGATAAGGAGGAGATGAGGGCTAGGTTTGGGGTATAGAGAATAGGGTAGTCAGGAAAGAGAAAGAGAAGAGAATGGAGAGGAGAAGAGTGAAAAGGAAAAAAGTGGGCTGGTCGCGTATCAGTCAGGATATTTTTTACAAATATAAGTATATAATAAAATACTAAATATCTAAAATTATTATTGGAATATTTTATTTAAAATTTGTTTAACGAAATTCATTTCGTAAGGATCCAAACATATAAAATCAATATCAGAGCCACATAAAGAATTTTGGAAGAATTTACCAATGAACATAAAAATTTATATTGTTTATGAAAATACATTATAAGACCTCAAAAAATTATTTAAAAGCATATAAGAAAATATTTAAGTGAAATTCTAATAAATTGAGACTAATTTAAATAATTTTAGAAACATGTCTTCCACAATCAAAAAGGGTAAAACGGAAGGAAATAAATTTCGGAAGGAAATCCATAAATAAGCTTCAAAGATCTTTTTAATTTAAAAATTTCCGAAGATGTTAATGACTTAAAAAATGAATAAATTCAAAGTCAAAAATATTTTCTATGGATAAAATGATTAAAATAAATTCGACTATTTTAAATGGTAATTTTTATAATTTAAATAATATATATATATTGTCAACAGAATATAACTCTAAAATAAAGTCATATTCATACAACGAAGTTATAATAAAAAAAGAATCTAAATTATTAAAAATTAAAATACGAGAAAGAATGGAAATACATATTTTTAACCTAAAATTGAAATCATGTGGATATAATAAAATCATGGTCATGAATGAGTTTATCTAGAATGATCCGCAACGACAACGATTAATTAAATTCAAATATGAAGTTGAAATTGTTGACAAATCCATAAAAGGAATCAAAATTAAAATAATTAAATATTTACATCAAATTACGCTAATAAAATGATTAAAATTAATAAAATTGGATTTAAAAAATACGAGGTATTACACAAGGCTTCTTCCTCTTTAGATTTCAATTTGAACATGATTGTCTTACTATCCTTGAAAATCCATTATGGTCCTTTGGGGTGTGCCCACTTCTTCTAAAGAAATGGAACTCAATGCTTCCATTCGATGACACTGAATTGAGGAAAATACCTCTTTAGATCACTTTTCTAGGACTCCTTTTGAGATGTCAATCTATAGACTCCTTAAGCAGAATTGGGAGTTGCTTGGGTGTGCCAATCTATACTGACATGATCACTGCTACTTATAGTAGAACATTATACTCAAGGATTCTAGGAGAAACATATTGTAACACCCCAAAACTCACTAGTTTTTTTTTAAAAGCGGAAGCAATTAAAATAGAAATACTTAAAACCTGTGAATTTTGGGAATGTTACCGCCACACTTAGTACCAGACCAGTTCTCTCCGACCATTCCAATACCAAGTGCCAAGGCTAAGAAAAGATTTACATTAACTCAAACCAGCGGTTCATAAAAGAACTCAAAAGATCATACATTAAAATCAGAGTATGCATAAACGTTTATGAACCATAATAGAATAGGAATCAAAGTGCGAAATCAACATTCCTCGAAGGGAATAATCTTACAATTTATAAATGGTTAAGTCGAAACACTTAACACAAGGTAATAAATTAAAAAGAGTAAACGCAAATAAGAAGAAGTATCATAATGAAATGAAATCACATGAAGAAAATTACGGCCACGACACTCTCGAACTTTAAGCCAAATCATGCTCGACACTCAGCCCCAACTGATGTCTCGCCCACCTGCGCAAGTCAGAAGGGCATGCTACTTGTGGGAATGAGTAGCACCCATGAAAAGGGTGATCAATACGCTACGTACTGAGTAAGGTAACCGAGCACTAAGGCCAACACATAAGCACATAAAATCATGCATAATAATAAAAGGACATAAAGACCATTATTATGTCATAATATCGACCAATCATTTGGGTACATACATAAAGGCCCAATCATAGTCCAGATTAATTACTTAATTAATCTTTTATCGGAATTCGATACACATCATGTCTTTTTATCAAATCCATGCGAAAACGGAAGCCCCCACTATTATAGCCGGTGGATCGGAGGCACATAGGGTATCATACCCTAACCACTATTATAGCCGGTGGATAGGATACACATAGGACTACGCGTCCTAACCACTATTCCTAACCGGTGGATTGCTTGGCTCCGGCACGCATGGTGTTCCACTGTAAGTAATTAGTATCTTTTAAGCATTTTAGCAAAACTTTGGTTTGCGGTTGTTGAGCTCGGGAACCCCCACTATTATAACCGATGGATCGGTTTACACATAGAGCATCATGCTCTAACCACTATTATAACCGGTGGATCGGTCACACATAGGGTAAAAACCCTAACCACTATTCCGAACCGGTGGATCGGTTGGTCCCGTCTCAACGATCTTTCACTTTAAATAATTAGTGTCTTAAGTATCTTATTCAAAAGTTTCCACCATGGGTATGCATGAATCATAAAATTCCACCATCATAATTACACTTTAATTACCACATGCACATGATAACACAAAAACCCTAATTAGCCACCACAGACCTCAATTAACCACAACAAACCATAGTTAACCACTCCAAACGCTATTTAACCATAACAACCATAATTAGCCACTCCACACCTTATTTAATCATAACAAACCACAATTATCCACTCCAACCCTAATTAATCACAACAACCCAAAGTTCATAACTCCAAACCCTAATACAATCTCTTCCATACACTCATAATGCTCCACGTACTATTTTTCATCCAAAATAGTTCAACACCCGAATAATACTTACATTACCTTCCTTAAATCCCAAATTAACTTTCCACACGTAAATTTCATACCCATGTAGACATTAATCTCCCCATGCAACCATTCTAACTTTTCATGTAAACCCTAAATTCCATGCAATCATTAACTCCCATACAAAACCCTAACTCCACCACGCAACCCTAATACCACCACACAAAACCCAAGATTCCGTCATACAATACCCTAAATTTAATCCATACCAACCAAATATTCATCCTTACCAAACCCTAGATTCAATTCACATAAACCCGAAGATTCATCCTTACCAAACCCTACATTCAACCATATTAAACCCAAAGATTCATTCACACAAAACCCTAAATTCAATCCATACCAACACAAAGATTCAAATCATATAAAACCCAAAGATTTTTCCACATAATACAATTGATTAGATTCTCCCCTTTCATAACCACAAATTAGATTCTCCCATATAATATCATAAATTACATTCTCCCAAAAAACATCATAAACTAGATTCTCCCTAACAAACCATAAATTCAATTCTCCCATATAACATCATAAATTATATTCTCCGCATAAAACCCTAAATTATACTCTTCCACATAAAACCATACATTAGATTATTCCTTATAAAACCATAATATTAGGTCAACTCACTTCCCTTAGTCAACTTCTTTCCCCATCCTCCTTTTTCATCCTTTCTCCCACACAAACCACATCGTCATCTTCTCATGCATGTCTTATAGGGTCACAACACATATCATCACATACATATAATACACATGCCATACAAAAACATAAAAACATACTTCAACTCCATGTTATACCACATACAAAATAATTAATAATCATAAATATAGGATACATAGCATGCGAAGCACATAATGCCCATAAGCCCATAAAAGGCCTTAGCACCCCTTACCTAAAATGTCACCGGTCTTGGAGCACGCTCCTACGCCTCCTTAGAGCTTTGACCAAATAATAACCTTAACAAAATTCTAACTTTGCTAAAGACATAAAAATAATAGAGATATTATAAACCTTGATAATATAGGGTTAAAGACTTTACCCTAATAATAATAATGATACTAATATAATAATATCAAAGATAATAAAACTAATATCAATGAGAATATAAATAATAATAATAATAATAATAATAATAATAATAATAATAATAACAATAGTAATAACAATAATAGCATTATTAACAATAATAATGGTAAAATATTTGCATTAATAATAATGGAATAAGAATAATAGAAATTTGAAATATAAAATAATAATAATAATTATACTTATAACATATTAATATTAATAATAGTAATAAAAGAAATAATAAGGGGAATAATAATAAAATTGATTTAAAATACAATAAGGCTTCAGCCCTCAACATAAATAATAATAAAACAATAATACTACTAATAAATAATAATAAAACATATTAAGAACATAAATATTAAGAATAATAATAATGGTATTTATATGTAAATAATTGAAATAAATTAAATCAAGGCTTATAATAATATGGAAAATGGTTGAGAGGGTCTAAGGTTCAACCTTAGGCTGGTGGTGATAGGTGGCACCGGCGGTGGTGCACAGCGGCGGCGGCGGTGGCCTGAAAAATAGAAGAAAAAAAAAGGAAAGATGGATGATGGGAAAAAGATAGGAAGAATTGAGGTGATATAAGAGGTGTTTATGGTTTCCCATGAGGAGAGGGACAAAATGATGGTGGTGGTGCAGCCAAAGGTGGCGGATCACGGCGGCGGACGGTGGTTTAAGGCTTCGGGGTCGAAATTCCGGCGAAACGAGCAGCCAACTTTGCATGTTTATTGAGGCTCGTACAAGAAGAATCGAAGGTTGAAAATAGTTTGGTTAACTAGAGGAAATTTTAGGGAAGAAATTGGGATGCTTCGGTAGCGCTGAAGTTGGCTATCGGTGGAGAAAAACGCGTCTAAAGTTGAGGTGGTGGACAGCTCTCACCGAGGGTTTCAGGTGAGAAAAAAATTCCAAAACTCCTACAATCTAACTATTTATAGATGGTAGATGGGATAATGGGGTTTTGGGTGTCGGCAGAAAGGCATTAGATGCAAGAAATTGGGTGGCCGGTGGCAGAAAACGGTCGGGCATCGTTTGGGTTGCTTCAGATTTTCGCGAGGCTGGGGAGAAGAAACGGGCGAGATTTAACGTCGAATAATTATGTAAATTTATTCCTGGAGTTAAGAGGAAGACAATGAGACAATAAAAGGCCGGTATTAATCACCGTAGCCCGAGATGCCATTGATGGCGGCCAACGTTGCAGCGTCGTCGACGACGGGGAAAGGAGGAAGAAGAAGACGGCTGGTCGGGCGGTTCGCGAAGGAAAAAGAAAGAAAGAAAAGGAGGAAGAACCGGGCGGTCGGGCGTGAGGGAGGGAGGGTGCGTTAAATTAAACGACGAGTTTCGGCCGTAACACGGACGAAACACAGAGCTTAGGCGGGCGGAAGAAGGGCAACGAGCGCGGGCTGGGCCGTGCCGAAGAAATGGGAGAGGAAAGGAAAACTGGGCTGCGGGAGAGGGCAGCCCAAATGGGGAAAAAGAAGAGGAAAAAGAAAAAGAAGAAAAAGAAAGAAAAGGAAAAAAGAAGAAAGAAAAAGAAAAAGGGAAAAAGGAAAGAAGAAAAAAATTAGATTAGGGCCAATTAAATTAATCTTAATATTTTAAAAATAATAATATTTAAATAAAATAATATTTAAATCCATTTTTAGGCTAAATTAGGATTTTTAAAAGGTTTTCCATAAATTCCATTTTAATTAGCAAAACACCCTAATTTTCTTCCATTAAATTATTCATAAAATTATTATTAATTTGAAACTATTTCCTCCTTCTTATTTTAAATAAAATAATTTATTTAAATAAATTCCCAAATTAAAATATTTAATTAGTCAAAATACCCAAATTCCTCCTAATTAAAATAGTAATAAATTTCTTCTTAATTTTTCCTAATTAATTTCCTTTTATTTTAATAAAATAATTTATTTAATTACTTTTTATAATAACACCTCATTTAAATATAATATTTAAAATTAGAACTTTTCGGGGCATTTCACATATGTTAGCAAACAAATTGTGAACTCTGTTTTGATTAATACACCTATGGGAATAAGAACTCAAAGAGTGATTATGACTAGAGGTCTAAGTACTACATCAAATGTGATAGAGGAGGACATGATACTGGACAATGTAGGACTCCTTCTTCTCTACAAATTTGTAAAGGTGAAAAATTTTGGAGACCAAAAACTACTTAAGTGCAACAAAATAACAATAACACTAAACATTTTCTACCAGACAAGGGTAAAGACATCATGGAGGATAACACAAACCTGATGACTTACAAGGACACACTTAATGATCCGATCATCCCTCCACCTACAACTAATTAAGGAAAAGTAGGCACATCCTCTGAAGGAGGCCAACCCTTTGTTATCAAATGAATTTTGCTGCATGGAGTATTAGAGGAGCTTGCTCTCCTCTGAAGAAAACGGAGCTATGTAAGTTCTTATGAACACAAGCCTTTTCTATTCTTAGTCTTATCGAAACTAGGTTAAAGCATACCAAGGTAGATGAAGCACATAAAAGAATAGCTCCACATTTCAGTTTTCACACAAATCATTCTTCTCACTATAATGGAAGAATAACGCTCTTGTGGAACCCCATTGTTATCTCCTTAATAGTCTTATTTGAAGCTGGGCAGTATATTCATTGTTTAATGAATGATTTAATAACCCAAACTATAATTTTTATCACCTATGCATATGGGTATAATTATAGAATTCAGAGATAACACCTGTGATGTGGTTTAAATAATCTTAGTAAACATATAGATATATCTTGGATAATATTAGGTGATTTTAATGCCATCCTAACTACTGTTGAGAAAATGGGTGGTTAGGTCCATCAATGTGAGATGGATGATTTTGCTACTTATTTGCAAAGTTGTGGAGTTGGACCTATTCCTACAGCCGCTCCACTCTTCACTTGGTTTAGATAATCAACATCTTCCCCATAGAATTTAGTGCAAGCTTGATAGAGGCCTTGGTAATCAGCTTTTACTTCACAAATTCCCTAATATAGGAATCCAGGTTGTGGAGCACTACCTCTCTGATCATGCCTATCTAATGCTTACTATCAAGCATGATGAGCATTAAGGGAAAATCCTTTAAAATTCTATAATTATTGGACAAATCATGATAAGTTTGTGCACACAATGAAGCAAACATGGGCTACTTAGATTGAAGGCTCGAAGCAATTTCAAGTGGTGTAAAAACTTAAGAGATTTAAAGGGGAGTTAATTTTTTTTAATGTAACTCATTTTAGCCATGTAACTGAATAGGTTGGAAAGGCTAAAGAAGAACGAGAATAGATAAAAATATACTCTACAAACTACCCCCTACAATTTCCATCTACTAGATAAGGAGAAAGAAGCCAAGAAGAGATGATGGTACATGTTACAAATTGAAGAACAGTATCTTTAAGAAAAGGCTAAGATTAATTTTTCAATTTAGGGGATGGAAATGATGCATATTTCCATGCAAAGGTTAAGGAAAGGCATAGTATAAACTCCTTAACATAGTTGCATAGCCTTAACGGTCACAAACTATTATCGTGGCAAAAAATAGAGAAAGAAATTATTGATTTTTACAAAGGCCTTTTGGAACTACAAGTGCAAGTCTCCTCCACCCTAATCCAGAGGTGTTCAAGTAAGGGAAAATCTCCCCATAGCAAGTAGACTACACCTCTTAAAGCTGATTACAAAGTGTGAAGTGAGAAAAGCAACTTTCAGCATGGGTGATAATAAAGGTCTAGGTCTAGGTGGGTACAATGCTTACTTCTTTAAAATAGCCTGGTGCATTGTAGGGGAAGACATTTGTGAAGCAACAAGATATTTCTGGAACATAGATTTCTATTTAAAAACCCTAAATAACACAAGTATCCACTTAGTGCCAAAAGTCCAGCAAACTACATACATCACATAATATAGGCCCATTACTTGCTACAATGTGGTCTATAAAATCTTCTAAAAAAGAATTACTTATAGGCTCACTAAAGTTCTTAGTGAAGTGGTTGGAGAATCTCAGTCTGATTTTGTTCTTGGAAGATAGATAGGAATTATTGAGGAAGTATAAAAGGAAAAATATAAGTCCATGTATGATGATGAAAGTGGATTTGAAAAAGGCTTATGGCACATTGGAATGGCAATTTATACAAGTAGTGTTAGAGGGATTTGGATTTCCTTTTCACTTTGTTAATTTGATGATGCAGTGCCTTATAACAATGAATTTCTCTCTAAGCTTACAAGGCTCTCTATGTAAACCTTTCCAAGGGAAGAGAGGAATACGATAAGGCAACCCTCTGTCCTATTACCTATTTCCCCTTGTTATAGAGTATCTAAATAGGTTGATGCAAATATTATGGAAGGAAAATGGGTTTAAAGGATATCTTGATTGCAAGAGGCTGAAAATAGTCAATCTTTGTTTTGTAGATGATCTACTCTTTTTCTGCAAAGTTCACTTGAAATCAGCTCAACTTATCAAGGATAAATTAGATATATATACTACCATGATAGGACTTAGTGTGAACCCATAGAAAATATGCATTTATTTTAGAGGAGTACAAGCTAAGATCAAAAGACAAATTCCCCAGTTCTTAAATTATAATGAAGGAAAATTTCCTTTTAGGTACCTGGGAGTACCTTTGAGTAGCTCATCCCTGATTGCCACTCAATAGCAATCTTTAATCAACAAAGTAACTCAAAGATTAAAAGAATGGACTTGGAAATACTTAAGCTAAACTAGTAAGCTCCTAGTACTTCAGTCAGTGATCTTTAGTATCACAAAATTTCGGATGCAAGTCTTTATGCTTCATAAAGCTGTTGTGCACCAGATGGACTCTATTTATAAAGGGTTCTTTTAGATTAATATGGATGTAGGGAAGAGGAAGGCCCCAATTTCTTAGACCAGAATTTGTCACCCCAAAGATGAAGGTGGATTAGGCCTTCAAAAATCTTTCCCTAGAATGCAACATGTTTCTACAAAAATCTATAGAGATTACAGGTCTAGAAAGAAAGTATTTGGGTCAAATGGATCCATGAAAAATACTTAAGTAGATTAGACATTTAGCAAGCTGATATCAAAATGGATTCTTCATGGAAAACAAGACTCATCTTAAAAATGAGGGATTTATGGCATGAAGCTTTGATATCTAGTAGTGATAAGGGGAGTTTTAGTGTTAGAAATTTTTACTAGACCTTCAGGTATAAAAGTGATAAGGTTACGTGGTATAACATTTTTTGGATACATCATGGAATGCCTAGACACAAACTTATCTGTTGGATGGCTTGCCATGAAGTTATGCTAGTGAATACCAAGCTTAAGACATGGCATGTTACAGACTCTACAATTTGTGAAGTTTGTCAGTAGGATGATGAAGATCTCAACCATCTCTTAGTTTAGTGTACTGTTGCAAATCAACTCTGGAGAAGGATGCTTAACTAGGTGATCTTACCACATTTTTTCACTACTAGGCATAGTTGTGTTCGATGGATGATCTAGGTCACAAGAGGCAAACATGGTTGTATCGAAGTCTGATTTACAAGATTTGGATCAATAGAAATGAAGTTGTTTTCCAGCAAAAATAACCTATCCTATAGAGTATAAGTAAGTAGATTATATTAGAGACTTTTCTGAGATGCAATCTTGTTAAGAATGGAAAAACGAAAAGATTTTTAAATATAATAGATCATTAGAAGTAGCTGTCAGGTGGCTAGGAAGTTGGATGTCCTTTTGGTTTGCTTAAGTGTCTTGTTTGTATGGCATCTTGCATATAGATATTTTAATGTACATATTGAGTGGATTATTGGCCTATTGAAAGGATTAAATGGATCATATCTTATGATGTACTTTATGAATAATGTAAAGGTTAAGATATTCCATTTATGATAAGTGATTGTAATGAGAAAAGAGTAATAAAACTTAGCATGGGATTGGAAAAATGATAAGATGGATATGAGTAATATGATACACAGATAAATGGAAAGCCACATGGTTGTAATTGAAAGAAAATGATTGATATGGAATAAGCATGGAAATTGCCTTGCTTGCTTTTGTATGAGCCTTGTGTGATCACTTATCCTTATAAATAATATAATAAACACGTAAAGCAAAAGACAATAAAGTTGAGTATGGGTCTGGGTTACTCAATCCTTGATTAGCTACCGAGGATTAGTTCACCTTTAGGAGTTTTTGGTGCCTTCAGACTTTACCTTCCAGTGGCTTACCTACTCTAGATACTAATAATGTACTAGGGGTAGCTATAACACCCCTAATTTTTAAACCAGAAAATTTTATTTTTAAGAAAATGTGAAAGTGTTTGAAATATAAAACCAAGGAATCTTATCACCACATCAGTCATAAGAGAGGTGTGATCATTATCTAACCTATGGCTGATGCAAGGACAAATGGAACAGGAAATAAAAGAATGCATAATCATAACATTAACATGAAAACACAATATAATAAAGGATAGAACAATATTATAGGTAGAATGAAGCTAGTAGTTTTACAAAATCAAATACATGAATCTAATCACAAATTTTATATAATAAGCAATACAAAAATGTCCTGATGTATAGGAAAAAAAATAATAAAAGGTTAGCTTAACTCCTAGAAACAATCATAAACCTCTGAACCCAAGCAATGACCTACTAATGGCCCATGTCATCACCCTCAGCATACTATAACTAAGAGTTGTAACTGCAAATAATCCTCTACTCCCCGGAATAGAAGATGGATCATCATAGTGACCACACAAGTGTAATATCAGTACAGTGAAGTACTAGTAAAATACATTACTTAAAATATGAAAGGCTCCTGCAACATATTGAGGTCACATAACAACATGATGATATAATAACGAACAACTCAAGTACAACATTGAATTCTTGCATGGAAATCATGCAAATATAGAAATACATTAATACATGCAATTCATACAACATCAACCATATTAGGATTCTTCCTTTAGTGACCACATAAGTATTAATTAATAAGATAGTTCATCTGACCACACCCATTTCTCTGCCATGAAAAAAAGTTATGGAAGCATAAATAATCTGTAACATCCTAATTTTTACTATTAAAAAATTTCATTTTACAGTGAAAGTATTTAAGTAAAATAGTGGGTGTTACCGCCATGATCGACATAATTCTGGCTTATGCAACCATCCTTACATCAATCACAAGGCTAAAATTTAAAGTAACACAAAGAAATTAGAAGCAAAAGAACATCTATAGTACAATATTGAGTTTGGAGTCTAACTTCAAGTTTAACAATACAAAATACAAAAGGGGGATACCATGGATCAAGAGTCCAAAAAGGATATCCAATTAAATACATAAATCGAATAACACATACTCTTCATTTGACCCTAACATAGATGAAGTCACTTATCCCCATATAAGGCATCTTAGGTAGCATAATCGTCTAACTAATCTTTAGAGAGTTGCACATAACATTCAAGGGATTCTGCTCATGGGAATGAGTAGCACCCATAAAATGGGTCGTTGGTATGTTACGTACTGAGGAAGGGAACAATACTATCGAAATAGGGATATAAATAGCACATGTTTTCACATTAAATAATAAAGGAATAACCAAATAAAAGAAACATCTCATAAGACATAATATGATCCAGACTCCTTTATTAAGTATAACCTATTTTCATTATTTTATATAAGTTAAGTGTAGGAATCCCACTATTCTTAAATCAGTGGAATAGTTTGAAACTCTTCTAAGGGACAACACACCATAGTTACTATTCTTTTTGGTGGAATGGAGATTAAAAACATCCTCTGGGGGCAAAACGCTCCCGAGCCACTATTCTTTTCAGTGGAATAGAGATTAAAAACATCTTTTTAGGGCAAAATGCTCCTGAGCCATTATTCTCCTAGGGGGAATGGGAATACACACACACACACATATATGTAGATCACCTTAGCCCTACTCATTTGCTCATTCACTTTAAGTAATTAGTATCTTATTCAAGATTGATTCTCAGGCATATAACACATTAAAATAGAGATACACATAGCATAGGTCCAAGTCCTTAAGTGCTTTCAAACCCTAATTACACACACTTATGTATTCATTCTCCCATATTGATTAATCCACACAACTTATATTGTATCATCTCCAAATCACCTCATTTCCATCATACCCCATATGCACGATCTAATTCCCATAAGTATACTTTAATAATCTTATCTCAATATGTTAATCATAGAAATATCCAAAACTCAAATTCCATTAAATTATCATAACATCTTCTATGAAATTTTTATGATTACCAATTTCAATAGGTAACCTCTAAATCTTAAACATGGAATAATGGTATTATCATTACAAGATAAGTCATTAAATCATTTAAGAATCTAAAAAAAACAATAATAATTCCATGATTTCCTCATGCTATTGTTATCATATTTTAAACCTCCTAACACATAAATACCAAAATTTCCTTATTATCCCATAATGACCAAGTTATCCTTAAGCACAAATAAAAACCTTTGTTTTTCCACACATATTATTTCCCAAGTGCATAATTAATGATCATACCTCATGAGAATTCTTTAGTCCATTTGTCAAAAACCCACTTAACCCATATTTCATACCATAATACATATATTTTTACAAATATGATATTATCACAACAAAATAATAATGGTATCTCTTGCCCATTCTTACTTTCTTTCAATAACATAATATCCTTAAACCCATATTTGATACCATAGGATATATTTCCACAAATATGGTATTATCACCACAAAATCATAACATAATGGTACTTCTCACCAATTCTTACTTTCACTTAACATAGCATTCATATCATCACAAAATATCTTGATCAACACATGTTACATCATATATAAATAATATTATGAAAAACACACATAACCATACAAGAAAATAATATCAAAAACCCTAAATATCAAATAATATCATTGGACACCAAGATCTAAGCTTGCAAATCCTATAATTCCTTTAAAGCTACTAGAATACCACTTATAAAAAATAATAAAATTCATAGTTAGATTAAAGAGGTAAATTGAAGGAGAAATCAAGGTAAAGTGGGTAAAAATAGATATAACCATAGTCAAATGGGAGCTTGAGATGTGTGTATGTGTAGAGGAATGTGTGGTGGAGCTATGATTAAATTTTGATGGTGTTTGGATAACGTTTGGGGGTGAAAATAGGGGTGCATGGCCTAAAAAATGAAGTTACTCAACTATGCATCATGCAACGCAGCTCTTGGTCAAGAGAAAATATGCTGCACAACCAGGCAGTGCGAAAGTTGCATGGTTATGCAACAACAGAATGAGAGGAAAAATCACCCATGGTTAGGTAGTGTAAGGGGTACAAGATTGTGCAGATGGAGATTTTAAGTGTTGCACATCCATGTAGCAAGCAATGCATAGGCTTTGCACTCTACAACACTACAATGAATAAAGGGAATAAGAAGGGAAAAGAGGTGATGGTTGGCAGCGATGGCCGGCAACGGCGAGGGGGAAGGTTGAGTTGACCTTGGTGGTCAATCTACTGACCAAAGGGAGGCGAGTGGTGGCTGAGGTAGTGCATGGTGGTGGAAATGGTGGTGTGTAAGCCAAAAATAGGGAAAGGAAGAAGAAGAAGAAGAAGAAGAAGAAGAAGAAGAAGAAGAAGAAGAAGAAGAAGAAGAAGAAGAAGAAGAAGAAGAAGAAGAAGAAGAAGAAGAAGAAGAAGAAGAAGAAGAAGAGAGAGAAGGAGGAGAAGAAGAAGAAGAAGAAGAATAAGAAGAAGAAGAGAGAAGGAGGAAAGGAGAAGGAAGAGGGAGCTTAGGCAATGGCTCTTTGACACAAAGATGGGTAGAATGAGGTAAAACTAAAGAGAAATAAGGAAAGTGTAAAGTACACACACACACACACACATATATGTGTGTGTGTCAGGAAGGAAGGAAGGAATAGGGGGTGGTGTGTGATGGTGATGATGGTTATATTGTAGCTGTAAGGTGATGATGATGGTGATTGTTACAGAGGATGGTTAGGGGAAGGGTAGTAGCTACAAGATGAGGGTGGTGATGGTTGATGGAGGTGTTGCATGAGAAGGGAAAATGGAAGGGGAAATTGAGTGTGTGTGGAGAGTGCATAAGGGGTGTGCAGTCGAGTAGGGATAAGGGAGAAAAAGGAGAAGAAGGGAAAGAAGAAAAGAAGTAAGGTGATGGGTGATAGATGTAGAAAGGTGATGGTGCATGTTGCAACAAATTCAAATGTTGTAGCTCAAGGTTGACAGAAAGAGGAGATGAAAGAAGAAAATAAAAGGAGAAAGAAAAGGAAAAATAGAAGGGTTGAGGGATTAGTTTAGGGTGATTTTATATTAGCCAAAAGTAACTAGGATTAGTTGAAATTTTAGCGGGTTTTGATTTTGGCTTACGAATTATGGTTTATCAAATTTAAGGTTTCAAAATCAATTATAATTTTAGGATTACATAATCATAATGGGGTTCCACATCCATCATACAACGTCGAGATACATCTAAGGGGCTTTCTTTTGGGATATCACACCTACCATACGTCAAGTGTACCTACCATAAATTAGGATACCACACCCATAACACGTGGTTAAAGTACACTAAGGGAGCTTGTATTGGGATACATCACCCATCATACATTTAATGTCTCCACCGTTAGGGCTAAAAAGTTGGGATACCATACCCGCTTAAGCAATGGATAATACGAAGTCCCAGAGGTTTTTTGTACTGGGATACCTCAGCTACCTAAGCTATACATCGATGCCATGCCAACCTATCATAGTATAATCCTATACCTCAAAGATATACACATAACCCTACTGATCGCAAGCTAGTAGAGAAGAAAATAGGTACCGAGTGAAAAATATAACCAAGGGAGGCTCACCCACTAACACCCAGCAGCTTCCCCGAAAGCTAGAGATAAAGGATCGAATAAAATATTAAACCATTAATTTATGTATAAGTGATATCAAACATCAAAACTAAGTCTATACATAACCAAATTGGGAAACGTCACAACAAAGTCCACACATAACCAAATTGGGGGTTGAGACTGGTGAGGTTGAGAGTAGATAAGCCAATAAGTGAGGACTGACTTTATAGTGTGGTGGGGGTTGAGTGTAGTAAAAAATGGGCATGGTAGTGGGTTGGAAAGTCACAAAATGGTGCACAAGTTCAATCTAAAAGGTTCATCTACTAGAAGAGAGATAAAGAGGTAATGGAGAAGAAAAAGGTTCTAAAAGTGCCATTTTGGAAACATTTTGCTAATTAAGATTATGTAATGATGTAAATAATGTGAAAATAATTCCGTAGAACTAAAAAATGCTTATTATAATAATTAGACTCTAATTAGAAGTTTTTATAATCATTAGAGAGAAATTTAGATCCAAATAAAAAATAGATTTAAAATCGCAAGCAAACTAGTCAATCAGTTTGGGTAAACCAATTGACTTGTTTGTCGAGAACAAGAATGCTAATTTCCCTAGTGCACCAATTGATCAGTTACACAAAACAGTTGATTGATATGCCTAAAATTCACATTTTTATTAGAATTTCAAGGCCATTTAAAAACTAAAACTCATTTATTTTATATCAACATAAATCTAAATAAAATTTGAAGGAATTTTAGGATGGGGTATTATAGTATCAATATTAAAGGGTTTGATTATCTAGGTGGTTAGCTTTAGCCTAGAATTATTTCTATTGTGGTGATTGCCTTTGGCCTAGAATTATTTTTGCTTGGTGATTGGCTTCGGCCTTGACTTTATATCCTTTATTTGGATATGCTTCCATGGTATGTGAGACCATGGGGTGGTGCACAACCCATTTCTTGATGATAATAAAATATAGATGATACGTAATTGGTTAATAAAATATGAATGATGACCAAGTGAATGGTTAATAACTAGATAAGAATGGAGGTAATGGTATGAATGACCAAAAATAGATAAAAGTTGGTTTATACACTCAGGAAATGACTTAAATAACCCATTTGTTATTTAATGGAATATTGACTTGATGATTAACCTATCTCATATATAGCTAAGGAAATGGTTTAACCTAAAGGATTGAGTAATTGTAAATAAACTTTATAGATTTATTAGATGTTATCTGCTATTACATGTGCGAGTACCTATGTGATGATAATGTGAAACCAAGCATGATATATTCTACATAGTGTGAGTTATGCATGATAACATGTCCTATGGTACTCCTACCCTTATATATATGGCTTTATCATGACACATGTCATATTTTATATCTATGTACGATATAATTGGTATACTTATATTTACACTGAGGAGGCAACTTAACTTACTCAATATGTAGCGTACTGATGTGCCCTTTTGCTTGGCCACATACTTATTCCCACAAGTAGAGGGCCTTGCGTAGATCTTTGGGGATGGCTAATAAAGGGCCTACCTCATTTGGGTTAGTGATCTAGGATCAAACACTCAAGAATGGCATTCATCATTATGGAACTAATTTATCTTCATTTAGAAAGGATCTCCCACAAAATTAAAGACAATAAAATGGTTATGTTGCTAGTAATAGATGAAACAAACTTATAAGTTACTAGGCATGTATATGTATGTGCATAACATGCATGGCTACGTGCATGGGGGAAGTAATATGCAGCTTGGATGAGCATATTAGTTGATTTAGTTAATTAATTAATAATTAGTAGAGTAAGAAATAAGCTAGAGAATAAAGTAGCATAAATCTACCTTTTTGAAGAATATTTTATATTCTAGTATCTTTTAATATTCTATTTTCTAGTATCTTTTGAAGAATTATACCTTTTAGCTAGTATCTTGTTATCGGTAAACTTGGCTATATAAAGCCATAGAAGCTACAATCAGAGATACATCATTGGTTGAATTGAAGTTGAATGCAAATTGCAAGTATTAAATTCTATGTGAGTTCATCTCAAGTTTAATCGAATATGTGTGAATGATTAATCTTGAAACCCTTAATCTCTTCATCTATGTGAATTAGTGATTAAGTACTATCTTTTATAAACTCCATAACCTATGCCCTTCTAGCCATATACATCATCCAAATATATCACAAAAATAAAATTCCTAATTCGAAACCCTAACCCTAAATTTCAAACCAAACCCTAACCCCAACTTTAATTTTTAAAACTAAACCTTAACCCTAACCCTAACTCATAAAACCATCCATCATCAAAACCTAATCATCGAATCATCATCATCATCATTTCATTATTGTCGAATCATATTCATCATCCATCTGTCAAATTTGAATCTTCATTATCAAATCATCATCACCACTGAATCATCATCACCATCATTGAATCATCATCTTCCTTAATCTACCTTATTCGATTCCTTAAATCATTAGTTCATCACCTTCAAGACTTATTCTTCTTAATTCCAACTTAATCGAGCATTGGTTTTACATAAATGATAATTCCATATTCCCACACACATCAGTTAAGGCTTAAGAGCATGAACATTGAAAGATCTTGTAGGGTGTATAATGCAATGTGGTTTTAATTTAGGTATCAAACCCTAACCCATTTTAATGTAACCTTGTATTATTATCTATATGAATTTTGTAATGATTTGGTTGCAGACTATTAATGTCCTTCAATGTAAAAAAATATTTCAATTCTTTTATGTAATATTTTACTCTCGCGCTCTATTATTTTAAATGTCTTTGTTGGTGTTGGCCTTGTATTTGATATGAGGTAGGTAGTGGTTGTCTATCCTGTGTTAGGTATGACGATACCACCCCATTTTTTTAGGAATTTTTTCAACTTCTGCAATAATTTAAATGAAATTTTTTGGTAGTGAAAAATGGGGGTGTTGTGCTATGATAAATGATTTTTAGTTAAGTTCTATAATTAACACTACATTATTTCAAATGGAGTAGATAAATCCATTCTATTGATATGCCCATGCATGCTTGATGTTAAATCAATTAAATTGCATAATGAATATTTGAGTGTAATTAATAATGATGCATGTTTGTGCCTTAAGCACATTGCACATGGTAGCATAGTTTTTTTTTTAAACAAACTTTCTAGAAAATACCTAATGCATGGTCTTCTAAAGTTGAATTTTTCCAAAGATTAATTATGTGATGCATATAAACAAGGAAAAAACCTTAAGTTTCATTTAAAATCTAAAATGTTGTAGCCACATCTAAACCACTTGAGTTATTACATATGGATCTATTTCGCCAATTAGGGCCCATAACATGGGCGATTGTAGATATGCATTAGTCATTGTGGAAGATGACTCACATTATACTCGTATATTATTTCTTTCTATGAAAGATGATCCTTTTAAATCTTTTCTTGTTCTTACTAAGAAAATTCAATTTCGAAAGGGAATAATGATCCATGCTATAAGAATTCATCATGATAAGGATTTTTCAAGTGCACTTTCATGGATTTTTATAATAAAAAAAAGGCATTATTTACAACTTCTAGGTACCTAGGGCACCACAATAAAATGGTTTGGTAGAAAGAAATAATATAACCCTACAGGAGATTGCAATAACTATGCTATGTGAATTTAAGCTTCCGAAATACTTTTGGTTTGAAGCCATTGCCACCACTAACTACATGATGAATAGATTACTCATTCATGCCATATTAAAGAAGACTCCCTATGAGCTATAAAACGGTAAGAAACAAAATGTGGGATAATTTCACACATTTTGTTTCAAATGCTTTATCTTTAATAATGGGATAAATAATTTATGTAAGTTTGCCTCAAAAATAGATGAAGGTTTATTCATTATCTACTCTTTACATAGAAAGAATTATTGGATCTTCAAAAAACAATGAATGTTGGTTGAACAATCTATACATGTTGCTTTTGATGTGTTTTACTCAAATGTGGAGAGGAGCTAAGATGAAGAAGTAGGCCCTTCCATCCAAGTTGAGAGTTGATTAGAAAATGATGAAAAGAAAAACTGTAAGAAGAAGAAAAGGATGCATTTCTTCTGATTGATCAACAAGAATATGAAGTGAGAAAAGGATCTCACTAGATCATGGAGATATGCCTATGAAAATCCTTAAGAGCTCATCATTACTGTCCCTATACGAGCAGTTGGAATGAGATCTTAGCTAGGTAAAACTTACAATCATTTAGTAATTATATCTCAAACGGAACCAAATTCTCACTTTAAAGCAATGAATGGTACAAATTAGACCACGGTAATATAAGATGAGCTTAACCAATTTGAGAAAATTCAAGTTTGGGAATCAGTCCCTTTAATAACCAAATAGACACATCATTTAGACTAAATGGGTCTTTAGAAACAACCTTCATAGATAGATTAGAGGTTATACACATGCTTCCTAGATTTTTATAATCCATGTGCTTTAAATTGTATCAAATAGATGTTAAGATTTTGTTCCCTAATGGTATTATTGAAGAAAAGGTATATGTTAAACAACCACAATGTTTTACAAATTACTCAAAACCCACTAATATTTATAAACTCAACAAGGCACTCTATGGTTTAAACAAAGCTCCTACAACTTGGTATGAAAGGTTGAGTTAATTTATTTTAGTAAAAAGGTTTTCAAAGAGGTAAATTTGATAAAAATATCTTCATTAAAAAAACCAAAAGGATTTTTTGCTTGTGTAAATATATTTTGATAATATAATATTTGGTTCTACTAATGAGTCCATGTATAAGGATTTTTCCACTTTGATGTGTATTGAGTTTGAAATGAGCGTGATGGGAGAGTTATACTATTTACTTAGACTTCAAATAAAGAAATCAAAGGAAGGAATATTTTTCAACAAATATAAGTACATAAAATAACTACTTAATAAGTTTGAAATGAATTAGAGCAAGGCTTGTAGTACTCCCATGGCCACTACCATAAAGCTTGACATGTATGAAGAAGGTAAACAATTTGATCAAAACCAATATCAAGGTATGTTTGGATCACTTTTTTACTTTACAACATCTAGACCTAATATTATTTTTATTATATGATTATTTTCTCATTTTCAATGTAATACCAAGTAATCTCATATGCCTGCATTTAAGAGTTATCTTAGATATCTAATCCACATTCATAACCTAAGACTATTTTACCCTAGAGATATAATTCTATATCTTGTAGGCTATTTTGATGCTAAAATTTTTAGATATAAGGTTTATATGAAGAGAAATTTAGGCACTTATCAATTCCTATGAGAAACCTTAGTTAGTTGGCATGTTAAGAAACCATCCAGTGTCGCATTATCTATAGCTTAAGTAGTATATATAGTAGATGGTGTTTGTTGCATACAATTAATTTGGATGAAGCATCAATTGAGTGATTATGGATTTGAACTTGAAATAATTCTAATAAGGTATGACAAAAATTGTTCTATTTGCCTTACTAAGAACCCTATTTAACATTCTAGTCCAAATGTATTGAAATAAGACATCACTTGATTTGAGACTATGATGAAAATGGGGATGTTAATATAGAGTTTTTAGACACGTTGCATTAATGGGAAAATATATTCACAAAACCCTTGAATGAAGAAATGTTCACAACTATTAGGAGAGAATTGGGAATGACATTTCTATGATCTAAGCTATCTCTCTTAAACTTGTGAAGTTATGAAAAATGTAATAATGAAATTTAATCAAAATCATTATAAATGACTTTAAGTTACATGGATTTCATAATAAAATTATTCCTTATGATTCTTGATTAATGTTTTAACATTGAGTGGTAATGCATAGTCATGATCCATAATTTGAAATTATTTGATGTGCTAAAGATATATGAGAACACTGGTACAACTAGTTGATTAGTTTAGGGAACTACTTGACTAGTGCTACTAAAAATTAAGGGATAAAATTTTGCAATTATTTTTGTAACTTGGATCTAGCCAATTTAAATGTTAAAAACAGTTAATTGGTACCAAGAATAGTTGATTAAAATTCCAAACTAGTCAATTGGTTCTAAGAGATAGTTAACTAATTTATCAACTAGTTGGCTAGTAATTTAAGCATATAAATAACCCCTCACTTATTTTACCAAATCCATTCCCCCATTTTCCAATAACCATTTGAATCCTCTCATGTTTGTGTCTTTCCTTTCAAAAAAAATTGGTCAATTCGTCACCAAATCACAAAAAAAATAAGGCTCTTTAGAATCACAACAATAAACTCTAAATTATTTTCAACATAAATAAAATAGATCCTTTGTCACTATTGGTTCAAATAGAGGGAAAGGTTCCTCAAAAACTAAATTTCAAGGTTGACCTTTTTACCTAACTTTGACCATATGTGGAGTATAAATTGGTTTCAATTCGTGCTCCTTGAGACATTTAATTCATTGCTAAAGGTGAATTGTTTCTTCATTTCTCACCATCACTTGTGTGAATCAATTCTACCTTGATTTCACTCTCCATTTATTTCTTCTCCACTCTAATTTTGCTCCCTTGGTAGATTCCAAGTGTTCATTATTCTTTCATTACCATGATAACATGTAAATCTAATACCACAAGTACCCTAAGGAAGGGCATTGTCATGGGTCCTTATAAAATGCCCACACTTTACCAAATAATCCACCGTGCACAACCATTTAGATTGAGGAGCCTACTGCATTTTCCCTTACCTCTACATTTAGGAATTTCAATCCCTCATCTATAAAGGATAGGTGTCCATCTTAGTCCAAGGCACACTAATCCTTCTTTGTCTAGTGGTCCACCAACCATTCAATATTCCACTAACTTATCAAATACCACTAAGAAATCCCCTTACTCTTTATTCTTTTTCTGTACCATAGATGAACAAAAACATTAGATCAAATCCTTTCATGTCTAGAAGGTGGTTTTGAGAAGTGAAATAACATTGATTCTTGCATAAAGAATTTTATAATCCCTTTTATTTAGTCCCTGTCTAACATTCATCTTCTCCCTATCTTCACTTTTCATGATCTAGTCTACTTTAACTTAGTTCGTTTCTTCTATGCCAATCTTACTGTTCATGTTATTGGATCCACCATCACTACCTACATCCTTAGGGTCCTTATAATGGTATATAAATCTAGATTGGCCAAATTTCTTGTGATTTAGAGTGAAATTTCCATATGGATAACCTACATTGAGTTTATAAAGATTTTAATTCTCAATTTCATCCTCATTGAGATGTAATACTGTTACTATGTGCACGGGTGCATAACTAGCTCATTTTCTATACCACCTTTTAAGTGGGTGTGTCATTATCTTAGTTACACCATCCTCTTCCCATGAGCTAGCTCAAGTGTAAAAATAACTATCAAGGGCTAGTATGGGGTTGATCATATTCTCTATATGACTCCTATATGATTTGGTGTTGACATCCTCCAACATATGTATTACATGGAAAGATATAGTCAGTGGCCACTCGGCTATGGTTATTTCATAATGAGGATTCTTTTGGACTTTGGTTTTCCTTTTATAGACTTCCCTACCACTCCACTCAGAGTTGACATCTTGAATGCAGTCACACTTAGGTAGATGGGCTATCATATGAGTGTAGATGGACATACCTTTGAGTTTACAACTAAGGATAGTGCCTCACTTTTATATAGTGGCCATATCACTACATCATCTAGGCCAAAAACTCCTCCTAAAAACATAAATTATCTACCATCACCTTGTAATGATTCTATAGCTCTAGTTGATCTCCTATTCATTTCTAAAAGAGCCTCTATATCTACTATTACACCTTCCATGTTTACTAATCCTCCCCAATTTTTTCTTAGGGTTGTGTGACCTTACCCAGTGTTCATGATCTCCTTCTCTATGTTTTCATGGTGCTGACCAATATGGACCAATATAGAGAGGTGTTAGGGACTCTAGAGACTGAGATGTGTACTATTTACTTATAGCTTTAGCTAGATTTTTGCACTGTATCATTAGGATGGCATGGAGGTAGGTCAAAGTATTAGGGTTTTTATGAGGCACATGGAACAACCTCTATAAATTTTTCTAAGGGTATTGCTTTTCCTCATCCCTTCACTCTAATCATTAACATGTCACTTGTGAGGGTACTCATATTATTTGAGATATTATTGTGATTACTGATTGTTGAATGAGAGGAAATAGAGAGCGAGGACATAGACATACCATTTATTCCCTCAGTCACATCCTTAGATTCAATATCTTACCTACACACCTTTGATTTACATTATTTTGTGGACCACATGTCTATAACTTTTATCTTAGACTAGTATATTAGTACATTGCTTATGATTATATTTTTATATCTCCTTTTGTATGCATTCTTATTTACTTAATGTAGTTCATGAATTTTATCTCTTATACCCATGCACTACTTTGTTATTAAATGAAATGTTGAGGTTTTTTTTTTCTCCCAATTGTGTATGATTTTTGTTTTGGTCCTTTGATTCTTGTTATTAATGTCTTCTCTTAAGCAATTAGATATATGATCTTTACTTATGTAGATACACATCATTAGAGGGGGAGTATTTCCCATATTTCCTTAATGCATAACTCTGTGTTTTCATTTCTATGCACATGTTTAGGAAGAAATTTACCTTAGTTATGGGTGATTATGGATCATCTAACTAATTTAGTAGTATTTATACTAATGAAGGCGACATGGAACATGGAGTAGCTAGCTAACTTCTATAGAAAGTATGTGGTGAGACTACATGGAGTTCGTCAGGACATTATGTCTGATGAAGACTCTATGTTCTTGTCACATTTTTAGCATAATTTGCAAGTCACATTTGGTACTCAACAAAGGATGAGTATGGCTTTCCACCCAGGTCAGTTAGAGAGGATGATTTAGACTCTAGAAGGTATGCTTCAAGTATGTGTTTTAGACATTAGGGGAAGTTGGGAAGATTATCTAGACTTAATTGAGTTCTCCTATAACAACAGTTACCACACTAACATCAAGATATCATCTTTTAAATCCTTACAAGGGAAAAAATGTTATAATTCCTCATGTTAGAATGACATTTGCAAGACACTTGTGTTAATACCTAAGATGATTGAGAAAACAACTAGGCACTTCTGTTTGATTTAGGACTGGATGAGAGTAGCCTAGGACTAATAGAAGAGATATATAGATTTGAGAAGACAAATTGATGGATCCAAGGTGAGTGATAGAGTTCTTTTGAGGGTCTCTCCCACCAAAGAAGTCATGTGGTTATATAGGAAGGGTAAGCTCAGTTTGAGGTACATTAGACCATACAATATTTTGGACCATGTAGCTGAAGTCGCTTATCACTTAGCTCTACAAATGGTATTTTCATGTGTGCATAACGTTATTTGACTAGAGTCGCTAGAGCTTGATGAATATTATACTTATGAAGAGCGACCGATGATCATCCTAGACACAAAGATAAGAAAGATGCTTACAAAAGACATCCCATTGGAAAAAGATTCATTAGTCACAACATGGTACAAAGGAGGCCACTTGGGAGGCCAAGGAGGAAATTTGAGCCAAGTACCTAGAGTTATTTTCTTAGCATGTTACCTTAGTGTAATTATTTTATTTAAGGGGGTAGTAACCCTTTCTTTTGAAAGTGTTGATTTGATATGTGTCTTACTGTGTGATAAGTATTATGAATAGAATGTTTATAGGCTTCGAGGATGTAGCCTCTTTAAGGGGGTAATTTTGTAATACCCCATATTTTTGTAAAATGTTGAATGAGTTTTGTGCCAATTTTTGGGCATTTGATTTTGATTTAGTGTTATTTTTTTAGTAAGTAAATAAATTTTATTACCAAAATGAGCAATATGTACATCAAATGTCTCACAAAAAGAAAATCCATACAAAGAAAACTCAGAACAGGCTAAAATGACTTCTAGAATCAAGGACATTTATCAACTACATCCAACGGTTTATAATCTTCAAGAAATTGTGTGTTTTCCCATTATTTACAAGGCTTCCTCTCATAAAAAAATTCTTGGATAATCTGCTTACTTATACCTTCAAGAGTAGATTGCTTCTTCAGGAACACAACTTCATTTCTATTGATCCAAAGCTTATATATCAAGGCAGCGAATACAATCTTCAATACTTTAGCCCTTCCATTTTTCCCCTTGTATAGTTTATCATCTAGTGAACACAAATCTGCCATGTAGTAAGGAAATGTGGTAAGAGCATCTAATTAAGCATTCTTCTACAAAGATGATGTGCAACAATGCATTAAACTAATAGGTGATCGAGGTCTTCCTCTCCCTGTTGGCAGACATCACATGTACCATTATTAATCACCTGCCATGTTTTGATTTTTTACTTCACGAGAAGTGTAACACCCCAAAATTCACTACTTTTTTTAAAGCGGAAGTAATTAAATTAAAAACCGTGAATTATGGGGATGTTACCGCCACACTTAGTACAAGACCAGTTCACTTTGACCGTTCCAGTACCAAGTGCTAAGGCTAAAACGATTAACATTAAACTCAACCCAATAGTTCATAAAAGAACTAGAAAGATCAAAATATCAAAAATTAGAGTACGCAAGAAGGTTTAAAAACCAATAGAGTAAAATCAATCATAAGATAGAAATTAGAGTGCGAAGTCAAAATTCCTCGAAGGGAACAATCTTGCAATCGAAAAGGTTTATTTAAAATAATCAATACAAGTAATAAATCAAAAAGAATAAATGCAATACAAAGGAAATAACAAAATGAAATAAAATCACATGAAGAGAAAATACGGCCAGGACACTCTCGAACTTTGAGCCAAAACAAGCTCAACACTCAGCCCCATCGGATGTCTTGCTCACCTGCACAAAGTTAGAAGGGCCAACTACTCGCGGGAATGAGCAGCACCCACGAAAAGGGTGATCAATACGCTACGTACTGAGCAAGGTAACAATGCACTAAGGACAACACATAACATCACATAAATAATGCAAAAGAAATAAAAGAGCATTATCCATCATGATAATATAATATCATACAATCATTTGGGTAGATACATAAAGGCCCATTTATAGTCCGAATTAATTAGGGTAAGCTTAAATAAATAGGGGAGAAGGGCTGAGAGGGTCTAAGGTTTCACCTTGAGTTGGCAGAGATGGGT
Organism: Tamarix austromongolica; assembly: GCA_039764185.1. Taxonomy (NCBI): domain Eukaryota; kingdom Viridiplantae; phylum Streptophyta; class Magnoliopsida; order Caryophyllales; family Tamaricaceae; genus Tamarix; species Tamarix austromongolica. Next base: position 3,282,430 of record CM077808.1, on the reverse strand, counting down.
GGCACCAGTGGTGGTGTACGGTGGCAGCGATGGTGGCCGGAAAAGAGGATAGAAAAGGAAAAAGTTGAGGTTTGAGAAGAAAAGGTGGAGAATGAGGGTGGTGGTTGAGGTGTTGGTGGTAGCCTAGGTTGAGAGGAGTAAAGTGAGGGTGGTGGTGTAGCAAGTGACGACGGCAGAGGTGGCGGCCAAAATGAAGAGAAAGAGAAAAGGAGAGAAGGAGAAGGAGAAAGGGGAAAAAAGGGTACGGGTAGGTGGAGGAAGATTAGTAGCAGCTTTTGGGTGGTGTAGGAGGCAGTGATAGTAGCAGATATGGTGGTGGACGGTGGCGTGAGGGGTTGTGGGTGTAAAAATTTGGCTTGATGGGTAGGAAACTTTGCACAGCTGTGGTGGCTCGTGCAAGAAGAATCGAGGGAGATGGGTGGTTCAGTTAGTTAGAGGGCGGTGCAGGGAAGACTTAGGTAGGTTGAGTTGGCAGTGTAGTTGGCTAACGGAGGAGGAAAGGTCATTAGAAGTCACGGTGGTGCATAGTGTAGGTTTCTTAAGGTTTTAGGGAAAAAGTTTCAAAATCAACCAAATAAGGGGTATTTATAGAGTTTAAAGGGAAGGTAGGGTTTTGAAGGTTGGTAGGAGGATAATGCAGATAGGGTTTGGGGTAGTCGGCGACGTCAATTAGTCGACACAAATTTAGGTCGGGTTGACTTTTCGCGTAGGAAAAGGATAGTTTTGTACGAAAGAAAAGGGAAGTGGGTTAGGTTAGGCTGATCAGTGGAGCTAGCGGTCAAGTTAGGCATAGCTGGCAGTGCCATTTTCGAAGACAGTGGAGCTACAGGTCGACGGTGGAGGAGGAAGGAGGAAAAAGAAGATGAAACGGGCAGCTGGGGGGAAAAGAAAGAAAGGAAAAATAAGAAGGGAGAACCAGACCAGTCAGCAACAGTTATAAAAGTTTAAATGGAATGCGGCGTTCCATGGGGAAAAGGCACAATACGCAGTTCTTTGGCTGCTGAAAGAAGAAAAGAAAAGAACGGAGGATGGGTCTTGGAAGAGAGGAAAGAAAAAGGAGAGATTCGGCTGCGACAGGCCCAATCAGAAGGAAGAAGGAAAAAGAAAGAAAAGAAAAGAAAATGAAAGAAAAGAAAGAAAAAGGAAGAAGGAAAAAGAAAAAGGGAAAAGGAAAAAGAAAATTTTAAGTAGGTTGGGGTCAATGAATTAATTAGAATATTTTGGGTATTTAAAATAAAAATATTTAAATAAAATAATATTAAATTTCCTTTTTAGGTAAATTTAGGGTTTTGAAAAGACTTTTCCTAAATTTCTTTTTAATTAGCAAAATGCCCAAATTTTCCCTTATAAAAATATTTGCAATTTCCTCTTAACTGGCCCTAAATAATTTCTTCATATTCTAATAAAATTAATTAATTAAATTAATTCCCTAATAAATTCTTATTTAATTACATTTCTTAACATAAATATTTTTGGGGCATTTCAAAAAGTTACTCTAAAATTCCCTCCCCCCCCCCAAGAAAAACATCCCTAAGAAGTTCCTAAAGAATCACTTAAAAAATAGCCATAATGTAGGCTATCTAGTGCACAAAGATCATAGGGTAACCATTGCTGCACGACCATGCAAGGTTTGCATGGCCTGGCCATGCAATATTCTTGCTCTCGAACTGGTGGATTCAGCTTCCTCACGATTGTGTAAGCTATGCACAACCTGGCCGTGTGGCATCCTTAGCCTCGACCGGATTCGTTCAGGTCCTGCACGACCATGTAAGATATGCACCACCTGGCCATACAGTGCCCTCTACTTCGACCAAGCTACATCAGTGTTGCACAGTTGTGTAGTTGGGTGTGCAACTGGCTGTGCAACACCATCTCTTTACCTCTTTTAACCTTCTTAGCTTATTTTTGACTCTTTGAATTTCTAAACACCTCTATAAACATGCGAGGTTGATTTCTCTTCTTTCAATGCCTTTCATACTTGGTATTTCGCTTTGAAGACATGCAATACTTCCTCATATTTGTGTGTTCTTATGTAAGTCCCTAAAAAACAAATACTAAGATAATAGTAGAATGAACTATAGACTTGAACCACAATAAAATATATATTATAGACCAAATAAAGACTTAAATTAAAGGCAAAGCAAGGCAAAAATAGAGAAAATATTCACTTTATCAACTGCCACATGGTTATTCTTTGCTTGTCCCTAAGAAAACACACAAACAATAGAAATAAAAATGGAGAAAATAGAAGGAGATCAAAGCCTCAAATGATAGGACAAACTACACAAACAAGACATATGATTGCAAGGTCAACCTATACTGTGAGTGGTAATAGTAGGAGAGAAAAAATAAAGCATGAATGCCCATTAGTCTTGACTCAAAAATTAGTATTCTCATGAAACCCTAAGATGGTTTAGGGCCGCATAGATTCCATCCTTACGAGACAAAGGTTAAACAAGGTTGTGGACGTCCTCTCTTTAGGAAAATGGAGATGCTTTGCACTCATGTGTTTTGGAGGTATAACTATTTCACTCAAAATTCTCCAACCTGATAATGATCAACCATATGATCAACCATTAGAGTGTTACAATAATAAGTGGATTAAGAGTCTATCAATTGGGGAGTTCATGCTTAAAGCATTTTCATTATACTTGCTCTTAATTTATAGGTCTTACTAGCATATGATTAAGCATTGTAGAGAATTCTATCATATTATCATCATAGGCCTATCATTTCCCAAATTCTCTCTTTTTTTAGAAGAACATAATAACACTCTAAACCTACTAACAAAACAAACACACTAATATTAAGATAAAAAAAAAGCAAGAAAGAAACAAACAAGGAAAGGAAGAAAGAAAGAACACACCAAAACAAAAATGAAACAAATAAAAGCAATAGAAATAGTAGAAATCATACATCTCTCCAACTCCCTATGCTTAGAGAAGACATTAACTGCAATGTGTGATTGGGGTATGAGTGGGGGTAAACAAGTGTAATCACTGGGTTGGGGGTGTTGGTGGGTAACTGTGCTCTAAATTTCACTGATACATTTGTTTTATCATGGTGTTAATTTGGTTGATAGGAGTGACAACGTTCTGAAGACTCTTAGTTTGTGCATCAAGCATATCAAAATGGTCATCGATATGCTGGAAACAGGCATCCCAACAAGTGTTGAAGGAAGAAGGGCCTGTGTTGGTGCTATAAGATGGAGGTGCATAGAGAAGAAAGAGTGATAGATCGGGTGCCTCTTTGGAAATTCTGAACAGGTTCACCAGGGCAAGGTGTGGTAGGGAAAGTAAGGTTGGTAATTTTTACATGGGTTTGGGAGCATGTTAGAGATTTCCTGTTCGGGTTCGGGTTTGGGTTGGGGGAGAAAATTCAGGGATCGGGTTTAAGCATTCTTAATGGGGATTTTTTGAAGGGCGGGGTAGGATAGGTTTGGGGTCACCATCCCTGAACCCAACCTAAATATTTTTTTATTTTTTATATAATTATATATATATATATAATTTTTTATAGAATAAAAATTAAAAGTCTAATATAAAAAAAGGCTTGAGGATCGGTGATGAGATTATGAATCCGGTATAAAGCTAGGTTTTAAGGATTGGGTTTGGTTTTAAGGTCGGGGAATAAATAAGGGATGGGAAATAGATCAGGGATTGGGTCGGGGATGGAGATTTGATCCCCTCCAACTAATAGGGTAAATATAAAGTAGAGAAGAGTATCTTGACAAATATATTTTCTAGTCTCATTGAGGAGTCTAAAAAGAATGGTGTTTCCAATATGATCAAAATAAAACAAACTGAGGAACTCAAGGGTGAGTCCTTTACTCTTAGGGTATGCATGCATAAATAAATGGGATAAAGGGCCTCTAGTGAGCAAATACTCAACATCTTCTCTGATCCCGAGTGTTTTGAGACATGCCCAGTCTACATATCGAGTGGGTGTAATGTTTCAAGGGACAAGCCTCTCATAGAGTTCTTTGTCATCGTGGCCAATAAACACAATACCGTAGGGATTAGAAGGTTGGGTATTTGTGACTTTACCTTTTCCTCAGGCTTAGCAAGGTTGTGATCTAGAGAATTCCCCTTTGTGTTCCTTTTGACTCGTCTTAGTTTTCGTTTTCAATGCCATATTTTCTATCTACCTACGAAAATAAGATTTTGTTAATTTTGTTCAAAACAAATACACACCGTATATGAGATTAGAAGCCATTACAACATAAAGCATTTTTTTTTTTGCAAATGCCATATGAATTGGAAAAATAATTTTATAATTGCAAGGATAGTATGAATAGGTGGCACAAGAATAAAGGAAAGAAAATTCAAATCGGTTGGAATTACTCATGCATCCTTGTACTAAGCTCGTGCAAGTGTAATTATGGGGTGATAAGAAGAGGTGTTCCATATGTTGGTGCTGGTGTAGGTTATGGTGGTGTTGGGGGGTGTTAGGGTTAGATGTTGTGGAGGCAGGAAGAGAGAAAAGTAAGATGTGTGGATGGTGGTGCAGGTGGTGTTGGCGAAGGTTTACAATGGTGTATAGGGGTGCAGTGGTGGAAGGACAGGAGAGTGCAAGCGTGCATTGGTGGAACAGGTGATGGAAAAAAATAGGGGAGTTGTAGGCATATATGTAGGACATGGATGGTGAGGTTTTATGCTATTGGTCGTTGTTGGTTCAATTGGAGTGTGGTGGTTTTGATGGTGGTGGAGTGCCATGGGTTGGGGGTAGCTTGATAGTGTTTGGGGGAGGAGAGATGGATGCATAGGTGTTAGGGTTGAAATGAGGGAGATAATGAAAGAGAAGGAAAATGGGTTCACAAGTGTGTCGGCATGTTTTGTGTGAAGAGGGAAGTGCATGGCTGTGCCTATTTTCCACGGCTGGGTCATGCAAAAAGGAAGTTGGGGAGGCATGGGTGTGCAAGTTCAACACGTACAGACCATGCGTGAAATTTGGTCTCAACCTGAGGTTATAGTGTTAAACACGACCATGTAGGTTTGGCACAATCTGGCCTGCAGCTTCCCTGGCCTCGACTTTTCTTCAAGTTTCAGCATCAAGGTACTGCACGACCGTGTGTCAGACCATGTTGAGGCCATGCAACCCTCTTTTATTCATATTTTTTATTCCTCTTCTTCAAATGGTGTTTCTACATCCTATTTTATCCATTGAATAGCATATAATCGTAATGAGGCCTACTAAAACTTTGTGAAAAAATAAAAATGGAACTAAAGATGAAAGAATAGAAATAATAAACAAAAGAAACACACAAAAACATAGGTTGCCTCCAATGGAGCTCTTTTTTAAGGTCTTTAACTCGATCGTGATATCTTTAATTCAATGGCAGGTCAAGAAGGGTGAATTTGCCTAAATTCTCGAATCTCATGAGTGATTGGATTTACCTAAATATATGACACAATAAAACACAAAAGATCATCTTCTCCATAATACCTTAAGGGTTATCTAAGCAATCAACACCCAATAACACATTTATTAGCATCTAGTATAACATAATAGTAACTAAGCTAGTATAAACCAACTTGGAAAAAAAGTTAGAATTTAAATAGTAAGATAGAAATGCCGCAAGTAATACAAAAGGGGATAGGTGAAGAGTTGGCATGGGTTGAGGAGAAACATGTGAGGAAAAGATCAAAGGCATGATCATGAGTGTAGCATATAAACAGGTAAATGAGTTTGTGCATGCACAGGTTATGTGTGGGGAGCACACCCTGTGCATAGGGAGCATAGGAATACATGGAGAAAATAAGGAGAAAAGTGCATGGGCTAGGAGTAGGCTTCATAAACACATGAGGCAACAAATGATAAGAGAAGCATTTGGGTTGTACATGTGTCATGTGAGAGTGGCATGATAAGGATGTGTGTGGGGTACATAGTTGTGAGCCTAAAATAAATTAAAATAGAGCATAATGAGGGAAATAAAAGAAATGGTTTGAGGTGGTGATAGTTGGGTGACAAGAAAGGATGCTAATGGAGAGGTGGTGCTCATGGTTTATAGAGAAAATATGTGGTTCTTTGTTGTTGTTAGTGTCAAGGGGATGTGGTGGTGAATATGATGATGGTTGGTTTGAACAAGAAACAAATACATAGAGAAGGAGAAACATGCACAAGGAGAAAAAGGTGTAGAGACAATGTAGAGGGATAATGGTGTGAGGGAGAATTATACACCAAGGCTGAGGGGTAGCAAAAGACCAAATTTATCAATAGGGTACAAATGCTATTTGGGAAAGATAAATTGGGACAAAACTATTCGATTAGTAGAATTAGGGTTCCTTATTAAAATAGATATGTGTTGGGTTACAAACCATTATTAAAATTAATGAACCAAATTCTATCCATGTTTTGGCCTAATGAAATTTATATATATATTTTAACATAATAATATAAATACAAATAATATATTTAACATAGAACATCTTAAAATAAATATTATAACTAATTACACATAATTACTGATTTTAAATTAGGGTTTCTACAAATAGTGTATTACAATATCAATGTTAACATTCAAACGAAATTGAGCATTTTACAAATAATATGTTCTTAATTTATCTATATTCCATGTTTTGCCTAAGTATCTTCTACCCTTACCATATAGTATGAAGACCGTTGATCCAACTTGCTCCATAACTTGTTATAGACCATCCTACTTAGCTACAAGCTTGCCCTGATAGTCACGACTTTAGAAGTTTTCCTTCCTTCATGCCCAATCTCCTACTCTAAATATCATGGGTTTCACTCATTTATTATAGTATTTAGTTACTTATCTGTACTTTGCGAGTCATATTTAGACTATATCTCTTCATTCCTCAAGCAAGTATTTCTCAATTTTCAAGGCTTCTTCATTGTCTTTAGGATCTACTGATTCATTATATATGATCTTGTATCTTTCTCAATCATCACTACTACTTCATCTCTCAAATCTAAACTAAAAGGACTCAATTGTTAGGTTATTTATGGTTGTCTTGATATTTTATACTACTAATGGAAGCTCATCCACCCAACCTTGTTTAGCTCCATTAAGCAAAAATCTCAGTTCTCCTAATATTTTTTTATTCTCACACTCGATGTGATTATTACAATAAATGGATCCCAATGAGCATCCCTCTCTATTAGACCAAGCATTCTTATAAAAAAAATGCAATTTACCTATGGATGATATACTAAAAAATCTATAGTCGATGCCCAAGTTTCCATAAAATGGTTTATATCTATGGTTATCAAATTTCCGGCTATTATCCATAATATTTTCTTATGGAATGCCAAGCCTATAAAAATATATTATTTCCCTTTGTATAAAAAATATTTTAGTAAGGCCTACTTTTCCTTCTTTTACCGACATATTATATTTTTCAAGAGAACTCCATTGCTCACTTCTTAGTGATTTGAGCCACAAACTTTGCTTCTACACACCTTGTGTAATAATAAATAATAAAAATATTGAATCTTTATTTGCTAATTCCTACACTCACTATTTTAGATTAGGAAACATCATATAAATGCCAAAACATAATTGATAACATTTATTTTAACTGCCATCATTATCAAGACTAAGTGGTTAAAAAATATCAATGCCCCAAAAAAACAAATGGCTAGAGACTCATAATTTGTTGGAGCATTGAAGTAGGATTATTTTATGCTAAGGAGAATTTAATACATCATTAGCATCACTATATGATTTTCATAGCATCATAATACATGGTCTTATAGTAATATTTATGATGTAATGTGGTAGCTTGGTGTAAGCCACATATTCCAGCACAGACGTCCTCTAATACCTTTTGTTTTATTATCCAAGGTATGCATTTTAGCAACGACAAGGTCTATTAATTCCTATAGAAATTTTTTTTTCCAGATAGTATTTTACATTCCTTCTTCTTAGATCAAATTATTTATTTTAGTTTGTCGCTATAGGTCCATATTCTAAGAAATATGTCAGCTCTTTTATCTATTCATCTAGCTCTTATATTTATATGATCTCAAACTATTCTTCTTGAGATTTATATATTTCCTTCAACCTTATTGTCATGTATTTTACTTTAAATATCTGGGACGATGAAGAGGCACTAGCTGAGGCTAACCTAGCTATAACATCACCCACTTGGTTAGCTATTGGAAATACTCGAGCAATTTCAACAAAACAAAAGTGTTTCCTTATTTCAATCAACTTTCCCAAGTACTTTTTCATGATAGACTCTATAACCTCACATTATTTATTGTATCATATGATAACTAATGTTGACTCACTATAGAGATTAACCTCACTTACCTTTAGGTTATGCCTTGTTTTAATTCCAACTAATGTAGCTTCATAATTTGCTTCATTATTAGTGTCAATGAAACTGAATCTTAGTGCAAACTCTAAATTTATGCCATTTTAATCAATCAAGAACACAATAGCTCTGGCACAAAAACTACTGGATGTTCCCTCAACATATAACATCCATTCTCTCCATTCCCTTATAATCAATTAAGGGTTGGGCTTGACCTCAAACAAATATTCAACAATAAAATCAGCTAAAGATTTCCTTTTAAGTATATGTCTAGTTTTGTACTAGATATTATATTTACTTAACTCACCAACCTACACCATCATTATTCCTTATTTTTTGGTTTATGAAAAATGGTCCTAAGAGGAATATTAGATAATAAAAAAATGATAAATGAGTATCAAAATAAGTTTTCAACTTCCTGCACGTGATTAATAAAGACTAGGCGATTTTCTCTAAGTTGGAGTATCGATACTCAATATCAATGGTGCAAATTGCTATTATAATTGATAGGTATTTATGCTCTAGTCCTAATATATTCCTTAATAAGAATAGAAAAGATAGAAAACACTAATGCCACAAGTTATAAAAATATCTCCTCTCCTTCTAATGGTGTGGTTAGGGTTGGCAATTTAGACAAATAGACCTTCAAACCATCAAATGATTTATAGTAGTCCTCTATCAATTGAAAATTATCTTTCACTCATAAAATATTTGAGAAGGGTAAACTCTTATCTTCTTCTTTAGTAGGAAATCTATGTAATACAACTAGCTTTCTATTCAACTATTTATTGTTTTTTTTTTATGTTGGAGATTGCATATTCAAGACATATGTAACTTTTATATTTATGTCAATGCCCTTATTAGACATCATTTAGTTCCAACTTCAACCACACATTTAGTAGGATTAACTTCATCTGATATTTTATTAAAGGTTAAAAATTATAATTGAGCTCTAGCATGTGGGTTTCCTTCCTCTTAATTTTCATGAACATGTTATGAATATAAGCTTCTATTTATTTTCCTATATGCCTTTAAAATATTGTGTTTATAAATATTTTAAAAGTCAACCAGCATTCTTCAGTACAAATGGCATCACCTTATAATAATAAATCATGTTTTCTTTGATAAAAGTAGTTTTCTCCTAGTCGACATCAACAAGTTTGATTTGATGATATATAGAGAAGCATCCATAAAGCTTAGCCTTTTCTACCTAGTTAATTAGTTATTCAATTCAATGGAGTGGGTAACCATCCTTATCACATGTTCTATTTAAATAAATAAAGTTAAACACATTCTCTATTTTCTATTAGACTTTTTCACCATGACTAGATTGGCTCTCCAATCATCATATTTCACACCTCGAATAAAGCCTAAAAGGAATAAAGTTTCCACTTCTTCTTGAATTGCATTATGCTTTTCTAATCTAACAACTCTCTTACTTTGTTTCACAAATTTAAACCCATCCTTTATATTTGGACAATGTTGAATGGTTATGAATAGAATTCCCATTGAGGATGACACCATCCATTCAAAGACAATCTTGTTATTTGTGAGGAAAGCCAGTAGGTCCTTATTTTTTTGCTATACTAATGTCTCTCATTATCATCACTTTATGATCTACACCCCGTAAATCTTTTCCTTCTACCTCTATAGTGGCCCTGATGCCTTCCTTAGGGATGTTTATGTCTTTTAGTACCAAACTTTATAATGGTTTCTTAGCCTCTAACCTTCCAGGGGTAACCCTTACATTGATATCATGACATTAATGTATTATCCTCTGATCACCCTTAACCTATCCCCATCCTTCATGAAATGGGAATCTAACTAATATTCCTAGTATAAAAATGTTAGTCTAGAGTTTGTTAAGGGATGGCCATCCTAGTATCATATTATAGAATAAACGAAAAGTAACTACCTCAATTTCTACTTTTATACTCTTCACCACTCTTGGATGGCAAACCTTCATGGTGAGATCCACCACTCCCCATGATTTTATGATGTTGTCGATGAATTTGAATAGGGGTACAATTTTCTTTATTGAGCATTTATTTTGTAGCTCTAGTTGCTTATATGATTCCTTGAATATAACATCCACTAAAATTCTTATGTCCATGAGAACCTTCTTCATTGTGTAATTAGCAATTTATACTTCAATAACTATGGGATCGCCATAATATTCAACCATGATTGGCCCCTCGTCCTTTTTTTGTGAAGCTAACTTCCCAATCATTTATTTTTGACATTATGTTTATTTTATAGAAGTCAGCTTCTTTGATGTATTCTTTTAGGGTTGCATTGCTTTCTCCAAGCAAGGAATCTCCTCTCGTGGTTGTGCGTATCATTATCTAAGGTCCCTTGTCTTGAGTTAGTGGGGATAATTGATACATCATCCTTATATTTTTTATCACGTTATGGATGTCTGCACATGGTACTTTAAATGACCTTTGCAAACTAAACTTTTAGCTATATCTCTTAATGATCTATATTCATCACTATTGTGATAATATTCCTCATGATATATGTACCATTTATTAAGGTTTCTATGTTTCATGTTGTTATATCTAGGAAATAGTCTCATGATATGTGCATATTTTATGGTAATATTTTAATGTATGTTGACCTAGATTTTACTATTTGTTATGAATAGTTTACCCATTTTCATGAGTTTTTACTATTGCCCTAGTTTTGTAAAAAAAATGAAATCAAGGTAATTTAGTTAGATAATTAAGGTAAAGGAGCACAATTTGAGGAGAAAATCTTGGAGTCGTGGAAATTTGGATGCACCATCATGAAAGACCCTAAAAGAGAAGTTGTGTGTAAAAAACTCAAGATAAGGTAATAAAGGAACAAGAAATACTAGTGCCTAGTATTTAAGAGTAAGATATAATAAGGCCCTATATTTATGGACATATGATCCATATATATGTAAATTATGATTTTTATTTCCTGGTTTCACATCCTACATGATCCATGAATTACAACCACATGCATAGTATTAGACCAAAAATATAGGTGCCCTATATTTATCAACTTGGATCATATTTTTTTCTAAATTTTGGATCTAATTAATATAGCCATCTCTTTAAAAATATAATATAAATTAGATCAAAGAAAACATGGAGAGAACCACCATCATAATTTTAACTTTGCTTTTCTTTTTCTTTTTTTTTTCAAAACATTAGGGTTTTATGTTAGATTTAGTTAACTAGGTGTTGTAATTGAAGTATTAGAGATCATACGGTGTTTACGGTTCAACAATTTCCTAAGTTCTTTCTTTCCCTTGTTTCATTTAATTTTTTTATAATGTTTGTTTATTGAAATTCTTGTTATATATTTATTTGATTGAGTTTGTGGTTTCTATAATTTAAGTTAATATTTGTTATTTTTTTTATCTATTATAATTAAAGTTATAATTTTTATTTGTTTAGATTCTAGTTTTTGTTATCAATATATTAGGATAGATTATCATGGGGTAGGAGGATAGTTAAAGGTTATGGGATAATTAATCATGAGCTATGAATTATATTTAATTGTTATTTATATGTTTGTTTAGATAAATAAATCAATTTTGATGATCATATATCTAAGAATAGGGCTTTATTATCTAGCTTGATCACTTGGTTAATTTCAGTGTTGATCATATGCTAAGATAGTATAGTTAATCCATTATTATTAATGTATACATCCGCAAGTAGAAAATAAGTTGATTAATTTATAATTAAAGATATTCATTTAATCTAGTTTACTAATCTTTAAAATTACATAATTCAAGATTACCATAATTATAGTTCTAGTTAGGTGCTCCCGAGTCATTAACATTGCCATTGATTAAATCTAGAAATCTTATCATAGGTTATTAATTTGTTAGACGATAAATCATAATATGACTTTGATTTTTTCGCATAATGAGTTACTAGAAAGAAAACATGTACAATTTTTAGTAGTTTGACATTAAAAATACTACAAACCCATATTATTCGATGATTGATTGATATCACTATACTAATTATGTCCTCTAACTCCAATTATCTCATTACTATTATTCAATTATTTTCTCAATTTTTATTTTATTCTTTGCATTATTATTAATTAGTTTTTCATCATTTAACATCTAGGTAATTAATTTCCTAATAGAAGTTTATATGTTAAATTACATTCTCTGTGGGGTTAACCCCCACTCATTGTCTACTACTTATTTGTGTGATTAGGGTTTAATTTGGAGTGTCTACAATAATACACAACCTCGGGAATTATTTTTGGCAATTTTACATGGTGTACATGTGTTTGAGGTTGGCTACCAATAATGTATATTTATCAAGTCTAGATATTGGAGACAATTGTGCAAATGATTATTCCATCAGCCTTAAGCTTGCATGGTTCTCTTCTTGTCTATATACCTCCTTCTCTAGCCTTTGTCTTAATATTGAAGTCATGTATTCCTTTCTAGTTGTCGGATATACTACCTTGGTTATGTCCTTGGCTTTTATCATCTCTTGCACATCTTTTCTCAATGAAGTGTATAATTTGTTCTTGGCTAAGTATAGATTATCAACTAAATCTTTATCAGCTAAGCCTCTGAGTATACAAGACATGGCCATTCCATTATTCAACTAGTTAATCTATTGGACCTCCTTATCGAACATATTTAGGAAATACTAGATATATTATGTTATTAGAGAGGAAGATTCTTTCTTCTCTCATTGGTATGCATCAAAATTCTCCACAAAAACCATTATGAGTTTGGAAAAGAAGCTTATTGATTTGGTCTTGAGCTTTTTAAACTACCTCAAAGATGATCCATTTAGTGTATCTAAGAATGCCTTACATAGGGTATCTTCTCATGCTCTAGCTAATAACATTGAGTATTTAGAACATTCAATTGTCTTCTAGGTTTTTAACTACATAAAAATATTTAAATTTTAAAATTCTTATTCTCTTTATGGGCACTTCATATATTCTCTTTATCAAGCATGTTTTCCAAGTGTAACCATCCATGTGATCTCTATTCTTCCCTTTAGCCTCAAATATTCTTATACCTTCTAACCTATTAGTATGTTAATAGAATCCTCCATTCCTCTATTAGTCTGACAGCCATCATATGCATGATTTTCTTTATCATCTCTATTAGTCTGGTGTTCATTATTACTAGACTTAGATGACTTTCTCTCTTGTATTTCCTAGAAGGACTTAATGATAGGCCATTCCTATCACTTTTAGTTCTCCTTTATCATGTATCTTCCATTAACTTAGTTTACTCTTCTAGGATGAGGGCACTATGTAACCTATTCCTTTGTTCTTTGTCTAGAATGTCTAAAGCCTCTACCAAAGTCTCTTATGGGGTAGGTTGTTGAGGCGTATGATGGTTGTGTTGATCTAGAAGGTGTGATAGTTGACTAAGGGTGTGTATGAGTTAATCTAGCATATTTGATACTATTTGTTGAATGGATGCTTGGAGTTTGGCATTTAAAACTTGTAGTTGAGAAACTATGACTGGATTTTCCTATTTAGAGGGGTTATTAGTACTTGGATAAAATCTATCCAAATTTTGGATGGGAGACATAAATTTTTATTTAGGTCCCCATAAATGAAACCTAATATTTTTGATGATTTATGAAGCAAGGCATTATGAGATAACTAAAGAGGGCATCAAGTGATCACAAGTTGTCGAGGGAAAAATTAGGAAGAGACATGAGAGGAAAAAACAAGTGAGATTGTCCATTAATGTTTCGGATCCCCAAAGATTAGTGCAAGACCATATATATGTAGAATTGGAATGGTAAGAGAAGATATAAGGAAAAGATATTGTCGACCTCATAGGTTAATTAACCTTTGTTTTGATGATAACAAACTTAATTACGCATTTGACTTATCTTAAATGTGCATGTGTATTACAGCAAAAAAAAAAATTAATACTTAACTAAGTAAAGGAGTGCAAAGGAGAAGTCAAGCACTAATCAAAGATGAACAATGAGGACAAAATATGACTCTAGCTTCAAGTACTTCAATTTCATATGTGCAATACACAAACAATGAAAGGATAAGAAAGTGTACTCAAGATTCTAAGACTTAAGTTTCAAAGTGTATGTTATTGTCTTAGGTTTTATGAACATATAATTTATATATTGAGAACTTAGATTTTTTAATGATTTGATATTTCTAATCCTATTAAAAAAATTCTGAAATTTATTAAAGTGCATCAAAGAAGAGTTTTAACGGACAACTCATGGAAAGCGCCCCACATGCCTCTTTGCCTTGAACCTATGCCTCTCACTCAGTGCTCACCATGGACAAAGGCAATCGATGGAAGAATTCCTCATTGGCCCCAATCAAACCATCTCAATTGAATACCATCAATTCTCCTTCATCGTCGGATAGTGATCCTCAGATGCGATCTCCTATCCTGCAGGAAAATCTTATTCGAAATCCCTCATTTGAATCTCCTAAGAATTCTGTGAATATGACCCTGATTATCAATGAATTTTCCCATATGTCTGAAAAACTTGATGATCCTAAACCTATTATCACTTAATCAATTCTTCGATGTTCTAATTTGTTGCCTTCTATGACTTTAAGTTGGAAGGACATTATTCTCTAGAATCGCCGGGAACAACCTGTCATGAATATCTCATTCACTCCTCTTGAGATAGTTAATGGTAAGGCTACCACTAAGCTTCGAAGAGAGGATATTGAAAGGGAAGAGAAATGATGGGCACATACCCTTATAGGCATGGTGCCTGGTTTTAAACCTTCGATTGCCCAAATCAAGAAGTTTATTAATGATCACTAGACAGGAATCTCTACTGTAACCCAAGTCCTTCCTCATCAATAAGGTTTCTTTTTGTTCCTATTTGAGGATCAACAGGATTGTCTCACTATCTTGGAGAATCCTTTTTGGTATTTTTGAGTTTCACCGTTGATGGTTAAGAAATGGAATCCAAATGTTCCCTTCAATGAAACTAAATGGAGACATATGCCCCTATGGATTACATTACCTGGTCTCCCTTTAGCACAATGGTATGATAACTCCCTTAATCAAATTAGAAGTTGCTTAGGGGTTCTATTTGTGCTGATATGGTGACTGCAACCAGAAGCCGTATCTCTTATCTAAGAATATTGGTTGAAATTGATATTAATCTTCCTCTTGTTGATCATATCCCTATTGAATCTAACTCTGGCATTCGAAAACAACCAATAGCCTATGATTGGAGACCTTTCTTCTACTATAAATGTGATACCCTGGGACATGATACCAAATTCTATCAAAATGGTATTGTTCATCAACAGGATAACAAGGTTTGGAAACCAAAAATAGGGGCCAAAAATGAAGAGGCAGTGCTTTAGATAACAAAGGACTTTGAGACCAATATTTCAAACCAAATGACAACCACAATACCTACCTCATTCATAGATAAGAACTCTGAGACCAATGGTTCAGGACAATTACAAACCTCAAATCCTGGAAAAGGCAAGGATAAAATTGCTGATTATAGCCTTTCCAAAAATACTTTCAAATTGTTAGATTCCATGGAACCTTTTAGCTTCCCAAAAAATGAAACTACATTGGGTCAGGGGGTTGGTAATCCCCCACCAGAAGGAAATTCCCCATCCCAACCATGACCTCACTTATGGTGTGGAATATCAGAGGTGTGAGTGCACCTCTAAAGTAGAAGAATTTGTGTAAATATCTCCATTTGAAGAAATTTCCTTTTCTTTGCCTTCTGGAAACTAGAATGAAGAAAGACAACCTTCATTTTTTGTCATATAAGAATTTCTTCTTATTACAATTTGATCTCAAACCATGATCACCATTACAATGGTCTAATTTTATTCTATGGCTGCCATATTATCTATATCTTCAAATACTTGAGATAACTGACCAGCTTATTCACTGTCTCATATCCTTTCTCCCTGAACATAAGAGTATGGCCATAAATTTTATTTATGCTTATAACTCAAGACTAGCCCGATCACCTCTTTGGAGAGACATAATCAGAATTAGTAAGTCCACTCAGATACCCTAGATTGTTATTAGTTATTTTAACAATATTTTGAATGCTGATGAGAAAACAGGTGGCATTCTTCGCCAAGGGGATAGGCAGGATTTTAAAGATTGTGTTAATGTTTGTGGCTTTGATACTATCCCTCTTAATAGTTCCCCTTTTACTTGATGTAATAATCAAGACCCTCCTCATAGATTTCACTGTATACTTGATAGAGGGTTGGGAAATAAACACTGGTTTGATGTTTATACTAATGGATATATCAAGAATGTCCCTCACTGTTTATCTGATCATGATTGCTTGGAAGTTTTCCTTACTGGTTTGGATATTAAGGGTAGAAAACCCTTTCGATTTTTTAATTTCCTAGCCTCCCATCCTCATTTCCTTACAAAGATAAAAGAAGTTTGGGATGTCCTAGTAGTAGGATTGAAGCAATATCAGATTATTCAAAAATTAAAGAGGTTAAAAGTTGTATTCAAAACTTTCAGTAGAAATAAGTTTGGGAACATATATGAAGTTATGGAAAAAGCAAAAATGAGATGGGATTTTATTCATCAACTCCTTCTCACTAACCATATAAACCTAAACCTTGTTCAACAAGAGAAAAAAGCTCAAAAATAGTGGTGGGAAAAAAGCAAAATTAAAGACCAATTCCTCCAGCAGAGAGCTAAAATTAACTACATCATTCTTGGTGATGGGAATAACTCTTATTTTCATTAACGTATTAAGGAAAGATAAAGCTTTAATCCTATTTCTCATCTTCAAGATGACAGAGGTACTCAGCTGAATTTTTGGGGAGAAATTGAAAATGAAATTCATAATTTCTATAAACTTCTACTGGGTATTGCCAGTCCTAGGCTTTTAGCCATTGATATGTAGGTTTTGAAGCAGGCCCTCTGCTATCTCAAAATAGCATAATCTAATTGATGAAACCAATCTCTAAATAGGAAATCAAGCAAGCTTTGTACAGTATGGGTGACTTAAAATCCCCTGGACTTGATGGATTTAATGCCTACTTTTTCAAACAAGCTCGGCCAATGGTGGGTAGGGATATCATTATGGTTGTTCAACACTTTTGGTTTTCTGGTCATCTCTTAAAGGCCATGAATAACACTACTCTTCATCTTATCATCAAAAAGAAGACAGCTAGAACTATCACTGAGTATGGGCCCATTTCTTATTGCAATGTTATCTTCAAAATTTTCTCTAAGGTTCTCATGAATACACTCATTGAATTTCTTGGTGATATTATAGCTTGCAATCAATTAGCCTTTGTGCTAGGGTGATAGATTGGTGATAATATCATGCTGGCTAAAGAGCTTCTTAGAAAATAAGGCAAGAAGAACATTATTCTAAGAATGATGCTCAAAGTTTATCTTAAAAAGGCTTTTGACTCTCTTGAGTGGCCTTTTATCCAAGAAATCTTACTGGGTTTGGATTTCCCGTCTCATATTGTGTACCTTATTATGTAGTGTATTACTACTATTCAATATTCTATTTCTATCAAAGGTTTTTTAAGAAAACATTTCCAAGGGAAAAGGGACATCAGGCAGGGTGATCCACTGTCACCTTATATATTTGTCATTGCCATGGAATATCTTAGCCTGTTATTGCGTACCCTATGGGATTTCAAAGACTTCAAATCTCAACTAGAATGTAAAGGCTCAAAAATCATCAGCTTATGCTTTGCTGATGATCTTCTTTTATTTTGCAAGGGCAATATCACCTCAGTTCAATGTCTCCTATCAAATCTTGAATTTTTTGGGAAAACGTCTGGTCTGGTGGCTAATCCCCAAAAGAGTGAGGTTGATTTTGGAGGTCTTCAAGATTCCACCAAGAATTCTATTCTGTCTCAACTTGGTTTTAAAGAAGGTATTTTTCCATTCAAATCCCTTGGTTTCCCTCTCAACTGATCAACCATGTCCATATCCTTTTATCAACCCCTTATTGACTAGATTATAGCTCAGTTGCACTCCTAGACAAACAAATACTTAAGCTTTGCTAGTCGGCTACAAAATTTACAATATGTAATTTTTGGAATTACAAACTATTGGTTGTAGGGTTTTCTTCTTCCCAAATCTATCATTCACCATATTGAAGGTCTATGCAGGAAGTTCTTTTGGTCTAATATGGATCCATCAAAGAGAAAGGCTCCTATTGCTTGGTCTAAAATTTGCCTCCCTAAGTAAGAAGGGGGTTTAAATATAAAACACTTAGGGACCTAGAGTTTAGCATGTATTGCTAAATAATGCTGGAAACTCATTGAAAATAAAGAAAGTATGTGGGTTAAATGGGTTCATGAAAGATATATATGAGACACTTCAATCTAGCAGATTAAGCTAAAGCATGACACCTCCTGGAACCTGAAACAAATTCTGAATATGCAAAATCATGGAGTTGTATTTTTTACTAACTATTGCTCTAGGGGCAAGCTTCCTGTAAGAAACCTTTACAATGCTCTCAGGAATCAGTCTCCACCTGTCCCTTGGGCTAACTTAGTCTGGCAACACCCAAGCATATCTAATCATAAAATTATTACTGGGATGGAATGCCATGAAAGCCATGCTGTTAAAACTAAATTGAAGAAATGGCAGGTTATTGATGATGCTATTTGTTCAAGCTACTTACAGGAAGATGAGGATATAAATCACCTCCTCATCTGATGCCAATTTGCCCACACCATTTGGATATCAATTGCCTAATGCTTCCTCATTAGTTTTATTCTTGGCAAAGCTACCTATATTGGATGATTAACATCACTAGAACTGGAAGAGGTCAAGGACAGATCTGGAGGGCCTCATTTGCAGTTATTATCTACCATCTTTGGTGCAACCATAACACTTTCATTTTTCACCTCAAACAAGACTTACTGGCGAGAATCACATATAATATGATAGCTGAGCTTTTTGTATTCTTTAGTTCTATTAAAAACTCAAATGCTCAAAGATACCTAAGAATGATTGATAAATAGGAAAATTGATGTAATTTTGAGTTGGGGTTTTGATGCTTCTATGCTTGCTATTTAGGCTTAGCATACCATGGCTACTATGATGATGTACTTTTGATGTATTCCTTCTTTCTTGTAATGGTATTAATTTATTACCAAAAAAAAATCATGCATCTAAAATAGCTTCAAGTTTTATACAAAATTTCTTTAATTGGTTTTATTTTAATTAGTTTTGCATATGATCAGAGTTGAAATTTTACCATAAATTATGTACAAATTATTATATTTTTAATTCTTAAGTGTCTACTTTATAGAAAAAATATACACCACTCAATTTTGAGATTTTTAAATTAATTCATATTCATTTTTGTAAAAGCATGCAGTGGTAAAAACTGGTTAACTGATCAAGTTTCCAAACTAGTTGACGGTTTTAAAAACAAATTGTCTAGTTTGGGAACATCTGATATTTTATGGCTATTTTAGTGCAAGTGTTTGAGTAAGTTTTACATCCAATGGCTAGTGTGGATTTTCTAAATATCTTAGCACTATAAATAAGAGTTGTTAGACTTTGATAAACATTAATAAATCTAGCACAACTCTTTTAAAATCATCATTTACAATGAAGCAAAGAGAGTTTTGATTATACATATTCAAATCCAAATCAAGCTTCTCTAGTACTCTAATGAATACATATTTTTACATATTTTATACACTTTTAATCTTAGTTTTTGATCTTGTATTTGAGAAATATATGAGAATAATTTTAATTTTATGTTTAAGTGATAATAATCTCATATATTTTATTATTTGAGCTAAAATGATATAAAATTAATGGGTTTAAAGTATAAGATTATTTACTAATTCTTCTAATATTATTTTATAGGTAAAATTAAAAAATAGTTTGAGTCTTTTGGACCAAAGGCCCAAAAGAAACAATGGTAGAAAGGGTAAGCGGGCAAATGAGGCTCGATAGCAAAGAAAAAAAAATTTAAAAGGCAGAGGGGGCAATAGTTAGAGAGCATAGAGAGTGCAAAAAATAAAGAAGAATAACGATAAGAGAAGAAATAGGCCTAACAAGCCGCGGTAGAAAGAAATAAAAAGAAAAGGAAGTGACAAGGGGTGGACTAGGCTTGTGCACTAAGGCATAAGATAAGAAGGGGAAGAGGGAGGGAGATAGGGGAAAGAGGCTTGACAACATAGGAGAAGAGAAGAAAGAGATAAGGGAGAGGGAGGGATCGATGAATGAAGAATAAAAAAAGAAAAGAATAAGAAGAAGAAGGGATGGCATGACTAGAGAAAGAAAGGAGTGTCAGGGGAACCGAGTGAAGAGAGAGAGAGAGAGAGAGATAATAAAGGCACAAAATAGTGATGCGCCACTTCACATAAAGAAAGAAAACCTAGAGGAGAGAGAAAAAGAAGTGATGCTAGCTGGGAGAGAGAAAAGGGGAAAAGATATCTAGAAGAGTTTATTTTAGATGAAATATAGCAATATTTCATCTGAATAAATGGCTAAATTTTTGTCCATAATTAATTTTGGTTATTTATTTCTCTATTTCAATATATATTTTTAATATAAATGTTTGTGTATTTTATTTATTTATTATGATTCGCTAAATATGTATTGCTTAGGAATAAATTGAAACCCTAGATTTTGGTTTGAGATATAATATTTTTTCTTGAGATTGTTCTTTCACTCTATTTTAATTATTATTGTTTATATATGTGATTCTATCGCGTATGATTTATATGGTAAATACCTTGTTCTAGCTTTCTCATATTGATAGTATGTAGGATTATAAGATTGCTAGGTGGTTATATGTAAAAATTACAGCTTGGTTAGATAGCAATTCACCTAATAGTTTTATCAGTTTTACGTGAAAAGTGGAAAGTTTAGATACTTGTGAGTCAAAAGAGAAGAATACAACTAAACATGATTGAGGGATACTTAGACTGACATCCTTCCACTTGTACTTAATGCTTTAAATCTAGTTAAATATAGGAACCACTTGTTAAGACTATATTATAAGCATTTAATAGGATTTAATATTAGTGCATTGTCATATTAATTATTTCAGAAAAATAATATAAGGTATATAGACCTAGTCTAGTAATAGATTTCGATTTCTCTAGCACATCATATTTGCATTCATCTATTATTTTTATTAATTTCTTTTCTTTCTTCTTTTTATTCTCTTCTATTTTTAAAACCCCTATAATTGGGTATTTCTTATTATTTATTTTTGTGTGACTCTCAAACCCCGATATAGAACAATACCCTTATTTACTAATACTACAATTGATAACAAGAGGATTTAAATTAATGTTGATTACAACCACAAAATCTTTGGTACCGTTGCTGAGGATTGGTAACATTACCTTTATTTTGCTAGTAATTTTTTAATGTCTTGTGTGTTTTTTAGTCATTTTTTTTTATTTCTTTATATCTAGTGATATTTACTTATTTATGGTGTTTTTCTTATTTTGCATACTCTCTAGTGAATGCATACAAGAGGGAAACCACAAGGAGGGCTTTCACCAGGGAATATTTAGTTATAGAAATCTACTTGAGCTATTAAAAAGTTAAATATTTCTAATTCTTCTTCATCATGAAGAAATGAAGATGATCTTTTTATTTCTTCATCATCATCAAAATTATAAGAAGAGGCTTTAAATATCAGTACATCACTAATGAAAGAGTCTATCTACTTCGCTCATATGGAAGCCAATAGGAGTTTGTGAGAGTTGGCAACCGACAATATAGTGGAATCAGTACCTACATGTATTGGCTATCATGACTCTGTTATTGGAAAGGAAAAAGATTTTTAGCTTAAGTCTAGCCTACTTCACAGACTTCCCGCTTTCCATAGGATCCCTATTGAAGGTCCCAACAAGTTCCTAAAGGTGTTTCATATAGTATGTGTCTCATTATTCCTTAAGGAGGCAGATCTTCAAATCTTACAGTTTAAGGCATTTCCATTTTCCTTGGTGGAGGGTGCTAAGAATTGGCTTTATGAGCTACCTATAGGGTAGATCCGATTTTGGGACACTTTGGATAGTGCATTCTTAGATAAGTATTTTTCTACTTCACATGTCATGATGCTAAGGAAAAGGACCATCGGGATCCATCAAAAGCCTAATGAAACATTATATGCTTACTACAATAGATACAAGGCCTTGCTATTATAGTGCTTACAACATGGGATGAAGGAAGAGAACTTGCTATGATATTTTTATGAGGAACTGATTCCACTTGAAAGGAACATGTTAGATGCAGCTAGTGGTGGCTCTTTCATGGATAACGATCCCACTTTAGCTCAAGATTTATCAAAAATTTAAGCCTCTACAATGCAACAATACAATGGCTTCTCCACTAATGCAAGAGTAAATGAGGTGAGTGTAAGTCAATTTGATGATAAATTAAACTAACTCACTACTCTTGTTTCATGAATTTTCACAACTATTGGAGTTGTTACTACATGTATATTATGTTTAACAATAAGAAATCCTAGAAATAAATGCCCACAAATGATTGAAAGAGAGGATTATGAGCAAGCAAATACAATTGGATTTTCAAATAATTACTATCTTCGTATGCACAACCATCCTAATTTCCATTGGTAAGATAATAATAATAATAATAATAATGTTCTTAATCCTCTAACTTTCAGCCAAATGAAACCATTTTTTTATCTAAAACCACAAGGAAGATCCTCTCAACCTCAAGCTCCAACCACTAACAAATATGAAAAGATTTTTAAGTTGCTGACAAATGGATAAAAGTAGTTGACATAATGATAATTGAACATGGAAAATAGATTTTTAATATATAGTGACAAATGGGAGAAGTTTTCACTAAGCTGAACCAATTACATAATTCAGGGAAACTAACTAGTAGTACCATACTCAATCCAAAGGAAAATTTTGAGTCAGCTAATGTAGTGGTAACAAGGAGTGGAAAAACATATTAGAGTGCTCTAAATAAGACCAAAGAGAATTTAGAGTAGTTGAAAGAATATCCTGTAACAAAAGAATAGGAGATCATACAAAAATAAGAGAATAGGAGCGAAAACAGACAATAGGTTAACCAACCCACTATTGAGAAAATATCATGGAGTTCTTCAAATGGAAAATCCTCCACCATTTCAAATTTTTCTATTACTATCCCTATTTATATTTCTTCTTTCCCTATCAGACTATTTATATCAAAGAAGGATGAGAGTGATTGAGCTATATTGGATACATTCAAAAAGGTGTAGATCAACATCCACTCCTTGAAGCTATTAAGCAAGTGCCCAAATATACAAAATTATTAAAGTAGATATGCACCACAAGGAAGATATTGTGGGAGAAGAAAGTGTCTAGGATGAATGACCAACTATCTACTGTCATACAACTGAAGTTACCCCCAAAGTGTGAAGATCTTGGAAGCTTCACTGTTCCATGTATAATTGGTAATGATAGGTTTGAATGCCTGACCTAGGTGAATCTATTAATGTCATGAAATATTCTATTTATACATCTTTATATTTAGGAGGGATTAAGAAAGATAATTTTATGATTTAACTTGCTGATCGTTCTAATGTATTCCACAAGGGGCTTGTAGAATATGTCCTTGTGTAGGTTCGTACAATTATATTTTTGGAAAACTTATATATTTCATATATGGATGAAAG
This sequence comes from Tamarix austromongolica, assembly GCA_039764185.1. Classification (NCBI taxonomy): domain Eukaryota; kingdom Viridiplantae; phylum Streptophyta; class Magnoliopsida; order Caryophyllales; family Tamaricaceae; genus Tamarix; species Tamarix austromongolica. The sequence continues at coordinate 3,258,525 of CM077808.1, read as the reverse complement.
TATCTTAAGTCTAATGATGTTCCTCTTCGGAAGACCGCTCATAAGAACCACTTTCACAAAGAAGTTTTCTAGGGTATGGTATGACAATTTGAAAATTACTTAGGGAAGAAAAGGAAAATCAAAAATCAAATATAGGGATAAAATTAAGAAGTATATAAGGAAGAAATTTATATTCAAAGAGTATGAGCAAGATAATTATATTAGATTTAATACTCTTAGACAAGGACTTCTAAGTGTTAAAGAATATGTTAGATAGTTTGAATGATTAGCACTTATATGTGATATCCATAAGAAAAAGGAACAAACATATGCTGAATTTATATACAACCTTAACATGATGATTCAAGACAAAGTTAAAACTTATCTATGTCATTCTCTTGATGATATTATTCAGCTATGTTTAAAATTTGAAAATCAAATCAAGTCCACTAAGCCTCATGCCAAGTAAAGTTGATGTGTGTAGGAGGGTTTAATCTTCAATTATGTGGAACTAATAGTTTGAATAAAGTTTGGATAAGATGATAAAGGCTTGGTTATGGTGAGTTAGAAGACTAAAGCTTCAAAATTGATGTAGATAGGATGATGGTGGTTTGAATTATGGTAGAAGAGTGATAATGGTGATTCAGTGATGAGGGTTTAATAATGATGATGGTTCAAGTGTAACACACTAAGTATTTTATGCATTTGATGACCAATTGAGGATGATTCTTAGTGTCAAAAGTTAGGGTTTGGATGTAGGCTGGAATCATGGTTTAGGGTTAGGGTTAGGGTTAGGGTTAGGTTTTGGTTCAAAAAGAGAGAAATAGGTCATTTTTGGTTGGTATGGATGGTTTAAGGTTTCAAATGAATGGTTTAGGGCTTTGAATTTATATACCGATTTAGGGTTTGGTTTAACCATAAAATAGAGTAGGAATTTGATGGTAATTAGGGTAGGAAAAAAATAGATTAATAATAGTATAAAGGATATTGATTAATCTCTAATTCACACAAATGAAGAGATTAAAACTTTCAAGCCAAACCATTCACACAAATTTGATTTGCTTAAGCTTAAATTCACACAGAATTCATTCAATGTCGATCTTCAACTTCAATTTAATTCTTAATTATCATCATACATCCAATATGCTCAATATTAATGAATAATATAACCTCTCTACCACTAGCTAAACCATATTCCAAAAGATTTCAAGCCGAAAGACATTATGCTACCTTTATGCTAACTCTATGCTATTTTATGCTAACTTTATTCTCTTAATTTATTACTTAATTAATAAATTAGCTAAATCACATAATAATTCTCAAAAATCCTCTAATATACTCCTAATGCATATGGTTACTCCCTCATTTCATTCCATGCACATGCACATAGACATTTAGTTACGTGTTTGTTACGTTTTGAGCAACATAACCATCCGTTGGCCTTCAAATTTATGGGACAATTTTCAAATGAAGTATAATTGGTTCTATAATTATGAAATCCAATTCTTGAGTGTTTTCTCCCGCATCAAAAGTACTTCATCTATAAATTACTACTCAAATACTCAAACTACAAAGTATGGAATGAGTACTTCAAAGTCCACAAGTGTTAATTAGAAGCAATGATATACTCGAGAAGATAAAGGCAAGAATAAGGTCAATGAGGTCTCTATAAGAAAATTTTTTAAATGCTGGGGATTTGGACACTTTGCTCATGAATGTCCCAACTAATGAGTATTGTCCATACAAGAAATTGAAGCTATGGATACTTGTGAAAAGGACCCTAAATTTAGGCCTATTAAATAAATTTCTAGTGATTCAAAGGAAGATAAAAATGCTTGTTATATATTAGAAAGAGTAATTCAAGTCCAAGCTAGTGACAAGCCTAATAAAAAATAAAAGATATTTAAAACTGAAGGAAAAGTGGGAGACATAGTGTGTTAAGTTATCATTGATAGTGGATCTTATACTAATGCATCTAAAGAGAGAATGGTGAAATATTTGGGATTGAAGACAACACCACATCTAAAGACTTATTCTCTTTAATTTTTTAAACAAGATAAAATTAGTCAAGGTAACAAAGAAAATCCTAATCTCATTTTGAATTGGTAATTATCATGACAATGCACTATATGATGTTTTGTCTATGGATGTATGTGGACTCTTATTAGGTAGACCATGGAAATATGAGGGAAATTCTATTTATAATGGTATGACTAATGAATATCTAGTTGATAAGGATAAGAAAAGGTATAAAAATAAACCTTATAATTATGATAATAAGAACATAATCAAGAATAAAAAGAGTTTATTTTTGCATGAGAAAGTTATGGCAGAATGTATTAAAGAAGAAGGTAGTTGTTATGCAATTATTATCAAAGAATCGCTACAAGGAGAGGAAAATAACCATAATCCTCAATTATATAAGCTTATTAATGAGTATTATGATGTGTTTTCTGATGACTTACCACCTGGATTACTACATAAAATAGAAATAGAACATGTTATATATTTAATGCCTGGTGTGTCTTTACCTAATCGATCTGCATATCAATGTAATCTGAGAGAGGTAAAGGAATCATAGAGACAAATACAAGAACTCATATGAAAGGGTTATGTGAGAGGAAGCATGAGTATATGTTTTGTGTCTACATTACTTGTTCCTAAAAAATATGGTATGTGGCACATGTGTATAACTCTAGTGCAGTGAATATTATAAGTATCAAATATAGATTTTCTATGCCAATATTAGATTACATGCTAGATGAATTATTTGGAGTGTAAGTATTTTATAAGATTGACCTAATGACTAGATATCATCAAATGAAAATAAGAGAAGGCGATGAATGAAAAACTACATTCAAAATAAAATATTATCTTTTTAAATGGACTAGGATGCCTTTTGGTTTATGTAATGCACCTACTTCATTTATGAGACTAATGAATGAAGTTATTTGACAATTTATTTAAGTTTTCATTGTGGTATGCTTAAACGATATACTTGTGTATAGTAAAAATGGCCATGGTCACCTTATTCATGTAAGGAGATTATTTGATAAACCAAGGAAACTAAAATCTATGGAAAAATAGAGAAATGTGATTTTATGATTTTAATTATTATTTTCCTCGAATATATTATGAGTAGTGAAGTTATAACAAAGATTTAAGCTATTCAAGATTGGCCAATACCTAAATATATTCATAAGGTGAGGAATTTTCATAGTCTATCAAGTTTTTATAGAAGATTCATCAAAGATTTTTCAAATATTTTTGTGCCAATAACACATCTCATAAAGAAAGGAGAATTAAAATTGTGTGAGGATACAACTAAAGCCTTTTAGAATTTAAAGGACAAGTTATGTCATACATTAATATTATCTTTATCTGACTTTGATAAATTATTTGAAGTTACATGTAATGTTAGTAAGGTAGTGATAAGAGGTGCAATCTCATAAGAAAAATGAGACATTACATTCATTAGTGATAAATTAAATGGATGAAATTGAATTATTCAATAGATGATAAAGAATTCTATGTCATCGTAAGAATTCTAGAAATATGGAGTCATTATTTGATACTTAAGCCATTTTTTTTTTTGCATTTAGATAATGAAAGTTTAAAATATTTATATGGAAAAAAGAAAATTAGTCCTAGATATGCCAAATGGATTTATTTCTTATAATCCTTCATGTTTTCTATCAAACATTTCAATGGTAAAGAAAATATCATGGCTAGTGCTTCATATAGAAGATCTATGATAATTTTTATGTTGGATGATAAATTATTAGGTTTTGAAATATTGAAGGAATTATATGCAAAAGATGGAGATTATTTTTTAAATCTATAATATATGCAAAAAGAATAATAGTTGTGGTGATTATGTGCTACAAGATGACTTTCTTTTCAAACTTAATAATTTGTGTATGCCTCGTTCTAGAGTACGTAATTTAGTTGTTAAGGAAGTACATGAGGGGGTATAGCTGATAATTTTGGTGTTCATAAAACCACGAAAATATTACAAAAAAAAAATCTACTAGCCACGAATGATCAAATTAGTTTGAGCTATTATTAGAAGATGTGTAATTTGTCCAAAAAGTAAAAGTTTCTTCCATAAAGGTTTGTATACTCCTTTATCAGTTTCTATTCAACCATGGAAGATTGTTAGTATGGACTTTATATTTGATTTACCAAGGCTAAAAAGGGGAAAGGATTCTATTCTAGTGGTAGTATATAGGTTTTTTTAAATGAAGCATTTCATACCTTGTAATAAAACAAATAATGCAACTCATGTAACTAATTATATTTCAAAGAGATAATAAGGTTACATGGAGTTTCTAAAAGTATAGTGTCAGATAAAGATGTAAAATTTTTGAGCTAATTTTATAATACACTTTGGTATATGTTAAGGGCTAAGTTGTTGTTTAGTACTTTTCATCATCTACAAATGGATGGTTAAACCAAAGTGATGAATAGAACTTTAGGAACTTTACTATGATGATTATTCAATTAAAGTACAAGGGATTAGGATATAAAACTGGCACATAACAAATTTGCTTATAATAGGATTCATTCTAGTTCAACTCATTCGAGTCCCTTTGAAGATGGGTTGATATATTTTCATTAAGAAAACGAGATATTAAGAATTATGATGCTAAAGAAAGAATTGAATTCTTTAAAAAAAATTCATGAACAAACTAAAAACAAGATTGAGAATTCTAATGCCAAATACCAAACTCAAGAAATTTAAATTTGAATTCAACAGGAGATTTGGTTTGGTTACACTTAAGAAAAAACAAACTTATGTTAAGATCTGATGGACTATTTAAAATCTTACAAAAATTTGGAAATAATGCATATGAATTAGAATTATCCAAACACTATAGAGGAGTTTCTAGAACTTTCAATATTAATGATTTGTCTCCTTACTATAGTGATGCTAATTTGAGGATAATTTCTTCTATACAAGGGGATAGTGATGCAAAAGTGTCTCAATCTTACTCTTCTTATGTTGAACAATAAGAATTAGCATACTTAAATATGGTACTAATCATTCCTAAAGAACCTAATACTTCTAATCTTTTGTTAAGTAACTCTTATAGGTATTATATGTGTCTACAAGAAGATAAACCCATCAAAGATATCTAGTGTACAAGATAATGACATTACAAGGATTACAAAGTTACATGGAAGAAAAGGCTAAAAGACACAAATCTTGATTACATATGAATATTCAATGTATTAAGTACTTAAAGTTTTGTGTAGCTTTGTTATTTTACTGTATACTTTGTAATGTTTATAATTTTTCATTATAATCACTATATATGTATTATAGGCATGCATATAGTTGATCTTTGTTAATTAGGTTTGGCTATATGGGCTTGATTAATAAGGAGTAAACTAAGGCATATTTGTGTATATATAGATATAGGGTGTTGTACATTGTAATGGAGAACAACTAATGAATGAGAAAATCGACAACTAGAGAGCAATTTGAGCCTCTTCTTCTCTTCTTCTTCAAGTAAAAGTTTTTTGACAAGTTACAAATTATTATTTAGAGAAAATAAGTGATTTCTCTATTGAATTTATTTAATCTTGGATTAGATAAATATCATGCTACCAAAGTAAAACAAATCAACCAATAAAAATCAACACATATTCATCTTCTTGGAATCATTTTGCAACTTGTGATGCCTAAATAAAGGTCTTGCATTATAGAACATTATTCATCCCTAATCTTCCACATCACTTCAACATCTTTGAGGCCATAAGGTACCCCATGGATGACCATTATTATTTTACTTTTGACACCATTTACCCTTTGGCACATGATTAAATTAAGGAGGATGAGAATGATCTAGTGAAAACCGCTCTTATGAAAATCTTACGGCTACATAAGAAAGGGGAAGATAGTTCTTTGGAAAATATAAAGATGATACTTTCCCACCATTTTTTGCATACCATGGCACACACGGAGATAAACCCTCCATATTGGTATGGATCCCCTCTTTTTTTAATTCCTTTAGCTACTAACAATTTTATTACTTCTTTGATTTGGGCTCCTACATTAGAGCTCCAGTCATTACTAGATTATTTGAAGTATGCATACTTAGGAGATAGTGAGACCTTTCCGCTAATCATATCTTTAAAGTTAACATAGGAGAAAGAGCGTAAAATATTGGAAGTCCTTAGAGCTCACAAAATAGCTATTGGATGGATGTTAGCAAACATCAAATGGATAAGTCCTACCATGTGTGTTCACCATATACTTCATAAATAAGGAGCTAAGCCAACTAGAAAACCTCAACATAAAATTAATCCTCTTATGATGGAAGTATAAAAAAGGATATCATAAAGCTTTAAGATTGTGGAGTTCTCTTCCCAATCTCATATTCTAAATGGGTGGCACCTATTCAGGTGGTACCCAAAAATTCAAGGGTCACTATAGTGAAGAATGAGTAGAATGATCTTGTCCCACAAGGGGCAGTGACTGGACACTGGGTATACATTGACTATTGGAAGTTGAATGCCATGATAAGGAAAGACCCCATCCTATTATAATTTATTGATCAAATACTTGAGAGATTGGTTCATCATTCCTATTATTGCCAAATTCTCAAGACGAGGATCAATAGAAGACGACCTTTACATGCCCATTTGGCATATTTGCTTATTAATGCATGCCCTTCAAACGACACAACACCCTTGTTATTCCAAATATGTATGGTTAGTATTTTTTTTCTTATTTCATTAAGAAGATTATTGAGGTTTTTATGGATGATTTTAGTATATTTGGTAATACTTTTGATTCTTTCCTTAACAATCTAACTTTAATTTTGAAATAATGAGAAGAAACTAACCTTGTACTTAATTGGGAAAATGTCATTTTATGGTGAAAAAAGGAATTTTACTTGGTTATATTATTTCATATAGGGAGATAGAGGTTGATAAAGATAAAATAGATGTTGTTCTATACTTGTCCTCTCCCAGTTGTGTGAGAGAGGTGCATTCTTTTCTTAAACTTGCAGGCTTCTATTGACAATTCATGAATGACTTCTCTAGCATTTCACTACCATTGACATGCCATTTGTAGAAGGATGTGTCTTTTTTATTAAATTAAGGAGTGTCAAAAAGAATTCCATGAACTCAAAAAGCTCCTAACAATTACCTCTATGATGTTACCTCTATATTGGTTACAACCATTTGAGATCATGTGGGATACCTCTGACTATGTGATTGGTGTCATATTAGGATAAAGAAAGGAGAAAAAGCTATATGTTAGGAGCTTTAAGGACTCTTAATAACACTCAATTAAATTACTCCACTACTGATAAAGAACTGTTAACAGTCGTATTTGCTCTTAAAAAATTTAGATCATATTTACTGCAAACTAAAGTTATTATTTATACATACCATGAAGCATTGAAGTAATTATTATCTAAAGAGAAAGCAAATCCACAGTTGATAAGATGAGTTCTCTTGCTACAAGATTTTGACATGGAGATTAAGGAAAAAAAAAGAGCAAGAACATAACAACCAATCATTTAAGTTGCATGATTGAAGATGGTGAACCCATACCATTGAATGAGAATATTCCAAATGAGTAGCTCTTGGGGATATAAATAAATACACCATGTTTTACTAATATTGTGAACTATTTTTTTGCTAATAAGCTACCTACTGACATGCCACGATCTATGAGAACTAAGATTAAAAAGGAGTCGTGCCAATATATTTGTGATGACCCCTATTTGTGAAAATTTGGTATTGATGGTATAATGAGGAGATGTGTGACTAATTCCAAATTTGAGCATACTTTATCACACTGTCATACTTTGCATTGTGGAAGACACTTTTGTTCTAAAAAGACCACTTTTAAGGTTCTTGAAGTTAGTTTTTATTGGCCTACATTGTTTAAAGATGCTAACACTTATTGCATAAGATGTGATAGGTGCCAAAGATCAGGTAAAATTAGTCCTAAAGATCAAATGCCCTTAACCTTTATTATAATTATAGAAATTTTTGATGTGTGGGGCATTAATTTTATGGGGTCCATTTCCATCTTCTAAGGGCTATCTCTATAAATTTTTTTGCTGATGATTATGTGTCAAAATGAGTGGAATAATCTCCCACCCATACTAATGATTCTTATGTAGTTGCAGGCTTCCTCCAATCTCACATTTTTTTCCAGGTATGGTATACCTAGAGTGATCATTAGTGATGGAGGATCACACCTTTGCAATAAGACAATTGAAGCTTTACTATGCATGTATGGGGTTGCACATAAATATTCTATAACTTATCACCCTCAAACTAGAGGGAAAGCAGAAGTCTCAAACCAAGAAATCAAAAAGACACTAGAGAGGATCGTGAACCCAAATAGAAAGGATTGAAGCCAAAGGTTGGATGATGTTTTGTGGGCTTATAGGACTCCCTATAAAATTCCCATAGGTATGTCTCCCTTTTGGTTTATTTATGGAAAACCATGCTATCTACCTTTGAAGCATGAATGCAAGGCATGGTGGGTTCTAAATAACTTGAAAATGAGCATAGACTCCACTTGAATGCATAGGAAGCTACAACTTCATGATCTTGAAGAGATAAGGGATGATGCATTTGAAAGTGTTATGATATAGAAAGAGAATACAAAATCTTTTCATGATAATATGATTGTGGAAAGTTATTTTTTATAGGACAAAAGGTGTTATTCTATCATTATTGGCTCCACTTATTCATAGGTAAGTTTTATTCTAGATGATTGGTCCTATTATTGTTACTCATGTTGTCCTTGATGGTTTCATATAGATTAGAAGTGGGAATATGGGAAATGAATTTAAGGTAAATGGTCACAAGCTTAAATCCTACTATGAGGCATTCATGAAGCATAATGTTGAAGAGGTGCAATTATAGGAAGCACCCACTATAACTGAGTAATTTGAGATCATGTCAGGTTGAAGATGTAAAAAACAAGCACTAATTGGAAGGCAACCTAATGTGATAGAGGAGTTTCCTACCCTTTATATATATATTTATTTATTTATTTTATATCTCCATAGTAAAAATTACATGTTTCTTTAGTTTTCTACTCATTGAGGATAATGTATGATTTAAGTGTGGGGGTGTGAGAATTTTTATGTGCTAACATGTAGTAGTGTGTTTTTCCAAAAAAAAAACATGCGTATTTTTATGTGCTTTTGGTGTGTAGAGTCGTAAAAGCCCTTAACTAGTTAATGATGATTATATCTTTGAAATATAACTATATGAGGATCATAAAATCAAGATAAAGTTGGTGGAAATTGTTTGTGTTAAGTTTAATATAGGGAACACATATCTACATGTCTAGATATGAATGGAGTAATAAGATGAATGGCTTTCTAACCACTAACGTGGCATGTTGAGATTCATCACATCCCATTATGAGATTTTAAGGTATATATGCCTTCTTTTCTAAGTGAATTGACATGAAATAATCTTTATGCCTTGGCTTCAAATTTTCTTTGCAAAGCTCGTATACATTTAATTTCTTTAAGCTTGTCATAGCTCTTATAATGGACTCTAGAGATTACTAGAACATACTCTTGTGCTAGTTGAAGTTTATAGTCAGAATATGCTCTTATTGAGAAAATGATAAATGCAACATAAGATTTTTCACCACATAACCAAATAGTTTGAGTCCTAATTTGTGTACTTAACCATATATTTTTCTTCATTACCCAAAACCCTTGGGTTGTATCCTTACCCTTGCCTAAAGCTAGTAGAAAGGGATTAATTCATTATATTATGGACATAGAGTGGTTTTGTATATGATAGTATGTGGAAGAAATATATGTATTTATGTTGAGAAAGGACTTGGTTATGTTTGGTGGTGGAGATATAATATATATATTCATTGTGTTGTCATCAATATTATTTTTTCAAAAAAAAAGGAAACAAAGGAAAAAAAATAAAATAAAGAAGAAAATGATATGACATAAATGAAAAAGGGAGGCATGGAGATGATTTTGAGAAGGATTATTCATGTTATAATTTTTTTATTATCTTATTATTCTAGTTTGGTGTTAAGGTTGAGGTGTGCATTATTAATTATCATTGATGTGGAGTTGATGTTTATATTTCATCTGATTATTAGAGTTCCACTAGTTATTGGCCTTTTTATCACCACAATCCTAGAATACTCTGTACCCTTCTATACCTTAAACATGTTAAAACCTATAAGTAAGTCCTATTTGATTCTTGAGATGGGTAGCCTTTGATCTAATAGATATTAGTCACAAGAATTAAGCGTGTGGTCCTGTATAGTTGGCAGGTGTTTGATATTTTTCATAAGGTTTTATCCATAAAAAATTAAGCCATATTTGTTGATATATGTGAGTTGCTTATTATTTTTATCATATTATCTCACATATCTGAGTGTTTTTGTACATTAGTAGCCATGAATCTAAGATAGAAAAATAAAGGCTTTTTGTATTGAGGATAGATCTTGATGTGACCAAGGGGAATGGTAAATTTTCATCCATATTATTACTCTATCCATATCTGTCATGTTTATATGAGAACCATACATTGAAATTAAGCCTTTAAATCTCATAATGATGAATATTAGTTGATTGTGAATCTTGGTGTTATAAAAGTAAAAGATTTTGAGACAAAATTGGTTAAAGGTGTTAGGTGTATTTTTATCTTTCTATTTGAATAGTGTCATTTTGTCGATATATTTTTTTTGAAACTCTCACAAAACCTTAATAGTTCTCTAAGGGTGACCTAGGGGTTTAAAGGACTTGTTGCACATATTTAGTGTAATCATGAGACCTACTAAAGTTGCTAGCTAGTTTATTTTTTATTATTTTCTTTGGTTCGACTCATGTCTTGCTTGAGGACAAGTAAGAAGCTAAGTGTGGGATTATTGATGATTACATATTTTTATATATTTTATACCATTTTAATCTTAATATTTAGTCTTTTATTTGAGAAATATATGAGAATACTTATAAATTTTTATTTAAGTGATAATAATCTTATATATTTTATTATTTGTGATAAAATGATATAAAATCAATCAGTTTAAATTATATGATTATTATTAATTCTTCTAATGTTATTTTGTATGTAAAAGAAAAAAATCGGGTCTTTTAGACCAAAGGCCCAAGAGAAACAATGATAGAAGGGGTGTGCAGTCAAGAAATTTTACAAGATAAAGGAGGCAGCAGTCAAAGGGCGTAGATAGGGAAAAAAATAAAGGCAAAAAAGAAGGAGACCTAACATGATGAAACCTGGACGGGTTTCATAGAAATTTCGCCGGATCGAAAATTAAATCGAGCGCGGGGTTCAATTCACCAATATAATCAGCCTGAGGAATTGTCTCCAAAGGAAGATTAGAAAACTCAGAGCGCAGTTGAATTTACGGCTACAAAAGTTGTAGAACAGAAAAGATCGAGAAGCAGATCGAGAAAGAAATCAGAAAGAAGGATAAGAAGCTGTGAACGAGGAGATCACGAGAGAGAGAAGTCGAGAGAGAGAGAGAGTTCCAGAAAAATGTAATCACAATTGTATTCGACCAAAAGTGTCCTCTACAACCAGTGTATACGCCTTTTATATGGCGTATACATTATAAGAGAAAGAAATACAACGTATATGATCGCTGGCCTACATCTTCTCATACCAATCAGCCCAAATACAGCCCAAGGATCAACAGTAACATACACATCATGGATCGACGGGCTGGACAAAGAAACAGTCCACTCTTACAAAAATAATTATAATGAATAATAACCCAGGTTAATAGATTTACAAATAATTCCCATCAGCTAAAATATAATAGCTAATCATGGTTACCAAGGGTTAAGTAATCCACATTCCAACTAACCCAATAAATATGGGTCGGGTGGAAGATTACACAACCAGCTTAATCCCCATTAGCCAAATATGTCGGCGAATGCATCACATGGGATTTTTCTACAAATTAATACAACACAATTTCTATAACAACTCCCAGTAGCAGCTACAACAATCTCCTTGATCCATTCCCATGTTTTGAATTAATTTACTAAACAATCACGCAATAAGAAAAATAATTATAGGTACAACATAATCTATAACAATTAATAGAATTATTTAAATACAATTTTTGGAGATATATATCATTCCCCTCTTCTTGGTGAGGTTTCATCTCTGAAACCTGATTAATACCCATAAACGAACTAAGATCAACAACATTAAAAGAATCACTAACATTACCAAACTCAGCAGGTAAATCAATTTTGTAAGCATTATCATTAATTCTTTCTAATTTCGATTTTTGAAGGTTTGGAAAACGTTCCTTCCTAAGGTGTACCCAAACTAAATCTCCAGGTTGGAAAATCATTTTCTTTCTCCTTTTATTAGCATTCTCAGCCATTTCTTGAACCCTCTTAGCAATTTGTTGACTCACATATTCATGTAATTTCTTTATATTTACGACACGAGATTCAGCATCAAAGTTATGTAATTCAGAATTAGACAAAGGGCCCAGGTCAAGAGGAGTCAAAGGATTAAAACCATACACAACCTCAAATGGAGTCTTTTTAGTTGTAGAATGTAATGTTCTATTATAAGCAAATTATACCTAAGGAAATACATGTTCCCATTGTTTAAGATTCTTTCCAAGGACAGCTCTCAACATATTACCTAATGTCCTATTTACTACCTCTGTTTGTCCATCTGTTTGAGAGTGACATGTGGTTGAAAATAACAGTTTAGTTCCTAACTTACTCCACAAAACCTTCCAAAAATTACTCAGAAATTTAACATCCCTATCTGACACTATTGTTTTAGGTATTCCATGCAGTTTAAATATATGAGAAAAGAACAATTCAGCCACAACATCATTTTTTTTAGTGCAAGGTACAAAATGATCCATCTTACTAAACCTATCTACTACAACCATTGTTGAATCTTTGGCACTATTAGTCCTAGGCAAGCCTAAAATGAAATCTAAGGAAACATCAGTCCAGGACTGATTAGGAATAGGTAATGGAGTATATAACCCAAAAGGTTTTGATGTGGACTTAGCCTGTCTACAAGCTATACAATTATCAAAATATTTCAACACATCCATTTTCATATGAGGCCAGTAGAAATGATCAATTAGTATATCTAAAGTCTTTTGAAATCCTAAGTGTGTCATTAGTCCACCATTATGAGCTTCTTGAGTTAATAGTCCCCTATATGAACAATCAGGAATACATAATCTATTTTCTCTAAATAAGTAACCTTCAGAGATATAATATTTTCCTTGTGTAGCATTTTCCCAATTTTTATAAATTTCCTTAAAATCATGATCCTCCAAGTATAAAAGCTTGATGCAAGAAAAATCCAACAAAGTGGTGTCTACAGCATTCAACAAAGCATGTCTCCTAGATAAAGCATCTGCAACTACATTATCACCTCTCTTTTTATATTTAATTATATAAGGAAAACTTTCAATAAATTCAATCCACCTACCCTGCCTTCTATTTAATTTTGACTAACTTTTTAAATATTTGATAGCTTCTTGATCAGTGTTTATAACAAACTCTCTAATCCATAAGTAATGTTGCCAAACTTCTAATGCTCTTACCAATGCAAATAATTCATTTTCATAAGTAGAGTAATTTAAAGTACTACCATTTAGTTTTTCACTAAAATAAGCTATAGGTTTACCTTCTTGAGAAAGTACAGCCTCTATTCCCAACCCTGAAGCATCACAGTCTAATTCAAACATCTTTTCAAAGTCAAGAGTTAATACAGGTGCTTGGGTTAATTTATCTTTAAGAGTTTCAAAAGATTTTTGTTGTTCTGAACCCCATTTAAACCTTTTTTTTTTCTTTTCTTTTTTTGTTATTGTTGTTAAGGGAGCAGCTATGGTACTAAAATTCCTAACAAATCTTCGGTAAAAAGAACACAAACCATGGAAACTCCTTACTTCAGTCACAGTTTTAGGTACAGGCCACTCTTGAATAGCTTTAATCTTTTCTTTATCCACAGATATACCATCTTTACCCACAAAAAATCCTAGGAATACTACACTTTCTAAACAAAACCTAAATTTAGCTAAATTGGCATACAAATGTTCTGCTTTAAACACATCCAAAATAATTCTTAAATGTATCAAATGTTCTTCTAAAGATTTTTTGTAAATGTCTCAAATATTCTTCTAAAGATTTGTTGTAAATAAGTCTCATGAAAGTACTGGGAGCATTGGATAATCCAAAGGGAATTACTAACCATTCATATAACCCAACGTTCGTTTTGAAGGCTGTCTTCCATTCATCTCCTAACTTCATTCTAATTTGATGGTATCCACTTTTTAAGTCTATTTTGAAAAAATCACAGCACCATGGAGAAGGTCTAACATCTCATCTAGCCTTGGTATAGGATACCTATACTTAATGGTTTTTTTTTTACTGCTCTACTATCTATGCACATCCTCCAACTTCCATCTTTCTTAGGCACTAATAATACTGGAATTGCATAGGGACTCATTGATTCCTTAATATAGCCTTTACTCAATAATTCAGAAACCTGCCTCTTTAATTCCTTTACCTCTTCAGGATTAGCCCTATAAGCAGGTCTGTTTGGTATAACAGCTCCTGGTACAAAGTCTATTTGATATTCTATCCTCCTTAATGGAGGTAATCCATAGGGGATTTACTTAGGAAATAGTTCACTATATTCCTCTAATAAGTTCCTCACATCAGTAGGCACTTCCTCACTTAACTCCAATTGACATTCATAACATTCCTTATAAACCATCAAATATACATTTTCTTGTCTCTTAATAGCCTTTTCAACATCTCCACTCTTAGCATAAAACCCAGATATTCCTTTAACTTCCTTTGAACTAATTCCAATCTCTATACTCTGTTTGGATAGTTCCTTATAATCAAACTTTATTTTAATTTGATCATCAAAGATTTCTTTTGGATTCATAGGTGCTAAAATAATTTTCTTATCATCCTTATGTAAGGTGTATCTATTTTTATAACCATCATGTGTCACTCTCCTATCATATTGCCAAGGTCTTCCTAATAATAAATGAGCAGCATACATTGGAACAATATCACACAGAATAGAATCCTCATACTTACCTAACTTTAAATTTATTAGAACCTGCTGACTAACTTTAACATCCCCTAACTCATTTAACCACTGTAGTCTATAAGGTTTTGGATGTCTAGTAGTTAGTAAGCCTAACTTAGATACTAATAAGGTACTAGCAGCATTAATACAACTACCACTATCTATGGCCATGTTAAAACACTTAACATCAATCAAACATCGAGTATGAAATATGTTTTCTCTCTGAATTGCATTTGAATTAGGTAACTTATTACTATTTAAAGCCCTACGTACAATAAAAACCTCTCTACTTATTGGAAGTTCTATTTCTTCTTCTGATTCACTAGCATCATCCCTAATCAAGTTAGTCTCCAATTCTTCCTCTTCATATTCAAACTCTATATCTCCAGAATCTCTAATTAAGATGTTCCTCTTATTCGGGCATTCAGAAGCTATGTGACCTAATCCCCCACACTTAAAGCATTTTATATCTCTAGTTCTGTTGGGACCACTAGTAGGATTAGCTATTATAGCTCTCCCCTTCTCAGTCTTGTTTCCTACTTTAACTTCATTACTCTTACTTCTAGGTTCAAACCTCCCATTATTCTTCCATTTTCCAGAATTAGTTCCTCCAAAATTCCTTTTTAGGGTACTCCTAATCCCAATTCCATGGGGGTTTATACTGCCTAGTTCTCCTTATCTAACTCTCTATCTTGGTAGCTATATTAACCATTTCACTTAAAGTACCACAAGGATATAATTCTACCTTATTAGCTATCTCAGAGTTTAATCCACTTAAGAATCTAGCCATTGTAGCATCCTCATCCTCAACAACTCCTGTTTTAATCACTAATACCTCTACTTCCTTAAAGTATTCATCCACAGACCTATTTCCCTAATTTAATGTCTACAACTTTTTATGCAATTCCCTATAATAGTAACTTGGAACAAACCTTTTCCTAATTAGAATCTTAAATTCATCCCATGTTTGTATAGGTGGTTCTCCACTCTTATGCCTATTTAAGACAAGATTGTGATACCAAGAAGATGCATATTCTGTAAATTCTACTATTGCTACCTTAATTTTCTTCTCATCAGAATAATTATGACATTCAAACACTAATTATATCTTTCTTTCCCACTCAAAGTAATAATCAGGGTCACTTTTCCCATGGAATCCAGGTATATTAAACTTAAGATTATTTAGGTTCCTATCAACTAGGTCTAATTCTCTTTCTTGTATATTATTCTGTCTAGGCCTCCTATCACTATTATTGGATATTTGATCTTCTAGTTCTTCTAAACTATGTAAAGGTGGAATCCTAGTTCTAGGGTCCATAGGAGCTCTTCCTAATACCCCAGCATGTTGGTTATCTATTATGTTATTCTGCAATTCATTAATTCTTATTTCTTGTTCTCCTATCCTATGTTCTAGGTTAGCAGATAAAACAACAAGTTGGGCAGTCATTTGTTCTTGAAAAGTCCTAAGAGTTTGTAATAAATCATTGCCAGATACCGAGATAGATTGATTAACAGATTGGCTGTTATTAGACATTATCGGGTTTACTTTATGAAGCACAAGATAAGGCACAAATAACAGTCAGTCTAGAGCTAAGATTACTTTATTATCAATCCAATCAGAACAGCAAATTGACCACGACTAGGTATAAAAGAGATCACAGCACCACACAAGATTAAAGAGTGTACCCGAACACACAAAACGCGCAATAATTTCTAGACAGTTGTTGAGCCTAATAGAACGGAAATTTTCAAGAAAGAAACGATATTACCGCGAGAGAAAATTGAGCAATTAAGCCAATTAACGAGATAGGACCCCTCTTCTTGGAGTCCTTACCCCTTTCTAGAACCAAGGGTTCGCTGGAATTTAATCACTTCCTGCGCACTCTTTCAATTGTGAGCAGAATTATCAATTCGTAATAAAATGTTAAATTGACATCTAACAATTGCAGTAATTAGCAAAAGTAAGGTTTCAGTTTACCGATCGAGGAGTATTCCTCGAATATTTTCAAGATTCAAGAATCTTGACCAAACCTTAACTACGAATTTTTCAAAATCTAATAAGGGTTTCCTACATAGTTCCGCCTTCGTCAACACAACCCTCTTGGTTGCCGGCTTAATCACGACAAAAATCGTTCGATTTTTGTCAATCACAAACCCTAGAATCAACACTTCAGAACTACAGGTTAGCGAACTCAAGAATGATGAACAAAACAATAAAAGTTCAGTAACAAATGAATTAAACTACGAGCACTCGAATATTCAAGGCTCTGATACCAAATGATGAAACCTGGACGGGTTTCACAGAAATTTTGCCGGATCGAAAATTAAATCAAGCGTGGGGTTCGATTCACCAATATAATCAGCCTGAGTAATTGTCTCCAAAGGAAGATTAGAAAACTCAGAGCGCAGTTCAATCAATGGCTACTGAAGTTGTAGAACAGAAAAGATCGAGAAGCAGATCGAGAAAGAAATTGGAAAGAAGGAGAAGAAGCTTCGAATGAGGAGATCACGAGAGAGAGAATGAGAGAGAGAGAGAGAGAGAGAGTTCCAGAAAAATGTAATCACAATTGTATTCGACCAAAAGTGTCCCCTACAACCGGTGTATACGACTTTTATATGGTGTATACATTACAAGAGAAAGAAATACAACGTATACAATCGCTAGCCTACATCTCTCATACGAATCAGCCCAAATACAACCCAAGGATCAACCGAAACATACACATCATGGATCGACAGGCTGGACAAAGAAACAGCCCACTCTTATAAAAATAATTACAATGAATAATAACCCAGGTTAATGGATTTACAAACAATTCCCATGAGCTAAAATATAATAGCTAATCATGGTTACCAAGGGTTAAGTAATCCATATTCCAACTAACCCAATAAATATGGGTCGGGTGGCAGATTACACAGCCAGCTTAATCCCCATTAGCCAAATATGGTGGCGAATGCATCACATAGGATTTTTCTACAAATTAATACAACACAATTTCGGTAACAACTCCCAGCAGCAGCTACAGCAATCTCCTTGATCCATTCACATGTTTTGAATTAATTTCCTAAACAATCACGCAATAAGAAAAATAATTATAGGTACAACATAATCTATAAAAATTAATAGAATTATTTAAATACAAATTTTGGAGATATATATCATAACACATTGCCACAAAAAGAAAGAAAAAGAAAAATAAGTGAGAAGGGGTGGCACAAGCCTTAGACACAAAGGAAAAAGATGAGAAGGGGAGATAGGAGGGAGATAGCAATAGGAGGCCTCACACCGCAAGAGAAAAGAATAAAGAGAGAAAGGAGTGAGCGGGACTATCTAAAGATGAAAATAAAATATAAAAAAATAAAAAAGAAGAAGTGACGTTATGATAGGAGAAAGGAAGGTGCACTAGGGGAACCAGGTGAAGAGAGAGAGCATAAAGGTGCAAAATAGTGATGCGTCGTACTATAGAAAGAAAAAAAATCTAGAGGCAAAAGAAAGAGAAGTGACTCAATCTAGGAGATTGAAAAAAGGAAAATGATTCAGAAGAGGTTATTTCATATGAAATTTAGAAAATTTCCTATGAATAAATGGCTAAATATTCATCCATAATTAATTTTAGTTATTACTTTCTCTATTTTTGATATATATGTTTGTGTATTAAATTTATTTATTATTATTAGCTAAATATTTATTGCTTAGGAATAGGTTGAAACCCTAGATTTAGGTTTGAGATATAATATTTTTTTTCTTTGTTTGATGAAATTGTTCATTGACTCTATTTTACTTGCTATTGTTTATATATATGATTCTATCAAGTATGATTTATATGATACATGCTTTGTTCTAGCTTCCTCATGGTGACAGTGTGTTGGATTATATGCTTGATAGGTGGCTATATGAATATACTTTAATTTATGTGTATAAATTACAGCTAGGTCATATAACAATTCACCTAATAGTCTTGTAATTCTAATTGGAGTAGTGGAATATTTAAATACATGTGGATCAAACAAGTGGAATACAACTAGACACACTTGGGGTAATAATTTCGGTACTTAGACTAATATCCTTCCACTTGTGCTTAATGCTTTAAATCTAATTAAATATAGGCGCCACTTATTGTGACCATACTGCAAGAAATTAATAGGATTTAATATTGGTTCTCTGTTGTATTAATTATTTCAGTGAAGTAATATAAGTTATATATATCTAATTCTTGCTTGGAACTTGGTCAGTCTCTTTCTTGTAATTAAAAGAAAATTCAAAAATTATTATTGTAACCTAGTATGGTGTTGGATTTTGATTTCCCTAGCACATTCATCATATTTTCATTCATTTATTATTGTTATTATTTTATTTATTCTTTTTATTATTTTCTATTTTTAAAACCTTAATAATTGGATATTTTTTATTATTTATTTTTGTATGATTTAAAGTCTTTTATTTTTATTATTTGTGAGCTAGCTAAATAAAGGTGAATCCTCTTAATTTTTGGTTTAGAATGATATCCTTATTTACCAATATAATAATTAACAAGAGGGTTTAAATTGTTCATTAGTTATGGCCACACCATACTCAAGTTGTTCTCCGCATTTATCTTAAGTGCTCATACACTTGTAATTATTATTTTTGTAGATATAATCAAATATATCACTAGTAATTACTTACTTTCATATGATATCTAATTAATATTCTAATTGTATTTATTCAAATTCACTATCTCAAACATAAGTGAAGGGTGGTGTGTTGTCTAGCATTCATAAGAGAGTTCATTGAGATTATAGTATCATAAACCTATAAAGGATAACTAGGTAGATTTAATTTCATCTCCTTGAGAGTCATCAAGATTATTAGCTCATAGACTAATAAAGGATTCCTCAACATCAAATAGCTACTAAAAATAAAGAGAGATTCAAATCCAAAAGACTAAATATTTATTAGTAGATGTAGAGAAACTTTATAGAGGTTCTTGAACCACTAGATATTTTGAGTTTATTGTTTTCCATCCTTTTACTTATTTCTCATAAAATTTAAGTATCTATATGGTATTTCAATAGATATCATAGATTGAGGTTTCATCAAATTATTCTAATAATCAAAATCTTAAGATCTCAAGGTATGGATGTCCATATAGGCAAAGACTTGGCACCATAAAAGCCTTAGTTATTCATTAACTAAAAATTCAAAATTTGGAAAAGGGCAATTAAGAGCTTCTTCAAGTCACAAAATCAAGACTTGCGGTCCATCATTCAAAATTAATTGATAGACAAATTGAAGAATGGATGACATTTGATAAGAAAATAGCCACATCGAAGGACAAAGGTAGTTTGATGCTCCATTATGGTATAGGAGAAAAAGTGTATAAATCAATTATATAGTTTGTCACCACTAAAACGTATTTGGGAAATATTGAACATAACTTCCTACAATAAAGAAAAATAAAAATCTTCACGACCCTACTTGATCATTTCACACGATGCAACTTCTAGTAAAGAAGATGAGGCAAAAAATTATCGTCTAAAGTCTCAAAATCAATTAATTACTATTAATAAGTGTTTTAATAATTTTGAGAAATTTTCTTGTCACATGTTAGATTTTTTTAAAAAAAATTGTATCTCCAATTTATATTCAAGCTATGAAAAGTTAAAAGGTTGAAAAGAAAATGTTTACATCTATGGATAGAAATTTGAAACTAAAGTTAGATGCAAAACTGAAAAGACTAAATATCATTTTTCATCAAATAGTATAGAAAAATAAAATGCTATTGCAAACCTTAAAAATATGTCATAAAATTTATTAAGAGGATTGCATATCAACTTGAGCTCAACCTTTAAATTTCATAGCATCACCTCAAAGAAAATTTAGATTCCAAAGAAATGCATTGTTATTGATGATACATTAAGAGCTAAACCCTATGGATAAAAAAGAGGATATGGGTACCTATAACACCCCTAATTTTTGAACCATAAATTTTTATTTTTAAGACAACGCAAAATATTTAGAAATAAATTTGGGAATTTTATTACCACATCAACCATGATAGAGGTGTAATCATCACCTAACTAGTGCCTAACTCAAGGTAAAATGGAACAAGGACAATACAAGAAAACAAGGGCTAAAATGATATTATAGATCAAATGAACTTGGTAGTTTTACAAAATCAAATATAGGAATCGAACCAAAAATTTAAATAATCAAAAATATAAAAATACCCTAAAGAAGTGGGAAAAATATTAATAACTAGTTAACCTAACTCTTAGGCATAATCATAAACCTACTAGGGGTCTAACAAGAGACCAACTCATTTTCCCGTAGAGGGAAAAAGAGAGAAAACGGAAGGATGTTCAACATTTGGGGTAATTTTCCACACAAAAAAGGGAGAAGAGAGAAATAAAACAAGTGAGGAATGAGAATGGATCATAAATGATAAGTATAGACGCAAAGCTTGTTGAAATTCTTAGGAGAAAGGGAATGACACTGGTGAGGTTGAGTATGGGTAAGCCAAGAAGTGAAGGCTAACTTGATGGAGGTGGTGGGGGTTGAGTGTAGTAAAAAATGAACATGGTAATGGGTTATCATATTAGGGGATGGTGCACAAAGTCAATCTCACATCCCCAGCTACTACAAGAGAGAGGGATCCATTAAGGAGAAGAAAAAGATGAAGCTTGCTTCAAAAGTGTCTTTTGGGAAACTTTTGGCTAATTAAAGTAATATAATGATCTAAATAATGTGAAAATAATCCTAAAGTACTAAAACATGTTTATTAAAATAACTAGATTCTAATTGGAAGTTTTTATAATCATTAGAGAGAAATTTGAATCAAAATAAAAATGGATCTACAATCGCAGGACAACCAGTCAATGGGTTTAGGCAAACAAGTCAACTTGTTTGTCTGGAATAAGAATGTTAATTTCTCAACCCACCAGTTGATCAGTTATGTAAACCAATCATTCAATATGCCTAAAATTTATATTTTTATTAGCATTTCAAGTCTATCTCAAAACAAACTCATTTACTTTTATATCAACATAATTCCAATTAGAATATAAAGGATTTTTGGATGGGGTATTAAAGTACCATAAGAGCATATTTGAAATTGTAGGGGAGAGAAAGAAGAAGAAGAAGAGAAGTATGAATGATGTACACCAAATTCTCTTCAACTTCATACAAGAAAAGAAAAATGCTTGCATAATTTCTAATTCTATATTAGTATTCTCCTTTTTAAATACATCGTGTTTGTACTAAAAAAATAAAATAATAATAATAATAATAATAATAATAATAATAATAATAATAATAACAACTACTACTACTACACTATAAGGATCATTTAACTATGTGTGTTTAATTGAAATTCCCTATACTTAACATTTTTATGTGGCCTTGGTTTTGCATTAATGAATAAAAAACTAATCCAAATGTCATTTTTGAGTAAATTGTTACTTATTCCATCAATTGAGTGATTCAAGTAAACTAGCTGAACAAAAAGAGAGAAATAGCTTATAATCAAAGATTAGCCATGTGGTTAAAAATTAAAAAACATAATTGATGCGATAGTTCACAGAAATGTCTAGGTACCAAATAACCTAGGCATTAAAATATTATTTTTTATTCTTTTTCCTCATCCTTTATGCCAATGGACCTAGTTTGAATGACCCTCACTTTTCTCCACATTCTCTCCTCCATATCCCTCTTAACTCTCATCCAAATCACTTAATATTTATCTCGTACAAATCATTAGGGCTTAACAAGTCTCTTGGTATCAATTTCTTAGTGTTTTCTTCAAGAAATGTAGTGAACCAAAGTAAAGTAAGTTTTAAACTCCTCTTCTAGTTCATATGTTATGAATGATGTGTTTGCTTTAGTTAAGAAAAAATTGGATAATGAATTGTGTTTTACCTAGATTATCTTCCTATCTAATAACTTATTCCACTTTCCCATGACAATTTTTTGTGAAAATTAGGTGAACCCTAATTCCTCAATTTGTAACCTATGTACATCATTTTTGAGCTATTTTAGTTGGGATTTTGGCCAAATTAAGTTTACATAAAGTTTTAAATTTTTATTAATCTCTATTCTATAATATTAATTTTTTTTTATACCAACTAGACTAAATCCACTACATATTTTGGGCAAAACCCTCATAACTAAATTTTTATATGTTTCCACAAAATAATATCATGTTTGGTCATACTAAAATTAACTACCTTCCTTAGGTTATAAACTATCTTTTTGAATTTATCCATCTTATACTGGAACAAAATATTGGAGTTCAAATGTTGAAATTCTTTGCTTATGTACCCTAAACAGGATATTATATTAAAAAAGTGGTTATATGTAAGGATGCTCCCAATCTAGTATTAAGGTTAAATTTTTCAAAGTGCCCCAAACTGGAATAAGTCGACATAATTTGGATTTAATTTCCATATTTACTTAGAATGGAGATTTTATTTTATTTAGGTGAATTTGGCTTTGGCATTCACTTCCTACACTATAAAATATTCAACTTTTCCTCTTAAGTTAAAATTCTATCATATGGTTTATTGTACCTAGATGTTAAATTTAGGAAAATTGGTGGCTAGAATTTTCTTGATTAGATCAACAATTAATAAAAACCTCTTTTAAATTTTAAGATGATTAAATGTGGTCCAGGATAAATAATTTATAAACTTCACTCTATTGATGGACTATTTTATTAGCTTCCTAAATTTAGTGGGTTGATTTAAAATTTAACTTGAGATTCTGATTGAATATTTTTCTACGTTAGAAGGCTATATACATATTTAAAATTAACATTGATTACTATAATGATCAAACACTGTGAAAAAATTGCATTGGAAGTATGACTATAAATATTATTATATATCTAGGGTAAAATATACTTGTAGGTTCACTAATCTTTCAGTATTTTCTTTCCAATCCATTATCCTCTTCCTCTCTCTTCTTTCTCATTATACCTAAGGGAAAAGTTTTTCCTCTCAATTGAGTAGAGTTTTTTACTCTATTGAAGTACTATTTTCTCTCTATCTCCTCTCAATCAGACTACATTAACATTTGTTACTTGAAAGGGGGCCTTAAAGAGAGATATGTGTCCTTGGATTTTACATAACAACAATTTATATTTTATAAGAGACTTTGTGGTCTAAGTTTTATTCCCCTATATAAAATTCTTGTTTCTACATACCCTAGTCTAGTGACACTATTCTATAGTAACACTTGATTTGATGAAGGATCTATTCATAGATACACTTGTGGCATTCCTATTACTCTGAAGCACTCCACATGAGCACAAATAATTGGTCTATTTGGTTATCTTCATAAGGGGGAGACATTTCCTTCATGGTCAAAGAGTTATCCTCCCTTAGATCCACTCTATAAGACTTGTCTTAGAAGGAATTGGAGAGATCATACAATGAGCTCATCCTTCCTTTCCTCAAAGGATTGTGTGATTCATCATATGATAGGAACCATAGACTTTGTTAATAAGGGTTTTTGGACTAGGTATAGGGTAATTGATCAGTACTTCAATAACTATTTTCATCAAAACAATCATATGTGTATATAATGCCCCATTCTAAAATCCTTTAAAATGTGTTTAAAATTATGTTAATATAAAATAAATTAGTTTTGATCTTGGAGAGGGCCTAAAATTCTAATGAAGATGTGAATTTTAGGTGCACAAATTGACTGATTTTCCTAATCAATTGACTATTATGTTGAGGAACTATCACTTTATTTCATAAGAAACTAGTCAATTGGTTTACCTAAACTAATCGACTGGTTATCCTACTATTTTAGACACTTTTAAAATTTTGGTTTAAATCTCCTTCCAATGTTTATGAAAACTTCTAATTAAAATATATTTGTGCTAATAAGAATATTTTCATACTTTGGGATTATCTTTATATTATTTAAATATTTTAATGATTTTATTTAGCTAAAACTTCTCTCAAAAGCACTTTTACAATATTTCTTACCTTTTCTCTCTTGCCCTCACTTTCCTCTCTATCCTTTATAACCATGGCTACATGTTTAACTTTCTACACCCTCTGGCACATTCCCTCCTAACTATATTCTGCCTCTCATACTTCATCATACACTTCTCTTACACTTGGTTTCCCATAATTAACCAAGATCTCATTTTCTCTCTATTCCATTAAGGGTGTCATCCCAACCTAACTCTTCTTTACACTCTATTTCTGATTCACTTCATTCCTTACCATTTATACTTTCTCATTATGTTCCTTTTATCTTTGTGAAAGATTCCTAAGTTTTGGGAATTTCCCCATTTTTCTACCTTCACTTTTTGGATAGAAAACATAGGCTTGCCTCTTATTTTCTTCCCTTATTTGGTTGAATCAAATTTGCATCTTATCTCTATTATCTTAATCATATCTTAATTTCACCTTGTTTTTATTAATAAAGGAATGTTGAAGAGTTTGATAAAGGTTGGAGATGTTAGTTTATCTCCTTGATTTCACTTTTGAAAGGAGGTTATGCTATGCCATTTTATTCTCTTTCTTCTAATTTTATTTTATTAAGTTTTTAAAAGGATTTTTAATTATTATGGTTCTTTATCTTCTTAAGAAATCAAGGCCTTGAAATAATTTATCTAGTTAGGAGTATTTATGTACTAGAAGATTTGCATGGAGGTGAGTTATCTTTATCTCCAATATGAGAAAGTGAAATGCTCCGAAAATTTTTAATTTTAAAAATTATATTTAAATGAGGTTTTATTATGAAAATTAATTAAATAAATTATTTTATTAAAATAAAAGGAAATTAATTAGGACAAATCAAGAAGAAATTTATAAGTATTTTAATTAGGAGAAATTTGGGTATTTTAGCTAATTAAGGACTTTATTTTGGAAATTAATTAAATAAATTATTTTATTTAAAATAAGAAGGATAAAATAGTTCCAAATTAATATTAATATTATAAATAATTTAATTGGAAAAAAATTAGAGTGTTTTGCTAATTAAAATGAAAAATCTTTTTAAAATCCTAAATTAGCCAAAAAACGATTTAAATATTATTTTATTTAAATATTATTATTTTTAAATACCCCAAATATTTTAATTAATTTAATTAACTTAATCCATTATTTTTCTCTTTTTTTCCCTTTTCCTTTTTCCTTTTCTTTCTTCCTTTTTCCTTTCTTTTTCTTTCTTCTTCTTTTCTTTTTTTTTCTCCTCCTCGAGTTGGGCCTGGCCGCGGCCCATTTTCTTATTCCCGCGGCCTGCTTCCTTTTCCTTCCTTTCTTCCTTCAGCGTGGCCCAATCGAAACGCTGCTCTTCATTCCTTTTGCCACCAAAACGCCGCATTTCATTTAATTTACCCCCTACCGCCGTCGACTGCAACCTCCACCGCCCCGCCCTGGTTTTTCCCCACCGGTTATGCCCGATTTGACCGACCAGTTTTTTCCCTCTCTTTCCCCACTGATTGGCCTATCATTTTGACCCAATCAACTCCCCTATTCTCATGCGTTTTTCCCTCCCCCTGGCATGTACAACCCTTGCCAAAATTTGCTCCCATCGGCTAACCATTGCCACCGGTGACCATAACCCTACCTGCCTTACCCTGGAGCCAACCCTTAGAACTGTAACCTCCCTTCTAAAATCTATAAATACCCTCGTAAGTTGCCTTGTATTGAGATTTTAATTCCTACCTAGAATTTCCCGACCTTACCACCGCCGCCCCTTTAGACACTTCGTCCACCGCCTTCGGCCAACCACGCCACCAACTATGCCCACCTACGCCTTCCCTGCACCACCCTCTAGCTAACCAAACATCACATATCCCTTGATTCTTCCTGCGCAAGCCACCCCAGCTGTGCGAAGTAGCCTTCCCAAACAACCCTTCCTTCCACCTCCACCACCCATTACGCCGCCCTTAGCCACCTTTTCCGCCATTGCCACCGCTTCTTTTACCTCCCATTCTCTTCTACAGACCCACCTCTACCTTCCCCTACCTTTCTTTTCCTCTTCCTCCCTCTCCTCCTCTCTTTCTCTCCTTCCCCATTTGGCCACCACCGCCGCCGCTATGCGCCGCCACCTTTGGTTGCGCCACCACCCTTATTATGTCCCTCTCCTTCTGGGCAACTCTAAACACCCCATCTCCCACCTCCATTCTACCTCTCCTTTTTCTAGCATTTAACTTTTCCTTTTTTCTTTTCTTTTTCCGGGCACTAGTGCCGCCCATCCCCGCCAATCTAAGGTTGAACCCTAGACCCTCTCAACCCTTTTCCCTATTTTTGCAAGCCTTAATTTATTTTATTTCATTTATTTGAATATACATACTATTATTATTATTATTATTTCTATTTTTAATATGTATTATTATTATTATTAGTGTTAATGTTTTGATTATTATTCCTGTTGAGGGCTGAAGCCTTATTGTATTTTTATTTCGATTTTATTCTTATTATTCTTATTATTTTCATTATTACTATTATTAATATTAATATGTTATTATTATAATTATTATTATTATTATTATTATTACAATTATTTTACCACTAGTGTTACTATTATTTTTGTTGTTGTTGTTGTTGTTGTTGTTATTATTATTATTATTATTATTATTATTATTATTATTATTATTATTATTATTATTATTATTTTGTAAGTTTATTATTATTCAATGTAGGGTAGAAACCCTACTTCAATTTTTATCTTCAAATATTATCCTTAATATTATTATCATTATGGTTATTATTATTTTTGTAATATTATTAAGGTTTTTATCATAATTATTATTATTATTATTTCATCATCATTATTATTACTAAATTTTGTTATTTATTTTAATAATATTATAATTAGTATTATTTTGGTAAAGGGGCCAAAGCCCTTATTTCACTTTGTTTTTGAATAATGTCCTTATTATTATTATTATTATTATTATTATTATTATTATTATTATTATTATTATTATTATTATTTATATTCTCATTGATATTATTTTTAGTATCTTTGCTATTATTATTTAAGTATCATTATTATTATTATTAGAGTAACGTCTTTAACCCTATATTATCAACTTTTATAATAGTTCTATTATTTCTTATATCTTTAGCAAAGTTAGAAATTTATTAATGCTATTTATATTAATATGTTATTATTTTGTCAAAGCCCTAAGGAGGTGTGGGAGCGTACTCCTAGACCAATGTCGTTTTAGGTAAGGGGTTACTAAGGCCTATTGTGTGTTGATGTGCATTATATGCTTTGTATGATATGCATCCTATGTTTATTATTGTAATTATTTTGTGTGTGATATAACGTGGAGTTGAAGTATGTTTTGTATGGCATGTGTACTATATGTGATGAAATATTGTGGTATGTGATGATATGTTTTGTGACCCTATAAGACATACATGTGAGGTTGTATAAAAGTGGTATTGTGTGGGGAAAGGGTTGAAAATGGAAAATGGGAAGTAAGTTGAATAAAGGGGAAATGAGTTGGCCTAAGCATTTTAATGATCTATGAGTGGAGGAATAAAATGGGGAATTTAGGGTTTCGTGTGGAAGAATTTAATTTATGATTTTATATGGGAGAATTGAATATATGGTTTTATATGGGAGAATCTAATTTATGATTTTATATGGGAGAATCTAATCTATAGTTTTGTATGGGAGAATCTAATATATGGGTTATATGGATGAATCTTTAGTTTTATATGGTTTGAATTTAGGGTTTGGTATGGATGAATCTTTGGTTTTATATGGTTTGAATTTAGGGTTTGGTAAGGATGAATCTTTGGTTTTGTATGGATTGAATCTAAATCTAGGGTTTGGTATGGATGGATCTTTGGTTTTATGTGGATTGAATTTAGGGTTTTGTGTAACGAAATCTTAGGTTTTGCATGGTGGTATTAGGGTTTGCATGGTGATATTAATGGTGCATGGTGGTATTAATGGTTGCATGGTGGTATTAGAGTTATTAGGGTTTGCATGATGGTATTAATGGTTGCATGGGGTGTGTAAAGTCTGCATTTGAGTGAAATTTACGTATAAAAAGTTGACTTAGAATGTAAGGAAGATAATAGAAGAGTTATATGGGTGTTTGGAATTTTTGGGTGAAAAATAGTACGTAGGGCATATAAGGGTATGGAGAGACTGAATTAAGGTTTCAAATGATTAATTATGGGTTGTTGTGGATAACCAGCGTTTGGAGTGATTAACTATTGGTTGTTGTGGTTAACTAAGGTTTTGATATGGCTAACTAGGGTTTGGTGGTAGTACTTGTGTACTTGGTGAATAAAGTATGATGATGAATATGGAATCTATGATTTATGATGTGTGAAGTGTAAAGGGAGTGATTCATGCATGTCTAGGGTGAAAGCTTTTGAATGAGATACTTAAGATATTAATTACTTAAAGTGGAAGATATTGATACGGGACCAGCCGATCCACCGGTGAAGAATATTGGTTAGGGTTTTTACCCTATGTGCGACCGATCCACCTGTTATAATAGTGGTTAGGGTTTTACCCTATATGCGATCGATCCACCGGTTATAATAGTGGTTAGGGCATGACGCTCTATGTGTGACTGACCCACTGGTTATAATAGTGGGGGATCCCGAGCTCAATAAACACGAACCAGAGTTTTGCTAAGGCACTTAAAAGATCCTAATTACTTACAGTGGAACACTATGTGAGTAGGAGCCAAACCGATCCACTAGTTAGGAATAGTGGTTAGGGTTTTTACCCTATGTGTGACTAATCCACCGGTTCAAATAGTGGTTAGGGTTTTACCCTATATGTGACCGATCCACCAGTAATAATAGTTGTTAGGGCATATGCTCTATATGTGACCGGCCCACCAGTTATAATAGTGGGGTGTTCCTATACTCACATGGATTTGATAAAAAGCATGGTGTGAAATGAGTTCTGATAAGAGATTAATTAAATGATTAATCTAAACTATATTTGGGCCTTATGTATCTATCCAAATGTTTGAACCATATTATGTTATCATTATGGTCTTTATGTTCTCTTCATTTCTTCTGCGTTATTTTATTTATGTGTTGGCCTTAGTGCTCGGTTACTTTACTCAGTACGTAGCATACTGATCACTTTTTTCATGGGTGCTACTCATTCCCACTAGTAGTAGGCCCTTCTGACTTTATGTAGGTGGGCGAGACATCTGTCGAGGTAGAGTGTTGAGCATGTTTGGCTTGAAGTTCGAGAGTAGTGTGGCCAGATTTACTCTTCTTGCTATTTTATCTCTTTCGGCTATTTCTTTTGTATCGAACTTAGCCTTTTTTATTTTTTACATGTATTGAGTCTTTTAAATAAACCTTTTTTTATTGTAAGATTATTCCTTACAAGGAATTTTGATTTCGCACTCTAATTTATATGCTATTATCTCTTTAATTCATTTTATGAAATCTTGGTTTAAGTTTTATGTTAATCTTTTTAGCCTTAGCACTTGGTACTGAAACAGTCGGAGAGAACTGGATTGGTACTAAGTGTGGCGGTAACATCCCCAGAATTCACAGGTTTTAAGTATTTCTATTTTAATTGCTTCCGTTTCAAAAAAAATGTAGTGAATTTTGGGGTGTTACATAAAGGTTTTGTATTTTTTTTATTATTGTTTTAAGTGCTTGGTATGTTTTTGATGTGTGCATATTATGTTAAGTTCTTAGATTGGAGCATGTCATAATGGTTTTATCTCTAATTTTTTTAAGTATGGTCATGTATTTTGATATTATGCATGAGTTTAGTGAAATTCAAGCAAGATATTGTTAAGTATTGATTTATATAGTTATTTATGTGACATCATATGTGGAGAATGCCTTTTTATATATTTTACAATATAGAAGCATGATAGAACAAATTTTAAAAAGATTGTTGATTTTGTTTATGTGTGCTTCCACGTCAAGGCATTGTTTCACCCAGACTAGTCAATTGGTTTACTATAACAAGTCAATTGGTTTTATGAGTTGTCACTTGAGTTTTTCATCATGATCATCTAGTTGCTTACATAATCCATTGGTTTGATGAACCAATAAATTTGTTTTTGTGAATAGTCAATCATTTTACCAAATCCATCGATTGATTTATTTGTAATGAGAGTGGTTTGGCCTCTATTTAGAGTGATTAATCGGTTTGGCTAAACCCCTCGACTTGTTACTAGAGCTGGCAAAAGTTGACCCGACCCGAAAAATCCGACGAATACCGACTCGATCCGTCCGAAATCCGATCCGATTTTATCCGAGTAATAAAAAGCCCGAAACCTATCCGACCCGATCCGATACATATCCGATATCCGATACAATCCGAGGAATCATAAGCCCGAAATAAACCCGACCAGACCCGCTATTCACCCGAAACCCGATATAACCCGAAAAACTATAAATCCGAAATGACCCGACCCGGTCCATTATTTATCCAAAATCTTATATTATTTGAAAAATTATAAACCTATAAATATTCAACTTGGTACTACCCAAAAATTAACATTAACACATAACTCAAAATTTTTTAAACTTCATAAAACATGAAATAATGTAGATGTGCAACTAATCCATACTAGCACTTACATCAAAATCTAGAAACAATATACTTTTATAAAATTTATATCACTTATGTATATACAAATACAATATTCATCGATACCAATAGAAATAAAAGTAGATAAAAAAAAACACTACTATACCATTTAAATAGTAGTTCACTTCCATTATTCCATTTAGTACCATAAGATAATAACAGTGCAGCCTTGAACACTATATATAAATATCTATACGGCCATACCTTATAATATAGCACCTACAACATCATAGGAAAGTAGGAAAATTTTGGAGTGAGAATGTTAGTTATTCATTATAAAAATTGAAGATTAATATTTTTTATTACATCAACAGTGTTAAATAGTAAGAAGTCAATATTAGTTGGTCTTTTGTCAATAATAGTCATTATTACTTATTTTATCTAATTTTTATCTTATTTAGCTTGATATGATCTAATCAAAATATATAATAAAAAAACTAATATGTTGTTATTATTATTTTTGCCATAATTGATATTCATTGATTACTATTATTATTGTTATCATTATTTTTGTATTACTATTACTATTATTATTATTATTATATTTATTAAAATTATGTTGATATGATGTGATCAATCTCTTTTAAAAATAATATGAGAAGTACAACCTTAGAAGTCTTCATTTGTTATCAATTATCAATGACTATTATA
Organism: Tamarix austromongolica; assembly: GCA_039764185.1. Taxonomy (NCBI): domain Eukaryota; kingdom Viridiplantae; phylum Streptophyta; class Magnoliopsida; order Caryophyllales; family Tamaricaceae; genus Tamarix; species Tamarix austromongolica. Next base: position 3,226,250 of record CM077808.1, on the reverse strand, counting down.
AGTTAATATCATGTAAGGAGCGTATAAGATATAAGGTATAAATATAATATAAACTTAAAATAATACTAGAACTCAATATGACCAAGCTAATAATGGAGTTTAATTATAAGTTATACCTTAACATAAAAAGAAAAGTGATACGACTTGAAAACTTTTAAATTTGAAACATCAGATACATCTCCAAAGATAAAATAATGACAAAAAATTCTAAGGCCCCAAAATAATTAATATAATAATTCACTTTTAATTGAATAAGATAAATTAAAATAAATGATCTCAAAATAATTAACTTTTAATAATATCTTGGAATAAAAAGAAAGAAAGAAAATGACGCAAGCATGGCTCAAATATGAAATGACCTAAATCCAATCTAAATTTGACCCGAAAATATAATAATTCAAACTCAACCGAGCCCGATCCGAACCCGAACCGAAATTAGAACAACCCAAATTTACCCGAATCCAAGTCCATCCGATCTCAACCAGACCCGACCCGAGAGCTTAGAATGATCCGAGATTATCCGATGCTGAGTTGATCCGAATCAAACCCGACCCAACCCGACCCGACAAAATGATCCAAAATTATCCGAAATTGATATGACCCGATTATCATGTTACCCGATCCGATAATGACCCGACCCACCCGATTGCCAGCTCTACTTGTTACTATAAATAGATGATTGATTGGACCAACCACTTAGTTGGTTTTGAAGTGTAATATTTATCCTCAATTCTAATGTGACAAGACCAGTCGACCAGTCCTAGTGACCGATCAACTAATCCACCTAGGTTTACCATGTTTTCTTTTTAAATGATGCTTCTTATTTGAGAAATATATATTGATATTTTCATCTAATTATAAAATTTTAATTATGGTTTCAACTATTCATAACTAAAATGTAATATGGATCAAAATGATAACTTTATGGTGCCTTGAATGGTTAAGTTTGGTTTCATTTTAAACACCCAATTAGTGGTTTGTATCTCTTATGTTGTGCCTAGCATTATCAGTTGGAAAAACCCAATTGGTGATAATGGAATTAATAGAGATTTTGTATATCAATTATAATTTAATAGTAACTAATAAAATTATTTATATACCATGTCTTAAAATCCTTCAAATTGCATATATAATCATGTTAATATCAAAATAAATTAGTTTAGTTTTCAAAAAGGCATAAAATTCTAACAATGTTCTAAGTTTTAAGTACACCAATCAATTGGTTACCCTAACCGATCTACTAGTATACTAAAAAACTAGCAATTATTTTTTCCAATAAATTAATTGACTAGTTTGCTCAAACCGATCGGTTGGTTATCATGCAATGTCAAATCCTTTTCTAATTTTGATTTAAATATTTTCCCAACATCCATTAAAGATTCTAATTAGAATCTATTTATGCTAATAGACATATTTTGATGCTTTGAGATTATTTTTACATTATTTAGATCGCTTGATGATTTTATTTAGTTAAAATTTCCCCAAAAGCACTTTTTGAGACATTTCTCACATTCTCTCTTCTCACTCACTTTCCTTTCTCTTCTAAAACCTATGGTTGCATTGTTAAATTTCCACCCATTGACATGCATGTTCCTAATCACATCAAACCTCCTTTGCCTCAATGTGTATTCCAATACACCTAGGTTTTCCACACTCAACCTAAGTCAGACTTCCCTCTATCCCACTTGAGAATGTTGAACATCACTCTCCCCTATACACTCCATTTTTATTCAATTCGCTCCTCACCGTCTACATTTTCTCACTCTCCCCCTTACCCTTGTGAAAATTCCTTCCTAATTTTTAAGCATTCTCCATTTTTCTTCCATGTTCTTCTCTAGTATAGAGAATAAAGGCTTACTTCTTGTTCCTTGTCTTTTGGTTGAATTATTATCTTTTTCTTATTCTCCTAATATTATCTTTAGCTCTCCATTTCTTCTCTTAACCAATAAAGGGTTAAGGTTTTGAGAAATGTTAAGCATTCTATTTTCTTTCTCCTTGGAATCTCTATTTTTTAAAGAGGTTGAGTTATGGTATTTTTCTCCTTCTCATTTTTTAAGGTTGGGAAAATTGGTTTTAATCATTTTGATTCTTTAATCTCTTATATATCAAGGTCTTGGTAGAAAGCCATCAATTTAGGAGTATTTTGTGCTAGAAGAATTACTTGGAGGTAAGGAATTTTTATCTTCAATATGATAAAGGCTTTTTTTTTCATGGTTCCATGTTATTGGTGTATTTCTATATCTACATGAGTTCATTGTTATCTTGGATTCAAGGACATGGTAAAGTTTTCTTATTTGAAGTTTTAAGTATGTTTATATGTGATTCTTCGTGTGTAGTATGTCTTCTTACTGGTTGGTGTGATGGTCTAATCGATTCATTGTATGAATATTCATTCGGTTAGACATTTTTGGTTGGTTAGTTGAAAGATCAATCGATTTGTTTGATGAACTGGTCGACTCATTCCTATGAGCAGTTGATGAGTTTTCCAAAACAATAAACTCGTTACCTTGTGACTAGAGTGGTATAGTCTCTTTAACCCATCAATTGGTTTGGTCAAATCCATTAAAATTTTTCTATGGGAAGTGAGTCAATTGTTTTACTGGTTTTCTTTTTCTTTTTAATTTTGATATGATGAGATTAGTCAGCAAATCCTAGTGACCGATCGACTAGTCCACATATATATTGTCATGTTATCTTTTTATGTACAGTTCTTCCTTTGGGCCTTATATATTAATTTTTCCATGTTTACCCTAAATTTAATATAGATCAAAATGATAAAAAATTTAGGCCCTTATTTGGTTAATTTTAGTCTGATCTCCAAAAACTCAATTGACTTATATGTCTTGTGATGCCTTTGTGTTATCAATTGAAAACACCCAATTTGGATATTATTGGAATTACTTTATGATTTTTGGTATGACATGGTAATTAATAATTAATGGATTAAGATTTTTGCAAGCCTTTTCCTCTTAATCTTGGAGTTGTTAGTCGAGAGTTAGTGGGTGGGTTGCCCTATATTTTTATATTTTCACTCAATACATATTTGTTGGGTTGTCATTGGTAGGGGTATATGTATATTTTTGAAGTATAGGATTATACTGTGGTAACCCGGCATAGCATTGGTGCCTAGTACAAGTGTGTGAAGTATCCTAGTTCAAGCTCCCTAGCACTTTATATTATCCATTGCTTAAGAAGATGTGGTATCCTAACTTTTCAGCCCTCACAATGGAGGCTTTTTAGGTGCAGTTGATGAGGTATCCCACTAAAAGTCCCCATGATGTACTATAACCCCATTTAGTGGTGTGGTATTCTAATTTGGGTGTGGTACATTGAGATCATTAGGTGCAAAAATCTTGAGACAAGAATGAGTGCTTTCACTATCACACCGACCATTTTAGAAGAGATTTGAGCTAGCAATCTAATAGATGTTAGCCTCAAACTAATGAAGCAAGCAATAGTAGAGGGTAGAGTAATGGGTTCCACATTTTTGAGGAATTTAGTATCCCTTTCTAATGCAGATGGTGCATTTTGCAAAATTATCGAGAGCTTAAGAGGAATATTGTTTAAAAGGGTCATCATGCACCTTTTTCAGTTTGTCCTAGAGGAGACAAGTTGCATAAGGACTTAAATTAGATATATTGGTGGCCCATTATGAATTGGTTGGTTGCAAACTTTGTAGCTAGGTACTTGACTTGCCTAAAGGTCAAAATTGAGCATAAGAATCTAGCAGGGTTAATTGAGCAACTACAGGTTTCCAAGTGGAAGTGAGATAGTGTGTCGATGGACTTCGTGGTTGGTTTCTCAAAAACCCATGAAGGTATAGATTTGATTTGGATTTTAGTTAATCAGTTGACCAAGTCAGTGGCATTCATACCGATGAAGTTGACATGGAGTATGAACAAATGATCAATGCTTACAGAAAACATGTGGTATGTTACCATGGGGTACCTAACGAAATTGTGTAGGAACGAGATTCTATATTCTTAATGCACTTTTGGTAGAATTTAGAAGCAACTTTTGAGACACTACTGAAGATGAGAAATGGTTTCCATTTGGCTACTGATGCTCAGAATTAGTGCACTATTCAGACTTTGGAGGATATGTTTTGGGCATGTGTACTCGAGTTTCATAGAAGTTGGGATGATCATATGGACTTGATAGAATTCCCATACAACAAAATTCATGTTGTGATCATAGGGATGGAACCTTTTGAGGCTATCTATGGACAGAAGTGATGTAGCCCCTTATGTTAGAGTGACTCAAGCAAGAAAGATGTGTTGGGACCAAAGATAGAAGAGAATATAGTGTGGATCAAATTGGAAGAGAAGCACAGGATCTAATCACTACTTTTTTTTGATCGGTCACAAGTTGAAGTTGAAGAAAAAGGCTCATTTAATGGTAGATTAAACTCAAAATATGCAGGTTTTGGTGATAGTATTCCTTTGAATGTTAAATGCACATTTGAAGGTCTAAAGAGGAAGAATAACCTCAGAAAGTTCTCCTATCTAGATAGGACTCCAAAGGGAAAAATAATGTAAGCTTAACTTGAGAATTTGGTGTTCAAATGATTTCTATATTTCATTATGCATAGGCGTGTACAAGACTTAAGTATATATAGGGAAGGGAGGCTGACTAAAAAGAATCAACCCAGCTGATTATCTCCTTAATTCAAGCTGAATTCAACCCACTTGAATTAAGCCTATATAATACCTAATCTCAATCATAATATCATCATTTAAATGATATTAATGACTAACATTGTAAAGCTCTACAATCAACTATGGTACATACATGAAATTACAACAAAACCCTATCTTACATGAAATATACTTAGGGTTTACAACAAGTTTAATATAACTAATGATACCACCACTATATCTTTTTGCAATGTCATCCCATGTATGCCATATCCTTGCATGCTTTGAATACTTGTACACTTTAAGTCTCTTTTTGTGTGTTAACTTCTTCACCTTGTAAATATGTAATATACTTGCAAGAATATCTTGAATCATTTTCAATACCAAGTATAGAAATATCATCAAGAACATTTAAAATGATTAGCCCCATTATTAAGAATGTTAATTCTTCCTTACCTTGAGAATCATTAGAAACATAAGATACATTAGATGCACATGCATTAGAATACTACTAGGTAGATTAGGCTTATTCTATATCGGATGAAGGCCCTCCATAATAGGCAAAAGAGTTATGAAAACCTATAGAGGATGATACATGGGTATGAGGTGGGTGATTGGTCATGTCCACTAAGGTGGTGATGCATTTCAATCAGAAGGCTAAGTTTAGGCTAAGGTACATTGGACCGTATGAGATTTTAGATTAGTTTGGGTAAGTTTCTTATTGACTTGCCTTGCATGTTAAGCTCTTATGCATGCATAATGTTTTTCACATCTCTTAGTCAAGGAGGTACATAGTAAATCCACCGTATACTATTTAGCTAGCGATGATTGAGCTAGATGACGTGTAGTGTGATGAGGAGAGATAGCTGAGGATCCTTGATACAAGACTTGTGAGATGCATTCAAAGTTCGTCCCACTAGTGAAGATCCTATGGGTTCACCATGGTGTCTAAGAGGCTACCTTGGAGTCTAAGAATAAGATCAGGATGAGGTATCTAGAGCTTTTCATTTAGGTGTGTTGCGTGGGTAATGTTGCATCTTCTAAGGGGGTAGTACCCTTTTCTCATATACTAAATATTGGTTGTTACTTTAATTTTTTCTTCATAGCTTAGGGTTTTTTCCTATTTTAGGTTACAGTATCATTTTTTATTGTTAACTTTCAAGAAGAAGATGCTTTTAAGGAGGTAAAGTTGTAATACCCCATCCTAAAACCCTTTAAATTATATTTAAAGTCATGTTAATATAAAATAAATTAGTTTTTTTTAAATGCTTGAAGTTATTTAAAAAATTGTGAACTACAAGTGCACCAATTAACTAGATACCCGAACCAATCGACTGGTGCACACAAGAATTAGCAATCTACTAGTTTGCTCAAACCAATAGACTAGATATCCTATGATTTCAAATCCTTTTCTAAGTTTGATACGAATTTTATCTCAATGTTTATGAAAAATTCTAATTATAATATATTTGTGCTCATATGCATACTTTGGTGCTTTGAGATTATTTTTATGTTTTTTAAACCACTCTATAATTTTAGTTTGTTAAGATTTCTCCAAAAGCATTTTTTGAGACATTTCCACCTTCTCTATTCTCCTTGAATTTCCTTTCTCATCTAGCATCCATGGCTACATGTTTGACTTTCTAAACATATTCCCTAACTTATTAACCCATTACCATGTCTCCCCTTGATCACACTCCATCTCCCTTATCTCAACATGTAAAACCCTTACACCTTGATTGCCCACACTCAACCTAAGTCAAACTTCCTTCTATCCCACTTGAGAATATCAACCATAACTCTCTCTTATACACTCCATTCCTAGTCTAATTCACTCCTCGCCATCTAAATTTACTCATTCTCTCCCTTTTCCTTTGCGAAAATTCTTAAGTGTTAGGAATTCTCCACTTTTCTTCCATTTTCTTCTCTCTTAAGATAAAAAGAGGCTTGCCTCTTGTTCCTTTTCCTTTTGTCTAATTATTTTTCTCTTATTTATTCTCCTAATCTAAGATTTAGCTCTCCCTTGTTTAACTTAAGAAATCAAGGATTATGGTTTTGAATAAGGTTAAAGATTCTAGCTTCTTTATCCTTGGAATCTCTATTTTCAAAAATGGTTGAGTTATGGCATTTTTTTCCATATTTTGATTTCATTTTATCAAGTGTGAAAAAATTAGCTTTAATCATTTTGATTCTTGATTCTCTTAAGAATAGAGGAGTTGGTAAGCAACCATCAAGTTAGAAGTATTTTGTGCTAAAAGAATTGCTTGGAGGTAAGGCATTCTTATCATAAAGTAGTTTGTTATTTCTTGTAGTTCCATGTTCTTGGTGTAATTTTGTATTATGCATGATTTAATTATATTCTTAGATTTAATTATACCATAAACTTTTCTTCTTCACAGTTTTAAACATGTTTTGAGTCCCTATTATTATGCATGGATATAGCAATTTTGAGCATGATTTCATTAATTAAAATTATTACCATGTATCCATGTAATGTTTTAGCTATAGTATGTATTTTTATGTTTTTTATGACATAGAAGCATGTTTGGTTTAATATAGTAAAGTTGGGAAAATTTTTAATAAGTGTATTATATGTCTTGGTGTTATTTTTTGTAGACCAGTCGATCAATTTGATGTATGGATCGACACCTCTAAAATCCCAATTGGTGGCTTATATGCATTGTGATGTGTCTAGTGTTATCACTTGAAAACATCTAATTTGGATATTAATGGAATTAACTAGTGATATTATATCACTTAGTAATTAATAATTAATGGAATAAGATTTTGTATAAGTATTTTTCTCCAACTCCCAATGTAGCTAGGTGAGAGTTAGTGGGTAGTCTACCTTGTGATTTTATATTTTCACTTTGTACCTATTTACTTATCTATCGAGTTGAGGTTAGTAGAATGGTATCCATATATCTTTGAGTATATGGTTATACTGTGATAGACTGGCATTGCATCGATGTCAAGTACGACTGGGTGAGGTTCCCATTATAAGTCCCCTAAAACTTTGTATTGACCATTGCTTAGGTTGGTGGTGGTTGCGAAGGAGGCATTAAAGGTCTAGTCGGTGAGGTATCCCAATACAAGCTCCCTTAACGTACTCTAACCCCATGTGGTGGATGTGGTATCCCAATATATTTTAGCACTTTCAACATATGTGCTCGATGTATAGTGGGTGTTATATCCCTAGAGAAATACCCCTTTTATATATCCTAAGTTCCTAACCTTATGTGCTCAGTGTGGTATCCCATTATGTGTGTATGTTGCCATGCCTTTTGCGCATGGTGGAGAATTGTGTATGGTGGAACAAAGTATATTAATAACTAGAAATTATAAGGCCATTAAATGATGATTATTATAATATGGTTTTTAGTATGTGATTCTAGTGCACGATTTATATTATTAATCTTCCATAGTGTCTATGCATACATACCTTATTAGATTGATATCATGAGTCTGAGTAATTTCTTATGTTAGTATGCTTATCACCATGCTACCATATGACTTCAATGTGTAGCATGAGCATCTCCATTTTGTAGGTAGTTAGTTTTACAAGTACTTCACCATATTGATACTACATTTATATGGTCACTGTGATGATCAAGCTTCTAGTCTAGTGAGCAAAAGAAGATTCTTAGGGTTATGATTCTTATCTAGAGTATGTTGGGGTTCATACCATGGGTTAGTATCTAACTATTACTTGGTGTTTGAGATTCACATTCCCATTTAATTAATAGTCAAGCTAATTGGTTAGATGTATGTTTTTCCATTGTGCTAGAATGCTTTTGATCCTTTACAGTTTTTAAAAATCCTAGCTTTGATTCTTGCATTTTGATTTTGTAAACTCTCACACTCTCTTCTATCTATATTATTATTATTCTCATCATTGTTATTTATGTTGTTGTTGCATTATTATTTAAGCATGCATTCTTTGGTGGTTGTTCCATTTTATCTTACATCAAGCATTTGTTAGGTGATGATCACATCTTTCTCATGGTTGATGTCTGGTAGAATTACCCAATTTTACTTTTATAAATGCTTTCGCATTATATTTAAAATGAAACTTTTTGGTTTAAAATTTAGGGGTGTTATAGATACCATTTGAGCCTTTTCTTCTAACTCTAGAGGTAGCTAGCCAAGAGTTAGGGGTAGTAGCCCTATGTTTATAACTTTTCACTTAGTACCTATTTCCTTCTCTATTGAGTCATGATTAGTAGAGGGTATGTGCATATCTTTGAGGTAAATGATTATACTAGGAAGGCATGGCTTTGGTTTATAGCTCGGGTGGGTGTGGTGCCATAGTAGATGAAGCTCATCACTTTTTATTGTCCATTTTTTAAGTGGTTCTAGTATCTCAACTAATGTATCCTTCACAATGAATATATTCAAGTTGTGGTGGGGGAGGTATCCTAGTACATGCTCCCTTTATGACCTTTAATGATGAATGGTGGATGTAATCTATGTTAGCCTTCATGGTAGGTACATTCAATGTGTGTTGGGTCAGGTATCCCCGTTTGGTGGGTGTTCCATCACATGGTGTGTGTATACTTCCATGATTTTAGCTCATGGTGACAAACTAGGTGTGGTTAAACAATCTATCTTAATAACTAGAAGGAACATTGTAATATGGTTTATTTTGTGTTCTTCTAGTATATGATCTATATTATTACTTCCTCCCTGATTCTTATGGGATCATGATTTATCATATTAAATTCATAAGCCTAGAAGTTATGTTATTTGATTAGGTGTTGCACCATGTTACTATGTGACTTCAATATGCAACATAAGCTCTTACTATATTTTAGGTACTTTATTTTACTAGTACTTCACCATACTTACAGTAAATTTGTGCTATCATTGTGATGATCTGGGTTCTATCATAGCCAATAGATGACTATTTATATGGTCACTATTTATAGCTAGAGTACATTGAGGATGATGTCGTGGGTTAGTAGCTAGTCATTGATTGGGGTTTGAAAGTTACATTTCTATTAATTAAGAGTTAGGATAACCAGTTAGATGTATTTTTGACATTGTGTTGGGATGATTTTGGTTCTTGTAGTTATTTAAACTCTTAAATTTGGTTCCTCTATTTGGATTTTGTAGTCTCACTATCTATATTATTAGTCTCATCATTATCATCATTAATATTATTGTATTATTACCCATCTTTAGTATTAGGGGCATTATGGTCATTTTGGTTTAAAAATATTTTAATATAAATTGTTATTATTTTATTTTATTTATATTAATATGGTTATTGTAGTATTATGTTTAGGTACAAATATTGATTACTGAAGCCTAATAATATTAGTAGGTTATCCATAAATTGTGTTTTTGTTAGAAATCATGCTTATACTTTGCTAAAATGATAGATATATCATGATAGCACATAAGGTTTTTGGTGTTTAAATTATTTTAAGCATGATTCATTACATTTTAATCATTTTCTTATCATTGTTAGAATGAAAATGGAAAAAAAAATGGAGTATGTTATCATATATAAAATATTGTGGGTACAAAAGTATAACTGTAGTGATTTTATTATCAAGCAAATATTATGTACGATATGTACGTGTAAAATGATAGGTTGAACATGCTTAAATAAATTTGTAGTATAATTATTATTGTTGTGTACCCTAGGAAAATTTGGTCATTTTAAGTGTAATATAATATTTATCTATACAAGCATGTCATATACGTATTAGTCATCATTCAACATGGGAATATGTTATAATGGATTAAATAAAAAGTGCATGTTAGGGTTTTATGTGAACAATTATGTATAAGGGTAAAATGGTCATTTGAAAGATATGATAATTAATTTCATTATTTTATTTTAGCCTTTTTATGAAAAAATAATAAATAAAGTAGAATTTTTATTTAAATGGATAAAAATGTGGTAGTCATGACCTCAAGGAAATTTTGGTCATTTTAGGTTTAATATGCCCAAATGCAAATAATTAAGCCTAGGATGGCATTAGTATAATATTTTTATTGTTGACTTTGTTATTGACCTTACCTATGGTTGTCTTAAAAAAAATTGAAAAATGAGTAAAAATAGTTGTGTATGGAAAGTTGGATATATGTGATTGATTGTGTTTTTGTTGTCAGCTTAATAAAATAATACTACCTCTATATGAGAAAGGAATTCATTCTATCATTAAATATATGTACCAAAAAGAAAGTCATTTTATAAAAGTCAAATCATACTTTTCATTTTTGCCCTCACTTTTTTTTTTTAAGTTTATGTACACTAAATATTTTGTTACTTTTCAATAAAGGGTGTAAGTGTAATTTTAGGAATACTTTTGTTAATTTCTTAAAAAGTGTGTAAATTGATAAAAATGACTTCATTTTTGATACAGATGGAGTAATATATAAAGTGAAAGATCTCAAGGTCGGGAATAGTGGCTTGTTACAGGTTGCTACCTTAAGGACGTGGTCCAGCCCATGGTTGATTATGGATTTTTGCTAGTGTGCCTTAATGCCCTTGACAAGCCTTATATCTTACTTTATTTAGCTCTATAAACTTATAGAGGGTATGCATACTTATGGAGTAGGTGTCATTGTCGGTAGGGTATTGTATTACCTTCGTGTGACAGTATGACCAAGGTACCTTATTATCATTAGGTTGATAGTCAGAAGGATATTGTGTTACCTTTGGAGCCAATATGAACAAAGTACCTTAGTGTCTTTGAGTTAGTATGATCTCTCCTCAACTAAATAAAAATAGAATTTATTATTATTTGATTATTGGATTGGTCAGTAGTAGCTTTTGTGCCTGTCTATAGTTTAGTAGTAACTTTTGTGCCTACTTATTGTTTAGTAATAGCCTTAGTGCCTACCTATGGCTTGGTACCAGCCTTCATGCCTATCTGTGATTATTATGGATTTTTATTGGTCTTGTACTTATGAACCCTACCTCTGAGGTTAAGGGAATTATTGGTATTGATAGTGAGATATGTGGCACGTTTTTGTTGTTGTGGTTCTAAGTTGAGGTTGTTGCAAATCATTACTTCAAAGAGCATCCCCTGGATGTTTGGTTGGTAAATATAATTATGTTTTATATAAATGAGCCTGAGAGTATGTAACCTTAGTGGTATTCAGTTATCAAATATAATTATCATATTTCGACCATCGCATGTATATCTTGATGTTTTATACCATGTATTATTATGATATCTTTTATATGTTCCATGTACATTTTTTATACTAGTTTTGTATAATGGTTTAATTAGTACCATTTTACCAAGGGGTTTCTTTTTGTAGGCCCCTACATATTTAATGGGCAATGATCTTTGTAGCTCAGCTTACAAGTTTAGTCGAAAGCTAGTAGTTTAGGTTGAGAAATTAGGACTATCTAGTGTCCTTTTTGTTATCTTAATTCCTATTGTTCTTAGACTCTTATGTACTTTTATACTTCCTCTCATTTGAGTTGTGTAAATAATGATGTTGTTTATTTTTAAAATAATATCAATCTATTTTCTCTCTCTATCCTATTTCTTTTATTAAAAAAATATTAATTTAATCAAAGTAATAATTTTAGCCTTAGTACTTGGTATGAGAATGTTAGAGGAAATTAGACTTAACCAATTATGGTGATAACACCTTACATTTTTATTTTGTTAGCTTCCCCGATCAACTCTTTAAATGAAATTTTCAAATCCTAAAAATGGGGGAATTACATCATGGGGATGGTCTAGCACATTACTCAAAGAAAAAATGAATAAATATGAATAAATGGTTATATAACATTGTAATTATAATCTCATGATTGATTAAATGAATGGACCTTAGAGTTTACCTTAGTAGCTTATAATCTTCGTATGTCACTTCACATGTTCTTATGTTCGTACCCATGATGCCTATATTTTTTGATGCATGATGAACCATGAATTTCTTACACTGAGTGTGAAATATGATATTTCCATTAATTTCATGTCTATCTTTAAGCATGATTTCACCTTCTTCCATATGCATGTTTAGGGTACCATATTTAGAATATTATGATAGTAGGAACATAGGTCGGCATGCTACTATATAACCATGAAAATGTGTGCTATTATGACTTGTGTGCTTAGTATGACCTTGTGTGCATTACAAACTCTCATTATTAGGTAACTTAGCTTACTTAGTACATAGTGTACCAACGTACTCATTTACTTGATCACTTACTTAACCCCCACGAGTAGAAGACTTTATGAAGGTAGTTGGGAGTGGTTAGTATTAGCTTGTTTATGTGTTGGGCTTGGGCAAGTGAGTGTGGTGGTTTTGGTGGATGCCTTTTATTGGTCCATAAGATAACTTTTTTGTTTTTCCCGACCGTTGTGAATGCATTTTTTATTTACTCTTTTTTTTTTAACATAATATAGTCTTGGTTCCATTAACCCTAAGACTTAACATTTTTCATTCTATATATTTTGTGAACTATGTTTCAAATGTTTGGTTTGTTAGATGCTTATGGTTCCCCCATCGTAGACACTCCAAACGAAACCCTAAACACACAAACAAAAAGGAAGTATCAAGTAGGGGTCAATTCCATGAAGATTATAATTTGATTATTATATTTCTATCAAAAAAATTCCCCAATTATCAAATTAGAAAAAACTTATTACTAATAACCGAAAGAAGAAAATAATAATCAATAAAGTAATTAAATAAAAATAATGAGATAATAGGGGTTAGAGGACATATTGAGCAACGGGATATCAATCAATCAACAAATAACATGGTTATGTAGCATTTTTTATGATAACCTATAAAAGCTTGCATGCTTTTTCTTTCTAGCATCCCCTTATGCATATAAACTAAGTTTCGCTTATGATTTATTATCTAACCAAGTAATATCCTAGGATAAGATCTCCAGATTTAATTAATGGTAGCATTAATGATTAGGGAGTAGCTAAATATAAGCATAATTACAATCAACTCAAATTATATATTTCTAAAGATTAATAAACATAGATTAAGTCAATAACCTAATTGCTACTTTCTAGTGTTACGTATGTAACACTTAAGGATTAAATATACTATCCTATCATCTTATTAACATTTAAGTTAACTAGGTGATCAAGTTAGATATCAAAGTCAAAATTTGAATCAGTGATCATTAAAATTTGTTTATTAATCTAACCAAAAATATATATAACGATTAAACCTAATTAAAATCTCATGATTAATTATCCTATAACCTTCAATTATCCTCCTACCCCATATTAATCTAGACTAACATATTGAAAAAATGGGAAAATATAGAATATAAATGCATAAAAATCATAGATTTAATTAGAATAGATTAAAAAAAATAACAAAGATTGAATTAAACAACACAAAATCACAAAATCAATCAAATAAATGAATAAAAGTAATTGAATTAAATATAATAAAATGAAAAAAATAATTAAACAAAAAAAGGAAAGAAAGAACCTAGGATATTATGGAATCGCAAACTCCATATGATCTCAAATCATTCTATTACAACAATGAACTAACTAAATCTAACTTAAGAACCCTAATGGTTTTAAAACATATAAAAACAAAGTTGAAAGTCTAACGGTAGTCTCTCCATGTTTTCTTTTACCTAATATATGTTGTGTGCATAGAGAGAATGTTGTATAAATAAGATTCAAATTTTAGAAAAAAATATGGTATGTATTGGTAAATATTAGGTACCCATATTTTTGCTCTAATACTATGAATGTGGTTGTAATTAATAGAATGCATGGGAGAGGAAATCAGAAAATACAAGTCGTATTTCCATAAATATAGGGGGTGTATCTTCTCTCTTTGTATGGTCTTTTCTTGATTTTTCTTACATGACTTCTCTTTTAGGGTCTTACATAAAGATATATCCAAATATTCATAACTCCAAGCTTTGATTCTCATACTATGCTTGTTTTCCTTAGTTATCTACCTGAATTGCCTTGATTTCATATTTTTCTACAAAACTAGTGCAAAAAAGAAAACTTGAGGAAAAACATTAAATTGTCACAACAAATATATAAATTTGGGTCAGGATACATCAAATAATTCCATAAAATATGTGCATATCACTTATCCTTGTATATAGTATGGTATGGGTGGTAAATCATCCATAAAATATGCACCTATAACTTAGCCTTGTAACATCTCATTTTTCATAGGAGTTTTTTTTTTATATTTTTGACTATGAAATCATTTTAAAAATAAAAAAAATTGATAGTGAAAAATGGATGTGTTACAAAATGTAAGATTCTTTATAAAAGTCCCTTGGGACTCATGGTCTTCTACAATGGACCATAATGCTCTTCTTCTTGTTATATACGTTTTATATTAGCCCTTGTGGTAGGAATACACTAACGTGTAGTTGGTATCATTGGAACCCTTATGAAATATTCCCTTTGTATATCCTAACCACATGAGGTTGGTTTTTTATATTAATGTAATTGGTGTATACACCTAAAATACTTGAATGACCATGAGTTGCTTTCTACGTAATTAGACTTATATAATCATGATATATAAATGAAACAAAAATGGGATTAAAGCATAGAGATGCCTTAGGGATTTTCGTTTTCCCTTCAAGTGAAATGATGAAACATCTTGTGATTCCTTAATTTTACCTATGATGCTCTATAGGTATCACATGTTGTATGTTATTATCTACTATAGGTTTCTTAGATGAGATAGCATATCATGTTTGATTAGTAACCTATGAGTCGTGAACCTTTACATGTACCTATGTTGGTATCATGGATTGATTTACTATATATATAATCAACATCTTTTCAGTCTGCTCTTTACTTTGAGTTGTGTGTGTTTACTCAGTATTTTTGTACTAAATACCATGTTTTTTAGTTGTTTGGTTTAGGTACTTGTTCCTCTACAATGGTGCTTTATTGGGTTGAGTGTTAGAGTCAACCAGTGTTTTTGTAGAGGCCTGTGACCCGATTTTCTTTTGGTCACTTGTGCACTATATCATTTCTTATATATCTTCCTTCTAGTTTATCATCTTGCATAGTTGGAGCAAGGTGCTACCACACTTGATCATTAGGTACAAGTTACTTTTAGTCTTACATTAGCTATTGTTTAAATATTGTTAGGTACCTGGTATATGTTGGATATGGCAATAGCACTCTACTTTCTTATTTGGCTTCAAAATCTTTTAAAAATGAAAATTTACTTGTTATGAAAATTATAGTATCACAGATCTTCACATCAATTATTATTTATGTCAATTGTTATTTAAAAATTGCCAAGGATAATTAACCTACTAGGGTCAAGCTAACAATCCTTTTGATAAAATATCAATTTTATCATTATTTCATAACTAACTTAGAAAATAAAAAAAAATATTAAAAAATTATAAAAATTTACAAAAAAAATATACCCAAGATTAAATCCTATCAAATTACACATTTTTAACCCATAAAAATATTGTTATAAATTATAGAAAAACTAAAATGACTAAAATAGCATCAAAACCCTAAAGTGTCATTGTGGACATAAAACTTAATACATCAAGAATTAAATAACCAAAATTTATATACTTCACTTTTTTAACATGAATAACACATTATAACCCATATTTTATATATAAAAAAAACTATGTAAAATACCAATTATGTCTCTAAATATGCTTAAACTTGAAAAAAAAAAAACTAAGTCAATACATACTCAAAATTTAACATATTATTTATCAAGTAACATTTGAAAGGATTAATGAAAATAATGAAATCATAATATTTATAAAATTTCATCCAAAAGATCCAAATAGTCGAGACCATGGAAGAACACGGAAAAAAAAATTAACGGAATTTTCTATAAAGACTCATACAAATACATAATGCCTGCCTACTTAGAGTTTAGACGCATTTACATAAAGTCAAAGATCATATAAAAAAATAAAATAAACACCAAATCATCCATTTGGCTCCTTTTGAAGATGTCGAACACCTATAAACAAAGATAAGAAAAAAAATTAGCAAGACACATTTAAAATCATAACAAAGTTATAAAAAATATACACTTCTCTTTGAGTGGAAAGTATGAAAAAAGAATATCATGAACTTTTCTTCAAATTTTTGAAGGTCATAACCTGCCTTTACTTAAATAAACACACATAAGTTCAAACCTAAATAGTAGAAATAGATTTGGATTAATAAAATGAGGACGGAAGAAGGTGAAGGTTGGTTATTTTAACATAAAAAGAGAGTTTACAAGTTCGTTCAAAAGGTTAAATGAATGGTGGAGAACGTAAGAATATAAATTATCAAAATTAAGTCTTTGATTAAGTAAAATAATTACATTAAAAAAAGGGGGTTGGCTTCTAGTCTTGGTTGCCAAAGGATATTAATCTTATCCAATATAAAATGAAATGAAAGGCTAAGAACAGTTCTTATAAATGTTGGATAAGGTTTAAAGGAAGAAAAGTTAGTTTTGGTAACTCTCTAGACCTAAAATGGCTAAATAAATCTAAAAGTAATGAAAATTATTTATATGAAAATTTAGAGTACTAAATGATCAATGCCATCATAATATAAATATCATCAATTTTTCATAAATTTTAGATAGTTAAAAAGGTTAATTCCAATATTAAAATAAGTTTAGAACAAACTAGTGTGATAAATAATACTTTTGCGTCAAAACCTATAGATGATAATGACTTAAAGACTTGGAAAAAATAACAAAATTCAAATATAAACAACAGAGAAGGGTTTCAAAGAATTTTCAAGGAAAAAAGTGATTTAAAAGGCTTACTAAACACAAAAATCATAATAAAAAGCAAGATGGTCTAAACAAAAAATTCAAAAACACAGCTATGGTTTTAAAACATTTACAGCAGTAATAAAAGCTTAAAATAAATTAAATTTTCTAATAATATCACTATTAAACAAGTTTTGAAAAAAGGAGGTATTGCATCACTACCCTCTTATAAAAGAGACTTTATCCCCCAATTCAAACCAAAATAAAGAGTCAAGTAGAGGAAGAAGTTACCGTCTAACATTAGGAAACACATGCACACATAGTTTCTAGGGCTTGCAATATGATACTACCCCATTAAAAGAAACCCCATAATTAAATTGTCACCTATGGTGTACTAACATTTGAACCCCCTGTAACCCATCTTGCCACATGATCAAATAATACATTAATTAACCTTATCTATCGTTCTTGGGTCATATGCTCTATAGCACTTGCAATGGAAATGCTTGGTATGTCCCCATGCACCTCTACTCTAGAAGGATTATCCTTATAGCAGCACAAATTCTATCCTTTATACTATGAACTCTATCCATTTGTGTGATGATTGATTAGACTACTACTCTAGGTCCTTAAATCCCTTTTTCCTAACAATGGACTATGGCCTCTCATAATCAAAATGACCCTACCTACCTATTCCTAAGTGACATCGAATAACAATCCCTACTCAAAATGTTCAGTCACAACTGCCTCATCTACCACTAACATTGAAGTGATGCTCAACAACTTTCCAAATAAGGTGTGATACTCATAAGAGGTCAAATTTCCCTAAGTAAGCTCCATGAACTCCTTCACCTTCTTCTTCTTTAAGATATCAAGATAGAGGTGAGCCCCAATGCCCCCCTTAAATGCCACTAAGGCCATTGTTGGTGCTCCTTGATTTGCCCGATGACCCATCAACCAATTATTATCCACCACCATTAAGTGATATATGTTGGCTCTCCTTTACTATGGACATCCCACTACATCAAATATATAATCAAAAGTTCAAATTCATCTGTTTAGCAAAATGAGGTCCTCTTATTCATCATACATATGTGGGCAATGAATCAAAGCCTTTCATGGTCTCTGAGAGAAACATCATGAGAATTAATACAGTGTTCATGAGATCTTAAAGTGTTGAAACCATCTCCTCAATAAGAGTAGTGTGTGCATTTTGAGCCATAAGCTAAGAAACAAATTTTAGTTAGGAAAATGTTCAGTCTTACTAAGCATTGAACAGAAAATTTCACATCATCACATAAAAGTCACATGGGCTACTTGTTCGTGCTCAACTAAAAAAGAATGACCCAAATTTTTGAAAACACTTAAACTTGTATCAAAAAATAGGAACACATAGCTTTTAGGGTTTTTTTTAACTAAATATGTAACACCCTAAATTTACTAGTAAAAATTTATGTTTTATAGTGAAAACATATAATAAAAATATCGGGTGTTACCACCATAATTGACGTAAGTTTAGTTTACCATATTATCCTTACATCAATCACAAGACTAAAACCATTTATAGTAAACTAGAGTAATTAGATATGAGAGATGATTTATAATATAAATATGAGTTTGGAGATTAAATCCATGATGTAATAACAAAATAAATCAAGAGGGATATAATGGATTAAAGAGTTTAAAAATATATCTGGGTGAAAACATCATCAACATAACATGACTCTTCGCCCAAACACTTAGTACAGGAAAAGTCACTCCTCCTCATATAATGCATCAAAGGAAGAAAAATCGTCAAATTGTTCCTCAAAGACCTACACAAAAACATCCGAGTCATCTACTCGTGGGAATTAGCAACACCTATGAAAAAGAAGGTCAGTATGATATATATTAAGCTAGGTAACAATACTATCGAGTTAGGGATATAGTATTTAAATACATACATTCATGCAGATGATAAGTACACATGTGGAACACAAAAAATATCATAAGGTAAATACTGATACAGGCCTCTTTATTAGATATAACAATTCTCATTCTTTTATTTACGTTGAATTCAGGCACCCCACTAATCTTAAACCGGTGGAATGGACTACAGTACCTTTTAAGGACAACACATATAAGCCACTACTATCATCTAGTGAAATGGATCTAATACCTCTCAGGGTATAATGCTCTTAAGCCACTATTCTTAAAATGGGGGATCATTCTAAAGTACCTCTTAGGGACAACACACCTAAGCCACTATTATAATCTAGTGGAATGGACCTATAAACACCTCAGTCCTGACTCATGTACTCTTCCACTTTAAATAATGAATATCTTATCTATTTGGTTACTTATCTCAATTCATATTCTTATTCAAGATGAGTATACAGTCCCACTATTCTTAATCCGGTGGAATGGAGTAAAGCAGCTCTTAGGGATAACATACTTGATCCACTATTATCGTCTAGTGGAATGAAGCCATAAAACACCTATCAAGACCGAATGCTCTTAAGCCACTATTATAATCTAGTAGAATGGACCTACAAACACCTCTTAGGGTAGAACGCTCTTGAGCCACTATTATCATCTAGTAGAACAAACCTATAAACACCTCGGGCTGACTCACGTGATCTTTCATTTTAAATGATATGTTTAATTTCACAAGTACAAAACATGTTTAAAATAAGTAAGGCACATCACAAGATAATAAGGCTATTCTATAGGGTTACAACTCGTATATTTCCCCAAAACCCTAATTTTACATTTTTATTGAAACTCTTCTTATGTTACTTTTTTAACCACCAAACTTAGTACCACTTTCTCAAATATTATTAGTACATAGTCAAATTTCAAGGTCTAACACTAATGTACTGTACATACGATAATAAACCTATCTCAAAATTTACTATTCTCAAGACTTATAAACCTTAATTTTACAAATCCATCATAAATTTCCTTGCAAGGTCAAATAAATATTAGATTCAATTCACATACCCAAAACACTAAGTTTAACAATGTATTCTAATCTCGTGGTCTATCTCTACTATTTCACACATGTGGTAATAGCCTCCTCATTTTAGAATTACAATTCCCAAATCAAAACATTTTCATACATTATTAAACTTAGGTCATTCACAACTACTCTAAACACTTCATATAAATACCTTATCATATTTTAGATGAATCAACACCTTAAAATACCATGATTCTTATATTTAATCCATGTTGACCAAAATGGCCTTATTATTAACAAAACTCTTATTTCATGCAAATATTATATATTCAATAAGATTATCCCCAAATCCTCAATTTATATCCATATACTTTATTATACTCTTTTCATACTCATTATAAACCCATGATTGATTTAGAAGAATCTCTAAATCATTCTCAATCTTATTCTTCAAAGAATGAAGAACAAGAAGAATTAGCATACTTGGAGATGGAATCCATTATGCTTGAAAATTCTTATACTTTTAATGTTTTATCAAGTTATTCTTGCAGGTATTATATGTGTTTGCAAGAAGTTTGTGCTATTGAAGATCTTTGATGTACAAGACAACTACAATGGCATTATAAGGATTACAAAGTATAATAAATTACAATGGCATTACAAGGATTACAAAGTAAAATGAAGAACAAGGCTATACAAGACACAAAGTTGGACTACATATGTTAAATCTATGTATTACATTGATAAAGTTTGTATAGCTTTGTTATTTTATTGTATACTTTGTAATACTTATAAATTGCCATTTTAACTCTTTAAATATATGCTTGTATCATGTATGGCTTTGTAATACTTATAAAGATCGATTAGTGGGTTTGTTAATGAAATGGGCCTACATGGGTGCATGTATATAGAAAGCATTTTACACATTGATCTCGGTAGATTATGCTATGTTGAGTTCATATGAATTGTGAAAGAGTAGTAACACTAAAACATGTGTGTTTCTTCTTCTTCTTCTCTTCTCCTTCTTCAATTGACAGTTTTGGATAGTAGTAGAGAGTATTCTATTGAAAAATAGAAGATTTCTCTTTAGAAAGCTTAAGATATTAGGATTAGATCTTACCACCTTCTAAATGATTTATCGACATTCTTATCAACTTCTTCCACTTTTGAGATTTTGAAGACTTTGCAAATACTTGAGACCTATAGAGAAAGTTTCTGGACATGTAGAAGAATATTTGTTGATAATCTTCCACATCAATCATACAACCATATTTCACACTGAGGGATTTTTTACATAAAATAACAATAATGCATAATTGTTACTTACTCATTTTCTACCATATAATATCAATCGCATATCATAGCATTAATAATCATATATTAATTTGCATAGTAACAACACATGGTATAACACCAAAACATGTGTAACACTTAGCAATCAAAAACCCTAAACTATAATAAGTATTCTTAAGAAAACAACTCTGATCTCTCAAATCCTAGTTTGACTCTTCTAGAACTTCAGAAAAATCACCTAAGAAATCATAATAAAAAATCATTGGGATTAAACCACCTAAGTAAATAAAAGTTAAGGAAAAAAGAAAGGGAGGAAAAAAAACAAAACAAACTAGACGCAACAAAAGAGAGGAGGAACTGTGGGTTGTGACAAACCAAAGGAATGGTACCAAAGGCACAAGCTACCATTGCTATAGGGGTGTAGCAGTGGTGGAGGCCATAACAAGGAGGGATGATGTTTGGTTGTTGGAGCCAAAGGTTGATGGTGTGGTGCAGTTGGAAGTGCTAAAAGGTGGTGGGGAATGTTTGGTTGATGTTGCCGGAATGAACGGGGTGCAAAGGTGGAAACTACCGCAGCCAAGGAAGAAAGAAAAAGGAGGAGCTAAGGTGAGTGTTGGCAAAAGGTGGAGATGTGGGTTGTGGTCAATGTTGCCGAAGAAGAGGTGTGGGTGCAAGCTATTAGTGCTGCAACCAAGGAAGAAAAGGAAGGGGGAGGCTACAATGTGTTTAGCCGAAGGTGGAGAGGATGTGGTGTGGTAGATTTAGTTGTTGGTTGTGGGGGCTCTTCAGAGTAGGTTGACATAGATGGTGGAGGTGTCTCAGTTGGGCTCACCGGTGGGGGGTTAGTGAGGTTGTTTTCGCTATGGCAAGGAGGAGGTAAAAGAGGAAGACGGTTATGCTTTTTCAACAAAAAAAAACAAAAGGGAGAGAAGTGAGGGTGATCAGGGCATTTATTGTTGGGTTTATATATACATACACATACACAAAGATGGGGGTTGCGATTGACCAAAATTTTCAACACATTGCCTTAATATGAGGAGGGGGTATTGATAGGGATACAGGGTAAACTTTGCGGGGAGAGTCATGCACACAAGGGAAAAAGAAGAGAACGAAGAAAAAGGAGAAGAAAAAGAAAAAGGAAAATGGTGCGGGTTTAGGTTTAGATTTAGGTTAACAATAATTTAGGTTAGGGTATTAGAATAAATTAATTAAACGATGATTCGTGATTAAGTTTAGATTAGAAAAGATATTAATAATCCAAAATAAAAATTAGGATTATGCTGAAATCTATAGTTAAGGAGTTAGAATAAAATAGAAAACTAATTTTTTTGATGTTAGAATTAAATTACTATATTAATTACTTGAGATTAAGATTAGTTAAAATTCAAGATATTACAAAAGATTTGACACCGACTTATAACATTTTCATTTTTAAAAAATATTTATTAGTACTAAATGATCAAATATAAGGTGTTACGATCAAACTTAGGATAAATCTAATATTTGGTTTGGTGGAGCACAAAAGTATAACTTAGTTAAACACAATGATGTAATAGAAATCATATTAGTAGTAGGGATGACAAGTTCGGAGCCTCATTAAAGATTCCTCATTTAGGTTTAGATCTGAGGAAAGATTTTAGAGATTAGTTTTGAATTTGAAAATTTTTATCAAGGATTATTTCAAAGATGGGGCAGGAATGGATTTTAAATCACCTCCCGAACATACCCCAAAGATTATAATTATATATAAAAGTATATTGTGAAATTTTGAATCAAGTATTGAGTCAATTTTCAAGATCAAAGAATGAATCAAGAATATAAAATAGATCAAGTCAGACATAAAAATTTGATGCCTACAAAAATTGAATCAAGAATTCTCCAATAAAAAAATAAAGATCAAAATACATTCGGCAGTTCCTTTATTTGTCAGCGAAGGGAAAGGAAATAAAGTTCCCATCTCCAACCCACGTCATTGACATCCTAACAGGAAGATTGATTTTAAACTGTGATCGCACCATAGAAATAGATCCTCCAAATGTGATTCATCGGGCTCATAATGTCACTGTTGAACGACCGCTCCTAATTTAATCGTCTTGCAGACCCTGCGGTGACTGATTCGCGGCTTATATTGGACCTTGTATGTCATTTCGACTTTGCATATCCGAATATACGGTCAAAGCAGTTAGTAATAGTAATCTAACTTAACAAGACTATCGTCCGAACATATCCTACTCAACACAACTGCGCTACATTTTGCTCCATATTCCGCAAAATATAATTTGCCAAGTGATCTTTACTAGTTTCCGCAAATCGCTTGGTATCTAGTACATGTTTCTTCAGGAGATGCAAGCATAGAAGCTTTAACCAAAGCTCTCGCCAGCTTTGATATTTTTCCTTCTCTTTTTTTTCTATCTTTTCGTGTATACAAAATATGCCTCAACATTGTCAAAGGGCAAAGAAATTGCTTGTGAAGGCTGCGTTCTATCAGGATAAATAAATAAATAAAAATAACTAACACGCTCCTGGATATTTTTGCCGATTCGCTCGCTCAGCTTTCAAGCTTGATGGAAATATGTATACAAAAGAAATCAGCAAACTGTCCGCCCGTAACAGATCGAAGCAATGTAAAGGCCTCTCATCCATTTGTCCTGCAAAACAGACAGATGGTTCCCAATCAACAAATAAACAAAATGATATATAACCGCAACACCAAACTGTCCCTAGAACTACAATAGAATCACTATAGCCTTACCCAACATTTTTCTAAGCAATAATTTATGGTCAAATATTATCTAGTATCTATTGTCAATTTAGTAGGGCAATACAATGTTAAAGATGCATATATTATAAAATTAAACTCAAAAGTGACGTGAAGTTAAATGCAAAACAGAGGATATTTGTTGGATATTCCCACTTTTAACAAGTTTCAGAAGGGCACTATAATACTCAGCTTATAGTTTAACAACATGCACCTCATGCTTCATCAAAGAACAGAGTAGAAACTAACGAAAGTTTATAAGACCACACAAACACTCATTGTCAGAAAAACACATGCAAGTCTAATATTTTATAATAAATAAAAAAAGCCACCTTCAAGCACTTTCCATCAAACAGAAATGTGAATGAAAAGATATCTTGAATATAGAGATAGTTTATCATGATAGTTTTCTTATCATGGAAAAGATTTAGGGGATGAAATATGGTAAATTTCTCATGAAGCGAGGGTACAATAATAGAAGTTGATTTCCATATTGAAAATGATAACCTGACCATAAGTTTTACATACAAAATCAGATTTAGAAGATTTAAATTTTGGTGTTAAGATAAATTCCAAATCTACAACTTGTATTTTCAGAGGTTTTCCCTAAATCTGATCATAACAATATCATAAATTAGTTTGAACTTGCAGCTGGAATATCAACTTATTTGAAAAGTTTTATGGTAATTGTACATCCTAAACTTTCTTAATTCTAACCTAAGCATGCCACAAGTACAGGAATAAGCATTGCAGCCATAAAACACAATGTCAAAAATAAATAAATAAATAACAAGTTCTTGTGGGGCACAAGAAAAAGAAAGAAAAAGATTTGAAGTTACAAAAAATTGTTGAATCAAGCCTAATATATTGTTGATCTATATCAAAGGAAATAAGAGGTCACCTACACAAGTAAAGTATATCATGGCCCAATAGCAGAATAGGAGAGATCGGGAAAAAAACAAACGAAGGCATATCAGAGAATGAATGCCACATTAAAGAAGGAGAACAGTAATGCAGACAGAAAACAAACAGAGGGCATGGGAACATGAAGCCCTACATCACCATTATTATTTTTCAGTCCAATTTCATATCCGAAGTCATGCAATTTTATATTTTAATATTCTCAGGTCCAATAATCTGAATTCTTTATTTAATCTGATTACCTGTATTCTAATTATTAGTACGTTCTAATTTTTTTTTTTTAAATATAGGGAAGCCCTATTATTTATATTGCTTAATTAATTGATTGCTTGATTATTAAATTACCCTATATGTTTCTTGTTATTGTTTTTGGTTGTGTCTAATTAATAGGCTGGGTATCTGCAATTAGTGTCTAACAAGTTGAGTTGAACGCGGGAGTTAATTTTCCACTTCAAGTCGAATAATATAGTAGAAATTGAATGGATTATAAGAATATTTACATAAATTCTACAATACTAGGGGAGGATAATTAATTAATTGAATCCATAGTATTGTCTTTTATTTAAATCTTTCTACTAGAGATAGGGAGACTGATATTTGGCAGTATGATTGCGTAACTCAAGAGAGTACGTAGTGTTATATATTCCCTTTGACGCAATGGATTATTAAAGAGGCCAAGTACTTAGTTAATTAAATTATATTATTAGATAGAGGTGAATTCGAAATCCTTAGTAGCTTTTATTAATTGAATTGATACCCATTAGATTTTTTTTTTCTTTAGAAATTTTTATTTGGAGGTATGATTGCATAACTCAAGAGAGTACATAGTGTTATATATTCCCTTTGACACATAATGGATAATTGAAAATGTCAAGTAATTAGTTAATTAAATTATATTATTGTATAGAGGTGGATTCGAAATCCTTAGTAGCTTTTATTAATTGAATTGATACCTGTTAGATTTCATTTATTTTTTCTTTAGAAATTTTTATCTAAAATTCATAATTTAGATTAATAATTATTTATATTATTTTATTTTGGTAGCCTCGGCTTGATTTATTTAATTAGAGTATTTGAGTTATTAATTAGTCTTTGTGAAAATAATAATTCGGTTTTTATAAATGCCCTAAATTATTTGTGATCAGTACACTTGTCGATAGGTAAATTTGATTGACATCAATGTAGAGGGAGGAAAAATCCGTTCAGTTTAGACACAGGTACGGGGTCTCCAAATCTATACCCACCTCTATTATAAAAATACTATTTTACCCTTCATTTAAATAACCTAACAATACATTTACTATGGTTAAAAATAAAAATTAACCAAAACCTAAAAGTCTAACTTTATTCACCACCTTTGTTCCCAATCTACTGCATGGAATCAAAATCACGTCCCACTATAGCATCCCTGAGTCACCCTCCCTCCTCATTTCTCAAAACCATCTGGCCTTTGCTTATGTCATCTGACTCGTCCCTCTCCTTTTCTCAATCAGTCAGTCTCAACCCTCAGTGAGTCATTACAATTGCCTTAGCTCACCTCATCATTGGATCGCTGGCTCCTCGTCGTTTTCAGCACAAACTAGTGTTTAGTAGCGGTGGTAACATCTCGTTAGCAATGAAGAATTTCATAATAGAAGAGAAACTAAACACCTAACAAACAACTCATTAATCCGATACTACTTTCTTTTTTTGATAGTTTCCATTTCTCATCCAAGTATAAAGTAGTTTGTCCTTCTGTTCTTGATGCAATTGATTCTCCTGCAATTGGATATGTCAACATTTCTTCTTTTTTATTAATAAATTCTTGGGCGTATTGTATTTCTATTGATTTTTTGTTCTATGGGAGTACCTTGATATTTGTTTTTTGGGTTCATTCTTGTCCCTTGAAGCTTTGTTTTGACTTTTTAACGTTTAATAATGTGATTAGAGATTTGAGTTATACTAGTATGGCTTTAAATGAAATGGTTGAAATTTTTACTATATTTGTATGTGATTTAAGGGTTCTCTAAGTAATTAAATACAGTATGTATGGTTTGACTCCTTCAAAATGATGCCACCCTCTCAGTCTCTCTCTCTTTAGTAGGTTTTGATTTGTGTTATCTCAACTTAGGCTAGAGATTTATGGACAAATGGGTCTATTGTCGGGTAAATATGGGAAATCCGAGGGATATATCCATTGAGTGACAAATTATCCGACAAGTAACGGAACCCCCTAAATATGGATATAGATGACGTAATGAATATTCAGTCAAACACAGATACCAATATGGATATGAATTTTTTATTGTGTTTGGGTAACAAATAGGGTTGTTGACAAATCAAGCCGGCTCGTGAGCCGGCTTGACTCGGCTCGCTTGATTAGATAAACAAATCAAATCCAAGCCTTGATCTTAGGCTTGTTTATTTAACAAGCCAAACTCAAGCCTAGGTTGACTCGGCTCGTTAGGTCGCAAACCGGCTTGATTCGAACCCGACTCGAATTCGGCTCGTTTGCTCGTTTATCAAATAAATTTTGAGAATATATACAAATATAAAATAAAGTTAAAAAGAACTAATTATTTTTTTTTACAAATAATTATCATAATTTAAGTCTTTTTTTAATAAAAATAATTATTATAAGTTTTTTATTTAATAAAAATAATTTTTATAATTTAACCGGTTGGACCGCTGAATCGTTGGAACCGGGCACGACAAACCGGGCGGGGCTTTCAAGCTGATTCAACAGCACAGGGCACAGCGGGATTTTTTGTTTTGAATTCCTGTCCCCACTCGGCCACTCCCCAAGTCCCCATCGGATTACTCGTCAGTCGTCACTGTGCTTCTGTGAACAGTCCTACTCACCAAACTCACCAGACCAGACTCCTCAGTCCTCCCCGTCGTCCCCGAGTCCCGACCCCCAGTCGAGTCGGCCAGTCCCACTCCCCCCCGACTCTCGACTCTCGAGTCCCTGTCTCCCCGACTCCCCGCCGAGGACATCGACCCCCTGACTCTCGAGTCCCTGTCTCCCCGACTCCCCGCCGAGGACCATCACCTCCCCCTTCTCCCTTGCCCTCTGCTCCAGCGACCGGCCTCCTCCTCCCTGCTCCTCCTTCGTCGGGCGACAGCCACCACGAGTGACGCACATCAACAGCGGGCGACAGCAACAGCTGACAGCGACGTGCCGCGCTGGTTGCGCCACCGTCCGGCTCCGGCGAGCAGCTCTGACCACCGGCGAGCCACCCCCAGCCTCCGACGAAGCTTCCCCGGCCTTCCCTTGCCTCGAATCGTTGATTTTCGTGTGGTATAATTTTCTGAAAAACCCTAATATTAATTTGTGTAATTGAGTATGATTTAGCTTTTGATAAGCTAAATTAATGGTTTGGTTATGTATATATGTGCTGCGGGAATGATTTGGATAGTTAATTGTATGGTTATGCTGGAATTTTGGAAAATTTAGATTTTTGGTCGGGTTATGCCCGAATTTTTCAGATTCGTCCGATTTAGCTATTTTAGGTAAATTGATTATACAGTATGTTTTAAAATGTATCCAATTTCATATTAGAATTGTCAATTTGAGAAATTTACGCAGGTTTTATCGAAATTTGATTCCTAGGTCAAAATTCGGATGTAATGAAATTGGGTCATATAAATGAGTCGTTCCGCTCAATTGATTTTATAATATCATTTGAAATGTATTTAATTTCATATCGAAAGTGTTGATTTGGGCAAATTGTGTGTAATTGATCGGAATTGGATTTTTAGGTCAAAACTCTTACGAGATTAAATTGGATTGTGTAATCGGGTTGTTTTATTCAATTGACTATATAATTTACATTAGAATACATTTAATTACATTTTCGAATCGTTAATTCATATATTCTAGCAAGAATTGATCGGATTTGCGTTCCGGGCTCAAAAACCCTAATTGTGCTCAATTGTGTATTTCTTTTATTGGTTTTGAGCAATTGATTATTTGATATGTTATAAAATGTGTTTAATTGCATTTCTAAACATTCAATTTGATTAAATTAATAGAATTCAACCGAATTGTATTTTTGGGCCTAAAACCCTAGATTTCAAGTGAGATTATGAAATTGGTTATTGTATAGTTGTTTTTCTAAAATTAAATTTATAGAAGTAGTTGAAATGATCCTAAAAAAGGGCTAAAGAAGAAGGTAATAATATTTTTATGTTTTCATTATTAATTTTTGATCTCTTGAAATTTTAGGAATTAAATTCTAATCATTCATATATATATTATTGTTGCTCTCTTAATATAAGCAGGTTGCAGATGCTCTAAGCATGAAGATCATAGATCTTCCATAATATGGTATATTTTTTGATCAAATTTAAGGTATAATATAATCAAAACTTATGGGATTGAAGTCTTTCTCAAATAACTATTACTAATCTAGTTCTCTTATTTATTCATAAAATTATCCTTGCAGATATGAAGGTTAGTGGATTTTGGTGCCATATTTTGAGATTCGGTGTAGAAGTGCTTATGATGGATTGGATGAGATGAAGGTTGCAAATTTGCTATAATTCTGGATATTGGAATTTAGAATTAAGGATTGAAGAATATTTTATTTTGTAAAAGCATGCAGGGTTGAAGGCACAATCTTTGAATATTTTGTATGAATGATTTGATACTGTACGGTCTATGGTCTTATTTTAGTATTTATAATCAAGCCAAACAGGTCTTTATTTGATATTTAATTTTTGTTGAAAGTTACAGGTTTAATCGGCTAAATTTTCTAATAAACGAGCCGAACAAATCGAGCCGACCAAATCGAGCTCGAATCGAGCCGACTAAATCGAGCTCGAATCGAGCCGACCAAACCGAGCCGGTTTGGCTTGTTTAAAATTAAACGAACCGAGCCAAACCGAGCCACGAGCCGAGCCTAACGAACCGAGCCGATTTGGTTTGTTTTCAATTAACAAACCGAGTCGAATAGCTCGCGAGCTTTTTTCGAGCCGAACTCAAGCCTCAAATACTTGACTCGATTCGAGCTCGAGCCGAACTCGAGCCTTCAAAAAAATTTAACGAGCCGAATCGAGCCAGGGAAGGTTCGGCTTGATTCGGTTCGTCAACAGCCCTAGTAACAGATAAAAGGTACCCCAAGTTATAGATGCTCCATTGTCATCCCTAATGAACACAAATACTACCTTCAACAAAACATGATAAATAAATTTATTTATTTTGTTATAACTAAAAAAAAAATTAACTAAAATGCAAAATGCAATGGTGAGTCAACCAATTTGTATCGCATCAGTCTATTCTCTTGTCAAGAATAAGACACGTGTCATTTTAAGCTTGAGGCATTTGATGTAACATAAGCATATAAGGGAGAAGGGAGGAAGAGAGTGAAAAATAAACGATTCAAGGGCCACAAATTAAGTGAAGAGAGAACCATAACCATGGAAGGTAATACAAGAATCATAAGTAAAATTTGAAAATAAATAAATAAATGAAATAGTCAAAGAATATAAATATAAAAATAAAGCAGTTATATTTAGGTACAAAAAATAGCAAATAAGTTCTTCAAAAGCAATGTGAGAAAAGCATATGGATGTAAATTATTCCTCATATTTGATTGATTTATAATAGTTTTGGATGAAAAACAATTAGCACAAGGGGCAAAAAGAAATACCCATCTAGGGAGCAAGTTGACAAACAAATTTAAGAGAAACAATAAAGGCTCGTTCTCACCTTATTTTCATATGAAACCCATTCACATCAGATCAATATTAGATTAAACCAGCATAATTTTCATACTAATAAAAATAAGAAAACATTAACAATAATATAATAATAATAGTAATAAAAATATTATGACAATAATAATAATAATAATAATAATAATATATTAAAAAAAATTCAATCAAACCAGTTCGCACTAGTTCAGCAAAAATTGAACAAGCCCATCCTTAAGGAAAGAAGTTTGATAGCTGAAATTAAACATAATTACGTCAAAATACTAGAGGTAATTTATAACATCTAGGAGGCAGAATATATACTTCTTTCTTCTCTTTATTTCATTCTTTATTAGGCACTCCAAAAGTAGAAGTCTGGCCTCCCTCCACCCCTGCCTCCCTTTGCAGCCCTTTTCTCCCACTTTTCTAACCACCCCTCCCCTTTCATAAGCAGGGCATAGCAAAGCTTCCCTACAAGAATTCACTGGGTTCACGTCTGCTAGCAATATACAGCCAGAGAATTCAAATTAGAGAAAACTTGAAAGAGGTAAGATGATATGCCCACTTTGAAGTTACTTATACACAAGTCTGAAAATACACCATGCAACACTGCGACCTCACAAAGGTCACAAGTACTTGTGAGTAGTTACTCTAGAGTGCTTTCGAGAACAATGACTTGGCCCATAGATCAACACAAGTTCCTTTAAGTGTGCTTTTTAGCTCACACACATCTAGGAAGTCACTTTTCCTTAAATTGTTCTAAGTCAAGCATACTTAACTAAAGAGTATTTTAGTTTTTCAATGATAGGTCTCCAAAAATATATATACCTTGTTTAGATACGTACTTTTGTCAATCTTTTTAAGCTTCCACTATCCACTACTAGACGCAACGTCCTCATTGTTCCTGGACCAATGATTGTCTCATTACAGTCTATCCTAAGAATCCTCCTGTTAAGTGACTGCCTAACCCATCTAAGTTCAGCTCACGGCTGCGATTTTTCCCTAACACTATTTGTAACACCCACCGGGAATAGTTAATTTTGGCTTCTTTTTTTTTAGCATTAACACAACTTTTTTTAGCATGTTTTTTTTTTTACTAACTCACGCATTCCTTATATTAATCCAAGTCAAACATACTTAATTGTGTACAAGTTCTCCAAACTAAAGGTATATCTTATTAATATAAATAGTCATGTTAATCATTTTAAGCCTATATTATCCATCACTAATTTGGAGGTATTACGCACCGACACTCCCTACTTTCTTATTTCCACGTCATCAGCCAGTGGTAAAAGTAGAAAAAGAACTAAGATGATATGATTTCACTCACCTTTACATGGTCGCTAGGAAAAGCGGAGGTTCTCAGAGTTTCTTGAGTTTCATCCAACACCGTCTTACGTTTTGGAATGCTAAGTATGAAGGCAGCTTGATCTGCAGTTGCAGCCATGGAAGTTATTCTGTAACCACTCTCCCATCTCCTATGTATGCCTTCACTTGGGTATAGGAAATCGAGCTCAACAACCTTAAGCATCAAATTGATAACAGTAAACGTCACCTTTTTTTTTTCCACTACCATACTCACCAAATCATAGAAAAATGTTTGATTAAGATTAAAATGTTGGCTTACCTGATGACAATATAAAGCATTTCTTGACATCACAACTCCCCAGCGACCACCAGCAGTAGTCATTGAAGTTACATGGAAACCCTCTTTCCACTTTTTGTTAATCCACTTGAAAGGAAAAGATTCACTCACTTTATATGATTGCTGAGTATAAGGGGTCCCTGAGAAGAATAAAATCAGATTTCACACTTGTTAGCTGGCTAGCTATGTTTATCATCATCTTTATCACTTCTTTTTCTCCAAAGGAAGAAAGGGGGCAGGAGCAAACTAACCTTTCGACATGATAACCAATGAACTGCCATTAGCAGCACCAGCTATTGAACTAATATAGTAACTCTTTTCCCACTGCTCCATGATCCAATCCTGCCAACATACACACGCACACATGCAAAACATGTATAAGTTATTATCCAATTATAGCCAAAATAGGTAAGAAATCTTTCAAAATAGTAACCTTATGTAAGAAGACACTTGACATCTCCCACACTTGAGAACAAAAACCAGTGCCAGCATCCATAATTAAGGCCCAAAGATTAGTGGCTGAAGCCACAGAACTGATATATAATCCATCTACCAGCCCTTTATCTATGTGCTGTCCAAGTCTAGCATCCGATACATTGTAATGATATCTACAAGATTAAATAAAATGGTTAAGAAAAATTCAGAGTGAAAGGTTCATCAAACCTATGATTATGACAAGTTCAGAGTAGAATCTTTAAAGCAAATTTTTGAGCACTTGAGACATCATTCAGTTGAAATCTCAGCAAGGCATCTAATATAATTACTCAGCTCAATACTGGTAAGCCCAACACCAATGTTCCCAGAATTATCCATCTCTAGTTTGCACAAGAACATAGATGCACTTTAGAATGGGGACGTAAGACAATTCTAAATGAACTTGGAAACAACAGCATAAAGAAACACCAAAAAAATATCAACATCATTATCATTGATTTCTCTTATCAAGACAGATTTATTACCTACGATAGTATAACCAATGCATTAATTATAAAAACACAAGTAAATTAGTATCATTTAATACTATTCTTCTTTCTACGTTTAGAAACTATATTAAGTATCCATGGGCACTCATTTGAAATATGTATCATAAGTTAGTTAAGTTTTATTTTGATCAGATCAGGGCTGGAAAAATCACACGAAGAAAGTGGGCCCCACGTTGCCACGATCCACTGCTATGAGGTCAAAGTCAAAAAATCTGTAGCGAGCCAACAATTCCCCTTAGCAACAATGACAGACAATAGACAACCAGCGACGACACGAGTGGCTTTGCAGCAGGGAGAGGCATTGGATTGCAGTGTACAGATGAGTGGTATTCATAATTTTCGGCCGTTTTTTTGCCAGAAATATTTTGGCGATGACAAAATGCATTTTAGCCAATGTTTCTTCCCTGAAACATTTCAGAGATGCAAAATCACTCCTTGATGTTTTCAGTGCTACAGAGATCCATCTAGGACTTTAGCAATCAGCCTTCATGCCCTCTCACACACCTAAAAGGAAATGAAAAAAGAAAGAGAAAAGGTAAAAACACAAAAAGCATTGAAGGCAATCCTATATTTGCACATGTTATGATAGTTTGAAGGGAATGGTGATAAATACATATTACTAGAGCCCACAAGGTTGGTAAACTCAACAGCCTTCACTTGATGCAAGAATCATGCTCTCTCATGTAATCATTTTCCTTCTTTTTTTAAGAAAAATTGCACGTCACTGAAAACTCTCTCGTTCAAGGCTATGCCAACAAGAGATCAAGAGTGATAGATATAGCTGGCAGCCAGTTTTACATTAACTCAAGAAAACCTAGCCTATTGCCACCTTAATGCAATCATTTTGGCCTATATAAAACCTAGCTAACGTATGGTTTGGTTCACAGAAACAAGAAGAAAAAAACTCACGCCTTATTTCAATAAGGGTTGCCCACATGAATCCATTTGTGCCTTTGTGATATATCAAAAACCATGTCACTACCTCATTTACAAAAGTCACGTTCTATGTTTTTATTTGGCTTCCAATGCCTCCAATTGCACCCTCTTGTCAATGCAACTGCAGAGGAACCAAGTTTAGAGTCATTCAAGAGAAACACTATTGGATAAACTAGTTGATCATCCAAATCAATCCCATCCAAAAAATCAAATAATAAATTCAATTTTATTTTTTTGTTTTGGAGGGAGGGTTAAATAACCGAAAAAATAACAGGTATCATTTGACTTATATAATTACATATATTTGATGTAAAATTCTAAACATAATTATAACAATAAAAGAATAAAGCCCACACCCTTCTTTTCTTCGCGACTCCACTAACAAGGACTAGCAAATGGTAACAAGCTCAGCTTGACACATCCCCACCTTGCATAAAGAGCTGCTCGACACTAATACTGTCCACTTTAATATTTTGCCTCTCTAACCCTAGACAAATTCATTCTTTTCCTTCCTGGTTAACAAATCATCGACATCACATCTCGATCTCCTATTCTTTCCCATTCTTTCTTCTAACCTTAGATCATACCACCTCCTTTCTTTCCTTTTCTATAAATCTCCCATGGAATCATTTTCTTCTAACGGCTCACAACATTTTCCTAGCATATTTCATTTTTTTATTCAAACATCAAGTATATTGACAAAAGATCATCCAAGCTTATGTTTTGTCCTTGTTTATTAATTGATCTATCTCGCCCTCCTCCCTCTCTCTTCATAACGTTAAGCAGAACCAAGAGCAAGTGTTAACCCAAATCAAACGTCCTTGGTCATCGACACCCATGGAGGTTCCCCATTTATGGGACTCCTTGGGGAAACAAGTTCGATTTACACTTTTGCTTTTGCTCTCATGAAATGAACTGGTGTTTGGAAAGTCTCAAGGCACAACTAAGCGATAGGGTTATCAGAGCCCAACTGTCAGGCATAAGATAAGCACGTGTGCCTAGACAAAGTGACGTGCTAATATAATCTAAAAATAATTTCTTTCCTTTCCCCCTCAAAATTATGTCTATTTGTCATCCCATGAACTTTTTCCTTCTCCCCTCTTTCCTTCCCAGCATAATATTTAGTTACCATATTAATTAAATAATTTTTTGATTGAAGCACAAAAATTGCTAATTATAGTAGCGCATATGCCTTGGAGGTCGCATGCACCTCTGTGCTATTGTAACATAGTGCACTTTAGAAGCGCCTCATCAAACTCACCTCGCCCAAGATGAAAAATGTCCTCAATCCCAACACCGTGCACCATAAGTGCGCCTCTTCAAACACTTAAATGAACATTGTAATTTATAAAATAAAGCTTTGAAAGTTCGAATATAAATTATGCTGAAATTCTTTGTTATCCATACTTCCTACTCTACGCGTGCTAAGTAATAAATTAGGTTTTACCTCATTTATCTTGTTTTCAGAAGCTTAAAGGATGCAGAATTGAAATTTTTCAATCATTCCACCTTAGTAACCTAGGATCCAATATTTTTTCTACTCGAGAACTTTCATAGATTTTATCCAAGAGTCTGTGGTGATGTATGATCATTGGAAGCGTAGATGATAAAAATGAGTTGGTATGTGTTTCTGTAATACCCTAAAATTTTGCTAACCTTAATCTTCGGATGTTTAGTCTCTTAATCCTAATTCCTAACCCAACCCTAAACAACGGATTAATTATCTTATTTAACCCTAAACCCTCCTTTTTCCTTTTTCATCCTTTAGCACCCTAACCCATTTTCTTGCATAATTAACCCTCCCCATGCCAACCGGTTAATGATATCCTAGTTCAACCCCAACTATATCTAACCACACACTCAACCCTCAACCTCAACTCTCTCCCCTGTTTCTTGCACGTCACCCCTAGTGCTTCCCCCTACTGTGTGTCGTACCTCCCTCACATTTTCCTTCTCTTCTCACGCAACAATCCCAATAACCCTCCTTCCTCTTTCCTTTTTCTTTCATTGATCTCACCCAAAACACAGCCCAACTCCCTCGTTTCTACTTCCTAGCATATTCCTTTCGTGCACCTGCATTTTTTCCAACATTTGCACCATCATTCCACCACATTTTTTCCACAACCTCACACAAGGAAACACCGCCAACATGCAAGCCTCACACCACCAAGCCCCTCCATCGTGACCTACTCACGTTTTGCCGCCCATGTGAGTTCCTCATGAAACCTAGCCCTATCAACGTAAAGAGCCCACATTAGCCACCCCCTTGTGTGTCAGAACCTCACAATACAACACCTTGGCAGCGTGAACATCCCACATTAAGTAGCCATGCCAAGCATGAGTAGCCCATGCAGAACTCACTTTGCACCATCCAGGCTTCCTCTTCTCCATTTGGCTTTTCTTTCCTTGTCTGATTTTCTGGTTTTCGTTAAATGTTGGCAATGTTGATTCTAATATTTTTGTTGGGTGTTGCTCGAAGGTGAACCACATATTCGGATATTCCTTGAGGTGAACTTGGAGAAAGCATGTACTTTTATGTAGCTTTGGATCTAGGTAAATCCAACTAGAATTTTTGTTGTGAGTATGATAGGCTTTATTTATGGCTAGAATCATGCTAGGTTTTGTTTATTGTGAGCTTTATGATTTTTGTGTTAAAAAAATGAATAGCATGAGATATGATGTTTTTGTGTGATTTATGAATAATAAACTATTATATGTTGGTATGTTGATATCTATTTATCATGTGTGTTTTTATTGTATTTAAAATATGAAATTATAGACATGTGGTAATATGTAATATTGTGATAGTTTATAATGTTATTTTAGGATTAGGGTTTGGTTAGTGTTTTCTTTCTTTCCAAGCCATTTTCTTGCTATGCCAAGTATTCCATTATATTCCTTGCATAGTTTAGCTAAATTTGGATATATAGCATGATAGTATTTGAGCATACTTAGGGTTAGTTTTGTATGATTCTATATTTTTATATTTTACGGGTAAAATTGGTATATTGTTTGTACCATGATTATTTGCTATCATGAATGCCGATTTTATGCCTTAGATTTATTATGCATGATTAGTATGAAATTAATGACATGTTAGATATGCATGCTTAGGATCTTATATGCTTAATTCATGTATAGAGGTAAAATAGTCATTTATCATCTTTTAGATTTTATTTCCATTTAACATTATTACATACTATTACCTTTTAGCATTTTCATGATAAAATTGACGTAATTAAGGTTTTAAGTGCACTTTGGTCATTCATGACTAGAATGTTCCTAAGTGTGAATAATTGGACTAGGTTAACCTTAGTGGACTTTAGAATTAATCTTTAACTTTCACCTTGATAGTTGACCTAGTGTTGGCCTCGTAATAATTCGGCAATAAATGGTTGAAAGAATTGAATAATTGGTTCGGGCATGATTCCTAACCCTTGACCTTAACAGCTTTAACTTATATGAATCTTGTGGTGCTTTGGATTTGATTGATGGCTTGATGTGTTATTGTTTTAGATCTTAGTATTCTTGGATAATAATATTGAATTGAATAGAACACTTATCTTTAAAAGTGATCTTGAAAAGGGATATCATGCTTCAGTAGGCATCAAATGTGTAGGTAACCACAAAACTTATAAGAAATACGCATACTTAAGAACTTGAGTATTGAGGTTGTGAATATACGGCTTAGATCATGTGATAAGTTGTCAAGAGGATCGATTTGTACACACCACTTGATGTCGTGTGACTTCTTGATGTAATGTCAAGAAATTAGTGGGTTGATTGTTGGTTTGTCGTTATCCCTAGCGATCATTGCTTGGTGTAATTAATAAACAACACATTGAATGTGGAGCACCTGTGGCATAATTGTTAATATTTCATGTCGATGTATTGTTGCAATCGTGTCAATCTTTGGCCTTAATAGGGTTTAGATCATACAATTAAATATCGGTCCCGATACGCAATATCGGCCGATATTTATCGGATTTTGGGTCAGCCGATACGCGAAATTGGCGATACGCGACGGATTTAGAATTTTACATATTTATCGGCGATATATCGGTTATCGACCGATATTTGCCGATATTCTACCGATATTTACCGATATTTGCCGATATTTACTGGTATTTACTAATATTTATTGTGAAAAAATAATAAAAAATCACCCTGCGACAACCGCGGCATATAAAATATCGTTCGCGACACTCCGATACAGCGACACCGCAGCCGCAACCGCAATCGCGACCGCGACCGCGATTTTATTGCTTGGTTTAGATGGATCAATATCATTTGTAAAGTTGTGAAAATTATAGTTACCTTTAGATGATGTTATCGCATGTGATTGTATGCTTTATGCATGATTTCTTGTTATGATTATGTGCAATGTGGACATACAATCTTAAGAGGCATTGTGATTTACTCCATACGATAAAGCCATACTTGTACAAGTTTTGGTGGCAGCTTAGGTGGGTCAGAGTGATGTGAGGCTATATGGTCTCTTGTTATGGTTCTTTGTTTTGTTCTGAATATTCTCCTTTCAGGGCTTCAAGAGTTGAAAAAATCTTTATGTAATGTATTTAGATAAGTTCCCTTCCACTTTATTTAGAGGCTATCTGGTCTCTTGTTATGGTTCTTTGTTTTGTTCTTAATATTCTCCTTTCGGGGCTTCAAGAGTTGAAAAAATCTTTATGTAATGTATTTAGATAAGTTCCCTTCCACTTTATTTAGTTTGTTGTTGATTTTGCCTAGACATTAGATTAAGTATTGACTACTTAATCATCAAACAGTTGTTTTGGCCATACATCCAACATAGATTGGGTATTGGTACTACCCCTCATCATGTTAAATGTAGCACAACACCCAATATCATGTATAATTGCTTCCACACACACACACAGGAAAAGAGAGAGAGAGAGAGAGAGAGAGAGAGTAATTAATTTTAAAAGTGTTACGGCTTCCTTTGTTTTCTCGATGCCAATGATGTAGAGGAATTGAAAGATAGTTGCCACTTTTGGAAATTTGGATGAAAATTCATAATTTTACTATCTAGGTTGGATGCCAATGATATCAATAAAATTCTTGAGATAGTAATTTTAATATGCATTTATGGTTTGTATTTTTCTTACTTAGTGTTGTTTATTGTTGAATAATTTTATTTCTTGTAATTTAGTACTCTAATATTAACTAGTCATGTAATTATGATGTACTATTATTCCTCAAATTTGCTACTTGGAACATATAGTGCTTGATTAGATATTTTATAATTAGATAAACCAAATTATATTTAAAAATTTATATTAGATTTTTTTAGATAGTTTGTGATCCAATCTAACTTTTGGGTATTCAAAATGGTAGATACAAATTTTATATAAGATCACAAATTAGGAAGATTGGATATCCAATCCATGACACCCCTAAACATAGTCAACACGTTTCTCTTATTTTCTCTTCTATTGAATTCACCCCATCTTCCCTAAAATAACATGATTCCAGATTCTGTCCATGGAGTAGGACCATACATCCATATTATTGTTCTCATTTGTGCTATAGGTATTGTACAGGTTAGGCAAACAGTGCTTCATTGGCACACTTTAACCTGTTTTCTTTTTGTACTTTGTAAGTTGACTTGCTACAACAAACCACATGTATGTTACAGATAACCAACAATTATTTACAACGCAGCAGCTTAATTTAATCTCAGCAGCTCTGACTGCACATGACAGGTAGGACTACAGACTACAGAGCATTACAAATTATGTGAGTGAAAAGAGACCATAATGATTCCGTGTAAGTTTACCACATAGTACAGAACATAATATTTATGCTAATGATATTCCAGCTTTAATTTTCAATACACTCAAATCATGTCATTAGTAGACCATAAGAGACAAATGGCACTAAAATTCTATTTGGTAGTAAGACTTGAAATGAAGATGATATTAAGTAATTTAATTTGATGTTAAAAAACTTTGTAGTAAATTATGATAAAAAGGCTAGGACAGTTTTGAACTTTTACAAAAGGTGCAGCTATAATGAATGATTAAGATGGGAATAATATGATTATAAACCAGGCCCTAACCTAAAGATCCGTCATGAAATAAAACACAGAACAACTAATCCAATCTTAAAGTAGACAGCAATCATGTGTTTTATGAATCCTCATTAGAGAAGTAATGTATAACTCATTCTGGCCCATATGATCCAAGCGATTCATATCCAAAAATGTGTTGCTATTCTAAACTTGCGATCTTAGCTATAATTTTGTTGAACTAATTTTCCGCTTCAGCACAACATTAGTATCAAATTTATCTTCATGCACTCAATTTCTAATGAGCTCTTTTCTCCAAATTTACTTAATCTAGCTATCCTATAAAAACAACTATTTGCATGGAATCCATATTGAAATATTAAACATAAGATTGCCCATTCATGGGATCGACAAAGAAGAAATAAGATCCACACAAACACAAAATAGCCTTCCCTTTAATATTGCCTGTAGTAGCTTCTCATAAGCATTTTCACCAAATTTACAGTTGAATATTGACAGATATTGGCTGTCAAAATGAAAACCTATTTCAGGGATTTCTGTTTGTGCGACATTACGGAGATTGATAGAGAACTAACAGCTCTTTCAAACAATCCAGCAATGGCGCAAATCAACAATTATAGCGAGAAGAAGGCCTTTACATCCACGTTGTGTAGTCTGCCATGTGCACCCCTGGCCCCAGAACATGCCCATATTTCTGAATGATAGAATAAAAGAATTATTATTAAGTATATGGGTATATCATTATTATCCAATCCTCACTTTCAAATACAATCTTCAAATGGATTATGAATTGTGAATCAGCAGAGAAAGTCTGAGATTTAGTAAAAGAGGAATACCAAGCAAGAGAAAGGAATAGGAGAATGAAAATATAATCAGAATTTTGAGGACTGAGAGATTTGGAAAAGGTGAAGATGTTCATTCACAGATGCGTTGATGCTGATAGTGAAACAGTTAAGATTGCTTGCCGAAAAAGTTTTTCAGATAACTGGGTATCAGACATGGCACCAGTGAGCTTGCCTTAAAATATAAGTCAAAAATATCTCTTGAATATTCAAGTGATCTATCATCTTCTGAGTTTGTGAATACTCAGAAGTACAACAGCAATAGGCAGCTATCAGGCAAGAGAAAGTCACTAATAAGACTTTTCATGGCAAATCAGAAAATATAATTGCAGCCAAGGGCTAAAGCAAGGATGGAGAAAAGAGATAGGTGTAGTCCATGCAGTCATCACATACAGACCAATCATCTGGAGAAGCACTGCTGGTTTAGGCCTGATATCCAATGAACAGGCAATCAGTTTGGGCCCATGAAAGGGAGTCAAAATCAAAGCTTGAGCAGCCAAAACACAAGGCAATGTTGTGGAAGAACCTATTTTTAAGCAATTTGCAAAAAGAATGAACTGTTTAATTCACAATGTTAGAATGCTAGTACCTGCCTGCTCACAAGACATGGCAAAGCCTTGTTCAAGTCACTGAATAGTACTTATATTTCTTAAGTCAGGATATATACGTATCAACCCTAAGATTCAATGTAAGCCTAAAACATTCATGTGAATTTTAGTGTCATCTAAAAACATCTATGTGATATGAATTTGGTGTTATGTATAAACATTGTGCTATGTTTGGTGTTAACACATGAAATTCCCATGGATATGTTTGGTGTAACCATACAAAGCCTCAAAGTTTCGCCACCTACTCTACTCTATGAGGGATCTATGGATCCTATAAGGATGTAATACCTAATTAGTGGTATAGCTATCATGACTAGATGACCATGGAAGTGACTTGAGCCATCATGCCATTAGGTGACAGAAGAGGGGAGGATGTTGAATATACATGCATAACCCCCTTGATGTCCATTGAATGTTAAAGATCCTGATTGATCTTTGAGCTACCATGAGTAGTGGGTGCTGGAGACCCAATGTTGTTACTTTTATTGATATTCGACTTTTATTAAGATTTGCGCTACCATGGCTATTAACCATAAGTGGTGGACGTTGAAGACCCAATATTTTTGCTTTTATTGTTATTTGGTTTATAATGGCTATAGACCAATGAGCGTCGAAGACCAATGTTACTATATGATTTTGTCTATGATGTTTATAGGAAGAAGTATTTCCACAGGAACAAAAAAAATAAATTCTTCCTATATTATTAGTTAGATACGATTTTTCTTATTAGTTAAACACAATATAATTATTAGTTAGATATGATATACCTCATCTTATTTATAAGACCTTGAGGCTACATAAAAAATCATAAGCTTAGCATTATTTTCAGAATCATTGAAAGAATAAATTATCAATGTAAATTTCCTCTCAATTTTCCCAATTCTGATCCCGGTCTCCTTTCTAAATTTGCAATTTCCTTCTCAATTCTTTCAACCCTTACATCAGTCTACCATGGCTATGGGCAATGAGTAGTGGTATGTATGTTTCCCCTTGAGATAATATATTACCAATAATTTATAGTTTGGATGGGTGTAACATACTTCATGTTTACCCTCGATAGAGATTACATGTGACTACATGCATTATGATATATGATACCTTATGTGCATACTATGATTATTACTTGATGCTAGTATGCTTCACCTAGCATTGATTAGGTGAATAATCTCCCTATATATTAAATGCAGTGGTTTCACCCATGAATTTGTATTTGCTTTTGCCCTACTCTCAAAACAAAAATGAAATTTTTTAGGTGTATAAATTGAGGGTGTTACAATTTGGCTTAGGATATCATGCTCCTTTAAGTTTACTAATTATTTATGTGAATTAATGAAATGCAACTTGATGGAAATCCTTCTTTCATGACTTACACAAGGAAGAGACTTAAATAAAAGAAAATAAACATTTTTTTGGTTATTATCTTTGTGTTAGCTAGTTATTATTTTGTCAGTCAATTATATC
This sequence comes from Tamarix austromongolica, assembly GCA_039764185.1. Lineage (NCBI taxonomy): Eukaryota > Viridiplantae > Streptophyta > Magnoliopsida > Caryophyllales > Tamaricaceae > Tamarix > Tamarix austromongolica. The sequence continues at coordinate 3,182,804 of CM077808.1, read as the reverse complement.
TTTTTGCTAGTTATGACCTTATTAAGCTACTATCTAGTAGAATATATAGAATATCTTATTGTTGATTTAAGGTATGATTATAGAACTATGTAAGAATTACAGTGTATTATGCTATGGCTACCTAAGTATGACTGATGGAGAATAAGACTAACATTGTTCTTCCTTCATATCTTCTTCCTTCCCTTTAATCCTTCCTTCATCATTCTTCTACCCTACTACTCTCTATCACAACATACCTATACCACTAGTGAGCCTCTAGTGAGCATGGGCTTCTTACACTATGTTTACATCATGTTGAGAGAAAACATCAAATGATGGGTTCATACCCTTCAAAACATCATAGTATCTACCATATATGAGTTTATGTTTACACATATAGCAAAATTAGCAATGGAAACTCAAATGACTTAGACATAGTGATGTAGGGACAAGAATTTTGGAAGAAAAAAAGGAAGAACTTTTCCAATTAGGAAACACTCTAAGCTCAAAAGCAATCATCAATTCATTTAGTTCTTGTCTAAAAATAACATTATACTAAGGCCATATATATATATATATATTCTACATACAACTCATAAAAGGAAAAAATTCTTAAACACATGATATAATACCTTCTAATAAGATAATATTTATTATCATACCTGACTAACATATTATTATATAATAGTTATATATCCTTAGATACTATGTCATAATAATATCTAAATAATAATAAATATCAGTAAAAGATCTAAACCCAATAATATAACTTAAATTTCAAAACTTCAGCTTATGGCCATCTAGGCCATACTACTGCATCATTCTCCCCAATTGGTGAAAATTAGTCTTCGAGTTTTAAAAATCTCTAAGATGAAGAACCTTAAAGCTACAGCATATACAGTTGGAATATCTAGCACAAAGAATGGAAAGAACATAGTGAATATGGATGGTAAAATCAAGAAACTGTCAATCCAAGCATCAAGTCCAAAAGATAGTGGAGTAGAAGTCATCACAAGTGGCTCATCCCTTTAAAAATCAAGTTCCTCAAATTTAATATCAAGCACCACTAGGTTAGGATCTATAGGATACTCAAACCCAAGCAACTATGCCAAAGGCTCTTCATGTTGTCACTTGTAGGTTGAGATCATCACAAGTCTCAAAAGCTTCAAAAACAAGATCGAGAACTTCAACAATCTCAATAGGTTGTTGAACTTTAATGGGGGCAATAACTTCAAAAAATTCTGATTTGATAGCCGGTCATACACATATCTTTGAAATCTTTACCTACATCAACTTAAGCCCTTCAAAAAGAAATTTTGCGAGATCATTCCTTAATGGAAGCATAAATGAATTTTAACCCAAAATACATCTAAAAGGCTTTAGAACAAACCACATGATCATTCAACAACACCTATCATGGAGTGAACACTAAGCTTCAATAGCATCCTTTGGATAGTAGAACAGTAGAACTAACCTTATAACTTTTTCTGCATAAACATACCCTAAAAATATTAGAATCAAATACCAAGAAGACACTCGATAACACTTATGATTAATGTAAACAACTAAAGTTCGATGATTCGACTCATAACACATTAATCCTTCTTTTCTTTTAAAGCTAGAGTCTACATGCATGAAACAACAAATAATAGAAGAATTCATTTTAATTAACTTTCCATTTAATTTGTTAACCTTTTTTCCTATTTTTGTCTTTCTAAAAAAATATATATAAAACAATGAAACAAACTACACAATGAAATAAAATAAAACTCAGCTACGAAGGAGTAGCTTGGAGTTGAATGACCCCCTCAACTACAGATATCAAGAAGCATGAACCAAAAATGGTGAGTGCTGACAAGCACAAGCAAGAGTTAGCAAGAAGACGAGCACGGGCAAAACTGAGAAGCCCCATCTGACATAGCAAGCGATTGAGACATGAAGATAGAGTAATGTAGACAGCAACACAAAAGTCACGAGACTACTTATGTCTGGAACGAAGAAATCATGAATCCAAGTTGCAAATTAATCTTTAATCACTTAAATATTTCTCTCTCTAATTGATATGTGTGTGTGTGTGTGTTTAACTCTCAATTTCTTAGACTATAAATTAACCTTTAATTACTTAAATCTCTCTCTCTCTCTCTCTTTGACCTACATTTGTGTGTGTTTAACTCTCAATTTCTTCCAATTTCTCCCACTTTGATTAGTGTTCTTTCAATTGGATTTGAAATGAGCTCAATTAGGTCTCAACTGGTGTTCCATTAGTGTTCAGTAGGGGCTTAGGAGATTTGAATTGAAATTTTGAGGCTACAATTGATCCACATCATGGGTGGTTTGTGGTTAATGTGGGCATTTGGCAGCTGCGGTTTCAATTTCAAGGAATTCAAATCTATTAGATTGGGTTGAGGGATTCCTAATTTCAAATGAATTGAGCCTCGGATTAGACAATCAGACACAAATTTGCATAATAATTGGGTTGATTTTGTAACTTATCATATTGTGTACATGATGGAAGGGTGGTGGTCGATAGTTTTAGTTGCAAAACGATGATTAATTGACTTTTATTTTATTGTTTTACTTAAAGGCAGCGGTGATTTGTGGAAATCATAGTTGGGTTTTGATACCAAATTGTTGTAGGATCGAGAATTTTGGAAGAAAATTAGAAAGAATGCTCACAAGCAAAATACAATAACAGCTCAGTAGCGATTTTCAATTCATTCAATTCTGGTCTAAAAATAACATGATACCAAGATCATACAAATAGCATACACAACTAATGAAAGAAACCAATACTAAACACAAAACGTAATATTTTCTAGTAAGATATTATATATTATTATATCCTAATATCAATATAATGATATTATTATATTCTATAAAGATAATCACTATATATCCTAAGATACTATATCATAATAACATCTTAGGTTATATTCTAAATAATATCTAAATATAATAAATATCAACAAAAGATCTAAACCCAATAATATAACTTGAATTTCTAAACTTTAGCTTATGGTCATCTAGGCCATACTGCATCACCTTAGACAAACAAATTAGTTACTAGCCGGAAGTTGATTCACACCTTGATTCTACAACAAATTCTTCTAATGCAGGAATATCTCAATCTCACTCTTCTAATATTGAAGAACAAGAGTTAGCATACTTAGATAGTACCAATTGTTCTTGAAGATCCTAATACTTCTAATCTTTTGTTCAGTAACTCTTGCAGGTATTATATATGTTTGCATGATCAATCCATCAAAGATATATAGTGTACAAGACAATGGCATTACAAACACTACAAGACACAAGGCTTGATTACATATGATTATTCAATGTATTACATACTTAGGGTTTTGTGTAGCTTTGTTATTTTATTGTATACTTTGTAATGTTTGTAATCTGTCATCGTAATCACTATATACGTAATATAGGCATGCATTTAGTTGATCTTTGTTAATTAGGCTGGTCATATGAGCTTGGTTAATAAAGAGTAAACCAGTCCTACGTGTGTGTGTGTGTGTATATATAGGGTGTTTGTACATTCATAAGGGACGACAATCAATTGAATAATAATCGACATTAAAAGCTAATTTTCGAGCCTCTTTTCTCTTCTTCATCAAGTGAGAGTTTTCTTGAGAAGTTGAAGATTATTCTCTAGACAAAACTAAGTGATTTCTCTATTGAATTGATTTGATCTTAGATTAAATCAACATCAACCTATCAAAGTGCAACGAAATCATCAACAACAATTCAACATTTCCATCTTCTTAGAACCGATTTTTCCACCCAAGACACCAAACTAAAGGTCCTACAGTGTAAAAGATTAATCATTCATTATCCTCCACATCATCTTCGACTTAGGACTTTGTTTCTGCAACCACTATTTATTTCATCTTGGCATCACCACTTTCTAAATACCTAACCAAAACATGAAAGACATCCTTGGTACCAAAAGGGTAAGCAAATACAGCACATAATAGCACTACCCTGTGATACTACCAGTCTCAAGAATGTCACCAATCAAGAAAACAACTATGAACTGTGTCACTCGAGATGCAAAGTCAAACTTCAACGAATGGGGAAGCATGGTAGAATATACATATAGGTTTTAGTACAGTGGTGAAGAACATATGTCTCATATTGACAACCTTCTCAAACACAATCATCCATCCACAAAGGATAAAAAGGGTGGAGGAATGACACCTAATTAATATGTGGCTAAACAAAGTAAAATACTATGGAAGAATATGAATTAATTTACCTCTGCTTCATGGTTCGACGAGCATTATAAACTGAAATCCACTGAATCGCAGGGCTTCCTAATCGTATTTTCTTATTTGGTTGTTCATCTTCTTCTAGATTTATATGAAATCGACCTCGCTTTTGTCCTACCTGATTGTGGCATATGAGAGAGAACAAAATAAGTGGTGTAAAACAACACCACCGAAAAAGAAAAGACAGACAAAAGAAACTAGAGATGCCTAACCTTGAGGGCTCCATCAATCTTTATTGGCCTTAGTGGTGCACATGGCTCAATAAGGCATTCAAAGAAAGATATAAGCTTGGAATAATTTGGCTCCTCATCAAACTTCATATTTGTGACAGCTTCAAGGAACTGCTTGAATGGAGGAGGACAGAAGCAACACATCACCTCAGCAGCAGTACCCATCTTTTTCTTACAGACAAGAAAACTCTTATTATCACCCTGTCCAAGGAAAAATGCAAAAGTCATATAAACCCCAAAAGGACAAGAAATGTAATAACACAAGAAAGCAAACTAACTTGATAACCCTGCCATGGTAACCTTCCCTTGATGAGAAAAATCAAGGTGTATGCTAGTGACTCAAAATCATCTCTTCTGCTACCGGTGCGACCTAAATGTGCATGCACACTGGCATATCTTATTGTCCCCCTGTCAACAAAGAGATGAGTTTTGTAGAATTGCAGAACAATCCCATTACATAGTACAAGAAATCATTACCTAAATACATCAGGCCTCTGATCATATCCTACATGTTGACCAGACGATGCATCTTTCCATCTGGAAGCTGCATAAGAGGGATTCATTGACCTAATCAGAAAGTGGTGTTGTTCACTTTTAAGCCATAAATAATCAATATGAGAAAGTAATAAGCATAACAAAAGGTTGAGCTCAAGGCCAAGAACATGCAGTTAAATAGTTGTCGAGCACGAACTGACACATTAAAGGTCTTAGTGGCTAACTGCTTTCTTTGACAAATCTCTCAGATATTGCATTGCACACATACCCAACCCAAGATCAATAAGATAGAGCTTCTTCTCATCTGCAGTTCCTGGTTGACCGAGTAAAAAATTTTCCGGCTTCACATCACCATGAACAAAGCTAGATAAAAGACAAAAAAAAAAAAAGCAAAATATGTAACTATAACACTAATACTATGCGAAACAGAAACTAGCACAATAAAAGGCCATAACTATCATGATTAAAACATCAAATTTATCAGCAATGCTAACCCTTTAGAATGAAGTTTTTCGAGAATCGATACAGCTTCAACTGCAATACAAGCAACCATACTTGGAGACATCCTATTGAAAGGAACAATAGATAAAAAATAAAAATAAAAAAAAATAGATTAAAACAATATTGTTTCCTTGCTTGTAAGCAAAATAGGGTAGAGTGGAGGAAAGTAGAGACTCTTACGACTGGCCTAAGGAATTCCAAACATCCCAGAGACTAGGCCCAAGCATGTCCATAATCTGATGCAACATGTAAAAACTAGTGATGATAACATAATAGTAAGAGACATTTTGTTGGATACATTAGCTAAAATGCAAATAAATGTCTTACCAAAATGTAGTAATCTCCCTGTCGACCTTTGTAATGAACCCAAGGAATACCATAACACCCATTTAGAGTGCTTTACAATTCAGAAATGTATACATTAGCTAACAGATTATACAGGTTCAATATCTAACAGATTAAATTCCATGGAGAAGTCAAAAGAGATGAAAATCTCAAGTTTTACCTGTACACTTGCCACTCATAAGGAGGGCCATAACTGCAACCCTTACTATTGCGATGCTCAAATTTAACAGCAACCTGAGATTGGAATATTCTCAATATAAATGCACTTATGTTTGGTAATCCAAAATTTGCACAACAATATACAGAACAAATGTACCTCAAGGGCATCTGGCCCAATTCGGTCAGTACCACCACTTGCTCTCCTACCAACATACACTTGTCCAAAGCCACCCTTGCCCAACTTCCTTTCTATCTTGTAAACAGGTGAATTGCCCACCTGAACCTGCATCACAAAAATAAATAAAGGAAAAGGAAAAAAGAACTCTAGATTCAATTTACTTAACATGAAACAAGGATCACATATATGCCAACAGTGTCCCAAATGCAAACCCTAAAGCAAGTTAAACTACAATTGCAGCATTTAATATAGATCTAACAAGATAATACGAGCAAATTGAAACAGCTACCAATTGAATACATCACAGCAGCACTCTCATTGAGCCGGTACACAGAAAGTAGAGAACACAAAGTAATCTATGGCAAAAAAGTTGAATTACCATAGTATGATCTACGAAATTATTTGAAACAAAACAGATACTAAATTGTATATAGCAGGAAAGTAATATACTCTATCAGGAACTGGTGTCTGATTTGCATCCTCTTCTATACCCATAACTTTGTCAGCACTTCCCCCCTCCATCGCGATATCTTTGTCTGCTGCACGGTCAACTTGGTTTTGAGCAGCTTCTGCACCCGGTAACGGCAGAACTTGAGGAGCAACCTCACAAGGAATATCAGGATCTAAATCTATTAATCGAATGGCCCTGCCTCTACCCACACCAGTTTGCCTAGCATTACCACCTCTTCCTCTCCCACCAGCACCACCTCTCCTCCGAGTTTTGTTCTGCGTAGGTGGAAGCAAATTCCCTGGCTGGTTGTTCTGTTGGGGAGCAGGCTGCTGTAGATCACCGAGGCTTTTCAATTTCCGAGCTCCACTTCTCAGCTCTGGCATTGTCCACCCATGCAATTTACTTCCCTCCAGAAATAGAACCTCCTCCCTTCAGAGTTCCTTTAAACAAAACACCAAAACCATGTAAGAATTCAATAATGAAATAAATATGAGAATACCACGAAATCCCACAACAGAATCTGCAGCTGATTGATGTCGATAATATAGATAAATCTAGCAATAACGCTTGCCTGCATTAAAAGCTGTAGCACTACAACTGGGAACAAGCACCCGTAACAGAGAATAAAGAAGTCATCTACATCGCAAATGAAAAGAATATGGCACTAATTCTGGCAAAATACTTGACGCAGATATTTTCTCATGAGGCCAACGAACTTATCTTATATTACGGCAAATAATCAATCTAATCGTTGGAAAACCTAAACAATGTAGCTAAACAAATATTTATTTCCTCCAATTCAATACTCCAATTTGAAATGTAAGTCATTGGCGGCCTAAACATGAAAATAAAATCATCATCCGATCAATCAAGAAGCGAAAATACATTTTAGGAGCTCACTTGACACAAATAATTCAACAGTCTGTTCTCCAAAACAACAGATTCTCTAAACATTTTCATTGATACTTCAAAATATGGAAAACTTACATGTTCAAAATATTTAACAGTGAAAAAATCAGATGAACATACCAAAACAAACAAACAAAAAACATACAGATTGTTCATTGAACGAGAAACCACAGTAATCAATGATGAAGATCGAAAACCCAAATTATTACGGATCGATGCACCGATCAGGGTAAGATCTCTATCTTCCTTGCCTCCTTTCATCTACAACTATTTTTATTTTTTTTCGCTCTAAGATATGCATAAAATAGAGTCTTGTTAAAGAAGATAATACCTCCGATTCAAATACGGAAAGACAAAGAACAAATTGACGAAAAAATTATGATTTTGATCTACTTCTTCTTGTCTTAATGGTCGGCTGAGATGCACATAAAGTTATAATTAGGTAAGACCGTAACAGGGGAGAGTTGAGAGACGAACGATGGGAGGGTTTGTGCGTTGCGTATTTGCTCAATTTTCTCTGATGTAGTTTATTGCTTTCGCAGCGATAAGGAAACTCTCTCATTTCAATACTATCATCTCTATACCTGCCTATCCTGTTTCTGGGGAGAGTGGTGTGCTTTAGTATAAAAATACGTGGAGCGTTCAAAATTTATACTCCGGTGCTTTTTTCTTTTTTCTTTTTTCTTTCTTTGCATTGTAAAACAAAATAATTATAAAAAAATGAATAAATAATCTCTAACTAATTGGTAAGGATAGATTCATATGTAAGTGATCAAAATCGTAGGTGAGTAGCCTTTTTTTATTTAAAATCAGCTTGTTTAGTTCATTTTTAAGATTCTAGTTTAACTCAAATTTAAAATAAGTCAAATAAGTTTGTCTTAGAAAAAGTTCGTGAGCTATTTAGTTCAACTCAATCAATACAAATGACCAAATCAGTTCATTTATGATAATTTAATTTGTTAAATTATTTGAAATCATTGAAAGTTAACCCAAATTAACCTGTTTAAATGTTTAACTTGATTAATTACTTATGTAAATATTTTATTCAATTATTAAGTAATTTCTATACAAACAAGCTAAGTCTATAAACAAGATAACATACTAAGTCAAGCTCAATCCGAATTCAAGCTAACTTTTTAACAAATGAGTCAACTCTACGATGACTCAAGCATGGCTCATTTAAGTATTTTACTCGTTTATTAAGTAATTTATATGCTTATTAAAATATTTTGTTTGTTTATTAAGTAATTTCTATACAAGCAAGTTAAGCCTATAAGCGATATAGCAAATAAGCTGAACTCAACCCAAATTCAAGCCCACTTCTAAACAAACTAGTTGATTTTACCATAGTTCAAGTACAGCTTGTTTAACAAACGAGTTTAAAAAGAAGCCTCAAGCTTGATTCATTTACCAAAAAAAAAAAGTTGAGTTGACCCTTTAACAAACCAATCCAAATCAACTCACAAGGTGGTGAAAATGATGTGAAAATGATTAAGTGGCATGATAATCTGGTACTCTTAGTATTAACTATGACTGGTATACTTACCGATAGGTATATTTGGCTAATATCAAGTTTTAAGCATAATTGTCTAGGATTAATTTAATAGCCTTGGACCCAAAAATTTAAATCTTGATCTAGGTAAAAATTGTATCTATTTTTATTTATTTATCTTTTATTTTATTTTTTGAATTTACTCAATTCTCTTAGTCATTGATATTCTTCTATTGGTGCAAGTTACTAGTGCATATATAATACTTCGAGTTGATACGACCATGCGGGGCTATCCTAGAGCACTTTTGGATTGATCGACTGACCTACAAATCAATACGAATTCCTTCCAGCATACTTTGTTCGCACTCATGCATTTTTCGAGAAATGAATCACCAAAAAGATGGTATATCATGTTGATAAAAGCAGTCATATCAATTATTATAGCATGACCTAAAACAATCTTGGTGAATTGGTAACCTTGGATCCAAAGATTGAAAAAAAAATTGTAAATTAATAGCGCATTTAAAAATTATTGTCACAATGAAGAAACAAAATCAACAAACATCTTACTGAGAGCAAAATCAGCTACAACAAGTTATGAGATTATTAAAAGACTATAATTCCCCTAGTAAAGTGAATTTAGGATCAAGCATTAGAAGACCAACAATTGAGGTACACAATTTTGAGATCAAGCTTACGATCATTCAGATGATATAGATTTCGGTCCAATTTAGAATTATACCTAATGATGATCCATATGTTCATATTATAACCATTATTGAAATTTGTGATACTTTCAAAATAAATGATGTTTCTAGTGATGCTATGTAACACCCCCAAATTTACTACTGAAAATTTCATTTAATTAAAAAGGGTTTAACGGAAGCGAAAAGATAAAATCGTAAATTCGGGGGCATTACCGCCACACTTAGTACCAAATCGGTTCACTCCTACCGTCTCAGTACTAAGTGCTAAGGCTAAATAAGGTTAACATTAAACACGAGTCATTAGTAAAGCACAAGTCATACAGAAATCAGAGTGCGGTTTAGGATTACAATCCAAAGAGTACGTGATTAGAGTTTTTCAAAACATAAGGCATAGTACAAAAACACAACTAAAATATGATAATACATGGTCTAGTAAAAGAAACAGAGTCCAGCCGAGTCGCTTTCGATTCCCAAGTTAGGTCTAGGTTCAATGCTCAGCCCCACATGATGCCTCGTAAGTGTTGTAGGCATCAAAGACGTCATCCCCTACCTACACAAGCTCATATAGGTCTTCTGCTCGTAGGAATGAGCAACACTTATGAAACGAGTGATCAGTACGCTACGTACTGAATAAGGTAACAGATGCGCTAAGGCTAAACATACAAAACATACAACATGGCATACATGGCACATTCACATAAATTGCATGTAGTAATTCAGATAACGAAGGCCGGCTATGGTCCAATTAGACTTAATTTCTTTTAAATCTCTGTTAAATGTAGTCGTTTCACACCATAATCTTTATTAATCCATGCGAGTGCGGGAACCCCACTATTATAGCCGGTGGATCAATCACTTATAGGGCAGAACGCACCTAACCACTATTATATGCCAGTGGATCGGTCTCTAGGACACCCCGGCACTTGGCCACTATTATGCCGGTGGATCAGTCTGGGTCCGGCTCAATAATCTTACTCTTTAAGTGATTAGTATCTTATTCATGTCTTATTAGATAAAGCTTTTCACCCTTGCCATGCATATCAACTACCTTCTACTTCTATCCTCCCAAGGGGGCCCGTCCCATATCTTGAGACTCTTGGGCCCCTTATCACACCCCGACATCCACTTCCCTTTACACTTACCCTTTAATGAAAAATCCATCTCCTACGGGTGTGGGTTAGGCCCAACACCTTATGACATCAAATCCACCTACTATCATCCCCTAGGGTTTTCCCTTAAAAACCCTAATTGGACCGATATGGCCCAACCCCCTCTCTCACTTACACTACCATTACCTCGTTTATTGCCCCGTACCTTAACTCATTAGATCCAATCCCAAATCATATCGCTTTACCACTTGATTACACATGTAACGAAAAAACCCTAGTTGGCCACTTCAAACCCTAGTACATTTCTTCTCCCACAAGTAACCTCTCTATTTCTCACTCAATATTCTTTCTCTCCCATGGCACTCATACTCACCCCTTACATAATAAATTCCCATTCTTAACCCATACTCCACTCTCCCTTAATCGTTTTTACTTCCACAATTTTCAGATTATTACTTCCTCCCAAAACCCTAATCGGGTCCCTTATACACCCTTACACTGGCCTACGTACTATTTTTCATCCCAAGTCTCCAAGCACCCCACAACTCTCCCTTTAACTTATTTACACCCTAAATCAACTTTTCTCACGTGAAGATCACCCCCATGTAAGTTTTATCCATCCCATGCAAACACCCAAAGTCCCCATGCAAATTTTAAGATTCTCATGCATGGTTCCCATCTCTCATTCATTTTGGTCATTCCTTCCTCTTTAATTTCCTCTCATGGATCATGAGGTATTTGGTCAATCTCATATCCCCCTTAATGAACTCACTTCCCATTTCTTTCTTTTTGTCCTTTCATTCCCATATCATATTATCAATTGTCCTAGCATGCGTGTCCTAGAGGGTCATATCATATCACACCATAAACACCACATATACATATCATACTCATGTCATAAGAAGCACATACAACATACCTCAACTCTGAGTTGCGCTACACATAAGACAAGTTAAGGACAATCATACGATATACAATATAACATGATATATAAAGCATCTAAGGCATACAAGTCACATAACACACATAGGCCTTAGCTACATCCTTACCTAAAACGACTTAGGGCTTGGAGCACGCTCCTACAACTCCTAAGGGTTTTGGCTCGATTCACCTATAAGAGGGAAAATACTAAAAATTAGTTTTCCTCCTACCAAAAGTACCATTACTCCTTATTTTAGTTTAAGATTAGGATTGTTATTATTAAAGGGAGTATTATACGTGAAAACTAGGGTTTTTATCTTTAAGTTAGCCCACTAGATATTAATACCCAAAATATGCTTATTTTAAATATTTAATGCCATACTTATAGTATTAAACCTAATAGATTTATTCTTATAATAATAATACTAATACTAGTTATAGCAAAATAGTGACAATAATAATAATAATAATAATGCTAATGCTTATAGTGATAAAAAACCCTAGCACTTTTAAGGCTAAGTCTAATAATAGTATTAGAGTTAAAATAATAGTATAATAATTGCAATACCAACAAAGTAAAAATATTCCTAAAGATAATAATAATAAAAGTTATATTTTGAATAATAATAATATAAGGGTTCAAATATTTTTGTCACAATAATAGTAATAAAATAATAACAATAATAATAGTAATAACTAATAATGATACCATAGTAACAATGTTAGTGCTACAGGCATTAGGAATAATATATTAATGATATTCTAATATTAAATAGTAAAATACTAAAGCTTAAGTATTATTCCTTTTTAACAACAAGACGATAATACTCCAACTTCGGTTTAAATAACATTAATAATAATAATAATAATAATAACAATAATAACAATAATAATAATGATAATGATAAAAATGTTAAGTACAATAATAATAAAAATAACAATGATAATAGTAACCAAAATAATAATAATAATATAAGGGTCCAAATATTTATATTAATAAATAAGAGCCAAAATGATAATAATAATAATAATAATAATAATAATAATAATAATAATAATAATATAAGGGTCCAAATATTTATATTAATAAATAAGAGTGATAATGGACAAGGTTAGTATTAACCATATTAGCAAGGAAACAATGATAATGATAATGGTAATAACAATAGTAATAATACCAATAATAATAATAATAAAGTTAGGGTTAAGTAGTGATAATAATAATAATAATAATAATAATAATAATAATAATAATGGCATTAATAATAATAATAATAATTAAGAATAATACTAATAGTAATGATAATAAAAATGGTATTAGTAGTATAATGTTTCAAACGTTTATCGTAATAGTAAAGATAATAATAATAGGCCATAGCTAGCATTAGTAATGATAGTAGGAATAATAGTGAGGTTAGTAATAATAATAATAGTAAATGAGGAAAAGTCCCAATCATAATAACACCAAAGTTGTAGGCCATTATTAACGATAATATTGTTATTAGTTAGGAAAATCATAAAGTTAGGTTAAGTAATGATGATGATAATAATAATAATAATAATAATAATAATAATAATAATAATAATAAAGATAACTATATTAATACTAAAGTTGTTAATAATAATAATTATAGTAGTATTAGTAGTAATAATACTGATGATGATGATAACCATTTCAATGTTAAAGTTGTAGCCTTTTAAATAATTTACCCTAGTTATAAGTATTTTCTGAAATTAGGTTAGGAAATAAGGGGGATACATAATAATAATATTAGTAATGGTAATAATAATAATAACCATGATAATACAACACTAATAATAATAATAGTAATATTGAGGATAATACTAGTAATATTAAATAAAATTATTAACACTTATAGAAAATGGTTTAGGGGCTAGGGAAGTTGTAGCACCATCTAAGGTCGGCGGCGGAACCGGCGGCGACGGTGGAGGAGGAAGAGAGGTGGAAGATGGTTATGTAGGATAAAGGAGAGGAAGTGAAGGGGTGTTTGAGGTGGAAGAAGGTGCAGCAGGTGGAGAGGGGTGGAATGAAGGTGGTGGTGTAGCTGGGAGTGGCAGCGCACGGCGGTTTTTGCGACGACCGAAGGTGGTGGAAGATGGAGGAAGTAACAGGAGAGGGAGGCAGGGGAGATGAAGGTATGGGAAGGTAGGGGAAGATTCCCTGGGTGTTTTGGAGGGTGGGGGAGGTGTTGGTAGCAACGGGATTGGTGGCGAAAGGCGGCGCAAGGGGCAGCGAGGGGCTAGTGAGGGCTGATCGAGAAGGCACTTTTGCACGGCCCCGGCGGCTCGTGTAGGGCAATATAGGGGAGGAGGGTGGTCCATTTTTGTAGAGGGAGGTGCGGGGAAGGTTTTTGTGGGAGGAGTTTGCGGCGGCGGTCGTCGAAGGCCGTAGAACAAGGGGCTGTTTGGGAGGCGGTGAGCGGTTGGGGTTCTTGGGTTGCGAAAAAGGAAGCTTGAGCTAGGCTGTTAATGTGGGGTATTTATAGGCTAATTGAGGAGGAAAACGACAAGGGAAGAATAAGATGTGTGGGGCAAGTGTGGTAGGATCACCGGCCGGTGGTGGCAGGCGGTGCAGTCTTGCCATGACAGGTTAGGTCGGGTTGAGGAGAAAGAGGAAAGGAGAGGGGCACGCGGGGAGGGGAGAGATGGGGCTTGTTGGGGTCGAGAAAAGGAAGAAAAAGATGGGGAGAGCAGTGAGAAGGGAGGCCGGACGGCGTTGATGGCTGTCGGCGGCAGAGTTGTAGGGTCGAATTTACAGGTCGGGATTGCAGGTGGTGTGGAAGAAGAAGGAAAGGGAAGAGGTGGACCGGTGGTCCAGGGTGGAGAAAAAGAAGAACCAGCCGACGGTTGGGCGTAGGAGAAAGGGTACAACGGCTTGGGCCGCGCAAGATAGGGAAGGGGAGGTGATCTGGGTCGGCAGGCTGGCCCAGTCGGGGGAAAATGGGGAAAGAAGGAAAATTAAGTAAAGGAGGAAGAAAGAAAAAGGAAAAGAAAGGAGAAAAGGGAAAATGGAAAAATGATAAAATGGTTGGGTTGGGGTACTTGGTCTTTATTTATTTATATATTTAATTTAGATATTTAATTTTAATAATAATTATTTTAAGTATAATAATTAAATTCATTTTTAAATTAGTTAGGCTATTTTGGATAAAAAAAATTTAACTTCCATTTTAATTAGTAAAATGTCCAAAATTTTCTAAACTAATTTATCTTTATTTTCCTCAATTAATTTCCTCTTTATTTAATAAAATAATTTATTTTCTTAATTTTCCTAATAAATCATTATTTTGCCATAATTCTTAAATTAGGATTTTTGGGATATTTCATGCTAATAGACTTAGATTGTTTCTATTCTCATTACATGACAATGCTAAAAGTTTTTTCAAAAACTTAATATTGGTCAAATATACCTATTAGCAAGTATATCAGTCGCAAGTAATATAAGTCACTAAGAGTGTCAAGATTATTGTTACCATGTAAACTAAATAATAACACAAAGACTCTAATTACTCTAATTAGGTCGATTTGATCAAAATCAAATAAATAAATAACTAATTCTAAACTAAAAATTTCAAAACAACTAAATTAAACTAAAACGAAATAAAAAAAATAAAATCAATTAATAAAAGTTACCAAGGAATCTAGATCTAACAATATCCAATTCTACTAAAAAATTAATTGATTACTTAATCTTTTTAATTACTAGCTATGTGTCAATAAAAATATTTAAGTAACATACTCTCTTGAGCTACGCAGTCATATCGCTAATTATGAGCTATACTATCTTTAGTTAAATGATTTAAATAAGAGATGATGAATTAGGTTTAATTATTTATTTATCATTCTATGATATTGTAGAAATTATGTAACTGTCTCACAAACCATTCAATTATTAATTAAAGATGATTAGTCTATTAGTTAGGCACAATCTAGAATAATAGCATAAAATACATAGAGTAAAATATTAATCAAGCAATCAATTAATCTATCAGTATAAAGAATAGAGTTTCACTATATCCTTAGTAAAATAAAATTATAACATGATATTAATTAAGATAAAAATATTCAAATTAAATAAAGCATCCAAATTATACATAAAATATTGAACCTGAAAATATTTGGATATAAAATTATAACATTTTAAATCAATGATAATCAAAAAATAATATTATACCTAGATGATTAGCAGGTCTGAAATATTTTTTTCTTCTCCGACACATGTGTTGCCTGTCCTTTTTCTCCTTTTTTTTATTCTCAATTGCCATGTCATCTTCTCTTTCATTTCGTTTCTTTTTCTTAGCCTCTAGCTTCATGCCCTTTTATCTCTTTCTGCTAGGGATGTAAGCGGGGCGGATTTTACCCAAAATCCAACAGATTTTATAAGAAGGATACTTAAATGGACATGAATAAATAAACACGGATACAGATGTGGAGGATGAAAAAAAAAATACCCGTCGGGTTCAAGTACAGATACGGATATGGGATATCCATACCCGTATCCGTAACTATACCCGTATACATATCCGTACCCATTTATCCAATATATAATTACCCTTTTACCCTTAATTTTAAAATAAATATAGTATAAATTAAGATTTAAATTATCATTTGCCTTAACTCTAAATGGATTTATCAGTCGGGTAATGGATTTATCTGCTAGATATTATCCATTAATGGGTAAACGGATAATTCGTCGGGTAACGGATATCCAACGGATACGGATATGGATGTATTAGCAGATACGAATTTGGATACGGGTATGGATTTGGGTACTAATTTGCTTACTGGGTATGGGTATACCCGCCCCGAATCCGCCCCATTTACATCCCTACTTTCTTCTCTCTGTCTCACTCTATCTTCTACCGTCCTCTTCTGCATTATTTCTATTTTTTTCCTTTTTCTGGATTTTTAGCCCCCACTGCCCTACTATATTCTTTTTCTCTCTCACCTCCTTCTATATATATATGTACACACACACACGTATGTATATGTGATATCTGCTTTCTTTTTTCTACCGCCAACTTTTCCTTCTTTTTTTTTCTCATTTGACCCTTTCATATTGGAATGTCCCACCTTTGGTCCTTGGGGCCAAAATCTTGTGACAGCTTCCCTTTTTTTTATATATAAAGAAAATTAAACTTGAAAAATAAAATTACATAAATTAATAACTTATCTCATAATTTGAACCCATCATTTTATATTATTTTATCTTAAATAACTAAATATATGAGATTACTATTACTTAAGTACAAAATTATATTTTTTCTCATATATTATTTAAATAAAAGATAAAAAAATAAGATTAAAAGGGTATAAAATATGTATTTATCAATACCCCAACACTTAGTTTTTTGCTTGTCTTCAAGCAAAATATGATTTGAAATGAAGAAAATAAAACTAACTAGTCATTTTTGTAGGCCTCACGTTTGCACTTAGCATATGCAATAAACCCTTTAAACCTCTAGATTACCCTTAGACGACAAGTAAGGTCTCATGAGGGTTTTGTAGATGAAATATCCATAAAAGCACACACAAATCACATAAAATCGACAAACACACTTCTAACACTCTTAACTAATATTGTCTCAAAATCTTCTATTTTCATAACATGACAGAGATTAACAGAATAATAATAATAAATGAAAACCCGACCACACCTTAGTCACATCAAGATTCATCATCACAAACATATACCCTCTTATGTCTACCTTTTTCTCATATTAATGGCTACATATGTATATGCGCCCTTAGATATGTGAGATAAAATAATAAAAATAACAAGTAACTCACATATATCAATAAGAAAAACTCATATATTTGTGGATAAAAAACCTCATAAAGGATATCAAATACCTGTTGAATACACCGAACCATATTCTTAACTCATGTATCTAATCTTTAATAGATCAATGTCACCCATCTCAAGAATCAAATAGGACATTATAAGAGTTGTAATGGGGCTAAGTTTAAGGGTTTGATGAAGAAAAGAGAAATAATGATTCAACAAAATATTCTAAAACCTAGTAGAATCATGTTCATGTAGAGACTTCTGATAAATTTGAACATATCAAGGTATCTTTTCATTACATACCATAACATCACATAGGTTAGAGATCTTCATGTTGGACCTTCACATCATTTTCACCACTTCTTATCAAAATAGAGTAAAATAAAATAGATAAGCTACTTTTTTTTTTGAACTTTACATATATATATATATATATATATATATATATATATATATTCCAATCTCCTACACTTATTCTTGTGGATGCTCCCTTACACTTTCTTCATATACAACCTTGAATCATATGTGTAAGTCTCATAAAAATTCTACTAGTTTTTAGAATAAGGATAGAGATATACTTTAGGTTTAGTTAGAAAAAATGTCAGTGATGAAAAAATATATTTCAATATAAAAGGCTCAAAGGGGTTAACTAAGGAGTGTACATTTTATGTACATAGAAAAATGGGGTAGAATGTTATTTGGCTACGTGTAGTAAATCCTCAGGTGCCTTTATCACTTCCTCAATCAGGGTGATTGTGACTTAAAAGCTTTGATTAGCACATGAACAAGTTCTAGTAATTATTATAGTCCATTACAAGAGCTATGCCAAATATTTTGATCAAAACAAATAGTGTAAATGAGGTTTATAAAGAAAAATAAAGCAAATAAAATGTAGATTGTTTTATATGAAACACTCAAAATAGAAGGCATATGTAGGTCAAATTCTCACTACAGGTTGTGATGAATCTCAACATGCCATGTTGATAGTTAGAAAAGCATACATGTTCTCACTCCATGCACATCCAGTTACATAGATATGTGTTTCCTATATCTACACTTAAAGTTTTCTCAGTTTTTTTTTTTATCATCTTTTAGGATGATTACAAAGATATGTTCATCATTAACTAATTAAGGGCTTCTAAGACTCAACGAAAACCAACAAGACTCAACTAAAAATAAATCATGCAAAACACTAAAAAATTAGTATAAAAAATAAACACATAACAAATTAGTGAAGCACAAAAATGAACAAAAAATTCCCCCACACTTATTATGGACATTGTCTTCAATGGTCAATCAATCCATACAACGGAGGAAAAGGCAATTCAGTATAGGTGAGGGCATACAGAATGTACTTAAAAGGTGATGAAAATACTATAAAAATACAAGGATAAAAGCTTGTGTGTCTATGCCAACATGGCTCATGTCATGAAATACGTCCCCACTCTATGTTACCTCATAAGTGCTCCGTTTGTGTTACCTTACCACCTACCTTAAAAAATTACATGACTTTATGCCCTGTAATTTCTTTATAAACATGTTAAGTTGCTATGCATTTTTAAATGAAATAAAAAGGAAATCAAAAAAAAATATATATTTTTTTCAACATAAACTAAATTAAACAAACACTTAGATTGCCTCCCAAGAAGAGCTTGTTTATATTCATTAGCTTAACTATAGTCCTATTCACTCAGGATTCTTTAAGCGTATGATAGTTTTGAGTCTCTCAACCTCTCCGCCATCATACACTTTTAGTCAGTATCCATTTACCTTAAATGTTCCTTTTTCTAGACTACTATCTCTATTACATCGAAGGGGAAAACTTGTGTCATTGTGAATGGTCTAGAATAAAGTGAACACAACTTACTAGGAAAAAATTGCCAATAGAAAATAAAAAGGATTACTTGTTGTCCTTTTTCAAACTCTCTTTTTGTGATTATATGATCATGCATCCTCTTTTGTGTTCCTTGTAGATTAAAGAATTTTCATATGCGCCTGATCAGAATTCATCAAGCTCATTTAATCATAAGAGTCTCTTTTTACCTATAGGCTACATATCCATATTAAGAAAATAAGTATCCCAAAAAGCTTTATGCTCAAGTTCTATAGGAAGGTGACATGAATTTCCAAAAATAAGTTTATATGGAGAAATTCCTATGGGGTTTTTTTAAGTGGTCCTATATGCCTAAAGTGCATCATTTAACTTTAAAGACCGATCTTTCCTAAAACCATTAATCATTTTTTCCAATATCCTTTTAATTTCTCAATTTGACACTTCTACTTGTCTGCTAGTTTGGAGATGATACAGAGTTGCAATCTTATGCATAATTTCATACTTACCCAAGAGAGCATCAAATGTTTTATTACATAAATAAGAACCTCAATCACTTATAATAGTCCTTAGCATTCCAAATCTCATAAAGATATTCTTTTTCAAGAATTTGGTGACAACTTTTGCATCATTAGTGGGAGTTATAATATCCTCCACTCACTTGGGCACATAATCAAATTCAACAAGGATAGATCCATTATGTATAGATTTTGGGAATTATTTCGTAAAGTCAATACCCCACACATCAAACAATTCAACAATTAAAATATTTGCATTTCTTATTTTTAAGAAATATTACCAACCCTTTGACATCTACCATAAGCCTTAGCAAAAGCATAACCCTCATTAAATAATGTAGGCCAACAAAAGCCATATTGTAGAAATTTGGATGCAATTCAGGTGGGTCCAAAATGATCACCACATTCTTTACTATGACAATGAGATAAAATAGAATGAAAATCATATACAAGGATGCATCTATTTATTCTTTGATCAAAATATATTTTATAAAGATAAGGATCATCTTAGAAATAATATCTCAAGTTATACATGAATTTATTCCCTTGATGATATGACAAGTTACTAGGAAGAATTCAACTTACAAGGTAATTTGCAATATCATCATATAAGGGATGATTTGTAATTGCATAGAATGTCTCATCAAGGAATGTATCACGAATAAGCTCACCCTCCTTACCTCATATGATGATAATAAATGGGAGAGATGATCCACTACATTATTTTTGCTTCCTTTCTTATCACTAATCTCCAAGTCAAACTCTTATAGCAATAGAATCCATTGAATGATTCTAGGCTTAGCATCTTACTTAACAAAAAGATATATCAAAGCAACATGGTTGGTATAAACAATGTGTAATACCTCAAAAATTTACTTAATATAATCCTGCATCATTAGCGTCCTAATCTAATGCTAATATCAATAAATCCTATATTAGCCTTAACCTATCCTTAATTTTGAAGCTTTAATCGATTCTAAAAGCCTTAAATTTGATAAACCGTAATTCGTTAAACCAAAATCAAATTTGCTAAAATTTCTACTAATCTTAATTACCTTTAGCTAATCTAAAATCACCTTAAACTAATTCCCCCAACCCTTTTCTCTTTTCCTTTTTTCTTTTATTTTCTTTCCTTCTTCTCCTATCCTCGATAACCTCATGTTGTAACTCCTACATTATCCACTTGCACTACCCACTTGCACCATCCATTTGCACTATCTACTTGCACCACCATCCATCACCTTTCTGCACCCTCATCCATCACCCATCACTTTTCTCCTTCTTCTTCTCATTCTCCTACCTTTGTAGATCTACACTCCCATGCACACCACCCATCTCCCCTGCCATTCTTCCTCTTCTTACACAACACTTCCATCAACCATCACCACCCTCACCCTACAGCTATTAACCTACCCTAACCATCCACTGTAACCATCACCCTCACCCTACAGCTGCCTAATCACCATCATCACCATCGCATGCCTACACCACCCCTTGTTCTTTTTCTTCCTCCCCTAAATCACCACACAAGCACACATGAACATGTGTGTGTGTGTGTATATATATATATATAGACCTCACACTCTCCCTACTTCTCTTTGATTTTTCCCTACTCTACTGATATTTTGTGCCAAAGAGCCATTACCGAGATCCCTCACCCTTCTCCTTCCCTTCTTATCCCTTTCTTCTTCTTCTTTCCCTTCCTATCCCTATTTTGGCTTTCGCACCACCATCTTCCTCCACTGTGCACTACCTCGGCCACCACTTGCCTTCCTTTGGCCAGTGGACCGACCACTAAGGTCCCTCCAACCTTCCCCCTCTCAATCGCCGACCATCATCGTTGACCGCCGCCTCTTTTCCCTCCTTCTCCCTCTCGTGTGTTACATCGTCGTAGTGTACACAGCCGGTGCATGACCTACTGCATAGTCGTACATGTAATCCCCCAAAATTTTAAAAGCTTATAATTTAATAAATAACTTTTATTTGTGATAAATTAGCCTTAAATCTATTTAATTTAATTATTTTATAGATTTTTGAGTAAATAAAATTAGGTATAAATATTTAGTAAATTAAAATAAATATTTTGTTATTTTATCACACTCTTATTATTTAAATAAATTTTCAAACCATTATTTTACTAAAATTATCCTTTTTAAACCCTTATATTTTAATTATATTAAATTAAATTATTAAATAAGTTTATTACCCATAAATATTACATTTTATTATTTTATAAATTAAATTATTTTTAATTGCCCCATTTTCCCCTTTTCTTTTTCCTTTTTCCTTTTTCCTTCTCCTTTTTCTCCTTTCCTTCTCCTTTCCTTTTTCTTTGGGTTGCCGACTGGCCTGCCCTGCCCTTCCCCTGCTTGGGGCCACCGACCTGTCTCTCCCCCTCTCCTCCCTCTCCTTCTCCCTTGCGCCTGGGCTGCTGGCCCATTTTTCTTTTCCTCCTTTGGATGTCGCCGGCCTGCCTCCCTCTTTCCTTTCTTTTCTTCTTCCTCGACCGGGCCGACCTACTTCTTTCTTTTCTTCGGCCGCCCGCTCGCGCCTAGCACCCAACCTCCCCTTCCTTCTTCTTCTTTCTTTCTTCTTCCTCTTTCCTCGGCGAAATTTCTGACCCCCACCATCCCTGCCACCCCACCTGCAACTCCCTCTCCCCCACTTGCTTCTCCCTATCTCCCTCTCTCTCCCTCGCGTCATTTTCCTGCCATACCGGCTCCACCATCTCTCCCTCTCCCTCTCCCTGCCATTGCCATACCTTTCTTCTCCTCCCTCTCCCTGCAACCCCCATTCCCCTACCACCCTACCGCCACCCCTCAAGCCACCCTATTCCCTCCTCTCTCTTCCCCTTCTTTTTCTTCTTCCTTCCCTGCCCCATTCTGCATTTTCTCGAGCCCCATATGCCTTGCCCGAGCCTCCTTTTTCTCCCTTTCTTCTCCTCCCCTCTCTCCCCCTATTTTTGTTTCGCCGCCCATCTCTGCCGCTGCCGTTGCCTCAACCACCACCTACACCACCCCTGCCACCCTCTACCTCACCCCCGAACCATCACAACTAGGGATGGCAATGGGTCTCGGACCCGACCCAGACCCGACCCACCAGACCCGTTTAATATATATATGTGTGTGTGTGTATCTGTATATATATATAGGGGAGGGTCACATACAAACAACTATTAATATACAAACATAAGAACCAATTTCATCCATTGGATCAAAATTTAATCACATTCAAGATTTTATTAATATCAAATCAAAAAACTAATCCAAACCAAATATCCAAACCTCTAAACCCTAAACCCTAAACCATAAACCCTAAACCCTCTAAACCCTAAACCCTAAACCCTATAAACCATAAACCATAAACCCTAAACCCTCTAAACCCTAAACCCTAAACCCTAAACCCTCTAAACCCTAAATCCTCTAAACCCTAAACCCTAAACCCTAACCCTAACCCTAAACCCTAAACCCTCTAAACACTAAACCCTAACCATAAACCCTCTAAACCCTAAACCCTAAACCATATAAACCATAAACCCTAAACCCTAAACCCTCTAAACCCTAAACCCTAAACCATATAAACCATAAACCCTAAACCCTCTAAACCCTAAACCCTAAACCCTCTAAACCATAAACCATAAACCCTCTAAACCCTAAACCATAACCCTAAACCCTAAACCATAAACCCTCTAAACACTAAACCCTAAACCCTAAACCCTCTAAACCCTAAACCCTAAACCATATAAACCCTAACCCTAAACCCTCTAAACCCTAAACCCTAAACCCTAAACCATATAAACCTTAAACCATAAACCCTAAACCCTAAACCCTCTAAACCTCAACCCTAAACCATCTAAACCCTACACCCCAAACCCCAAACCCTCTAAACCCTAAACCATGTAAACCATAAACCATGTAAACCATAAACATACTAATCAAATATACATTCATTTAGTTTTACAATATGAGAAGGAAAACAATCTTCCATGATTCAAAATTTGACAATTTCTTAAATTAAACCTTATACAAGTTTGGAAAGAAACCTTACACTATCATCTAAACTACAATGAAAAGCATAAATGACCAATATCTTCATGAAGTTGAATTAAAATTTACATCCAACTCTGGTCTTTCATTCCAAAATCTGTCATCCAAATATAAAAAATTAATAGCGCCAAAGCCATACAAGTCTCATACAGAGCATAGACAAGACGGGACACACGGGAACAAATACAGCACAACATAATACTAATACCAAAAATAAAAACGAAGTTAAAAGTCCTGGGATTCATAATTACTTATTCTTTCATTTAGAGGGAAGGGGCGGGGCATGCACAAGGGGTCTGTACAGTACAACAAACAAATACGACTACACAATATCAAAAGCCAGACCAACCGATCGACCAAAATGTCCAAAACCTAGCTTTTTAGTAAATTGGTCGTATAGCTTTCATCTCTGCACCAAAACAATACCCAAATTACTTCCTACCACGTCTCAAAGGACTGGGAGGGAAGAGGATGGGGGCCCGTCGATTAAATATAAATCATTATAAGAGCCAAAATTTGCACCGATTTGGTAGGGGGCGTGTAATTTTGGCTTATAAATCATACTGATATCGGCAAAAGAAAATATAAAAAGGAAACAACTTGGAGAGGGCTCAGACTGAAAATCCAAATTGGTTTAAGACAAGATTGCAATACCAAGGGAGTACAGAGCACGTGACCCATTGTAAACCTTAATTCGGATAAAGATGCTGGACCACCTCCTCCCTCACATTTCATTACATACGACCAGCTGCCTGCCCGCCTGCCTGCCTTTTGATCATCAACCATGATATCATCATCCAAATTGGCTTACTAATACCCCTCTCATCCAAATGTTGATTGAAAAAAAAATAACTCTATTGTCAATGACATTCGCATAAGAAAGCAGGAAAAAAATAGAGAAAAAAGAATTTAATCCTAAGGCAGCATCTACATCAATGAGAGGAACAACCAAATCAAACTCAGGGAATAACACAATACTCAATTTTGTTATAATTATGAAAATGCCAATTGACCCTCTGACCATAAACACATAACAAAAAATCGAATACCTCCGTCCTCCTACTCAGGTCTCGATGTCGCCGCTTTTCCTTGTCTCCTGTGTGGCAGTGTAGTGGCGGTTGAAGAATGGAGGAGCTGAGGTCTGGTCGAAGAGAACAGCGGCTGAGCTCGTCTGCTGATCTACAAAGCTTGTCGGAGTAGAGGAGGAGTGGAAATTGAGGGAGGTCGGGTACTTCACTCGATCTGTTAGCAGATGGGAGGAGCAGGTCGATAGAGAGATGCAGAAGTAGAATTGGCGAGGGAGAGCTAGAGAAACAGGTGCGATGGAGGGAGCGAGGTGCGATGGAGGGAGAGAGGTGCGATGGAGAGAGAGAGAGAGGCGCGATGGGGTCTGGGGGTCTAGGTGAACTTGCAAAGTCAAAACAGAATGGGGCGGGGCAGAGGCTCGGCGAAGAAAGGCCTGTTTTTATCCTATCTATATTTATGGCCGTTGGATCTAATTTAGATCCAATGGTCAGTAATTGTTCCTATATTTGTACAGAAAAAAAGGTGCGCACATGATCCTAAATCTCTCTCTCTCTCTCTCTCTATATATATATATATATATATATACATATACATATATACATATATACTAATATTATGTTTGTCATTATTGTCTTAATATTATATAAGCTCCTTATTCATTTTTTTAAAATTTTATTTTTGTATATTTACTTTATAAACAATATGTATAACATTGTATTCTAAAAGCTAGGGATATAAACGGGGCGAATTTTACCCGAAATCCGACGGATTTTATCCAACGGATATGGATAAACGAATATGGATGATGAAAAAAAAATATCCGTCTGATTCGAGTATGGATACGGGTATGGGATATCCATACCCTTACCCGTATCCATATTTGTACCCGTTTACTTGATATATAATTACCTTTTTACCCTTAATTTTAAAATAAGTATAGTATAAATTAAATTTAGAATTATCATTTAGCTTAACTCTAAATAGGTTTATCTGTCGAGTGATAGATTTATCCATTGGATAATATCCATTAACGGGTAAACGGATAATCCGTCGAGTAACGGATATCCAACGTATATGGATATGGATATGTTAGTGGATATGGATTCGGGTATGGGTACATATTTGGGTACAGATTTTCTTATCGGATACAGATATGGGTATACCCGCCCCAAACCCGTCTCATTTACATCCCTACTAAAACCATTAAAACACCATTTGAAAAGTTAATATAACTATTTTAATATATTTATTTTTTCACTTAGATGATTTTTTTAACAACAAAAATACATATTAAGTTATATAAAACATAAATGTATTTATATTAGCATAGATTATTAATTTTTTTTTAAAAAATAACCGGACTCATTTAAGACCCGTTTACCAGCTAGACCCGATGGATCAGGATCTGGGTCTGAACTTTTAAGACCCAACGGGTCTGGGTTGGGTTTAGGTCTAGGTAATATAAACAGGTTCGGGTCTGGGTATGGCTGGACCCGATCCATACCTGACCCATTGCCATCCCTAATCACAACCCCCATTGAGCCACCCCGCAGCCTCCTTCTTCCTCCTCTCCTCTTTTTCTCTTCTCTCCTTCCCTTCTCGGCAGCCACCCTACGCAGCCTCGATCCGCCATCTCTGTCGCCACCTGAGCCACCAAACCAATTCTTGCAACCCCCTCTACCATCCCCAATCCTACTTTGCCCGAAAACACCACCCAAAAGCCTTCATTTTCCCTCTCCCTTTTCCTTCCTCACCAGCCCCCATTTTGACTCCCTCCTCGGCCGCCACCTTCACAGCCTCGCTGCCTCCACCTCTGCCGCCCTTATCCACCTTCAACCCATCCTCGACCACCACCTACACCCCCTCTCCATTTCTGCACCATTCCCTTGCCCCAAATCTTTCCCCATCATGTCTTTTTCTTAGCCCCAAACCACTAACCCGAAAGTGCCCAATTTTCCCTCTTTTCACCACCTTCGAGCCCCCTCCTCCTTCTTTCCTTGCATGCACAGCATGAGCTGCTGCCTTTGTTGATTAATTTGGGTAATCATTTTAAGGTATAATAATATTTTGATTCAAGTATTTGATTAATTAAGCATTATAAAGTATTATACTTTGATTTTTATTATTTCTAACATAATAAACCTTGATAATATTTTTAGGTATTGGTTTTGATAATCAAAGCTTGAACCTTTAACCGAAATATTGGTAAGGTTTATTTTTGCGAGAATCGAGGTAACTGTTAAATCCCACTTAAACGTATGGATTAACGTATGTTAGCACATTAGGATTTTTAATATGTTATTATATGTTGTTTAATGTCATATGCATATTTTCTTGTGATGTTGGATGAAAAGAAGCATGTTAGGTTCGTATGGAAATATTGTTTAAGGTAGGGGTTTGGTTGTTAATGAAAATATTAAGTATTAACCATGTGGTATTATGATATTATGATCTTTAATGCATTGTTAATATTCTGTGAGCCTTAGGGGTATTTTAGTAATGTATCTTATACAAGAATATGGCCTAATATAGAGATATATGGGTGCTAATAATATTACATTAATTATAAGAGCTGTGGATGAGGTGTTAATATTAATATTTTATGTAGTAATAATAATTTAATATGAGTGGTGTACTAAGGGGATAATGTTAACTTTGAATTAAAAGGGTATTATGAAATTTTTTTAGGCAAGGGCAAAGTGGTAAATTGTAAGGAAAAAGGGGTAAATTAGTAATTATGTAATTAAGGGGTAATATGATAATTTTGGAAGTTAAGGGGCAAAATGGTAATTTTGTGATTAAAGGGTAAAATGGTAATTTTATAATTAAAGGGTAAAAGGGTAATTTTGGGACCTGCAAGGGACACTGCCCATTGAATAGGCAAGGGCCTCACGAATGGAACCCTTCAGTACTATGGTACTGAGTAACCCTTTAAAATCACACTTAAAGGCAGGCCCGCAATGCAACACATGAAACAAAGCTACATACATATATAACAAGATGTGTATATATATAACATTCACATAATTAACATTCACATCAGATATCAATAGGTCATTATGAACAATCGATACTTTCGGGCCTTAAGCCATGTCATAGTGCAAAATCAATATATTCGGACCTTAAGCCATTAGTCCATCATTATTCAATCAACTCTCATATTTTATACCCATGTGAGTGTGGGAATCCCATTATTATAGCCGGTGGATCGGTCAATTATAGGGCATAATGCACCTAACCACTATTATATACCGGTTGATCGGTCTCCAAGGCAAAATGCTCCTGGCCACTATTATGCCGGTGGATCTGTCTGGCCCCGACTCTCATGGTGTTCTACTGTAATTATTTTGTGTCTTCCCCATATCTTATCGTTATTATGTTCGGTTTATTGAGCTCGGGATCCCCCACTATTTATAGCCGGTGGATCGGTCTCTTATAGGACAGAACGCACCTAACTACTATTATATGCCTGTGGATCGGTCTCTTGGGCACCCCAGCACCTGGCCACAATTATGCCGGTGGATCGGTCTGGGTCCGGCTCAATAATATTTCACTTTAAGTGATTAGTGTCTTATTCGTATCTTATTCAAAAGTATTTCACCCTTGACATGCATGTTACCAACCTCTACTTCTATCCTCCCGAGAGAGCCCGTCCCATATCTTGAGACCTTTGCCCCTCTTATCACACCCCGACATCCATTCCCCCTTGCATCTACCCATAACGAAAACCCAACTCCTAAAGGTGTGGGTCGAGGCCCATCACCTTACGACATTCAAATTCTCCCACTACTACTCTCTTGGGTTTTCCCTTGAAACCCAAATCGGACCTATGTGGCCCAGCCTTTCTTTTATCATAATATGCCTCATCTTATTTAGTTTCAATCCAAATCCCATCACTCTATTCACTAATCATACATGTAACCGTAAAACCCTAGTTGGCGCTCAAACCCTAACACCTTTCTTACGTAAGGATGATCCCATGCAAACCCTAGAAACCTCCTATACAAGAGTTGCATCACTCATTCATTTTGATCATAATCTCCTTATGTTCTTTCCCCATGGATTATGAGATATTAAGGTCAATATCGTGTCCCCTTAGTAAGCTCACTTCCTATTTATTCCTTTTTATCTTTTCACCCCATATCATATTATTAAACACCCTAACATGCATGTCCTAGAGGGTCACATCAAATAGCATCGTACGCACAACATATACAATCATCATACACATGCCGTAAGGAAGTTACAAAAGCATACATCACTTGAAGTTGTACTACAAATGATTAATCATTAAGCATAAAGTACACAATACGGCATAACACATGACACACGAGGCATATAATACACACATTGTTGTTCATAGCCACATCCCTACTCGGTTTGGGTTACCAAGTTATCTCCTTCGCTTTTTAGATCACCATTCACCTTTCATAATTGTTACCCTTAACATATTTCCCATTTTGGTTGGTTAGATTACCAAATTGCCCTTCTCCTTTGTTATAATTACTAAATTGGCCTTAAGGTGGATAAATTACCAAATTACCATTCTTCACTATCATGATTACCAACTTGCCCCTTTTATTGGTTAAATAATTATCAATTTACTCTTTAGTTGGTTAAATTACCAAATTACCCTTATCCATTATCATAATTACCATTTTACCCTTCTCAATTATTATAATTGCCATTTTCTCCTTTTCAATTATTATAATTGTCATTTTACCCTTTTAAATTATCATAATTACCAATTTACCCTTCTCCATTATTATAAATACCAACTTACCCTTTTCCATAATTATAATTATTAATTTACCCTTATCCATATTTATAATTATTAATTTACCCTTCTCTATAATTATAATTATAATTATTAATTTACCCTTCTCTATAATTATAATTATAATTATAATTATAATTATAATTACCAATTTACACTTCTCCATAATTATAATTACCAATTTACCCCTCTCTATTATTATAATTACTATATTACCCTTCTCTATTATTAAAATTATCATAATACCCTTCTGTTGGTTAATTTACCAAATTACCCTTCTCTATTATCATAATTATCCAATTACCCTTTTATAATCATAATTTAATTGCCAATTTATCCTTCGTCGTTACCATTATTACCAAGTTACCCCTTACTCCCAAGTTTGCCATAAATATCCTTTTAATTTACAAAACTACCCTTCTACCCCTTACTTCCAAATTACCATAATATCTTTTTATTTATAAAATTACTATAATACCCTTTTACTTATAAAATTACCATAACATCCCTTTTACTTTACAAATTACTATTTTACCCTTTTACATCCCAAAATTTCCATTTTTATCTTTCCTTACAAAATTACCAATTTTCCCTTCTTTTCCAAAATTACCATATTACCCTTTACTCCCAAAATTACCATAATACCCCTTTACTTATAAAATTAATATTTTTCCATTTTCTTATAAAATTACCATATTTCCTTTCTTACTCCCAAAATTACCACTTTACCCTTTACTCCCAAAATTACCATAATACCCCTTTACTTATAAAATTACCATTTTGCCATTTAACCATAAAATTATCATATTGCCCTTTTGCCTCCAAAGTTACCACTTTACCCCATTTATTACACCACTTTTATTAAATTATCATTACCATACGGAATAATAATATTGATACTCCATCAACAATATCTAACTCCACAAACTATTATATTTTAACATAATACATATTAGCACCCACATATATTAGGCCATAATATAACACAAGAAATATTACTAAAATGCCCCTAGGGCTCACAATAATATTATTCATGCATAAATTGTCACAATAATATAAAATAACAAGGATAGGTACTTAACGCTTTCATTAATAGCCAAACTCTTTCCTTAAGCAACATTTCTACACATGGCATATAAACTAACATACTCTTTTTTTTTATCAATCAATACAAGAAAATATATATATTATATTAAAACACAATATCAAGCATAATAACATATTAAAAATACTAATGTGCTAACATACATTTATCCATGTGTTTAAGTGGGATTTAACGATTACCTTAATTCCTGCAAAAATCGAATCTTACTGGTATCCTCGTTAAAGATTCAAGCTTTGATTAGCAAAACCAATACCTAAAACTAATATCAATACTTATTATATTAGAAATAAGAAAATCAAAGCATAAGACTTTATAAATTTTACTCAATAAAATAATTAATTCAAATATTATCATAATTTAAAATTATTAATAAAAATGGCCAATAAATGTAGCAACTCATCCTGCTTATGCAGCATGAGCTGCATGCAAAAATAAAAAGGGGGAGGCTCGAAGGTTGCATGGAGAAGAGGTAGAAGGGGTGTTTTTGGGTTGGAGTCTTTAGGCTAGAAAAGAAGGTAGATGGGGGGGGGGATTTAAGGCAAGGGAATGGTGCAGGAGTGAAGAGGGGTGTAGGTGGATGCTGGGGATGGGTTGTTGGCGGCCAAGGGCGGCGAAGGAGGTGGCGGCGAGGTGGCGATGTTGGCTATCGGGCTAGGCGTGGTTGAGAAGGAAGGAAAAGAGAGGGGGGAAATGGAGGGGTGCATCGACTATTTTCGACCAAATCAGGCATGGGGGTGGTAGAGGGGGTTGCAAGGTGTGGATTTGTGGTTTGGGTGGCGACAGAGGTGGCCAGACTGCGGCGGAAGGAGGGGTTGCAGGGGGGCTATCAAGAAGGGAGAAACACAGGGAGAAAAAGAAGAGGGGAGGAAGAGGGAGTTGCGGGGTGGCTTGGACGGTGTTGGAGCGGTGCAGGGTGGTAGTAGAAGGGTGTAGAAGGTGGTGTAGGGGCTTGGTGTAGCAGTTGGAGCGGGGGAGGGCGGCGGCGTGCAAAACAAAAGGGAAAAGATAGAGGTGAAGAACAATGGAGGGAAGGGGATCGGGGAAGAAAGATGGCTAAAAAAATATAGGGCAGGAGGGCTGAAGAGGAGAAGAAAAGGAAGAGGGAGGGTAAGGGTGCAGCTGGCCGGTCGGTGGCAGCGTATAGGGTGGCAGGGAGGGGAGACGAAGAGGAGGAAAAAAATAGGGTGTGAGGGCTAGTTTGCCGGGCTGGCTAGGTCCGAAAAGGGGAAGAAAATGATGGGAGAGAGAGAGAGAGGGGGGGTTGCAGTGGTGGCAGCAGGGCAGTGGCCGACATGTCCGAGGCGGCAAGCCTGGTGGATGAAGACAGGTCGGGGAAGCTGGGTCGAGGCGTTGGGAGAAGAACAAAAAAAGAAAGGGAGAGGGAGGTGTAGGCGGGCGCACGGGGAAAAAAAGGAAGGGAGTTGGGTCGGCCTAGGTAGGGGGAGAAAGGAAGAAAGAAAAGAGGGGAGGCAGTTGGGTCGACATGCGCGGGAAAGAGGAGGGGAGATGGGGAGATGGACCGGCGGCCCAGTCGTGCAGGGGAGAGGGCTGGCCTGGCGCGACGGCTTGAAGGAAAAAAGGAAAAGAAAAAGAAAGAAGAAAAAGGAGAAAAAGGAGAAGGAAAAGAAAAATAAAAAGGAAAAAAAGAAAATAGGTAAATAGGAAAAATAATTTAATTTAATTTAGAAAATAATAATATGTAATATTTTTGATAAATTATTTAATTTAATAATTTAATATAATTTAATATATTGATTCAAAAAGGATAATTTTAGTAAAATATTAGTTTGGGAAATTATTTAAATAAAAATAACATGATAAAATAACAAAATATTTATTTTAATTTACTAAATATTTTCGTCCAAATTTATATACTAAAAATCCATAAAATAATTAAACTAAATAATTTTAAAAGCTAATTTACGTCAAATAAAAGCTATTTATTAAATTATAGGTTTCCTTAAATTTTAGGGGATTACAGATATCTCGGTAACCTAAACCGAGTAAGGGTGTAGCTAATATCGAATGTGTACTATATGTCTGACATGCCTTGGATGCCCTATATAATTTATATGTCGTGTTCTATATGTTATTATCTTAATTGTTTCATGTGTGGCGTGGCTTAGAATCGAGATGTGTTCATGTGCCCTCTTTTGGTATGTGCTAATATGGATATGCTGTAAGTTATGATGTGATGTGATGTGACCCTTTAGGACATGCATGCTAGGATAATTAATGTGGTGATGGGGGATGGAGGCATGGAAAAGAGAAATGGGGGAGAAAGATAACCAAGGGGAAGTAGATTGGCTAATGTAGGTATAGGAGGAACTAGGGTTTGCATAGGATGGTTAGAATCCGCATGGGGGCAAACTTTACGTATGGAAAGTTGCATCGGGATGTGAGGAAGATAATAGAAGTTTCGTTTGAGTGTTTGGGGGTATTGGGTGAAAAATAGTACATGGGACAGTATAAGGGTACGTAGGAGACTAGGCTAGAGTTTAAGGGTAACCCTACTTTGAGTAGGGGGAAGAAGAAAAAGAAAATAAATAAATAAATGAGAATGAGTGGGACATGAGGTGAGGATTGAATCTAAGGGTCGTGATGTATGGGGGTGCTAAAATAGTTTGGGTTGTGTGAGGCAGAAAAGGACGGACCACATAGGACTAAATTAGGGTCTATGGAGAAAACCCAAGGGTAAGGCGGTGAGTGGATTTTGAGGGTATAAAGTGTGGGCCTAAACCCCCACACTTAGGAGTTGGGTTCCCGGTGTGAGTAAGTGGATTAAAGGAAGGATGTCGGGGCTAGTTAGGAGGCTCCGAGTCTCAAGATATGGGACGAGCCCTCTTAGGAGGATAAGTATAGCTGGAGTTAGCCATGTATGTCTAGGGTGAAATTATTGAATAAGATACGATAAAATACTAATCATGTAAAGTGGAAGATTATTGAGCCGGGTCTAGCCGATCCACTGGTTAGGAATAGTGGTTAGGTGCGTTCTGCCCTATAAGTGGCCGATCCACTGACGAATAATAGTGGTGTGGACATCGTCCCACAAGTGACCGGCCCACCGACAATAATAGTGGGGGATCCCGAGCTCAATAAATCAAACCCTAATTTGTTAAGACGATTAAAAGACCCTAAGTACTTACAGTGGAACACCATGAGAGTCGGGGCCAGACTGATCCACCGGTATAATAGTGGCTAGGAGCATTTTTCCCTGGAGACCGATCCGCCGGCATATAATAGTGGTTAGGTGTGTTTTGCCCTATAAGTGACCGATCCACCGGCTATAATAGTGGGGTTCCTGCACTCTTATGGAGATTATAATCCGAGATGATTGATTAATGATGGACTGATGGCCTTAAGGCCCTAAAAGTATCAATTATTCAGTATGGCCTATTAATATTTGGTTGACATGTTAAGTATGCGAATGTACGAAAGTGAATGTTATGTGTACACCACTAATATCTGATTGACTTGTGGAATATGTGAATGTATGGGTTTGAATATTATGTTTATACCTGTCATTATGTATGGACATAGTAGTATAACATGTGTTACATTGCGTGCCTACTATGCGTTTTTAAAAGGTTACTCAGTACCGTAGTACTGAAGGGTTCCCTTCGTGGGGCCTATGCCTATTCAATGGGCAGTACCCCTTGCAGGTCGTATTCGGTGTTACTCAAGTGGGCCATCGGGAAGGAGTGTAAGGAACTATCCAGAACTGTTAGGGTTGTACTCCATCTCCTTTGAATTCACAGTTTCTACATATTGTTGTTTTGTAACTACCATCGGTGGATTATACTCTTATAAAATATTTACTTGCGCTACTCTGATTTAAATATATTTGAATTTCTCATAAATTATGTTTTATTTTTTTAGCCTTAGCACTTAGTACCGGAACGGTAGGGTGAACCGGTCTGGTACTAAGTGTGGCGGTAATATCCCCAGAATTCAAGGTTTATTATTTTGCTTCCGCTATTGTTCTTTTAATTAAACGAAATTTTTCAGTAGTGAATTTTGGGGGTGTTACAGTACAACACTTAAAACTCCTACTTCACAGCTGCGTAAACCCTGCACCATCTAACCGTGTAAAATTTTTTTTCTCTTGGCTTGATTCTGTATGGCTGTGCAAATTCCGCACCGCTTGGTCGTGGTTTTTGTTTTCTCTCCACCAAAAGCTACACCACCTACCGCACAACCATGAAAACCCATTCCTTTGGCCGTGTATCCCTATTTTCACCTCCAAACTTCAACCAAACACCACCAAACTTCTACCATAGCTCTACTATACATTCCTATACACATCCACGCTTCTCAAGCCCTCATTAGGCTATGGTTATACCTACTTCTACCCTCTTTACCTTGATTTTCCCCTTCGGTTTAACTCTTTGAGCATAACTGTAATTCTATTATTTTTTGTAGGTGTTTTTTTAGTAGCTTTGGAGGAGGAAGTCTAGGATTTTACGTGCTTAGAGCTTGGTGTCCTAGTTTGTAAGGATACTATTTGATGCTTAGGACTCTTGATGATAATTACTTGTTCAAATAAATGTGTTTTTTCATGATATTGCTTCTATAATAAGTAATATATGTTGATATTAATAATTTGTGATATTATACATGTTATGGTGAAAGAATATAAGAGTTGTAAGAGATACCATTATGTAATGATTATGACAATAACATCTTATTTGTGAGAATGCATCTTATAGCATGAGATATGGGTTGAGTGATGTTAATACCATATTTGTGGAAATATATCTATGGTTGAGTGATGGTAATATCACACTTGTGGAAATATGTTCATGGTATGAAATCTTGATTGAATGATGAGAATGTCATATTTGTGAAAATTATAACTTAAGGTAGGAAGTATGGGTTGAATGATGATAATGTCATAATTGTGAAACTATGTCTTATGGTATGAATATAGGCCGAATGAGTTGTCGTAAATGGCCTTAAGGTCTCTCATGAGGTATGATTGATAAGTTCATATTTTGACACATTTTATACCCTTATAATTTTAGTTTTTAGTATTTTTTTAACTAATATAGGTCAATAATTATGGTTTTATGCTTAAGTGGTAGTAATTGAACAAATGTTATTATTTAAGCTAAAATGATATAAATTAAGTAAATTTAGAATAAAATATTATTTATTAATATTTATTTAATTTTATCTTGCAGGTATTGTTTTTAAATAAAAGAAAAAAAAAGAAAATAAATAAGCGGATCTTTGGACCAACAACCCAAAGGCCTGGGAAGGGCCAAACGGATGGGCAGACCTGGAAAGAAAAAAAAAATAAAAATAAGAGGAGGGTTGACCTAGAGAGAAGGAGCCGCAGTAAGAAAGTAAGACGAGGGCTGACGTGGAAATAAAGGCTCGACGAGGAAAAGAATTCAGAGCCACACAAGAATAAAAGGATGTCACAAAGGCACAAATTGGGGGACGCGAAGGGTGTCTGGAGGAGTAGGGCGACAGAGCCTTTAGAGGCTAGGTGGCATGAAAAGCCGCAGAAAGATAGCGAGGAGTGTGGCAGGGCGCGTCACAGAAGGAAAAATAAGCCGCACAGCGGCAACAAGGACAAGAGCCGCACGTCAGGCACTGAAACCGAGGTTGAGCAGTAGCCTTCGGCGCGACAGCAACCCGTCAGACACCAGCTGGAAGAAAAGAAATAGTGCATAGAAATAAAGCCCGAGAAGGAAGAAAAATTAGAGGAAATTTATTACCGGTAGAATCTATTTTAGATAAAATTAGTTTTTATCTGAATAAAATATTGATCTTTTATCTAAAATTAATTCCGGTTATTTATTTCTCTTATTTTAATTTATATTTTAGATATATATTTCTGTGTAATTAATTCTATAATTATGGCTGACTGATTATTTATTTTTAGGGAATAAATTGAAACCTTAGATTAGGATTTGAATTATAATTTTATTTTCTTTACTTCGTGAGATTTTTTCTTAACTCTATGTTAATTGCTATCGTTTATATGTATAATTCTGTCAAGTATAGTTTATTTGGTGCATGCCTTGTTCTGGTTTCCTCATAAGTGACAGTATGTAGGATTATTTCCCTACTAGGTGGCCATCTAAATATACTAGAATTTATATGTATAAATTGCAGCTAGGTTAGACAATAATTCACCTAATAGTTTTGTGATTCTAACCGAAGTAGTAAAACATTTCGATACGTGTGGGTCATGGAAAGGAAATACAGCTAGACATACTTTTTGTACTAGTTTGGATACTTAGAGTGACATCCTTCCAATTACACTTAATGCATTAAATCTAGTTAAATATAGGAGCCACTTGTTGCTGCTATACTGCTAGTATTTAATAGAGTTAATATTGACACTTTGTCGTATTAATTAATTAAGGAAAGTAATATAAGGTGTATGTACCTGCTTTTGGTGTACAACTTGGTCGATCTCATTCTCATGATTAAAAGATGACTTAGAAATTAATATTATTGTTCGACCTAATCTAGTGGTGGATTTTTATTTCCCTAACATATTTATCATATCTGCAGATTTCCCATTATTTTTATTATTATTAGTTTATTTTGTTTTATTTATTCCTTTTATTATTTTATTATTTTTATAACCCCCATTAGTATTTTTCTTATTTATTTATTTTGTGTTATTTAGGATTTTTATTTTTATTTTTAGTTTAAGCCAGTTAGATAGAGGTGAGCCCTCTCAATCCCCAGCCTAGAACGATACCCTTATTTAGCAGTGCTATAATTGACAGCAAGAGGGTTTAAATTGCGTGCTGGCTACAGTCACACCAATGATGACGCATGAGGA
Source organism: Tamarix austromongolica (assembly GCA_039764185.1). NCBI lineage: Eukaryota > Viridiplantae > Streptophyta > Magnoliopsida > Caryophyllales > Tamaricaceae > Tamarix > Tamarix austromongolica. The sequence goes on along the minus strand of CM077808.1, from coordinate 3,145,128 downwards.
CTTGGAAAAATAATATGTATGGAAGGTATAATTTTTTTATAAAATAAAGGTGTTAATTGTGATAAAAGGGTAACTTGGTCATTATGGGATATTAAGGAAGTTTGATAATTTATGTGTTAGGAGACTTAAAGTATGACAATAATAACTTGAGCAATTTATGGGAATATTATCATTATTTTTGGGGTTCATAAATGTTTAATAGCAAATTTGGGACGAGTCTTATTGAGATGTTAATATTATGATTCCATCTTCATGGATTAGAGAATAACTATTGGAAATAAGAAATGATGAATATAACAATTTTATGGGATTTAGACTTGGATACTTCAGTGTTTGATACATACATACATACATACATACATACATACATACATTGGGATGAGATTACTAAATCAACTCATGGAATTAGGTTGTGATTTTTGGGTATGATACTAATGATGGAATTTGGGAGATGTCGTGATATAATTTGAGAGGAACAACCAACATGGGAGAATGAACACTAAAGGAAGTGTAATTAGATTTTGACAGGACTTAAGGGTTTGGATCTATATTACATGCATATTTGTTTGACTGTGTTATATGCCTTAGAATCAAACTTAAATAAGATGCTAATCACTTTAAGTGAAAGGGCATATGAGTAGGGCCATGTGATTATTTTTCGTAAATCTATATATATGTATTCTCATTCCACTTGGAATAGTGGCTTAGGAGTGTTCTGCCCTAAGATGATGTTTTTAATCTCTGTTCCATTGGGAAGAATAGTGGTTTGGGTGTGTTGTCCCTGAGAAGTTTCAAACCATTCTACCGGTTGACAATAGTGGGGCACCTACTCATCATGAAATAAAGCATACCTTTACAATCTATAGGAAAGATAGTAATGATTTAAAATGGAAGAATGCATGAGTCAAGATCATGGTGATTTATTCTCATTAAAAAAAAAGTCAAGATCATGGTGATTTATTCTCATTCCATCATGTAGTATAGAGGCTCGAGAGCATTCTACCTCGAGGAGATGATTTATTCCCATTCGTGTAGAATAGTTGCCTAGGAGCGTTATGTCCCAAGAGTATGTTATCACCTCCGTTCCACCAAAAAGAATAATGGCTCAGGTGTGTTGTCCCTGAAAAGTTTAAGACCATTCCACCGTTTAAGAATAGTGGGATTCCTGCACTCGTCGCACATAAAAGAATAAAAATGGGCTATACTTAATAAAATGATCTGGATTGTATTATGCCTTATGAGATGATCATTTACTTGGTTGTATTCGTTTACCATTTGGTGAAAGCATGTGCTACTTGTATTCATATTTTGATAGTATTGTTCTCTTACTCAGTACGTAGCATATTGACCACTCATTTTATGGGCACTGCTCATTCCCACGAGTAGAGCTGCCTGTTTTGTAGGTGATTGATGACTGCTAGCTTGATGTGCTTGCCTTGAGTGAGCGTTAAATATATTAGTAAAGGGTATGGTTATCCAGATATCTCTAGCTCTCTCTTTGAACTCCTAGTCCTATATTTTTACTATTTATTCCCTTCTCTCTTTTTTGTATCCTATATCGCGATGGAATCACGTGCTTCCTACGCCTGATTCCTAGGTATAAGGTTACTTTTGCCTTACACCCGACATAGACTGGGTGTAGGAAGTGCCTCTTCTATGTTGGATGCAGCATGCCATCCCCATGTTTTGTGTTTTGACTTCCACTATCAACTTTTTAAAACAAAATTTTTAAGTTCCAAAATTTGGGGGTGTTACATAATGATTTTATTAATCGATAAGTAAACACAAAACTTATTAAAAGTAAAGACCACGACTAGCAATTCTTTTTCAGTAGTAACATAATTCTTTTGTGCAAAATTCAACGTCTTGCTAGCATAATAAATAGTATGGAAAAGTTTGTCCCTGCACCATCCCAAAATTACTCCTAATGCCACATCACTAGCATCGCACATGATTTCAAAAGGAAGATAGTAATCTGGAGAAATAATAATAGGAGCATTCACAAGATTTTATTTAAGGGTTTTAAAAGCCTTTATGCATGCATTAGAAATTTTAGAGGTCGAATCTTTAGCCAACAGGTCACATGGAGGTTTTAGAAGCTTTGAAAATTCCTTAATGAGCCTTGTATAGAAACAAGCATGACCAAGGAAACTGTGAATGTTCTTAACACATTTTGGGAGATGTATTTTTTCAATCATTTTAATTTTTTTTCTTTATCTACCTCTATCCCCTTACATGAGATCTTCCATTAGATGACATTTTTCTCAATTTAAAAAAAGAATGATATCCTCACAACATCTTAATACAAGCTCAAGGGTATCCAAACATGTATCAAAAGATGAGTCAAACATATCCCATAAATTTATGTACCATGTTGTAAACTATGGCAATCATGCATCTTTATAAAGTAGTAGGAGCATTACAAAGGCCAAAAGTCATCCACATATATGCAAATGTACCATAAGAACAAGTTAAAGTGGTCTTTTCTTGATCATTGAGAGATATGGAGATTTTCATATAACCAGAATAATCATCTAGAAAGTAGTAAAATTCATTTCCTACTAACGCTCAAGTATTTGGTCAATAAATGAATGATGGAAATGATCTTTTCTTGTGGAATCATTCAATTTTCTAAAATTAATGGAAACATGCCATCTAATAATAATTCTAACAAGTATCAACTCATTATTCTCATTCTTAACTACGATAATAACACCTTTATTAGGAACCACTTATACAGGACTAACCCAAGAGCTATTAGAGATGGGATAGATCATGCCTACATCTAATAGTTTAATTAACTCTTTCTTCACCACCTCTTATATTCTTGGGTTTATTTACTTTTGAGGTTGGATCACCTTCTTATAGTTATCTTTTCCTAGGATTTTGTGCATGTATGTGGAAGGACTAATCCCCTTGATATCAGTGATGGTCCATCCAAAGGCCTTCTTTTGCTCCCTAAGCACTCTCATCAACTCTTTTTCCTGCAACTCATTTAGTGATGAAGAAATAATAACAGGAAAAGGATCATTATGACCAAGAAAAACATGCTTTAACTATTTGAAAAGTTGCTTGAGTTCCAAAGTCAGTGGCTCCTTAATAGATGGTTTTAACATTAGGACCTGATCTCTCTCTAGTCCTCGTAAAGGGACAATTTTGATTCTCTCATAAAGTGGATGGGTGCTTAGGTATTGAATACCTCTTCAACTCCTCATTCATTCCCTTAATATTGTACTAAACACCTCTCTAAAGGATCTTGTATGACACTTACTTAAAAAAATCATTAATCACTTCATCCAATACATCAATGCTATAGCAAGTATCATCCTCATAAGATTATTTCATGATTTTCAAAACATTGAATGTAACTTCCTCACCTTAGAATCGATGAATCAACTTACCCTCATATACATCAATTAGAGTCTTTTCTATAGCTAGAAATGGTCTACTAAGAATGAGAGGAATCCTTTGACCCTCTTCCATATCAAGCACAAAAAAATCAATAAGAAATATAAATTTATCCACTTTCACCAAAACATCTTCTATTGTGCCTCTAGGATACTTGATAGATATATCAGCCAGCTACAAAGACATATTAGTGGGTTTAGTTCTCCTAGACCCAAATGCTTAAAAGCCGAGAATTGCATCAAATTTATGCTATCACCTAAGTCACATACCACTTTGTCAAATTTTAAATTACCAATCACAAAAAGAATAGTAAAACTTACTGGGTTTTTCAGCTTAGGAGGTACTTTATTTTATAAAATAGTATAACACTCCTCATTCAATCTAATGGTATCACCATCTTCCAATATCCTTTTATGAGTAAGAATTTCCTTAATAAATTTGGTATAGTTAGGCATTTTCCTCATGATATCAATTAATAAAAAATTAATATTTAATTTCTTCAAAATATCAAGAAACTTAGCAAATTGTGCATCTAACTTACTTTAGACTATTCTATTAGGAAAAGGCGAAGGAGGGACATACAATTTTACCTCTTGAAATGGGGTCTTAATTATCTATTCTTATAACTTAGATACTGATTCTAGAGCTTTTTCCTCTTCTTTCTATATCTCTTGACGTTGCGGTTCAGGTTGCACCTTCCCACTCCTTAATGATATACCATTGACTTGCTCTTTTGGGTTCCTCACTATATCGCTTGGCAATGTGTTGGGTGTCTGATGAAACCTGGACGGGTTTCATAGAGATTTCGCCAGATCGCAAATTAAATTGAGCGCGGGGTTTAATTCACCAAGATAATCAGTCTAAGGATTTTCTCCAAAGGAAGATTAGAAAACTCAGAGAGTAGTTGAATCAACGACTACTGAAGTTGTAGAATAGAAAAGATTGAGAAGCAGATCGAGAGAGAGATCAGAAAGAAGGAGAAGAAGCTGCGAATGAGGAGATCACGCGAGAGAGAAATCGAGAGAGAGAGAGAGAGTTCCAAAAAATGTAATCGACCAAAAAGTGTCCTCTACAACCGGTATATACGCATTTTATATGGCGTATACATTACAAGAGAAAGAAATACAATGTATACGATCACTGGCCTACATTTCCCATACAAATCAGCCCAAATACAGCCCAAGGATCAACCGAGACATACACAACATGGATCAACGGGCTGGACAGAGAAACAACCCACTTTTACAAAATACTTACAATGAATAATAATCCAGGTTAATGGATTTACAAATAATTCCCATCAGCTAAAATATAATAGTTAATCATGGTTACCAAGGGTTGAGTAATCCACATTCCAACTAACCCAATAAATATGGGTCGGGTGGTAGATTACACAGCCAGGTTAATCCCCATTAGCCAAATACGCCGGCGAATGCATCACATGGGATTTTTCTACAAATTAATACAACACAATTTCTGTAACAACTCCCAACAGCAGCTACAACAATCTCCTTGATCCATTCCCATGTTTTGAATTAATTTCCTAAACAATCACACAATAAGAAATATAATTATAGGTACAACATAATCTATAACAATTAATAGAATTATTTAAATACAAATTTTGGAGATATATATCATTCCCCTCTTCTTGGTGACGTTTCGTCTCTGAAACCTGATTAATACCCATAAACGGACTAAGATCAGCAACATTAAAAGAATCACTAACATTACCAAACTTAGTAGGTAAATCAATTTTGTAAGCATTATCATTAATTCTTTCTAATATAGTAAAAGGTCCATCACCCCTAGGATCTAATTTCGATTTTCGAAGGTTTGGAAAACGTTCTTTCCTAAGGTGTACCCAAACTAAATCTCCAGGTTGGAAAACCATTTTCTTTCTCCTTTTATTAGCATTCTCAGCCATTTGTTGAACCCTCTTAGCAATTTGTTGACTCACAGATTCATGTAATTTCTTTATATTTACAGCATGAGATTCAGCATCAAAGTTATGTAATTTAGAATTAGGCAAAGGGCTCAGGTCAAGAGGAGTCAAAGGATTAAAACCATACACAACCTCAAATTGAGTCTTTTTAGTTGTAGAATGTAATGTTCTATTATAAGCAAATTCTACCTGAGGCAATACATGTTTCCATTGTTTAAGATTCTTTCCAAGGACAACTCTCAATATATTACCTAATGTCCTATTTACTACCTCTGTTTGTCCATCTATTTGAGGGTGATATGTAGTTGAAAATAACAATTTAGTTCCCAATTTACTCCACAAAACCTTCCAAAAATGACTCAGAAATTTAGCATCCCTATCTGACACTATTGTTTTAGGTATTCCATGCAACTTAACTATATGAGAAAAGAACAATTCAGCCACAGCCACAACATCATTTGTTTTAGTGCAAGGTATAAAATGAGCCATCTTACTAAACCTATCTACTACAACCATTATTGAATCTTTGGCTCTATTACTCCTAAGAAAGCCTAAAATGAAATCTAAGGAAACATCAGTCCAGGGCTGATTAGGAACAGGTAATGGAGTATATAACCCAAAAGGTTTTGATGTGGACTTAGCCTGTCTACAAGCTATACAATTAACACAATATTTCAACACATCCTTTTTCATATGAGGCCAGTAGAAATGATCAATTAGTATATCTAAAGTCTTTTGAAATCCTAAGTGTGCCATTAGTCCACCATTATGAGCTTCTTGAATTAATAGTCCCCTATATGAACAATCAGGAATACATAATCTATTTTCTCTAAATAAGTAACCTTCAGAGATATAATATTTTCCTTGTGTAGCATTTTCACAATTTTTATAAATTTCCTTAAAATCATGATCCTCCAAGCATAAAAGCTTGATGCAAGAAAAACCCAACAAAGTGGTGTCTACAGCATTCAACAAAGCATGCCTCCTAGATAAAGCATCTACAACTACATTATCATCTCCCTTTTTATTTTTAATTATATAAGGAAAACTTTCAATAAATTCAATCCACCTACCCTACCTTCTATTTAATTTTGATAGACTTTTTAAGTATTTGATAGCTTCCTGATTAGTGTTTATAACAAACTCTCTAGGCCATAAGTAATGTTGCCAAACTTCTAAGGCTCTTACCAATGCAAATAATTCCTTTACCTCTTCAGGATTAGCCCTATAAGCAGGTCTGTTTGGTATAACAGCTCCTGGTACAAATTTTATTTGATGCTCTATCCCCCTTAATGGAGGTAATCCATAGGGGATTTCCTTAGGAAACAGTTCACTATATTCCTCTAATAAGTTCCTCACATCAATAGGCACTTCCTCACTTAACTCCAATTGACATTCATAGCATTCCTTATAAACCATCAAATATACATTTTCTTGTCTCTTAATAGCCTTTCCAACATCTCCACTCTTAGCATAAAACCCAGATGTTCCTTTAACTAATTCCAGTCTCTATACTCTATTTGGATAGTTCCTTATAATCAGACTTTATTTTAATTTGATCATCAAAGATTTCTTTTAGAGTCATAGGTGCTAAAATAATTTTCTTATCATCCTTATGTAATGTGTATCTATTTTTATAACCATCATGTGTCACTCTCCTATCATATTGCCAAGGTCTTCCTAATAATAAATGAGCAGCATACATTGGAACAATATCACACAGAATAGAATCCTCATACTTACCTAACCTTAAATTTATTAGAACCTGCCGACTAACTTTAACATCCCCTAACTCATTTAACCACTGTAGTCTATAAGGTTTTGGATGTCTAGTAGTTGGTAAGCCTAACTTAGATACTAATAAGGTACTAGCAGCATTAATACAACTACCACTATCTATGGCCATGTTAAAACACTTATCATCAATCAAACATCGAGTATGAAATATGTTTTCTCTCTGAATTACATTTGAATCAGGTAACTTATTACTATTTAAAGCCCTACGTACCACAAAAAGATCTCTACTAATTGGAAGTTCTATCTCTTCTTCTGTTCACTAGCATCATCCCTAATTAAGTTAGTCTCCAATTCTTCCTCTTCAGATTCAGACTCTATATCTCTAGAATCTCTAATCAAGATGTTCCTCTTGTTCGGGCATTCAGAAGCTATGTGACCTAATCCCCCACACTTAAAGCATTTTATATCTCTAGTTCTGTTGGGACCACTAGTAGGGTTAGCTGTTATAATTCTCCCCTTCTCAGTCCTGTTTCCTACTTTAACTTCATTACTCTTACTTCTATGTTCAAACCTCCCATTATTTTTCCAATTTCCAGAATTAGTTCCTCCAAAATTCCTTTTTAGGGTACTCCTAATCCCAATTCCAAGGGGTTTATACTGCCTAGTTCTCCTTATCTGACTCTCTATCTTGGTAGCTATATTAACCATTTCACTTAAAGTACCACAAGGATATAATTCTACCTTATCAACTATCTCAGAGTTTAATCCACTTAAGAATCTAGCCATTGTAGCATCCTCATCCTCAACAACTCCTGTTTTAATCACTAATACCTCTAGTTCCTTACAGTATTCATCCACATACCTACTTCCCTGATTCAATGTTTGTAACTTTTTATGTAATTCCCTATAATAGTGACTTGGAACAAACCTTTTCCTCATTAGAATCTTAAATTCATCCCATGTTTGTATAGGTGGTTCTCCACTCCTACGCCTAGTTAAGACAAGATTGTGATACCAAGAAGATGCATATTCTGTAAATTCTACTACTGCTACCTTAATTTTCTTCTCATCAGAATAATTATGACATTCAAACACTAATTCTATCTTTCTTTCCCACTCAAAGTAATAATCAGGGTCATTTCTCTCATTGAATCCAGGTATATTAAACTTAAGATTACTTAGGTTTCTATCAACTAGGTCTAATTCTCTTTCTTGTCTATTATTCTGTCTAGACCTCCTATCACTATTATTGGATATTTGATCTTCTAGTTCTTCTAAATTATTTAAAGGTGGAATCCTAGTTCTAGGGTCCATGGGAGCCCTTCCTAATACCCCAGCATGTTGGTTATCTATTCTGTTATTCTGCAATTCATTAATTCTTATTTCTTGCTACTATCCTCTGTTCTAGGTTAGCAGATAAAACAACAAGTTGGGCAGTCATTTGTTCTTGAAAAGTCCTAAGAGTTTGTAATAAATAATTGATAGATACTGAGACAGATTGATTAACTGATTGGCCATTATTAGACATTATCGGGTTTACTTTATGAAGCACAAGATAAGACACATATAACAGTAAGTCTAGAGCTAATATTACTTTATTATCAATCCAATCAGAACACCAAATTGACCATGACTAGGTATAAAAGAGATCGCAACACCACACAAGATTAAAGAGTGTACCAGAGCACACAGAACACACAATCGTTTCCAGACAGTTGTTGAACCGAATAGAACAGAAGTTTTCAAGAAAGGAACGATATTACTGCAAGAGCAAATTGAGCAATTAAGCCAATTAATGAGATATGACCCCTCTTCTTGGAGTCCTTACCCCTCTCTAGAACCAAGGGTTTGCCGGAATTTAATCACTTCTTACGCACTCTTTCAATTGTGAGCAGAATTATCAATTCATAATAAAATGTTAAATTAACGTTCAACAATTGCAGTAATTAGCAAATGTAAGGTTTGAGTTTTCCGATTGAGGAGTATTCCTCGAATATTGTCAAGATTCAAGAATCTTGACCAAACCCTAACTGTGAATTCGTCAAAAGCTACTTAGGGTTTCCCAAATAGTTCCTCCTCCGTCAACACAACCCTCTTGGTCGCCGGCTTAACCACGACAAAAATCGTTCGATTTTTGTCAGTCGCAAACCCTAGAATCAACACTTCAGAACTACGGGTTAGCGAACTCAAGAATGATGAACAGAACAATAAAAGTTCAGCAAAAAATGAATTAAACCACGAGCACTCGAATATTTGAGGCTCTGATACCAAATGATGAAACCTGGACGGGTTTCAGAGAAATTTTTCCGGATCACAAATTAAATCGAGCACGGGGTTCAATTCACCAAGATAATCAGCCTAAGGATTTTCTCCAAAGGAAGATTAGAAAACTTAGAGCGCAGTTGAATCAACGGCTACCGAAGTTGTATAACAGAAAAGATCGAGAAGCAGATCGAGAGAGAGAGATCGGAAAGAAGGAGAAGAAGCTGCGAAAGAGGAGATCGCGAGAGAGAGAAATTGAGAGAGAGAGAGAGAGAGAGTTCCAGAAAATGTAATCACAATTGTATTCAACCAAAAAGTGTTCTCTACAACCAGTGCATACGCCTTTTATATGGCGTATTCATTACAAGAGAAAGAAATACAACGTATACGATCGCTGGCCTACATTTTCTCATACAAATCAGCCCAAGTACAACCCAAGGATCAACCGAGACATACAGAACATGGATCGACGGGATGGACACAGAAACATCCCACTCTTACAAAATAATTACAATGAATAATAATCCAGGTTAATGGATTTACAAATAATTCCCATCAGCTAAAATATAATAGCTAATCATGGTTACCAAGGGTTGAGTAATCCACATTCCAACTAACCCAATAAATATAGGTCGGGTGGCAGATTACACAGCCAGCTTAATCCCCATTAGCCAAATACGCCGACGAATGCATCACATGGGATTTTTCTACAAATTAATACAACATAATTTCTGTAACAACTCCCAGCAGCAGCTACAACAATCTCCTTGATCCATTCCCATGCTTTGAATTAATTTCCTAAATAGTCACACAATAAGAAAAATAATTATAGGTACAACATAATTTATAACAATTAATAGAATTATTTAAATACAAATTTTGGAGATATATATCAGTGTCCTTCCAAAAATTACATTATTTAATTACCTAATCAGTGCTTCCAAGTTCTTGATTAAGAGTTTTTTATTATGAAAACGTGTCTCTATAGTGCTAATTAACTTACTCATCATTTCTTCTAAGGAAGGCTTTTGTTGTTGTTGAGATGATATTGGAGCAAGTGAAAAAGGTCCTTATGGTGGGAATCCAAGGGGCCTTTGTAATATCTCAAAATTTTACTTAGCCTAATCTCATATTATTAACACCCTAATTTGATCCTAATCTTGAGAAAATCTTATTATTAGCCATAACCAAATTTCTTACTTTTGAAACCGTAATCAAATACAAATCTTTGACCAGAATAAACCATATTTTGTAACCCAATTTCAAATCTACTAAAATTTAACACTAAACTTATTTATTTTTGACTAATCTAGAATCATCTAAACTAATCCCCAAACTTTTCTTTTCTTTTTCTTCTCCTTTCTCCCCTCATCTTCACTATAAAGATTGACTTTGGTAATTTGCAACTTCTATCACTTACACCATCTCCCATCACCTCTATTATAGCCATCATCATCTACTATCACCCTATTCTTCCCCTCATGCTGCCCAATCTACAAACCGCCCTATCTCACAACCATTTCTTTCTCATTCTTATGCAACATACACACACAACCATCAATATCCTTTGTTGCACCCTTTGTAATTCCACCACAACATACAACCATCACCTCCTTGCCACCCCTTGTGACTTGCACCATTCTTCTGCATCTCTTGTTCACACGCCTTCCCCTTTTTTCTTTCACCTATGCATGACCATGTCTATACACACACTGTAACATCCCCAAAATTTACACATTTTTTATATATAAAAAAACAATACTTATATATTAAAACCATAAATTTTGGGGATGCTACATCCACACTTAGTACCAGACCGTTTCATTCCCACCCTTCCAGTACCAAGTGCTAAGGCTAAGAAAGCACTGCATATAACATCATTAATAATCCAAATTCATAAATACGGAAATCAGAGTACGCATAAATCTTTACACAATCCAAAATACGAGAGTTAGTTTTTTTAGGGAAAAAAGATAACTACAATAATAAAATTGTTTCTAAAGTGTTAATCATAATTAAAGAAAATAGGAATAATAATCTCAAATGGAAAGCCGGCCACGCTACTCTAGGAACCGATCCAACCCAATCATCACTCGACCCTAATTGATGTCCCATAGACATCAATCTCATCAAAATAAACATCCCCTACTTGCAGCAAGTCAGATGGGCCTTCTACTCGTGGGAATGAGCAACACCCATAAAAGGGGCGATCAATACGCTACGTACTGAGTAAGGTAACCGAGCACTAAGGCCAACACATAATCACATAAAATCATGCAGGATAATATTCAACTTACACTTTCGAGCCCACATATATAATGCATAAGGTCATATAAAAAAGTATACAACTTATAAATGATCAAGCCCACATATAAAGGCCCAAACAGTCTAGATTAATTATTTAATTAATCTTTTTTATTGGAATTCGATACACACCATGCCTTTTTATCAAATTTATGTAAGTACAGGAACACCCCACTATTTTAGCTGGTGGGCCGGTCACTTGCGGGACAATAGTCCACACCACTATTTCTGATTGGTGGATCGGTTTGGTTCCTGCTCACATGGTGTTCCACTGTAAGTAATTAGTATCTTTTAAGTGCCTTAGCAATTTTAATTTGTGTTTATTGAGCTCGAGTCACCCCACTATTATTGTCTGTGGGCCGGTCACTTGCGGGACAAAGTCCACACCACTATTATTCGCCGGTGGATCGGTCACTTATATGGTAAAAACCCTAACCACTATTTTTAGCTGGTGGATCGGTCTGGACCCAGCTCAATAGTCTTTCACTTTAAATGATTAGTGTCTTAAATATTTTATTCAAATACTTTTACCCAGACATGCATGACTAACTCCTACTATTCTCATCCTCCAACCCTAGTTAACCACACCAACCCATGGTAACCATAACACCCATGCAACCCTAACTCCATGCAAACCCTAGCTCCACATAAACCCCACTTCCATGCAAACCATAAATCCATCATGCGAACATGAATTCCATGCAAACCCTAATACCCTCATGTCAACATTAATACCACCATGCAACCATGAATTCCATGCAGAGCCCAATGCCATGCAAACCCTAATACTATGCAACATTAATACCACCATGCAAGTCCTAACACCACCATGCAAACCCTAACGCCATGTAACATTAATACCACCATGTAAAACCCTAACACCATGCAACGTTAATACCACCATGCAAAACCCTAACACCATGCAACATTAATACCACCATGCAAAACCCTAACACCATATTGTTACACTCCTCTTCATTATTTTACACCCCTATCATGTATGTCTTAGGGCCACATAATACCATAATAATAACATACTCATACACATAATTCTCATGCCACAATTATTTACACAAAATATACCTCAATCCCATATCATGCTGCATTCATAATAATTATACAATATACACATAAAATACACAATAAATCATATCACATGGCATGCATGTCATATAAATCACATATTACACAAATGGCCTTAGAACCCCTTACTTAAAATGTCACCGGTCTTGGAGCACACTCCTATACCTCTTGAGAGCTTTGACTGAGCTCACCTATTATGGGAAAAATACTAGAATAGGTTCCCTCCTAAAAAAACTATTATTTACTAACTTATCCTAAGACTTGGTTTTTAATTAAAATAATACTATACTAGAATTAACTATACAAAATACTACTAAAAATACTAATAATAATACTAATGTAATTTAAAACGAAAAGGTGATATAAAGGTTTCTACCCTTCACCAAGAGTAATGCTACTAATGATAATAATAATAATAATGATTTTAATAATAATAAGATATTAGTAATAATAATAATATTAATAGAAATAATAATAATAATAATAATAATAATAATAATAATAATAATAATAATAATAATATAAGCTTAAACTTACAAGGTGGGGTTTTTGACCCTACCTATAATCCCCCAAAATTTTAGAAAACCAATAATTTAATAAATAGCTTTTATTTGAAATAAATTAGCTTTTAAAATTATTTAATTTAATTAATTTATGGATTTTTGATATATAAATTTGGACGAGAATATTTAGTAAATTAAAATAGATATTTTGTTATTTTATCATGCTATTTTTATTTAAATAATTTTCCAAACTAATATTTTACTAACTTTATCCTTTTTAAACTAATATATTAGATTATAATGAATTAAATTATTAAATTAAATAATTTATCAAGAATATTATATTTTATGATTTTATAAATTAATTTATTTTATTTCCCCTATTTTCTCATTTTCCCTTTTCTTTTCCTTCTCCTTTTCCTCCTTTTTTCTTCTTTATTCTCTTTTCCTTTTTTCTCCTTCTTGGGCCGCCCACACCGGCCTGCTTCCCCCTCCTCCTTACGCGCTGGGCCACATGCCCGTTTCTCCCCCCTTCTCCTCCTCACACGCCCGTCCAACATAGCCCAAACGCCCCTTTATTTTTCTTTTCCCAGACCGGACCGGCCGATCTTCCTCCTCTATGCCGGCCGGTCTGCTCCACCCTCCTTCCTTTTTCTTTCTTCTTCTCCTTGCTCGTGACCGACTTGCTCGATGACGCCATGCCTGCCACCACCGAGCCGCCCTGCAACTGCCGCTACCTGCCACCGTACAGCTCTCTCCCCCGTCATTTTCTTTCCAATTTTGAACCAAACTAACCCCTGCATCCCTAACCTGCATGCTATCTTCCTTTCCCCTGCCAACTGACCACCCCTGCCACCCTACTACAGCCCCGATCGGCCACCTACTCCCTTGCCTCTCCCTCTTCTTTTTCTTACCCTCACCAGCCCTTCATTCCCCATAATTTCGAGCTTCTTCTCCTTCCCCCGAGCCTCTTCTCTCCTTTCTCCTCCCTCCCATTTCTTCCCTGGTTTTGGCTCGCCACCGCCAGCCGCCGTTCCAACCACCGTTCCAATCCCCTGCGCCGCCTTCTGCTACCACCTCCTACTACCCTGCACCATCACGCCACCCGCTCGAGCCCTGCACTTCCTCCCTTCTCCCCCTCTTCTTTTTCTCCCCACTTTTCTCCCTTATCACCAAGCCACCTGCAACCGCCCCGTTCGCGGCCGTCCGACCACCTCTACCGCCACCAAACCCACCATTCAACACCCTGCAACCCCCTCTACCACCACCATACCTTAGTTGGTCGAAAATAGCCCTTGCACCCCTCCATTTTCCCTCCTCTTTTCCTTCCTTCTCAGCCTCTCCACCTCGACCCACCTCGGCAGCCATCTTCGCCGCCCTGCTACCGCCGCCTCCGCCGCCCTATGCCGCCGGGAAACCATCCTTAGCCTCCACCTACACCCCCTCTTCACTCCTGCACCATTCCCTTGCCTTGAAACCTCCCCCATCTATCTTCTTTTCTAGCCTAAAGACCCTATCCCGAAAATAACAAATTTTGCCTCCCTTAACCCCCTCTTCGAGCCTTTCCTTATTATTTTTGCATGCAGCTCATACTGCATATGCAGGATGAGATGCTGCAATTATTGGCCATTTTTATTAAAAATTTAAGGTAAAATAATATTTAAGTTAATTATTCCATTAAGTAAATTTTATAAGGTCTTATGCTTTGATTTTCTTACTTCTAATATAATAATTATTGATATTATTTTTAGGTGTTGATTTTGCTATTTAAAGTTTGAATCTTTAACCGGGATATCAGTAAGGTTCAATTTTTGCGGGATCTAAGGTAATCGTTAATGCTCACTTAAATACATGAAAAAACGTATGCTAGCACATTAGGGATTTTAGTATGATTTTATGCATGTTTTGTGTTCCTAGCATGATGTATAGAGGGTTGTTTATATTGATTGATAAAAAAAGAAAAGTATGATAGCCTTTGTGCTATGTGTAGGTATGATAATTAAGGAAGGAGTTTGATTACTGATGGAAATTCTAAATGCTTGTCTATGATGTATTATGTTGCTAATGCATGAATAATATTATTGTCTAAGGGTATTTTAGTAATATGCTTATGTAAGTATGTGACCTAATATATATAGTTGCTAATGAATATTATGTTGAATAATGACAAGTTGGTGGAGTTAAATGATAAGAATGAATTGCTAATATTAGTATTTTATGTAGTGGTGGTAATTTCATAAAAGTGGTGTAATAAAGGGGTTAAGTGGAAATTTTATAAGTGAAAAGGGTATTTTGGAAATTTTGTAGTAAAGGGGTATTTTGGTAAATTTGAAAGAAAAGGGTAAAACGGTAATTTTGTAAGCAAACGGGTATTTTGGTAATTTCAAAAGAAAGGGGGGAAATGATAATTTTATAAGTAAAAGGGATAAAATTGTAAGTTGTGAGAAAGAAGGGCATTATGGTAATTTTTCAAGTAAAGGGGCATTATGGTAATTTTGGAGGTAGAGGGGCAAAATAGTAATTTCATAAGTAAATGGTAAAATGGTAATTTTATAAGTGAATGGCGAAATGGTAATTTTATAAGTAAGGGGTATTATGGTAATTTTGGGAGTAAAGGGGTAATATGGTAATTTTGGAAAGGAAGGGCAAAATGGTAATTTTGTAAGGAAAGATAAAAATGGTAATTTTGGATGTAAACGGGGTAAATAGTAATTTGTAAAGTAAAAGGGGTGTTATGGTAATTTTATAAGTAAAAGGGTATTGTGGTAATTTTGTAAATAAAAGGATATTATGGTAATTTGGGAGTAAGGGGTAGAATAGTAATTTTGTAAATAAAAGGATGGTTATGGCAAATTTGGGAGTAAGGGGTAACTTGGTAATTATAAAAATGACGAAGGGTAACTTGGTAATTAAACTATGATTATAGAAGGGTAATTGGATAATTATGATAATAGAGAAGGGTAACTTGGTAAATTAACTAACAAAAGGGCATTATGGTAATTTTAATAATGGAGAAGGGCAATATAATAATTATAAATATGGAGAAGGGTAAATTAATAATTATAAATATGGAGAAGGGTAAATTAATAATTATAAATATGGAGAAGGGTAAATTGGTGATTATAATTATGAAGGAAGTTAAATTAATAATTGTAATTATGAAGAAGGGTAATTTGGGACGACTTTTCCTCCACCATTAGCCAACTACGCCATAGTACCCAAATTGACTTCCTTCAAATTGTCCACAATAGCTTGCCCCCCCCATCTTCAAGCTCCGGGGGTGCTTCCTGTTCTACCATCTCTTGACTTGAGTCATCTTCGATGGTTATATAGTTGGTGGAAGCTATTAATTGTTTTAATGTGGAACTCTTCTTCTCTTTCTGCTTTTGCCCAGTGACGATAACGACATACTTCTTGATTCTAAGGGCTCCCTCTGTGCTAATGTGTAACTTGGCATAGCGCCTTATTTGTGATGGTATAAGACTCTTCATTTCGTTCCCTTGTTCATCCAGAATCAATGAAGCTTCCAATTTCCTCTTCCAAATCTTATTATCATGATTGGTGACTCCAAGGAGTGAGAACACAAATGATTTCTTCTAAGTTGAGCTTTCCTCCTGCAAGGCTTTTCCCCCTATTCGAGAGAACACGGAAGGCCTTGTCTTGGTAGAGTGATCCAATCTATCAAACACCGAGATCCTTTGTCGACATTCCGATGTTCGCCCCTCCAAATCTTCATTTTCTTCAGCAGTGATATGTTGTATGGATACCCCTTTATTCTTTCCTCTAGCTGAAATTATTATAGGCTCTGGATTTGAGTATCCTAAGCCCTTCCTTGATGTGTCCACCGTATGGCTTTGATCTAAGAATATCTTTTGGGTGTTGGTCATGCCATATGGTGTTCTCTCCATGTGCCTTTTATTATCGTCATTTGTTGTCTTGAAGGTAGAGATATCAAACCCGCAATGCGCCATCAACTTATATGCATTTGGATCAAAACCCTCCTCTATTCTCTGCGTCGGGATGGTGATATCTTCTGCTAACATTTTAGATGACGTCTTAAGTCCTAGCAATGGAGGCTTAATTACCTTCACTTGGCTTGTTCTTGTGATAGGGACCACGAGGTTTTTCTTCAAGATCTTTACATCCTCCGTTGTGGAAGTAGTAGCATCACAAAGGTTATGGCCGCAGCTTGTGAATGGATATTGCCCTTCTTTCCTTTTGGATTTTGGAACATACCTCAAAACCGGAGAACTTGTTATCTTGTGACTTAAGTTCTATATACGTTCAGGGTTCAGTTGTACTCCTTCGTGATCAGCTGACGATCTCTCTATATCTACTACTTTATTAATTTGCTTCATCGCTGTAGTCTTTCTTGCTAGTGGCACCAGTAGCTTTATCTTGCTCGGCGTTTCTTCCACCTCATTGTAAAACCTATCATCTGTAAAGTGTGACTCAGCCATTGTGAAGGGTCTTTCATCAACGAACACTGTCAACACTCCATTTTTGAAGAATTTAAGGCATTGATAGAGAGTTGAAGGGACTACTCCATTCTCATGGATCCAAGGACGACCCAACAACATGTTATAGGATGTCTTGGCATCAATTACATGGAATAACGTTGATGAAGTCATACTACCAATAGTGAGGTCAAGATATATTTTCCCTACAGACTTTTCTCCTCCCAAATTGAAGCCTTGGATGAAAATTCGACTATTTGATAGCTCGTCAATCGGTATTCTGAACCTTCGTAGGGAAAATATATCTTGACCTCACGGTGAATAGATCGTCAATAGTGAGGTTCGAGAAGTTATGATTAAAGCTCTTCATGGTGAATAGTGGCATGATGTTTACAGCTGACCCTTCGTCAACCAACAGACGACTGATTCTTTGGTCACGGGCATATCCTAAGATAAAGAGTGGCATATTATGTGTTTTGGCTCCGAGCAACATATCATCCTCCATGAAGGGGAGAGAGGCACAACAAACTACATCACCTACACGATTTCATACTTCTGGCCCTTGAAGAGCTTTAATCATAACTTCTCGAACCTCTTTCGATAACTTGCTCACTTGTTGTAAACTTTAATGTTGTGAAAGTGTTTCAGTCATCTCGTTGCTATTTAAGCCAAGTATAGCGAGAGCATTATCATCTTGCACTGCATCCTCTCCTGTATCTTCTTCTCAACTACACAGTAGGAAGTCATGTTAACTTCATAAACTTCCAAGAATTTTGGAGGAAAAAATTCTGCTAGTGTGATTGGCTTAAGAGGTTCTTGTTCCAGAAATTTAATTGGCAAGACTCTTGCCTTTCTTGGCTTCGGCTTCATCCCTTTCTTCGGCTTGGTCTGACCTTTTTTTCTTCTGGACTGCTTCCCTTGACGTTGGCGTAGTTGAGGCTTTGAAGCTTGTTTTCTCTTCGGCCGTCTTCTTGTCACCAACATCCAACCCTTATGCTCCTCATCGATTTGCATAGGGTCATGCCTCACTTCAAGGTCTTAGACAAGTGTGTAAGTTTGTGAACCATCACTTTTTGAGACATATATCAAAATTGGTTCCAGGCTTCCAAATTGAATCAACCGGCTAACCCTTGTAGGCACTGTCTTGGGTAAGTCATCCATCATGGTGATATAATTTAAGCTTGCTGCTGGGACTTCCAGATCGAGCAAAATTACTCCCTCTTTTGCTAATTTCATGATCCTCTCCTTTAAAGTGATGCATTTTTGAGCTGGATGGATGATGCATCGATGGTACATGCAGTATCTAGGATCTTCGGTTCGTTCTGCCTTTTGTGGTTGCTTTGGCTCCAGTAATTCTACCACCTTCTTTTCCAATAGATCTTCCAGCATCTATGGGACGTCCGAATCAGGAAATGAGAACTGTTTTGCATCTAATTCCTTCAAAGTTGTCTGTTTCCTTGTAAAATCTTGCTTTGAGTAGTTTTGACTCCCGTCAGATCTTTGTGGCTTAGCTAAAATATTAATTGGAGATTTACTAATAGCCATTGCCTCCTTTTTCATGCTCTTGGAAGATTTCTCATTCTTCTTGAATTCCTTCTTCTCCTTAGGTTGTTCAAACACAGGTATTTTACGTCCATGTTTAGTAATGTTCACCTCTATATCATGAGCAATCGTAGATAACTCAGAGAAAGTTCTGGGTTTCGTACCCTGCAAGATGTACGCAATGCCCCAATGCATTCCTTCAATGCACATCCCAATAGCTGATACTTTGCTAAGGCGATCCTGACAATCTAGGCTCAATGAACGCCAACGCTCGATGTACTCTTCAACGGGCTCATTCTTCCACTACTTAGTGTTCACAAGCTCCACTATACTTACAGTCCGACGAGCGCTGTAAAAGTGGATGCTAAACTCTCTTTCCAACTCTTCTCAACTATCAATGGACTCACTAGGGAGGTTAGTGTACCAGTCAAAAGCATTTCCCTTCAATGATCGCACGAACTGTTTCACCAGTAAATCTCCTCCAGTACCTGCATTATAACAAGTTTCGATGAAATGTGCTATATGCTGGTGAGGATTGCCCTTGCCTTCAAAATATTGAAATTTGGGAGGCTGATAACCAACGAGCATTGGCAAGTAGTCGATCCTCTTTGTGTAGGGCTTCATGTAAGAGAAGCTATTTTGGGAAGCGATGCTGAATTGAGCTTTTACTACACCAACAATTATCTCTTGTAGGCCTTTGGGAGTCAAACCTCCTAAAGGAGTCAGATTGGAGTAGTATTTCTCCTCCTGAAGCTGCAATCTATTGACAGAGTCATCCTGGTCTTTTGCTTCAATGACCCCCTCTTTCTCTTTACTAGATGAAGAGTCACCTTTTTCTTCGAGTTTTTGCATCAACATAGCAATTTGCTCATCCTTCTCTTTCACAGCTTTGGAGAGGATGTCAACAGCCTATTTTAATTCTGTGAGCTGTTCATCAATGATTCCAGTGGTCATCACTAGAGCGATTGAGTATGTAGAGTTTTCTGAATCTTCATCTTGGTTTAATAGAGCATGTTCTGAGGTAGCTCCTACAAGGGTGGCATTGATCGTTCAGCAATGGGGGCTTCAAGAAACATATCTTTGTTGCTTGAGGCAATGATTTTTTCCTTGCTTCGTGTCAATGGCCCGGTGTGATTATTGTCACCACTAAGTGTTGCGGAGTTGTTGAGGATGCTCTTGTTAGTGTTTGAAGCCATCAAGATACGTAGTTGGAGATTGAGATAAGAGGCAGAGATTGTCCCACCGGGTGCACCAAATTTGTTAACGACAAATTTTTTGCAAAAAGAAAATTGAAGAACAAAATATACTTTTATTAATTATTAATTATCGGATCAAATGTAGGTATAATCTCTGTATAAATCCGGTACAAGATTTAATATCCTCTGATTCAATCTCCTAGACAATTGATGGCGTTGTGATTAGCGATATTGGATTTTGGGCTCAACTTGTTCAGGGCTCGTCTTGAGTTTAATGAGCTTGATCCAAACCTATTGATGAAAATTTAATTTACCTGGTAAAGAGGGCACGATTTGGTGGTGCTTGATCCCTTCGATCAAGTTCAATGATGTTGAAGTTGCAACGCTTCAACGTTTTCAACTTTGATGATCTTGAACGCTTTGATCTTCAATCTTTGTTCTTCGATCATTGGATCTTACTTCTTCAATCTTTGGATCTTCGTTCTTTAGGTCCTCGATCTTTAGCTTTAGAGTGCTTGGGAGCATTCTCTCTATAAGCTCTTGATCTCGGGACTTCAGTGTGTCTTCAATGAGGAGGGGAGCCCTCTATTTATAGAGAAAATTACCTCCTTGGCTTTTGGGGTTGGGCCCGTCTCGCGTTGTAGACTTAAAAGTCATGCTTCACTTAACTTAATTTTATGGACTCATGGTATTTTGTGAAATAAATTAGGCCCATATTTAATTAAACTAAGCTCAATTAAAATATTTCGGCCTAATTTAATAAAATACGAGCGGGACGTAAACAATTAAAATATTTTATTTTAACATATAAATCCCAAATAATTTTAGGAATATTTAATTATTCCTAATTTAGGTTGATTGATCATATAATAATCAAATATTATTTTTCTTGTTGTTATATTTTTTTTCGGTGTCAACAATAGCTAAGACCATTTGAATGTAATGTGTTTTACATGCCTTACATGCCAAGTGATATGAAATATGATGTATTTTATGTGTATTTTTATAACTATTATACATGCAGTATGATGTCGGGTTGATGTATGTTCATGTGATATTTTATAGCATGTGTATAATATGTATAAGTTGTATTTTTATTGTGATATGGTGTGGCCCATAAGACATGCATGCTAAGTTATGTAATATGATGATATGGAGTGAAATGATGTGGGGTTGACCTAAGTGTTATATGACCATCCATAGAGGAATCTAGAGTTTGCATGGGAATCTAGGGTTTCACATGGGAGCGTAGGGTTTTGCATGAAATAGTATGAAGGGTTGCATGGGGGATATAAAGTTTGCATGGGAAAAATTTTTACGTATGGGAAGTTAATTTGAGGTGTGAGAAAGGTGATGAAAGTGTTGTTTGGGCGTTTGAATGTGTTGAATGAAAAATAGTACATGGGATAGTATAAGGGCATGAAATAGTGGTAGGGTATGTTACCCTAAGTGACCGATCCACCGGTTAGAATAGTGGCCAGACGCCGGAGTGCCCTGGAGACCGATCCACCAGCTAAAATAGTGGGGTTTCCATACTTATGTAGACTTGATAAAGAGTATGGTGTGAAAAGAATTCCGATAAGAGATTATTTAAGTAATTAATCTAGATTATAACTGGACCTTTGTATATTCACTTGAATGTTCATATGCCTTTATGTTATTATGTTGGACTCTATGCTCTTTTATTATTTTGCATAATTTTCATGACTTTGTGTGTCGATCTTAGTGCACCGGTTACCTTACTCAGTACGTAGCGTACTGTTCACCCTTTTTATGGGTGCTGCTCATTTCCACGAGCAAGAGGCCCATCTAACGTGTTATAGGTAGATGATGTCTATTTTGATGTCTTTGATATCCATGAGGCATCAGGCAAGGCTGAGTGATGATCATGGGCAGGATCAATTCTTAGAGTGGCGTGGCCAGTTTCTCTTCTCATGATATTATTATCCCTTTTTATCATTTCTTCTATGTAATGAATTTTCATAATCGACTTTAATGTTCATAGACATTATTCCTTTTCAAAGATCTTACTTTCCTACTTCGAATTATATAAACATTCATGCGTACTCTGATTTGCATACTTATGAACTTTTGGTTTACGTATAAATTTTAGTATTGAGGATAGGCTAAGAAAATCCTTAGCGCTTGGCACTAAAGCGGTCTGAGTGAACCAGTTCAATACTAAGTGTGGCTGTAACATCCCCAGAATTCATGGGTTTTAATTTAAGAGTTTTCTTTTAAAAAAAATAGTGAATTTTGGGGTGTTACAATGGGATAATAAGGAAATTTTAGTATTTTATGTGTTGGGTGGATTAGAATATGGTAATGATGCCTTGTGAAGTGTTTAGAAGTATTGTTGTTTGTCCTAGGTTCTTCAAAATGAAATAATAGTCTAATTAGGGTTTAATAACTTACAATGATAATACCATTATTTCATATGTAAAGCCTGGAGGTTATCCAGATTCTAGATATGTTGCTAATGATTGATCTTATGATGATGTTTAATGAACTTGGTAATCATATAAGTCTTATAAGAAGAATTATGATTACTTATGAAATTACGGGTTTTAGTAATTCTATGAGTAGTACCTTGGGATAACATTTTTTATTATAAGTGTACGATATAAGAGTTAGACCATAAATTATGATTATGGGAAAATGAATGCTAGGAGTAGGGCTGTAAATGAGCTGAGCCTGTTTGAGCTTGGCTTGGGTTCGGCTCGTTAAAAGCTCATTCGTTTAGTTAAATGATATTTAATTAAGGCTCGTATTCAGCTAGTTTATTAAACGAGCCGAGCTTGAGCTTAGGTATGTTCAGCTCGGCTCGGCTGGTTTAGTAAGCGTTTAAGGTTCATCTCAAAATTGGCTCGTTAAAAGCTTGTTTATGAGTTTGTTAAAGTTGTAAACCAAAACACAGTGTTTTACATTAAAACGCAGTGTTTTGGTACTACCAAAAAAATTCCCTCCCGTCGCCCGTGGACAGTGCACACATGCACACTGCACGTGGCTACACTACTCCTAGTATCCTACCCGAACGACCCAAACACGCCCCACGCCCCCACCCCATCTCTCTTCTTGACTCTCGATAGTCGATCCTCAGCCTACCTATAATACCCCAAAATTTACGATTGAAATTTTTTGTTTTAATGAAAAAGTTTAGCCGAAGCAAAATCACAAAATATAAATCCTAGGGATATTACCGCCACACTTAGTACCAGATCGGTTCACTCCTACCGTCCCGGTACTAAGTGCTAAGGCTAAACAAGATTAACATTAAATACGAGTCACTAATAAAACACATGTCATATAGAATCAGAGTGCGGAAATCAAAAGGTACGTCCCAAAAGTATAGTTTTAAAGTACTAAATGTCAGAGGACATCATACAGCGGGATAAAACAAAATATAATAATACAGGGAAAATAAAATGGATGATGGATTCCGACCCCCAAGCTAGGTCTAGGCTCAACTCTCAGCCCTGCCCGATGCCTTGTAAGCATCATTGGCATCGAAGACATCGTTCCCTACCTGCACAAACTCAGACGGGTCTTCTGCTCGTGGGAATGAGCAACACCGATGAAACGGGTGGTCAGTACGCTACGTACTAAGTAAGGTAACAGACGCACTAAGGCCAGTATACACAAAAACACATGACATAGCATACATGGAATAATTACGTAGACAACATGCGATAACACAGATAAACAATACCGACTATGGACCAGATAACTTATTCTTTAGATCTCTGATGAATATAGTCTTTATCAATCCATGTGAGTGCGGGAACCCCACTATTATAGCCGGTGGAACGCTCATGCAGGGAAAAATGCTCCTGGCCACTATTATTTGCCGGTGGACCGGTCTGGCCCCGACTCTCATGGTGTTCCACTGTAATTACTCGTATCTTTCCCATGTCTTATCATTATTATGATTGGTTTGTTGAGCACGTAAACCCTCACTATTATAGCCGGTGGAATGGTCATGTAGGGCAAAATGCTCCTGGCCACTATTATTCGCCGGTGGACCGGTTTGGGTCCGGCTCAACATCTTTCTCTTTAAGTGATTAGTGTCTTAACGTATCTTATTTGAAAGTCTCATATCTTGAGACTTCTGCACCTCCTAACTCACCCCGACATCCTTCCCTTAACCCACTTTCTTACACCGGGAACCCAACTCCTAAGTGTGTAGGTCAAGGCCTACCACCTTATACCCTAAGGTCCACTCACCACCTTACCCTAGGGTTTTCTCTAGAAACCCTAATTTGGGCCTATGCGGCCCTTCCTTCTCTGCCTCCCACAACCCACACTATTTTAATGCCCCACGTGTCATGACCTTTAGACTCAACTCTCCCCTCATACCTCGCTCCTCCTCGTTTATTTTTATTATTTTCCTTTTCTTTTTCCACCTTCTCAAATTAGGGTTTCCTCCTAAACCCTAGTCGGTCCCTAGGTACCCTTATATTATCCTACGTACTATTTTTCACCTCGAGCCTCCAGTCACCCAAACAAGCCTTCCATTGCCTTCCCCACATCCCAAAGTAACTTTCCATACGTAAGGTTCGCCACCTTGCGGACCTTAACCTCCCCATGCAAATCCCTTGATCTCTACCATGCCAAACCCTAAGATTTCCATGCAAACCCTAGTTCCTCCCATGTAAACCTAAGTTTCTCTCACTCTTTCATTTTATTTAATTCCCCTTTACTCGTCCATTCATAGATCATAGATTACTTAGGTCATCCTTACCTACGTTAGCCAACTTACTTCCCCTTGGTTATCTTACTTTCTCATTTTTCTCTTTCATGCCTCCATCCCACAACACCACATCATATAACCTAGCATGCATGTCCTAAGGGCCACACCACATCACATCATACTTGCAGCATATCCATATTATCATATACCAGACAAGAGCATGTGAACACACCTCGGTTCTAAGATGCGCTACACATAAAACAGATAAGATAATAGCATATAGAACACAACATATAAATTGTACAAGGCATCCAAGGCAAGTAAAACACGTAACACATAGGCGGCCTTAGCTACGTCCTTACCTAAAACGTCGCCGGGCTTGGAGCACGCTCCTACGCCTCCTGAGGGTTTTGACTCGATTCACTTATAAGAAGAAAATACTATGGGTTAATCTCCCTCTACCGGAATTACCATAATTTCCTATCTTACCCCTATCATGGCCTAATACTAAGGCTAATATTAATAATAGTAGTTTGTAATTAAAAGGTAGGGTTATTATTATTCTCAAGATAGTTAATCGAACCACTACTAATCAAAGTAAGTCTTAATAATATTCATAGTATTAAAGTAAGGGTTTCAATATTACTAATAATAATATTATTAATAATCCTAATAATAATAAGAATACTAATAATAATACTAATAATGATAATAATGATGATAATAATAATCGAAATCATAGTAGTAGTAGTAATAATAATAATAATGATAACAACAACAAAAACAACAACAACAATAATGATAATAATAACGACAATCATAATCATGATAATAATAATAATAATGATAATGATAATAATAATAGTGGTAATACTAATAATAATAAGAATAATAATAATAAAGATAATAACGATGATAATAATAGTTAGAGTAATAAACATAATAATAATAATACTAATAATTATAATAGCGATAATAGTAGTAGTATTAGTAGTAGTAGTAGTAGTAGTAGTAGTAGTAGTAGTAGTAGTAGTAGTAGTAGTAGTAGTAGTAGTAGTAATAATAATAATAACACTAATAATAATATTTAATAATATTAAAATCATTAACACTTTTATATACAGAGTTTAGGGGTTAAGGAGTTGGGAGACCACCTAGGCTGGGTGATGGAGTCGGCGGCGGCGGTAGAGGTAGGAGGGTGGTGGAGAGATGGATGTGGAGGCTAGGGGAGAGGGAAGTAGGGGGAAATGGAGGTGTGGGGAGGTAGGGCAAGGTTTCATGGTTGTTTTGGGGGGTAGAGGCGGTGCTACAGGCAGTGGAACCGACGGCAACCGGGGGGCACAGGGTTGAATAGGGTTGTTTGGGAAGGTGCTTTCGCATAGCCGGGGAGGCTCGTGCAGGGTGAGGCAAGGAAGGGTGGTGGCTCGGTTGTGTAGAGGGCGGTGTAGGGAGCGTTTTGGTGGCAGGAGTGGGTGGTGACGACGACCGATGACAGAGCAATATGAGGCTGAACAGGCGGCGGCGCTCGGTGGGTTTTCTAGGCTGCCAAAAATAAAACCCGATTATGGCAGCCTTCGAGGCTATTTATAGGCCGATCAAAAGGGGAAAACGACAAAGGAGAGTGGGAGAGTAAGGGGCAAGGGGTATGGTGCTCCGGCTGGCGAGGGTAGGCCGGCGCAGGTCTACTTTCATAGGCCATATTTTGATGGGAAAGAAGGATGGAACGAGTAGGGGAGGGAATGGCTGACTAGGATGAAGTGACAGGGAAGATGAAAGGGAAGAGAGGAGGAGAACGGTGGATCAAAAGGCATGATCGGAGGCAGAAAATCCGGCGCCAATTGGGGGAGTTGCAGGTGCGAAAGGTAGAAGATGATGTGGGGCAGGCTGGACTGGCAGTCCAAGGAAAAAAGAAGAAGGAAAGGGGAAGGCCAAATCGGTCGGGAGAGGGAAAGAAAAAAAAGATGCGGGGAAGGCTGGGCCGTGCAGGGGGAGGGAGACGTTGGGCCAGCGGGCCGGCCCACGTCGGGGAAAACAAGAGAAAAAAGGAAGAGAAGGAAATGAAGGAAAAGGAAAAAGAGGGGGGAAAAGGAAAAAAAGAAAAAGGAAAAAGAAAGGAAAAGGTGGATTAGATTAATCAATATATTTTGGGTAATTTGGGATATTTAATAAAATATAAATATTAAAATAATAATTACATTCTCTTTTTAGGCTAATTTAGGGATTTTGAAAGAATTTCCTTAAATTCTATTTTAATTAAAAAAATACTCAAATTTTTCCTATTTAAAATTATTTATAAATTTATCCTAGGTTTACCTTAATTAACTCCATAAAAAGAAAATAGTTTATTTAATTAATCTTCCTTTAAAATATCTTATTTGGCCATGATTCCCTAAATTAGGGTTTTGGGGTATTTCACTACCCCTCTGCTTGACCATCCTTTGCACACTCACCAGCCCTCTTCGACTGCCTCCAGTCCACCCCGCTCTTGTCGCTCGTTATTCGGCTCATTTTCTGGCCATCGTCCTTGTTCTGGTGTAGCTCATTTGGTGGACTATGGAAATCGTCGTCCCTCTTTGGTGTTTTTGGAAGCCCTTGCGGAGTTGCGGTCTTCGTCAATTTTTCCCCTAGGTATGTGTTCTTCCTTCTTCATTCATCGAATCATGTTACAATTTTAGATGTTTTAGATGATTACTTTTATTTTGAAGTGTTCTAGGTCTTCTCGTCCAAATGTGTTCAATTTGAAGTCACAGAATCGCAAGTGACCTTGCGGATTCTGTCTCCACTAAATTTTACAGTAAGGTAAAATTTCTCCTCAATTATTCTTCATATTCCAGTTGTTTATGCTTGATTTTGTGACTAAAAAATTTGTGCGGCTTGTATGAATAATTGCATATAAATGATTCAATTCCAACGTATGCACTTAAATTAGATGAGAGAATCCCATTTTTTTGTTAAAAAATTGATCGTTTAGGGTTTGTGAAAGCTTACCATAAATTTGAACCTATAATGATGAAGGATGCTTTTTTTTTTTTCTATCAAAGAATGGTTAGGATTCACTAATTTGATCTTAAAGAGCCCTATAGATTGATTTGCATGAGAAGAAAGGGGAGAGCATATAATCCCCTGAAATTTTAAAAGCCTATAATTTAATAAATAAATTTTATTTGGGATAAATTAGCCTTTAAATCTATTTAATTTAATTATTTTATAGATTTTTGAATATATAAGGTTAGATATAAATATTTAATAAATTAAAATAAATATTTTGTTATTTTATCATATCCTTTTTATTTAAATAATTTTCCAAACCATTATTTTACTAAAATTATCCTTTTTAAACCCTTATATTTTAATTATATTAAATTGAATTATTAAGTAAATTTATTACTCAAAAATATTCTATTTTATTATTTTAATTAATCCCATTTTCCCTTTTCTTTTTCCTTTTTTCCTTTTTCCTTTTTCTTCTCCTTTTTCTCTTTTCTTTCTTCTTCTTTTTTTCCTTGGGCCGCTAGCCGGCCTGCCTCTTCCCCCACCCCACCCCCTGCGCCTGGGCCGAAGGCCCATCTCTCCTCTCCTCCCTCTCCTTCTCCCTCGAGCCTGGGCCCCTAGCCTATTTTCCTTCCTCTTCCACACGAACCCGGCCACCTTCTTTCATTCCTTCCTTTCTTCCCCGACCGGGCCGACCCGCTCCTTCTTTCCTTCGGCCGCCCGTCGCTCCCAGCTTCCCCCTCCCCTTCTTCTTCTTTCTTTCTTCTTCCTCTTTTTCTGGCGAGAATCCCGACCACCTCACCATCTCCGTCGCCCAACCTGCGACCCTCCCCCTATTGCTTCCCTTATCTCTCTCTCTCTCTCTCTCTCTCGTTGTTTCATGCCTTATCCCGGCCCCACCATCTCTCCCTTTCCCATGACCTGTCATCCCTCTTCTTCTCCCTCTCCCTGCCATAACCATTCCCCTACCACCACCCCTCGAGTTCCCTATCCCCCCTTCTCTTCCTCTTCTTTTTCTTCCTCCTTCCCTACCTCGTTCTGCATTTTTTTTGAACTCCCCATGCATGCCTGTCCCTCTTTTCTCTCCCTTTCTCCTCCTTCGCTCACACTCCCTATTTTGCTTCGCCGCCCAGTTCCGCCACCTCAACAACCACCTGCACCACCCCTACCACCCTCTACCTCACCCCTGAACCATCACAACACCCATTGAGCCACCTCACAACCTCCTTCTTCCTCCTCTCTTCTTTCCCTCCCTTCTCGGCAACCACCCTGCACCGCCCATTCCTATCACTGTTCCACCACCTATGTCGCCACTTGAGCCACCACAATAACCCCTACAATCCCCTCTACCACCCCAAGCCTCCTTTGGCCGAAACCACCACCCACAGGCCCTCGTTTTCCCCTTCCCTTTTCCTTCCTTCTTAGCCTCCATCACTACTCCCTCCTCGGCAGCACCATTTTGTAGCCTAGCTATCGC
This sequence comes from Tamarix austromongolica, assembly GCA_039764185.1. Lineage (NCBI taxonomy): Eukaryota > Viridiplantae > Streptophyta > Magnoliopsida > Caryophyllales > Tamaricaceae > Tamarix > Tamarix austromongolica. Next base: position 3,115,533 of record CM077808.1, on the reverse strand, counting down.
CACCTCCACCGCCCTTAGCCAACGTCAACCCATCCCCGACTACCACCTACACCCCCTCTCCACCTCTGCATCCTTCCCTTTCCTTAAATATTTTGTTATTTTATCATGCCCTTTTTCTTAGCCTAAAAACCCTAACCCGAAAATGCCCATTTTTCCTCCTTTCACCACCTTCTAGCCCCTCCCCCTCCTTTATTTGCATGCAGGTCATGCTGTATGAGCAGGATGATTTGCTACCTTTCTTTATTTAGTTGGGTAATAATTGTGAGGTATAATAATATTTTAATTCAAGTATTTGATTAATTAAGCATTATAAAGCTTTATACTTTGATTTTTATTATTTCTAACATAATAAATCTTGATATTATTTTTAGGTATTGGTTTTGATAATCAAAGCTTGAACCTTTAACTGGAATACCGGTAAGGTTTGTTTTTACGGGAATCAAGGTAACCGTTAAATCCCACTTAAGCGCATGGATTAATGTATGTTAGCATATTAGGATTTTTAATATGTTATTATGCTTAATATATGTTGTTTAACATCATATGCTTAGTTTCTTGTGATGTTGGATGAAAAGAAGCATGTTAGGTTATATGGAAATATTGTTTAAAGTAAGAGTTTGGTTGTTAATGAAAATTTTAAGTATTATCCATGTTGTATTGTGCTATTGTGATCTTTAATGCATGGTTAATATCTTATGAGCCTTAGGAGTATTTTATTAATGTATCTTGTACAAGAATATGGCCTAATATATATATATGGGTGCTAATAAGTATTATATTAAATATAAGAGTTGTGGATGATGTATTAATATTAATATTTTATGTAGTAATGATAATTTGATATAAGTGGTGTACTAAGGAGAAAAATGGTAAATTTTAATTAAAAGGGGTATTATGGTAACTTTGGAGGCAATGGCAAAGTGGTAAATTTGTAATTGAAGGGTAAAAGGGTAATTTTGGAATTAAAGGATAAAATGGTAATTTTGGAGAGAAAGGGGTAAAATGGTAATTTTGGAGGCAAGGGTAAAATGGTAAATTTGTAAGTAAAAGGATAAATTGATAATTTCAAAAGTAAGGGGGTAAAATGGTAATTTATAAGTGAAAATGGTAAGGTGGTAATTTGTAAATGAAAAAGGGGTAAATTGGTAATTTTGGAAGTAAAGGGGTAAGATGGTAATTTTGGAAGTAAGGGGTAAATTGGTAATTTTGTAAATAAAGGGTAAAATAGTAATTAAAGGGTAAATTAGTAATTTGTAATTAAAGGGTAAAATGGTAATTTCATAATTAAAGGTTAGAACGGTAATTTTATAATTAAAGGGCAAAATAATAATTTCGTAATTAAAGGGGCAAAATGGTAATTTTGTGAATGAAAGGGTGTTATGGTAAATTTTAGAGGTTAAAGGGTAAATGGTGAATTTAAAGGTAAAAGAATAAAATGGTAATTTTGTAAATAAAAGGGGTAAAGTGGAAATGGGAAAGGAGTAACTTGGTAATTATGACAATAGAGAAGGGCAGTTTGATAATTTAAATAACTAAAGGGTAATTTGGTAAATTTGATAATGGAGAAGGGTAGTTTGGTAATTATGATCATATAAAAGGGTAATTTGGTAATTTAACCAACTAGAGGGTAATTTGGTAATTTGGATCATGGAGAAAGGTAGTTTGGTAATTATGATAATAGAGAATGGTAATTTGGTAATTAACCAAATAAAGGGATAATTTGGTAATTAGGATAATGAGGAAGGGTGATTTGGTAATTTGACCAACTCAAAGGTAATTTATTAATTATAATAAAGGAAAAAGGGCAAGGTGGTAATATAACCAACCAAATGGAAAATATATTAAGTGTAACAATTATGAAGGGGATTAGTGACCTGATAAGCATGGGAGATAACTTGGTAACCTAAATCGAGTGAGGGGTATTTGGTAATTATGTAATAAGGAGGGTAATATGGTAATTTGTCAAGTAAGGAAGGGATGACTTAGTAATTATATAAGTAAGGGATAAATGAGTAATTTGTACCTAACATGTCGTTGCGATTGTGGAATTTCGTAATATAACGCCGAATAGCAAGATAAGAATATTTGATAACTAGTAAGTACCACGAGAACGAATTCTAATTCAGAATTAGATGAGATTAGGATGGCCTCAATGATTCTTCTATGTTACCTTAGATAACCTTTTGAATAAGAAATATCTAACGATATCCGAACGATTGAAAGTGAATAATTATCTGATTATTGTACTTTTGTGATCACCTTAATTAAGACACTAATACTTAAAGTGAAAGGCCTCGAGATCGGGAATGGTGGCTCTTTAGGGGTCGCTACCCTAAAGACGTGGTTTAGCCCATGATTATTCTAGTATTTGCTGGTGTGCCTTTGTGCCCTAGCCAAGCCCTATATCTTACTCTATCTAGCTCTACGGACCTAGTTAGGGGGTATGCATACTTATGGATTAGGTGTCCTTGTCGGTAGGGTACTGAGTTAGCTTTATGCACCAGTACGACCAGGGTACCTTTGCATCCCTGAGTTGATAGTTGAAGGATACCGAGTATCTTTTATGCACCAGTGCGACCGGTGTACCTTTGTGTCCCGGTATCTTGATCTCCCTATTGAGGCAAATAAATGGAATTGTTGTGCTGATTAAAAAGGAAAAACACTAATCGTTAAAGTGAAAGATTAATGAGCCGGGCCCAGTTGAATTATATTATGAGTACCGATCCACTAGATATAATAATGGCCCAAGAGGTTTTGCCCTGGATGATGTTTATGAGTACTGATCCACCAGATATAATAGTGGTGTAATCCCTCGAAATTTTAAAAGCCTATAATTTAATAAATAAATTTTATTTGGGATAAATTAGCCTTTAAATCTGTTTAGCTTGACTATTTATGGATTTTTGAGAATATAAAATTGGATATAAATATTTAATAAATTAAAATAAATATTTTGTTATTTTATCACACTCTTATTATTTAAATAATTTTTCAAACCATTATTTTACTAAAATTATCCTTTGTAAACCCTTATATTCTAATTATATTAAATTAAATTATTATATAAATTTATTACCCAAGAATATTATATTTTATTATTTTATAAATTAAATTATTTTATTTAATATCATTTTCCTTTTCCCCCCTTTTCCTTCTCCTTTTTCTTCTTTTCCTCTTTTCCCTCTTTTTCTTTATCTTTGGGTTGCCGGCGTGCCTACACGTTGGGCCACAGGCCCACTCTTCCCCCTTCCTTCTCCTGCGTGAGCTGGTCGCCTCCCTTCTTTCCTTCCTTTCTTCCCCGACTGGGTTGACCCGCTTCTTTTTTTCCCTTGGCCACCCGATGCATCAGCCCCCTCACCTTTCTTCTTCTCTTCTTCTTCTTCCTTTTTCCCAGGCGAGAATCCTGACCAACCCGCCACCACTGCCACCCCACCTGCAACCCCCTCTCCCCTACTGCTTCCCCATCTCTCTCTCTCTCTCTCTCTCTCTCTCTCTCGTCATTTTCCTGCACCACCCCGGCCCCACCATCCCTCTCTTCCTCCCTCATTATCCTGCCATATCTCCTATCCTTCTCCCTGCAACTCCCATTTCCCTACCACCCTACCGACACCCCTCGAGCTCCCTATCCCCTCCTCTCTCTCCCTCTTCTTTTTCTTCTTCCTTGCCTGCCCCATTCTGCATTTTCCCGAGCCTCTCCATGCCTTCCCCGACCCTCTTTCTTTCCTTTCTTCTCCTCCCACCTCTCACCCTATTTTTTCTTCGCCACCCAGCTCCACCGCTGCCGTTGCCTCAACAGCCACCTGCACCACCCTTGCCACCCTCTACCTCACCCCCGATTGATCACAACACCCATTGAGCCACCCTGCAACCTCCTCCTTCCTCCTCTCTTTTTTTTCTCTTCTTTCCCTCCCTTCTCGGTAGCCACCCTGTATAGCCCCAATACGCCGTAGTTTTGTGGCTTATGCCGCCACCTAAGCCACCACAATAATCCCTGCAACCCCCAATCCTCATTTGGCCGAAACCACCACCCAAAATCCTTCATTTTCCCTCCCCCTTTTCCTTCCTCATCAGCCCCCCATTTTGACTCCCTCCTCGGCTGCCACCTTTGCAGCCTCGTTGCCACCGCCTCCACCGCCCTTATCCGCCGTCAACCCATCCCCAACCACCACCTACACCCCTCTCCACCTCTCCACCTCTGCACCCTTCCCTTGCCCCAAATCCTCCCCCGATGCCCTTTTTCTTAGCCCCAAAACCCTAACCCGAAAATAGCCTATTTTCCCTCCTTTCACCCACTTTTGAGCCTCTCCCCTCATTTCTTGGCATGCAACTTATGCTGCATGAGCAGGATAAGCTGCTGCATGCTTGGTTATGTTTTGTTTAATAAATTTTAAGGTATAATAATATTTTAATTTAAGTATTTGATTAATTAAGTGTTATAAAGCCTTATAATTTGATTTTTATTATTTCTAATGTAATAATTCTTGATATTATTTTTAGGCATTGGTTTTGATAATCAAAGCTTGAACCTTTAACCAGAATACCGGTAAGGTTTGTTTTTGCGGGAATCAAGGTAACCGTTAAATCCCACTTAAATGCATGGATAACTTATGTTAGCACATTAGGCATTTTTAATGTGTATTATGCTTGATATATGTTGTTTAATATATTATATATGGTTTCTTGTGTTGGTTGATAAAAGGAAGCATGATAGGTTATATGATATGTACGGGAATAATGTTTAAGGTAAGAGTTTGGTTGTTAATGAAAATGTTAAGTATTATCCATGTTGTATTATGCTATTGTGATCTTAATGCATGATTAGTATTCTGTGAACCTTAGGGGTATTTTATTAATATATCTTGTACAAGAATATGGCCTAGTATATATATATGAGTGCTAATAAGTATTATATTAAATATAAGAGTTGTGGATGAGGTATTAATATTAATATTTTATGTAGTAATGATAATTTGATATAAGTGGTGTACTAAGGGGTAAAATGGTAATTTTTAATTAAAAAGGGTATTATGATAATTTTGGAGGCAAGGGCAAAGTGGTAAATTGTAAGTAAAAAGGGTAAATTGGTAATTATTTAATTAAGGGGTAAAAACGAAAATTTTGTAATTAAAAGGGCAAAATGGTAATTTTGTAATTAAAGGGGCACAATGGTAATTTTGTGAACAAAGGGTAAAATAGTAATTAAAGGGTAAATTAATAATTTTGTAATTAAAGGGAAAAATGGTAATTTTGTAATTAAAGGGGTAAAATGGTAATTTTGTGAATAAAGGATGTTATGGTAAATTTTGAAAGTTAAGGGGGGTAAAATGGTGAAGTTAAAAGTAAAAGGGTAATATGGTAATTTTGTAATTAAAGGGTAATATGGTAATTTTGTAATTAAAGGGCAACATGGTAATTTTGTGATTAAAGGGCAAAATGGTAATTTTGTAATTAAAGGGAAAATTGGTAATTTGAAAATTAAAAGAGGTAAAATGGTAATTTCATAATTAAGGATAAAATGGTAATTTTATAAGTGAAAGGGTGTTATGGTAATTTTTGGAAGTTAAGGGGTAAAATGGTAAATTTGAAAGTAAAGGGGTAAAATGGTAATTTTGTAAATAAAAGGGGTAAAAGTGGAAATTAGAAAGGATTAACTTGGTAATTATAATAATTGAGAAGGGTAAAATGATAATTTAATAATGGAGAAGGGTAAAATGGTAAATATGATAAATGTGAAGGGCAATTTGGTAATTTAACCAACTAAAGGGGTAATTTGGTAATTAGGATAATGCACAGGGGTAATTTGGTAATTTGACCAACTAAAGGGCAATTGTTAATTATAATAAAGGAAAGGGCAAATTGGTAATCTAACTAACCAAATGGGAAGTACATTAAATATAATAATTATGAAGGGTGTTTAGTGGCCTACTAAAAGTGAAAGATAACTTGATAACCCAAACCAAGTAAGGGTGTAGCTAAGGTCACTTGTGTATTATGTGTCTTACTTGCCTTGGATATCCTGTATAATTACATGTCGTGTTCTATATGCTATTATCCTAATTGTTTCATGTGTGGCGTGGCTTGGAACCGAGATGTGTTTGTGTGCCCTCTTTTGGTATGTGATAATACGGATATGCTGTAAGTTATGATGTGATGTGATGTGGCCCTTTAGGACATGCATGCTAGGATAATTAATGAGGTAATGTGGGATGGAGGCATGAAAAAAGAGAAATGGGAGAGAAATATAACCAAGGGGAAGTAAGTTGGCTAATGTAGGTATGAGAGAATTGAGGGTTTGCATGGGATGGTTAGAGTCCACATGGGGGCAAACTTTATGTATGGAAAGTTGCCTCGGGGCGTGAGGAAGATAATAAAATTGTCGTTTGGGTTTCTGGGGGCTTTAGATGAAAAATAGTATGTGGGATAGTATAAGGGTGTGTAGGAGACTAATCTAGGGTTGGGGAGGAAACCCTAGTGTGAGAAGGTGGGAAAAAAAGAAAAAGAAAAAAATAAAAATAAACGAGAATGAGTGGGGTAGAAAGTGAGGGTTGGATCTAATGGTCGTGACGTGTAGGGTGTTGAAATAGTTTGGGATGTGTACGGCAAAGAAGGATGGGCCATATAGGCCCAGATTAGGGTTTTTGGAGAAAACCCTAGAGTAAGGTGGTGAGTGGGCTTAGCCCACACACTTAGGAGTTAGGCTCCTGGTGTAAGAAAGTGGATTAAGGGAAGGATGTTGAGGCGAGTTAGGAGGTGTAAAAGTCTCAAGATATGGGACGGGCCCTCCTGGGAGGATAAGTGTGGATATAGTTAGCTATGCATGTCAAGGGTGAAATACTTTTGAATAAGATACGATAAGACACTAATCACTTACAGAGGAAGATGTTGAGCCGGATCTAGACCGATCCACCGACGAATAATAGTGGCCAAGGCTGGGGTGCCCTACATGACTGGTCCACCGGCGAATAATAGTGGCCAGGTGCATTTTACCTTACATGACAGTTCCACCGGCTATAATAGTGGAGGATTCGGTGCTCAACAAACCAAACGTAAAAACGATAAGACACGGGGAATATACTAATTACTTACAGTGGAACACCTTGTGAGTCGGGGCCAGACCGATCCACCGGCAAATAATAGTGGCCAGGAGCATTTTGCCCTGCACAAACGGTCCACTGGCAAATAATAGTGGCCAGGAGCATTTTTCCTTGCATGATCGTTCCACTGGCTATAATAGTGGGGTTCTCGCACTCACATGGACATTTATAATATGAGAGGATTGATTAATGATGGACTAATGGCCTTAAGGCCCTAAAAGTATCGATTATTCATTATGGCCTATTAACATTTGGTTGACTTGTTAAGTATGCGAATGGACGAAAGTGAATGTTACGCATACACCGTTAATATCTTATTGACTCGTTGAATATACAAATGTATGGTTCTGAATGTTATGTTTATACCTGTAGTTATGTATGGATACAGTAGTATATCATGTGTTACATTGCGTGCCTACTTTTAAGTGTATTTTTAAAGGGTTACTCAGTACTGTAGTACTGAAGGGTTCCATTCGTGGGGCCCCTGCCTATTCAATGGGCAGTGTCCCTTGCAGGTCATTTTTAGGCGCTATTCAAGTGGGCCTCAGGAAGAATGTAAGGAACTATTCGGAACTGTTAGGGTTTTACTGTGTCTCCTTTAAATTCACAATTTCAATGTATTAATTGTTTTGTAACCACCACTTGATGGATTATATTTACTTACGCTACTCTAATTTAATTATTAGTTGAGTTTCTCGTAATGTGTAATTTTTACTCTTTTAGCCTTAGCACTTGGTACTGCAATGGTAGGAGTGAACTGGTCTGGTACTAAGTGTGGCAGTAATATCCCCAAAATTCATAGTTTTCTATTTTTCTTTCGCTAATTTTCTTTTAATTAAATGAAAATTTTCATTAGTGAATTTTGGGGGTATTATAAGTGGCCTAGGATGTTTTACCCTGGATGATGTATATTTGTATTCCGATCCACCGGCCAGAATAGTGGGGGTCCCGAGCTCAATAAATTTGATTTGGTTGTGAATACATTATGGAAAAATACTAATTACTTATAGTGGAATACCATGTGAGTCGGGGCCAGACCAGTCCACCAGCGAATAATAGTGGCCAGGAGCGTTTTTCCCTACATGACCGGTCCACCGGCAAATAATAGTGGGGTTCCCGGACTCACATGGATAATTATAATCCTATATGATTGATTAATGATGGACTAAGGGCTTAAGGCTCAGGAGTATTGATTTTTCTCTATGGCCTATGAATATCTAATTGATTTGTTAAGTATGTGGATGTATAAATGTGGATATTAAGTATTTACCTTTCATTATGTATGTATATAGTATCATGTGTTGCATTGTAGGCTTGCTGTTAAGTATGATTTAAAGGGTTACTCAGTACCGTAGTAATAAAGGGTTCCATTCGTGGGGCCCCTGCCTATTCAATGGGCAGTGTCCCTTGTAGGTCGTTTTCAGGTGCTATTCAAGTGGGCTCTTAGGAAAGAGTGTAAGGTACTATCCGATAAATCCTAGGGTTGTACTCTTTCACATTTAAAATTTATGGTTCAATGTATTTGTTGATTTGTAATCACCACTGGTGGATTGTATTTTGTGAAACATTACGTGCGCTACTTTGATTTAATCATTGGTTTGAGTTTCTCCTAAGTTGTATTATTCTCTTTTAGCCTTAGCACTTGCAACTGGAATGGTAGGAGTGAACCGATTTGGTACTAAGTGTGGCGGTAATATCCCAAAGATTCATAGTTTTATTATTTTGCTTCCACTAATTCTTTTTGATAAAATGAAAATTTTCAGTAGTGAATTTTGAGGGTGTTACAGAGCATGAGAGGAGTCAAATGGTGTTTTGAAAACTATGGGCTTGGGTTTGGTTGAACATGTGAGGGCATATTTACATGCTGGACAAACAAGTTGACTTGTTTAGTATATCACTCCATTGTTCGTAGAACTAATCACTCCATTGTTCGTAGAACTAATCAACTAGTTTGGAAGTTTCCAATGACTATTCTTATCACCGATCAGCTAGTTTTATCATTTCAGTCAACTTCTATCACCTAGGTTAAACAGAATAAAAATTTATGATTTAGGCCCCTAGCTTAAGTAGAACTAGTCAACTGGTTCCTCTAAACCCATCAATTACTTTGAAGATAAATGAAAAAATTTAGGTAGTCTATTTGCATTTCTTGAGCATATCAAATCATTTTAGATTATGAATCACACTTATGCATTTATGTTCAATTTTGGCACTTGAACCAACAATTATATGTGCTAATTTACATAGTTAAATCCAAGAAATCTTTAGGCCATGTTATTAAGATTTTTATTAACTTTCATGATTTATCCTCACCTATATCATAATTCCACTACTTTGAGAGAGATAACGTAGATCGTATAAATGTCATTCATAATTCTCTCATAATAGTTGTGAATATTTCCTTATTTAAGCGCTTAGTGAAGATCCCCATTGATGCAATGTATGTACAAACAACAAAATAATATCCCCTTTTTCAAAATGGTCCCAAATGAAGTAATGTTTGATTTCAATATGTTTGGACTTTGACTATTAAAAGAAATTCTTATTGAGGCAAATAGAATTGGTGTTATTATATCTAATTAGAATTTTTTCAATATTAATTCCATATTCATTTAATTAATTTTTATCCAAATTTGTTGTGCACAACAAACACCAGCTAATATATATTCTACTTTAGTTAAAGATAAAGAAATAATCGATTATTTACTACACTAACTAAGGAACCTCCTATGAATTTACATGTACCCAAAGTGCTCTTTCTATCAATCTTATATCCTATGAAGTTAGCATTAAAGTAGCCTACAAGGTCCAAAAGTATATCTCTAAGGTAAAACAATCCAAGATTATGGGTGTTGATTAGATTCTTAAGAATATTCTTTACTGTAGTTATATGAGATTCTTAGGGATCACATTGAAACCTAACACATAAGCATAAACCAAATATAATATTAGATCTATATGCCATAAGGTAAAGAAGTGATCTAATCATACCTCCATATCTCTCTTGATCAACATTTAATGCTTAAATTACTTATAAAAGCTTGTCTAAATAATATTGTTTTGATTTGGTCTTAGGTTGAAGAAGTTAATACACATTGGTGGTTGAAGAATTAAAGTCAACAAAAAAAATTGGTCAGTATGTAGTATTAGCAACGCCTTATTTTTTGAATTATTTTATTATACTTTTAGTTTTTTGGTATATTTATTTATAATATTTTTTATATCATGTTTTATCTGTTTTATTTTAATAAAGAACTTTTTTTTATAGATGCTTTTAATTTTTTAAATTATATAAAAGAACAATATTAGTTTTATGGTATTTTTATTTATAATTGTTCTTTTATATCATGTTTTATCTTTTTTATTTTAATAAAAAAAGTTAGAAGTTTGAACTTTTCTTTTTAGGTTCTTCTTATTTTTTTAAAAATTTGTTATTATACTATTAGTTTTTAGATATTTTTATTTATAATTGTTCTTCTATATCATATGTTTATCTTCTTATTTCTTTTAACAAAAAAGCAGTGAGAAGTTTGAACTTTTTTTTGTAGGCACTTTTTATTTTTTGAATTCTATTATTTGTTTTGTTCTCTTGTATAATAAAAGAAAAAATTAAGCCTTATAATTTCCTCTAGTTTGTTTCCTCCTATTATTCAAATTTAGGATCAAATTACTTAAATTGTATATATAACTTACACAATTAGATCGTTTTATTACATTATTAGTGTTATAAGCGTTGCTATTGCTCCTACTGCTAAATTTCTTTATTTTCTTTTTCTATTACCATATATAACTTATAACTATGTCAAAATTAATATATTCAGAATTTTCTTCTTCTAAACAATGATCAAACTCAAGACATTCACAGTATTCTGCTACAAGTCCAGCTATGGAAGAAGACAATAACGATATAGTCGAAGTTTGAGAAGAAGAGGCATGTAATGAGGATGGGGAGCAAGGTATTGAAGCTTGAAGTGGAGCTGACGAAGATGATGAGCATTGTGCGATAAAGAAAAATGTTCAAAAGAGAACATCACTTATATGGGAAGAGTTCAAAGAAGTTGTATTAAAAGATGGAATGAAGAAGGTGCAATGTAATCATTGTCATGACAAAATTTCCATCATCGTCGATAGTACTGCCTCCCATTTGAGAAGTTACTTGTCTAATTGTGCACTCCACAAGCCAAAAGGTCAGCAAGAGTTGTCTTTAACAAAATCAATGGGGATAAGTTTTGCTACATGCTTTCGATTTGACCATGCAAAGTCAAGAGAGGCTTGGGCTAAAGCCGTTCTAGTCCACGAATACCCATTTAATATGATTGAACATGAAATGTTCAATGAATACTTAAAAACCCTGACTCCTCATTACAAAAAAAAGTCTCACGTGCTATGATCAAACAAGATTGTTTTGCTATTTATGATCATTACAAGAAAAAAATTAAGAATGTGTTGGATAAGACACAAAAGATTAGTATCACTACTGATTTGTGGAAGTCAAATGCTCAAAAAATCCATTATATGGTTGTGACTGCACATTTCATTGGTGATGATTGGGTGTTGCATAAATATATCCTAATTTTTTTCCACTTGACCCCTCCTTATACTGGTCTAACAATTTTCAATGCCTTATACAAATGTTTTGTGGATTGGGGAATTGAGGATAAAGTCTGTAGTCTTACCGTTGATAATGTAACTGCTAATGATAGGGTTGTTAAGATAGCAAGAGATAGATTTGCTTCTAAGAATAAGCTTTGTTTTGATGGAAAAGTATTTCATGTGAGATGTTGTGCCCATATAATAAATTTGTTGGTTCAAGATGGGCTTTAATGTATTGAACATATTACTACAAATATGAGAGAAAGTGTGAAGTATTTGGTGGACTCTGAAGCATGTTTAAAATTATTTAGTGAGATTGCTAAGCAAGTGGGTTTGACAAAAAAAAAGTTAGTGTTAGATGTTAAAACATGATGGAATACAGCTTATGCAATGTTGTCCACAGCTTTAGAGTTTAAAGATGTGTTTTCCAGATATGCTGAACAATATTTGAGATACCAATGGTTACTAGATCCTGATGAATGAAAACAAGTGGAGGGTGTGTGTGGATTTCTTGCTATTTTTAATGAGATTACAAAAGTTATTTCAAGAAGTGAATATCCAACATCAAACTTATATCTTTCGGAGATTTGGGTGATAAAAGAGGCACTATATGAGAAAGTAAATGATGATGACATATTTATGCAAGTAATGGCCATGAAAATGAAAGAAAAGTTTGATAAGTATTTGGGTGAATGCTGAAATGCCCCGAAAATTTCCAATTTTAAAAATTATATTTCAACAAGGTTTTATTAAAAATTTTAATTTAATAAATTATTTTTATTAAAATAAAGATGAAATTAATTAGGGAAAATTAAGAAGAAATTTATAAGCTTTTTTTTCTATTAGGAGAAATTTGGGTATTTTAGCTAATTAAAGATTTTATTTTGAAAATTAATTAATTAAATTATTTTATTTAAAATAAGAAGGAAAACATAGTTTCAAATTAAGAATAATTTTATAAATAATTTAATTGGAGAAAATTAGGTTGTTTTGCTTATTAAAAAGGAATTTATGGAAACTCTTTTAAAAATCCTAAATTAGCCTAAAAATATATTTAAATATTTTTTTACTTAAATATTATTGTTTTGAAATATCCCAAATATCCTAATTAATTTAATTAGTCTAACCCATTATTTTTCCTTTTTCCTTTTTCTTTCTTCCTTTTTTCTTTCTTTTTTTTCTTTTTCTTTTTCTTTTTCTTTTTCTCCCCAACATGGGCCTATCCCAGCGGCCCAGTTCCCCTTTCCTCTCCTTCCTTTTCCTTCGGCCCAGCCCAGCCACGCAACCGGCTTCCTTCTCCCTCGCCGTGCTACATTGTGATTCCTCTTTCCCCTATACGTTGCGTTCCATTTAAGTTTTTTATCCCCTCGCGCCCGACCGGTTTTCTTTCCGTTCTTTTCTTTTTTCCCGGCCACCCGGTCCAACCCCCTTTCTTCCTCCTTTCTTCTTCCTCCCTTCCCTGACGTCGATCAGCTTGTAACTGCACCGCCGCCTTGGGTTTTTGCTGCCGGTTACACACTATTAACCGGCCATTTTCATCCCTTTCTCTTCCCCCTATTTCGGCGACCTCCTTGATCTGCCCCATCTCCCTTTCTTTTTGCACACGATCACTCTCTCAGCCTAACCAACTCTTTGCCCCGTTTTGATTTCTACCGGCCAACCTCGCCACCGACGATCGGAACCCTACCTGCCTTACCCCGTAGCCAACCCACAGAACCCTAACCTCCCTTCTAAAACTTATAAATACCCTTGGTTTGAGCCTGGTATCAAGCTTTTGATCTTCAACCCAGAAAACCTATCTTGTTGCCGCCACCCCTTTAGACACCTATTCCACCGCCTCCGGCTAACTTCGACACCATCTATGGCCACCAAACTCTTCCTTGCACCTCCCTCTAGCTAACTAAATGTCCCATATCCCTCGATTCTTCCTGCATAAGTCATGCCGGCTGTGCGAAGTCCCCTTTCCAATCAAACCATTTTCTGTCTCTACCACCTTTCGCGCCGCCGTCCGCCACCTCTTCAGCCGCTTCTTCCTCCCATTCTCTTCTCCAGACCCTCCTCTACCTTCCCCTACCTTTCTTTTCCTCTTTCTCCCTCTCATCCTCTCTTTCTCTCCTTCTTCCCCATTCGGCCACCACCACCGCCACCGTGCGCCGCCACCCTTATTCTGTCCCTCTCCTTCTGGGCAACTCTAAGCACCCTAACTTCCACCTTCATTCTCCCTATCTTTTTCCCAGCATTCAACTTTTTCCTTTTTCTTCCCTTTTTCCGGCCCTTGTTGCTGCTGCCGTGCACCATTGCTGGTGCCGCCTATCACCTCCAGCTTAAGGTTGAACCCTAGACCCTCTCAGCCCTTTTCCCGATTTTTATAAGCCTTAAATTATTTTATTTTATTTATTTAAATATAAATACTATTATTATTATTATTATTATTATTAATATTTTTATTTTTATATGTATTATTATTATTATTAGTATTAATGTTTTGATTATTATTTCTGTTAAGGGCTGAAGCCCTATTGTATTTTTAATTCAATTTTATTATTATTCTTCTTATTATATCTATTATTATTATTATTATTAATATTAATATGTTATTATTATTATTATTATAATTATAATTATTTTTATTTTTACTATTTCGAATTACTACTACTATTATTCCATTATTAGTATTAAAAATATTTTACAATTAGTTTTGCTATTATTATTATTATTATTATTATTATTATTATTATTATTATTACTACTACTACTACTACTACTACTACTACTACTACTACTACTACTAAATTTTGTTATTTATTTTACTAATATTATTATTAGTATTATTTTGGTAAAGGGGCCGAAGCCTTTATTTCACTTTGTTTTTGAATAATGTCCTTATTATTATTATTATTATTGTTATTATTATTATTATTATTATTATTATTCTTATTTATATTCTCATTGATATTATGTTTAGTATCTTTGGTATTATTAATTTAGTATCATTATTTTTATTAGGGTAAAGTCTTTAACCCTATATTATAAACTTTTATAATATTTCTATTATTTATTATATCTTTAGTAAAGTTAGAAATTTGTTAATGTTATTTTTATTAATATGCTATTATTTGGTTAAAGCCTTAAGGAGGCATATGAGCATGCTTCAAGACCGGTGTTATTTTAGGTAAGGGTGTCACTAAGGCCTTTTGTGTGTTTATATGCATTATGTGCTTCGCATGCTATGTATCCTATATTTATTATTATTAATTATGTCATATGTGGTATGATGTGGAGTTGAAGTATGCTTTCATGTATTTGCATGGCATGTGTATTATGTATATGTGATGATATGTGTTGTGATCCTGTAAGACATGCATGTGAGGATATTGACGTGGTTTGTATGGGAGAAAGGATGAAAAAAGGAGAATGGGGGAAATAAGTTGACTAAGGGATGTGAGTTAACCTAAGTATTTTAATGATTCATGAGCGGAAGAATAAAATGGAAAATTTAGGGTTTCGTGTGGAAGAATCTAATTTATGGTTTTATGTGGGAGAATCTAATTTATGGTGTTATGTGGGAGAATCTAAAATATGGTTTTATATGGGGGAATCTAATTTATGGTTTTATATGGGAGAATCTAATTTATGGTGTTATGTGGGAGAATCTAAAATATGGTTTTATATGGGGGAATCTAATTTATGGTTTTATATGGAAGAATCTAATTTATGGTTTTGTGTGGGAGAATATAATTTATGGTTTTGTGTGGGAGAATATAACTTACAGTTTCTTATGGGAGAATATAATTTATGGTTTTGTGTGGGAGAATATAACTTACAGTTTCTTATGGGAGAATCTAATTTATGGTTTCGTGAGGGAGAATCTAATTTATGGTATTATATGGGAGAATCCAATTTATGGTTTTGTATGGTTTTGTGTGAGGGAATTTAATTTATGATTTTGTGTGGGAGAATTGAATTTATGGTTTTGTATGGGAAAAACTAATTTATGGTTTTGTATGGGAGGATCTAATGTAGGGTTTTGTATGGATAAATCTTTGGTTTTAAATGCTTTGAATATAGGGTTTGGTAAGGATGAATCTTTGGGTTGGTATGGATTAAATGTAGGGTTGGTATGGACGAATCTTTATGGTTTGAATTTAAGGTTTGGTAAGGATGAATCTTTGGTTTTGTAAGGATTGAATGTAGGGTTGGTAATGGTATGGACGAATCTTTATTGTTTGAATTAAGGGTTTGGTATGGATGAATCAATGGTTTTGTGTGGATTGAATTTAGGATTTTGTATGACGGAATCTTGGGGTTTGCATGAAATAATTTAGGGTTTCATACGGATGGACCTAGGGTTAGGCATGAAAAATTTGAAAGTCTGCATGGGAGTGAAATTTACACGTCAAAAGTTGAATTGGGATGTGAGGATGTTAATGTAAGTGTTGTTTGGGTGTTTAAACACTTTGGGTGAAAAGTAGTATATGGAGCAATATAAGGATGCATAGGAGACCGAGCTAGGGTTTGTGTGGACAATTAGGGTTTGTTGTGTCTGCTTAGAGTTTTTGTGTTATCATGTGTATTTGGTGATTAAAGTGTAATTATGATTGTGGAATTTTATGATTTGTGATGTGTGAAGTGTAAAGGGAATGATTCATGCATGTCCAGGATAAAAGCTTCTGAATAAGATACTTAAAACATTAATAACGTAAAGTGGAAGATGTTGAGCCAGGCCCAGACCGGTCCACCGGCAAATAATAGTGGTTAGGGCATGATGTCCTATGTGTAACCGGTTCACTGGTAATAATAGTGGTCAGGCTTTGTACCTGTGCGTTTTTGGTCCACCGGCTATAATAGTGGGGGATTCCGTGCTCAACAAAACCAAACATATTTGTACCAAGACATGGGATATACACTAATTACTTGCAGTGGAACATCATGCGAGCAGGGGCCAGACCGGTCCACCAGCAAATAATAGTGGCCAGGTACTATGGTATCCTAGAGACCGATCTACCGGCGAATAATAGTGGTTAGGGCATGATGTCCTATATGTTTCGGTCCACTGGCTATAATAGTGGGGTCCCCGTACTCATGTGGTTTTGATAAAAAGCATGGTGTGAATTGACTTCTGATAAGAGATTAATTAAATAATTGAATCAGATTATATATGGGCCTTTGTACTTTCACCTGATTGTTCATATGCCTTTATGGTATCATGATGGATTATGTTCTTTTATTTCTTTTGCATTATTTATGTGATGTTATGTGTTGGCATTAGTGCTCGGTTACCTTACTTAGTACGTAGCGCACTGATCACCCTTTTTATGGGTGCTGCTCATTCCTACGATTAGTAGGCCTTTTGACTTTGTGCAGGTGGGCAAGACATTCGGCGGGGCTGTGTGTTGAGCTTGTGTTTGGCTCAAGGTTCGAGAGTGTCGTGGTCGTATTATCTCTTCTTGTTATTTTATTTCCTTCGATTATTTCTTTTGTACCGGATTTACCCTTTTTTTTATTCATTACCTGTATTGGGTATTTCAAATGAAGCTTTTATTGGTTGTAAGCTTATATATCTTTTGGAAATGAATTACAATTCTTTATGCGTACTCTAATTTTGTAATCCGTTTAATACTTATTTGGAGTTTAGTTTGTCTTGATTTATAATTGATTGTTAATCTTTTATTTAGCCTTAGCACTTGGTACCGGAACGGTCGGAGAGAACCGGTTTGGTACTAAGTGTGGCGGTAACATCCCCAGAATTCACGGGTTTTAATTTAATTTCTTCTACTTTAAAAAAAAGTAGTGAATTTTGGGGTGTTACAAATGCCATATTTTGATGTCTCTTGCTTCTATTTTAGATCCTCGGTACAAAATGATGTTGATTGATTATACATTTCCTATCATTTACAAAGAAGTTGATGCTGAGAAAAATATTGGAGAGGTAAAAAGAACATTGAGAGAGATTTTTTTTCTATTATGCTGGACATTATATGAGTAGTGTTGAGAATACATTGGAGAAGGAAATTAGTGAGGTTAGGCCTAGTAATGTGATTGAAAAAGGATTATTATCTAGGAAATCAAGGTTTGAAAAGTTTGTTATGAGTGCTAGCACCCAACAATCGAGCAAATCAGAGTTGGATATATACCTAGAGGAGGGTGTGTATATGTGTAAAGATGGCTTATGTTCTCCTTTTTTTGCACTTTACTGGTGGAAGGGAAATACCTTGAAGTTTCCTGTATTATCACAAGTAGCACGTGATATTTTATCAATTCCTATCACATCAGTTGCTTCAGCGGCTGCTTTTAGTGCCGGTGGGAGGGTAATTGATCCATATCGGGCCTCTTTAGATCCCAAAACGGTTGAAGTTTTACTTTACGCTGATGATTGGGTTAGTAATAATGACTTGTCTAAGAAAAATGTAATTATTTTACTATTATTTAAATTTAGTTAGTTAATCTATGTTTTCAATTAAGTGTAGCTACTAATATTTTTTATTTGCTTCCTTTTTTGTAAAAAAAAAATAGGCACACACGCAATAATATGAAGCTATGCAGGAAATAGATTTTCCATAATTTGGTTGGTAATGTTCTAACTTCTAATATAAGGTACTTGCCTCTATGATGACTATAATTTTAATAATTTGTTGATTTGTACATACTAAATTACTAATTAATGATATTTTCATTAAATCGGACCATTTGAAGTTGTTTTTGTAGGTTGTGGATCGTGTCTTTTTTTGTTGGACACCGAAGTCTCATTATGATTTCTTTTGGTATCATGGTATGTTTTCTAAAACTAGCTCATTCATGTCGTTAAGTGTACTTTGATGTCATTAAAAATATTCTATTTTATAATGTTGTAAATATTATCACTTATCTGGTTTACATTTAACCATGGTATCATGTGTTGTTTTGAAAGGGACCTAATGTAATTGCTATTTGATGTTTTAATAAGAGGGTGAGCTGTCTAATATCACTTGTTATCTCCTGCAAATCATGCCTGTTGGAAATATGGACCTGTTGGAAAAATATTCTAGGGTTCTCTCTATTGGCATAAGTTGTAGAGTCTAGAGAGAGTTGTTAGAAATATGAACTATCTAATTAGACTTAACCTGTTTGTTAGGATTGCTCAAGTCTTGAAGGAAAACACGACAAAGGTTATTGTGTTATTAGTTTGTATTTCTAATTGCTAATTGGTTGGGAGAGTAATGCAGAAAAAGAGAAAGATTCTCATATCTAGGTGTTCTTGAATTAAATAAGATGGCTTATTTCTAGTTTTGGTTTGCACATAGGTTCAGTCTTTTAGCACTAGAATTCCTACATGTAGAATGATACTCTAAAACATGGTGGATGACAAAAACTATAGAATACCTGCTGCTACTGCTATTCAAGGCAACATGCTGTGGTTGACAAAACTGTTAATTGAAATACCAATCAGAAAACTTACCGAAGGACAACATGAATGATGAAGACATAAGGACAAAAATAGCAAAGAAAAGTATCAACATGAACATAGCTGAAAGTTCAAAAAGTTGACCACAGAAAAATATGACCAAATGAGGTCCTGGTTAAAAAGTGGTAGATAATTGCATAGTACACATCATTGCCAATGTCAAATTAAAAAAGAAAAAAAGTAGTTGATATTCTTCCAAAATTTCAAATTCACCAACACCAAACATGGTAACTTCATAATAAAAATATTACTTGATGGAGTTGTTCTCAGTTAAAACCCTAAGAAGGCATAAGAGCGTGCTCCAAAATTGGTGTCGTATTAGGTAAGGTTATAGCTAAGGCCTTATATGTGTAATGTGTTTTGTATGCTTTGTATGCCATGTATCATGATGTGTTATGTATCTTATGCTTATCGTTATAACTATTTTATGTGTTGTGTGGCTTGGAGTTGAGCTATGCCCATGTGTTATTTTATGGCATGTTTATAATATGTATAAGATGTGATGTGATGTGATGTGTTGTGGCCTTTTAGGACATGCATGCTAGGATATATAATGTGATGATATAGGGTGATAGGATGGAAAAGAAAAATGGGGAAATAATTTAACCAAAGGGGAGTAAGTTGACCAAGGGATGTGGGTTTGACCTAAATATTTCATGATCCATGAGTGGAAGAATCTAGAGTTTCGTATGGAAGAATCTAGCATTTTGCATGGACGAATCTAGGGTTTGCATGGGAGAATCTATGGTTGTGCATGGGATCATCTAGGGTTTTGCATGGAGGAATCTAGGTTTTTGTATGGGAGCTTTAAGGTTTTGCATGAAAAAGTTCAAAGGGTTACAAGGGATGTATAAAGTCTACATAAGGGTGAATTTTATGTATGGAATGTTGATTTGGGATGTGAGGAAGGTAATGGAAGAGTTATTTGGGTGATTGGAGGCTTTGGATGGGAAATAGTGCGTGGGATAGTATAAGGATGCATATGAGACCGATCTAGGGTTTGGAAGGAAATCCTAATATGAGAAGGTGGTGAAAAGGGCAAATAAATGAGAGTGAGTGGAGTATGAGATGAGTATAGAAGATTATCATGTGAGGGATGAGCATGAGCATCATGGAAAAATAAAAGTGGAAAGTGATAAATGGAGGAGTGACCTGTGGAAGAAGGAAGCTAGGGTTTGGTGTGACCAACTAGGGTTCGGTGTGGCCAGTTAGGGTTTGGTGTAACTACTTAGGGTTTCGTGAGCACACGTGTACTTGGGGAGTAAAGTGTAATGATGAGGGTTGAATGTAAGGGTTATGATGTATGGGGTGTTAAAATAGTTTGGGTTGTGTGAGGTAGAGTAGGATGGGCCACATAGGCCTACATTAGGGTTTCTGGATAAAACCCTAGAGTGAGGTAGTGAGTGGACTTGGAGGTGTAAGGTAGTGGGCCTTGACCCTCATACTTAGGAGTTTGAATTCTAGTGTATGTTAAGATAAGGAGGAAAGGATGATGGGGCAAGTTAGAAGGTGTAGGAGTCTCATGATATGGGATGGGTCCTTTTGGAGGATAAGTGTAGAGGGAGTTAGTCATGCATGTCTAGGGAGAAACTTTTTAAACAAGACATGGTAAACCATTGATTATGTAAAGTGGAAATTTTTGAGCCGGGCCTAGACCAGTCCACCAACATATAATAGTGGTTAGGGCATTTGCCCTATGAGTGGCTGATTCACTGACGAATAATAGTGGTCAGGCGCAATATGCTTGTATGTTTCCATTCCACTGACTATAATAGTGGAGGATTCTATACTCAACAAACCGAACATAATTGTGCTAATACATGGGAAAGACATTAAGTACTTACAGCGAAACACGATAAGAGTCAGGGCCAAATCGATCAACAGGCAATAATAGTGGTCGGGAGCTTTATGCCCTGTATGTTTTCGGTTCACTGGCTATAATAGTGGGGTTTCCATACTCTCATGGATTGATAAAAAGTATGGTGTGAATAGAGTACTAATCAGAGATTAATTAATTAATTTATCTGGATTATAATTGGACCTTTATTTATTTATTATTTGAATGATTGTAAGTTGTTATTTTATCATGGATGCTGCTCATTCCCACAAGCAGAATGCCCTTCTAACTCTGTACAGGTGGGTGATACTTATTTCGATGCCTTTGATGTTCATGAGGCATCAGGCGGGGTTGAGTGCTGAGTATGGACTTGGCATGAAGATCGAGAGTGGCATGGCTGGATTTCCTCTTTATGTTCTTCTATTTCTCTATGTTATTCCTTCTTATATTGGATTTCCTAGAAATAAACTATTATTGTTGGTAGACCTTATTCCTTTCAACGAATGTTGACTATGTATTTTGGATTGTAAACTTTTACACGTACTCTGATTTTTATGTTATGATCTTTCTAGTCTTTTTATGAACGCTTGGTTTAAGTATTGAATTAAGTTAACCATAATCCTTTTTAGCCTTAGCACTTAGTACCAGAACAGTTGGAGTGAATCGTTCTGGTACTAGGTGTGGCGGTAATATTCCCAAAATTCACAGGTTTAATTTAATTGCTTCTGTTTAAAAAAAATACTGAATTTTGGGGTTTTACAAATAGCATGCCCTGATGTACTTTTATCTTTACATATGTGGCATTAGCATGATGCATGTTATCTATTTTATTCCACGCATGATAGAATTTGCATACTTGTGTCCCATTAAGGGAGCAACTTGGCTTACTTAGTATGTAGTGTATTCATGTGCTGTTTGCTCAATTACTCGCTCATTCCCACGAGTAGAGGACGATGTGTAGGTTTTTGGAGATGACCATAAAAGGGCCTATCTCAGCTTGTGTTCAGGGCTTAGGAGTGTAGTCATTTGGAGATCTTGTGGGGTCCGTAGGAGAATGTAGTTTTTATCTTGCTATCATACCCCGATTTCATTTTAATGTATCCTATACTTTTATGTACAAATATTTTGTAATGATTTGGTCAGGGGCCACTACGGTCCTTTGATGTAAATAATCTTTCTAATTTTTTATGTAATATTTTATTAGCACACTTTGTTGTTTTAAATGTCTTTGTTGGTTTTAGCCTTCTATTTGATATAAGGTAGGTGGCAGAGATCTATCTTATGTCAGGTATAGTAGTAACACCCCATTTTTCCTAGGTGTGTTTTCAGCTTTTGCAATGTTTTAAATGAAATATTTCCGTAGTGAAAAATAGGGGTATTACACCTTTTTTTTCTTCCTTTCATTTTTCTCTTTTTTTCTTTCGGGTTGTGTTGTCCTGGCCTAGTCCTTGCTCTTTTTTTCTTTCTTCCCTTCCCTTGGAAAAGCCTAGGCCGATCCCCCTCTTTTTTTTCTTTCTTCTTTTCTCTTTTCTTTTCTTTCTTTTCCTTTTTTTCTTCCTTCCCTGCCCATCTTCTTCCTCATGTTACCCTCCCTTTTCCATTTATACACTAATCATCCCTCCCCTACACACCGCCTGTTTGCCTCACATTTCCCCTCTTGGGCATGCAGTGATATGCATGCTAGCCATACCCTCGCCTCTATCCCTACACCGTACCCTTTATCCCTGCACCGTACCCTACACCCACCTACAACCATGTACGCCAAGCTGCCAACCCCCTCCCTTGTCTTCTTCCCTTCTCCCTCAACCTACCTTCCCTATATAAACCCCACCAAGCCTCTCATTTTTCTTCTCTTCCACCTACAAGCCTACACATTGATCCTTATTTTTCCTCCCTCTGTCATCCCTGCCATCTCCAATGCCGCCTCTTCTCATCATTACCCGACCAGCCATCCTACCACCTCCCCTCTCTACCTACACAGTGCCCACACCTGTCATGCCACCCTTTCCCCCCTTTCCTCCTTCCCTTCCCTTCTCCTATGCCTATAGCCATAATTGGCTGCACTACCATTGCCACCACGACATTAGAACCTCCCTACGTAAGCACCCCAGCCAGCGCAACCACCACAACAAGCCCATCCTCTTTGACTAATCCTCTCCCTACACCATTGTTGGATATGTGAAATGTTTTTATGTTGCCTCCTACGAGGTATTGTAATTTTCTCAATATGAGGAAGTAGTACTAATACTACTTTTACAAATTATTATGTGAGGGCTATGGAATGATATGAAGCTTATAAGCATGGGCATGACAAGTGATCCTTAGGAAGAGGTTACATTTTAATAATGGACCTTTGGGTCTAAGAGTTAGGGCAAACCAGAGTTGTACCTTTGGGTGCTCATTTTTGTTATGATTGGTTTTTCTTTGGACTCTTAACTCCCGTACTCTACTTTGGTTATACTGTTGTGCTATGAAGTATATTCTTAAATCTGTTATGTATTATTTTTTATTTCTATTGATTTACTCTAGTTGAGTTGTTATTAGCCTTAGCACTGAACATATGAAAGATGAGGAGCTAGACTTATGCTCAGTTTGGCATTAATACCCAGTAATTTATTAATTAACATGTCTGCAAAAACAAAAATTTTCAACTAGTAAAATGGGGGTGTTACAGTAGGCTATTATTGCATGAATAAGATGGGGGAGTTGGAATACAACCTTGGAACATGATGTTAACCATACAATTTCGGGAATGTATACTAAATTTGATAGCCATGTGGGGTTAATGAAAGTAGTTATGACCAAATTGAGAAATTAGGGTTTTGGATGAGGCCTAAATAGTAACCCTAGGGGAAATTTATTATAACATGTGTTAAATGTGGGAAGGCCACAATATATGAGTTAATGGTTAATAATAACACTCCATGTATGGGTATGTAGTTAGAGAACTAAATCAGCACTAGAGAAGAGATTATGCTAAACAGGTGAAAATTAGGGTTTTGGAGGGGGCTCAAATATTAACCCTATAGGATAGTTATTATCACAAGTATACAATTTGGGCAATAGGCTATGACTCTTGAATATGTGTTTCCTGATAACATGTTGAGATTTTTTAGGTAAATTGGGGAACTATAGGAGAGGATGTGCTAGGGTTGTGAGACTAGGGTTTCTAAAGGAATACAGAGTTGTTTCATAGTAAGAGTTGGGATAGGGCCTTGCATGAGTAGGTGTACATGACTGTGGTATAACCTTTTCATAAATAAAGCATGAATAATACACTAATGACTAAAGGTCACTTGATTCGGGCTTAGTTGTACTTACCGATCTATAGGCGAGAATAGTGGCCAAGAACATCTTGCCTTAGAGTTATACCCTATTACCATTTCATTGGTGAGAATAGTGGTGTCCCGAACTCAAGTAAATTAAATCATTGGATGATAATAACTTTTGGAAAGACACTAAATACTTATAGTGGAACACCACGTGGGTCAAGGCTGGTTGTACTTGGATTATTGATCCACCGGTGAAAATAGTGGCCAAGAGCATTCTACCCTAGGGTTGTATGCTAATTACCAATCAACCAGTAAGAATAGCGACCAAGAGAATCTTGCTTTATAAGTTGTACCTAGTTATCTTTCCGTCGATCGACCCCTAAACTCAACATGAATAAAAGGTTGAAATAGTTATCATCGCACTATTACCATATGCTCGGATTAATAAGTCGATAAGATCAACTTATGCTCTTGGTTATCTCTTATTATGGTATTATGAATTTATATGACCTCATTATCTATATTGTTACCTTACCCAATATGTACCATAGTGATCATCCTTATTATGGGTGCTGCTCATTCCCACAAGTAAAGACCCCTTATGAGTCTGTGTAGGTAAATGAGGACTTACTAGATGACTTTGTTGCATGCGATGCTCTAATCAGGGTAGAGCGATACCGTTCTGTGATTGGGGCTGGGGACCAGAGAGTGGTGTTATCTAGTTGTTATTTTAAACTAATTTTCCTCTTTGTTATTTTTATCTGAACACTTATATGTATTTAATTATACTTTTGAAACGAACACCTAACTCTTATTTATGTTATGGAATGTCCTTATACTATATTTATCATGGGTTGTATTTTGTTTTACCTCTACCTTTCAATTGGTATGAGGATGGTTTGTGGCTAGACCTATACCTATTATGGTAGTTCTTTTACTTAAACAGATTTTTTTCCTAGTAAATTTTGGGGGTGTTACAAGTTGGTATCAGAGCTTAGGTTCTCACTACTCTGCTTTCTTTTTAGCAAATTGGTTTCAAATGATTTCCTATATGAATTTCTAACTACCTTTTAGTATTTTGAAAATATCAAATATGTCAAAACCCAGATTAACTTGTGATGAATCAAGAATGGGTAGCCTAGGTAGCCTCTAAATGTGATATGTGAGATAGATGTTAGTAAACTAGAAATGTTTAACCTAACATGCCTTTTTTTCTTTGTATCTTGTTAACCATAAATATGAATTGATGAGTAGGATGTTTAGGGGAGGCCTACGAGGCCTTCATGGAATTCATGCAATGCCAGCCTCAGTCTTAGCTGCCACCCTTACCTATGCATCATCCTCAAGAGGGCATCGGAGAGGGCTAGCTCTAGAGGTTCATTGGACACTACCTTGTACTCTATACTGGTGTGGAGGACCCTATTGTTTTGGAAGGATGTATTCGAGACATGGACCATACCTTTGAGGTAGTCAATTGTCCACCTACTCAGAAGTCAAGTATTGTGACATTCTTTCATAATAGGAATTCGTACACCTAGTGGGTAGGCTATTGTACCTAGGATGAGCCGCCAGTGTCTTGGGAGTATTTAAAGAGGGACAAATTAAAGGAATTTATGCAACTAACCTAGAGGCATGACGGTGAGGTAGTACTTTGCTCAATTCACATAACTATTGAGGTTTGCTCCTAGCATAACAGTCAGTGAGCCAGAATTGGTATATTAGTTCAAGTAAGCGATCCATTTTAGCATCCACCTATGATGGGTGTGACAACTTTCCTTGATCAAGCCACCCTATATGAGCGGGTGTACATTACCACCACTATGATTTAGGATTAGAAAGAGGAAGCCAGAGACTTAAGGTTTTGAAGGCAGGACTCAGCCTAGAGGGGGGGCCTTTAGGATTCCCATAGAGGGGTCCCATCAGGAGCCAGGAGTCGGTGAAGGGTTTTGCTTGCTGACGGTGTGACAATAACCATCTAGGATGTGATTGCGGAGGCAGACCTATACGTTGGCATAGGGTGGCTTCCCCTACATTTACATAGACTAGAGATACTAAGGGGAGACCATAGGGATCTCGCCCATTTTCTCAAAGAGGAAGATATGCTTAGGGTATTGGGGGATACTAAGGAGGTTATTAGGGAGGTCAGTTAGGTGGGTGCTTGAATGTCATCAACTAAATAGAGGTTGTTCGATAGTTGAATGTAGTCACCGGTATGCTTACCATCATTTCTCTAACAGTGTATGTACTATTCAGTTTGAGTGCTTCTTTATCATTCGTATCTACTACTTTTGTTGCTAGAGATACCTTATAACCATTTACTAGTGTAGTGATGTTGAACTTGCGGGATAGACCAGATGGCACTAAGCTCTACTCGACAGTGGCCTTAGTGACAAGATGGACCTACGCTGTTTTGATGTCATACTTGGGATAAATATGTTAGGGAGGTACCAAATAGTCATAGATTGTGCACAAGAACGCATGGTGTTGCATGGACCATGAAGTACTAGGGTTTCCTATAGGAAATGTAAACCCAAGCCCATCACCAAGGTCATGTCTTCTCACTTAATGCATGTATTAATTTGAAATGGGTATCTTATGTATCTGTGTATTGTTTAAGAGTTGAATAGGGATTTGGCAGCCTTAAAGGACATTCCTGTTGCCTTATACTTCCTTGATGCATTTCCAAAGGAGATACTTGGTATACTGCCGGTGCATGGGATTGAATTCACCATCAACGGAGTACTAAGGGCCAAACTTGTGTCGAGGGCCCCTTACTGATAAAGTTAAGGCAACTAAAGGCTTAGCTAGAGAAGTTATTGATATATGAGTACATCTGCACAAGTTTGTCTCCATGTACAATACCAATCCTATTCACGAAGAAGAAGGATGGGGAGCCTCTATTTGTGTTTTGAATACCAGGGCTTGAATTAGTTGACAGTAAAGAACTGGTATCGGCTTCTAAGGATTATTGATCATTTTGACCAGTTTCAAGGCAATGTTATCTTCTCAAACATTGACATAAGATCAGGCTACCGCCATTTGCACATTATAGATGCAGACATCACGAAGATGACCTTTAGGACACAATATGAGAATTATGAATTTAAGGTGATGCCTTTTGGGGTCACTAATGCACCACCATATGTGTGGATCTGATAACAAGGATCTTCAGGCTATTCCTTGCCAAGTTTTTAGTTGTGTTCATCGAAGACATTTTAGTGTACTCTTAGCATAAGGAGGAGCATGAGCAACACCTATATACCATCTCGACCTTCCTTAGGGAACATTGTTCGTATGCCAAACTCTCCAAGTGTGGGTTATAGATTCAGTAGGTTACCTTTCTGGGACATGTAGTGTTAGTGGGAGGATTTGCCATGGATTTGGAAAAAAATTTGGTAGTGACAAAGTGGAAGATGTCCACGAACATATTTGAGGTTCGTAGCTTCCTAGGTCAGGCTAGGTACTACTAGTACTTTGTTCAAAATTTCTCAAGGATTTAGACAACTAAGTTTTAGTGGAATGATACTTGAGAGGGCACATTTTAGGAATTAAAGAAGCACCTAACCACAACACTGATTTTGACTCTACCAACATAATCAGATGGTTTCAAAGTCTACAATGATTTATCTAAGCATAGGTTAGGTATATGTTGATGTAGAATGGTAAGGCGGTCACCTACGCTTCTTGCCAGCTGAAGTGACATGAGTAGAACTACCCGAATCACAATTTGGAATTAGCTACGGTTGTCTTCATGCTAAAAATATGGAGACACTACCTGTATGGAACACGACGTAAATATTTTACGGACAGTAAGAGTCTCAAATATATATTCACTCAAAAGGAGTTGAATATGAGGTAGAAGAGATTGTTAGAGTTGGTAAAGGACTATGACATCGAGTTAAACTACCATGAGGGTATGACCATCATTGTTACAGATACTTTGAGTAGGAAGATATCACACTCTATGAATTCTTACTTGGTGGCTAATTGAATACATGAAGATCATAGTAAGATGGGTGTAGAGCTGATCTAATAGGGTGATCTAGAGGTTCCTCTAAGTGCTTTATCGATTGCACTAATAGTGTTTAGCGAGATTAAAAATTGATGAGCCTAGAGATATTATACTCGAGAGGATCTGATAGAAGATATAGGATGGTTGGGCTGAAGGATTTCGGATACATAAGGAACATAGCATTTTCTACAAGGGGAGTTGGTGTGTACCTTTGTTGCACTGATATTAAGTGCTAGATTTTGAAAAGACATTATACTCCCTACTCCGTTCACCCAAGAGGGGAAAAGTTGTACAAGGACTTTAAGCAAATATACTGGTGGCTTTGCATGAAGCTAGAGGTAGCTGAGTTCGTAGTGAGATGTATGATTTGTCAAAATGCCAAGTTTAAGCACCGCAAACCTATACGGTTATTCTGGTCTTTGGAAGTGCTAGGACGAATGGAACTCCATCTTTATGGATTTTGTGAGTGGATTGTTGAGGATTAGTAGAGGGTGTGACATGATCTAGGTAATTGTGAACATACTGACTAAATCAACGGTTTTCACACTAATAAAATCGACCTAGAGCATGGATAATCTGGCTAATCATTACATGAGTTTCGTGGTTAGCAGGCATGGTATGCCTACATACATCATCTTTGACAAGGAATCAAGTTTTCTTTTGCACTTATGGGGAAGTTGCATGAGGTTATAGGCATGAAACTAAAAATAAGTGTCATCTTTCACTCAGTTACGAATGTACAGACCAAGAGGACAAACTAGATGCTTGAGGATATGTTGTGGGCTTGCTGTAGCACCCCAAAAATTTACAACTAAAAAATTTTATGTTTAGAAGTTATATTGAAAAATATAATACAGTGAATCGCGAGGTGCTATAACCATACATGGTACTAGACCAGTTTCCTCTACTGTTATATTACCAAGTGCTAAGGCTAAAAATATTATTTCACTTAAATTTAGATCACAATTACAAATTAGAGTAGTGAATAGTTAAAGAAAATAAATGACATTTCAAATAAAATCCACCATCAGTGGTTACAAAAATGTCAGTAAAAGGAAATATAATTGGGCTATAAGAAATACATAAACTTCTAGTTCAAAGTCATTGGACAAAACCTTGGATAACCCTACAATCTCAACCCAGAGGATAACCTTAAATGGGTTCTGCAAGATAACTTGAAAAGACCACTACCAATTGAATAAGCTGGAGATTAAGAAAGGAACCCTTCAGTGTAATGGTACTAAGTAATCCATTATACAAGAATAATATTCAAGGTCCACATGGAACATATATAAAAATGCATTACAACAATATATGATCATTTAATTATGCATATATTAATTGAAATATGATAATTACTTATATAACCACATAACATCAAGAGTATATACTACCAATGCTCATGTATCTAGAAGTAAATAAAAACTTTACTAATGGAGCATCCAAGTGATGCTCTTTATAGTATAGTTAGAAAGCCACATTATTTTCAAGTTAAAATCACAATCACAATTCTCATAATCAATCCTATAACTTATTGATACACAGGTAAACCCATCTATACAAATGATACACACACATTATCATAGGTAGGTACAAAGGCTACTACTAAATTACAGGTAGGCACAAAGATTACTACTTGACCACAGGTAGGTACAAAGGCTACTAACATCCACATGCAGGAAAAAATGTTACTACCAAACAATAGGTAGGCATAAAGGCTACTACCAATCCACAAGTAGGAACAAAGGCTACTACCAAACCAACCCATTAGTCATTTCCATTCAAATATCAAACATCACCATTTCTATTTAATCGAGGAGAGATTAGACGAACTCGAAGACACTAAGGTATTTTGGTCATACCAATGCATAAGGAAAGTATAGTATCCTACTGGCTATCAACTTAGGGATGCAAATGTACCCTTGTAACACTCGTACATGAAGGTACACAATACCATACTGATAAGGATACCTAATCCATATGTATGCATACCTCTTACTTAGGTCCATAGAGCAAAATAGAGTAAGATATAGGACATGGTTAGGGCATTGAGACACACTAGAAAAATCAGAAAAAATCATGGGATAAAATATGTTTTTAGGGTACCATTCCCAATTTCAAGGTCTTTCACTTTAACTATTAGTATTTTATAAGAGTGACCACGAAAACACATATTAATTACATGTATCCACTTCTTCATACTCAACCATTTTTATTCATTTCGAAACATTATGAGATAACCAAAATCAAGATCATTATCAATGTCAACACTAGAAGTCTACTAAGGCCATTCTATGCTCAATTACTCACACTTACGCACTTTAGGTCAAAAATGACCAAAATACCCCTAAGGCTAAAGTTAGCACTTTAACATCCATTCCCATTACAAATTCCATTTTATTTTATCAACTTTCCATAAAAAGGATAACACATCATAACTAAATTATTTATAATGTAATTAAGTTACCTGACATGCCAAATGACTGTTTTTTCCTTATGCACCATTTTGCACGTAAAACCCTAACATGCACTAGAACATTAAAACACATACTCTCATATTTAATAATATATATATATATATTATTGATCTAATGATTTGCGAATAATTTTGCATGTATTAAATAGGGAAATTAGTGTTTATAAGAATTTGAGAATGTGGATAGAATAATATGCGTGGCTTAGGTTTTGATCTCAGTTGGGGTTTTCCCATTGAACCCATTTCCATTACATATTACATGTTCAATTACATACCTTGCATGTGTAGGTTAAAATGAATACAATTGGATGTACTTTTAGGTGATTCTTTGATTCTAAACTCTAGGGGTAAAAAATGACATATTTATTTATATGGTTATTTACTTATGTTAGGAGTCCCATTCTATGCCTTTAAATTATTGGTTATATTTATCATGATATAACTTATGTGGAATAAATGCTTGCTTAGGAATTAATATGCTTGTGATGCTTAATTTATAATTATATTGCAAATTAGTCAATTACCATGATTAGAATTACATGTATATGAAAACATTTTAGTTATAGTATTTAACCTCTTTACGATAAATTTGTAAATCAAATAAAGTTTTGGAATAAACGGATAAATTTTATATAGGTAGGGTTTTTAGGGTATTTGGGTCATAGGTGACACGAACATGCCTAAGTGTAAATAATTGATCAAAACAGACTTCGTTAACCTCTAGCTTACTTTTTTGATCATAGGACTGGATCTTAATAATTTGGGAATATCATAAAAGAAAAAGAATTAAAGCGTTTAAATTGATATTTTTTAGACTAGAGAATGAAGCCTAACGATAAGCCATGGTGGCATTGTTGATGTGGCTTATACGATCCTTTAGAATTTAATTGACAATTAGATTGTTGTGTGCCCTTAGTTTTCCTTCATTTATTTGATTATTGTGTTTTAATCCCAATAACCTTTGAGGAATTGTAACAATGAATTAATAAGACATTAATCACATAAAGACAAAAAATTGAGTAAGAAAGAGATCTTGTGCCTCCAAAATAGACCCCCGAGTGCATAGTTGGAATTTCAGGTCTAAGGGCTCACATTTTCTCTATAAGTATTACATACAACCAAGTAAAGGTATGCAAAATTAAATACTTGGGTGCCGAAGTTTGGTATAGGTAACTATTATGTCATATGGACTCATTAGCGAGCTTTACCCCAGAATTGAGCAATTTAATTTAGTAACACCCTAATGATGATCATAATATTAAATATATGATTGTATTCCAATCAAGATTCGGATATTGTTTATTTGAATTAGATTAGAGACCCACCATAATACATCTAATAAATACCATGATGTGCATGAAAAAAATATTATAATACCTTATAATTATTATATAATTTGAAGCATGCTATTATTGTGCCTTTCTTAGGCTTTTTGATTTAATTAATAATTAATATTATGTGGTTAACTTGTTTGGTTTTTAAATCTTAGATGGGTTGTGGCATGTAATTTTATAACTCGAGTATGATTTTTATGAGTTTATTATATACAATATGAGCATGCTACTTCTTGTGAGTTATTATTATTTACTCATTACAACAAAGTTGTATGATACTATCACTTTTTTTATGGGTAAATGTGTTGTATGAAATATTTGAAGGATTTGATGGAGCATTATCCAAAAGGTTAGGAAGGCTAAGGGAGTGAGTATCCTTGCATTTGTAATCCGTATTAATGACATATGGCTAAATAAGGGATAAGTGTAAAGGTAAACTAATGTAAGACCATTTATGCGTTCTTTTGTGATTGGATTTACTTTTTAACTCCTATATTCCTATTGTATTTTATATTTCATCATTTTACTAAGGGTGTACTATCTATAAACCTTTATTTATGTTATTGCATTTTGGTTTTTGTTGTTTTTCTAACTTTCTTTGGGCCTTATCACTTCTCATAATGAAGGAAGTAAAATCAAGCTTATTCTAAGTATAGCATTAACACACATAATTTTGCAAGTAGTTGTACTATCCCAAATTTTATCTAATTCTAATCCCAAGTAATTAATATTATAACATAATCCTAATCTAAAGTAATTGATATTTTTATTTTACCCTAATTCCTTAATCGTAAATATAAACCTAAGTTTGACCCTAATTTTTGTTAATTAATATTTAAGCCTAACCTTAACCCTTGATGATTGTTAAATAGATTTTACTATAATACCATAAGCATTTAATATAAACATAATTCTAATAATAACCCTAAACTATTTTTCTTTTCCCCCTTATCTTTCTCTTTTTTTTTTTACTTTTCATTCCCCTTTTCTTCTTCTTTTCCTTCTTTAATATGTCGATTGACGATCTTTGAGGCATGGCATACCTCCCCTATGGTCTTCCTTTCCCTTTCCATTCCAATCCATCTCCACCTCCCTCTACTACCTTACCTACCCTACAACCAAAGGAAGCACACATTGTTCCTTTCCTTCATAGCTTGCGTGAACTTGCAAGACCTACTTTTCCTTCTTTCAGCTTCTATATCCTTATTTTTTCATTGTTTTAACATTTTATTCAGCAAATATTTACAAAATAATTTTCAAATCATGTTGCAAATTAGCCAAACCATGAGAAAATCATGTTTCACAACCTTATGTACATCAAACTCCCACACTCAATACCCCCTAGCTGAGTGAAATACTCATGCAAACCACCCCAGTTGCACCACCAGCCTCACGTTGCATATGCCCCACCAACATAAGCTCTTCACACCACCCCATAACTACTTAAGAGACTCACCTTGAAGCCTTATATCTATGTGAGAGGCTCACACAAGTAACTCTTGGTTGTGTTACTTCCTTAAGTAGCACACTCCGTTTGTGTTATATTTTCCCACAGGTTTGTTGACTTTGATTTAGCTCCTTTTCCACCATATTTTCCTTTTCTTTTCCTTTGATCCTCTCTTAAGCTAAAGTGATGTATTATTATTAAATATTAGGCTATTTTTTATGGTCTTGAAGGAATAGTCTAAGGTTATATGTACATAGAGACCAGAGACATTTTTGGTAGTATACACTTTGTAACAAGGGTTATGTGAGCAATGTGTATAATTATATGAAATCTCAATTTTAGTATTATTATATGGATACTTTTGTGATTATAATGTTTTATATGACATGTTATGCTATGACGGTGTGGTATCGAATCTTTAGAAATTGAGAATATGTGAACAGTATGAGCTTATATGTTATTGTTGTTGTTGTAAATCTTATTTCTTCACCTTGAATATTCTATATGACATATAGTATTTTAATATTTTTTGAATAGGCATGGAAACAAATTAATAAATATGTTCAATTAATATCAAGATAATATATATTGGAAGTTGGAAACCATTCATATAGAGACTCATGGGGTTTTTGTTAAAATATTGGCATTTTGGCTATCTGAAGGAAATTTTTTTCAATATGGGTTGAATATGGAATATTTATTATTTTAATGTATTAAATTGGTTAAAAATTTGCTAAATATTTTATGTGGGATATTTGGAGTAAATATGAATAGCCTAAGTGCAATAAAGAAAATGACTTCAATTAGGAATAATGATATTAAAGGCGATGTCAACATCGCATTTATAAAAGGTTAGAGTTAGACTTTGATTTTGGATATAATGTAAATAATGACATATTGGGGATTTGGACTAAAATTTGTGGTCATATGAGTCTTATGGAAAAATTTACACCTAAATTGTGAAATTAGGTATTTCTAAGGAATTAGGAATATTAACCTTAGAGGTGGGGTCATTATCGCATATTTATAATGTTGGACCTAGACCTAAATTTTTGAATATGTTTATCTTGTAAATTTAGGTTTTTTAAAGTGATATATTACTTTTTCCTTAGGAGTTGTCTCGATCTACATGCAGTTGTGTCTTTTGTGCTATGAATAAACATATTAAGTTTGGATGGTGTATCTTACATATATATATGTGTGCTAACATGATGATATTGAGATAAATATTAATGAACAATATGCTAATCACTTAAAGATTACATGAGTCATAACTGGTTGTATTTGTTCTTCCTCTAGATAAGAATAGTGGCTAAGATCATTTTTCTCTAGCATTATATATTATAGATACTATTCTGCTTGTAAATAGTTGGGTCCTTATACTAAACATAAATAAGAGAATGGATTATGATAAAAAAAATATGGGTAAGATACTATTCAAATCAAATAAAAGATCATGTCATTTAAGGTAGAGGTGTTGAGTCCATTCTATCAAATTAATAATAGTTGCTAGGAGCATTCTACCCTAAGAGTTGCTTCAAACTGTCCCACCAATTTCAAAATAGTGGAAAAGAGAGTGTTGCCTTAGGAGGTGTTGAGTTATTTCCATCATCTTAATAATAGTGGTAAGGTGTTTATAATCTGAAAGGTGTTTTAGTTTATTCCAGCAAATAAGTAAGAGTGGGGTCCTAAACTCAATGTACATAAGAATATGGCTTTTAATTATCTATAATCATAAGGTTTAGAATCATATCTTGTCTTGTAGCATATAATGTTAATCTATATGCATGTTTATCCTTTCATGTGAACCTATAAAATTATGTATGTAACACCCCAAAATTTACAATTGAAATTTTTTATTTCACAATAGAAGTATAAAATCAAATAACTGGGTGTCATCATTGTAATTACCATAAGTCTATCTTACTAGCCCATCCTTATGTCAATCACAAGGTAAAACAATTTAGAATTCTCGACCAAACAAAACGAAAATGAGAGGAGTTTCATAAACTTAACTATGAGTTTAGGGATTAATTCTGAGTACAATAATCTAAAATACAGGCAAAAGGGATACTATGGGTACAAGAGTCCCAAAAAGGTATCCAGGCAAAAATAATATTCGGATAACATGACTCTACACCCAAAATTCCTAATACATAAACTCACTCCACCCAATAAAAATCATCATAAGCTATAAAATCATCCGCTTGGTCCTCATCGACTTGCACACAAACATTCGAGTCATCTACTCTTGGGAATGAGCAATACCAATGAAAATGATGGTTAGTAAACTACGTACTAAATAAGGTAACAATACAACCGAAATAGGAAAAACCATATACTTATGTGCATTCACAGTGGAAAGTAGCAAGCATGTGAGATACAATAATCAATGTAGGGTAATTAGTGATTTTGAATTTGTACCATTAGAATATAACATGATCCATTATTTAATTTACATTGAGTTTAGGGCCCCCACTATTCTCAACCATTGAAATGGTTATCAAAATTATATAACTACAGAGTAGAATGCTCCCGACCACTATTCTCTACTGGTGGAACGATTATCAATACATAAAACCTCGGAGCAAAATGCTCCCAACCACTATTCTTGTTTGGTGGAACAGACAAGTATAACCAGTCTTGACTCACATAGTCTTTGACTTTAAATAATTAGTATCTTATCCATGATTATGATCATTCTCGGGATTTATTTTAGATTGAGTTTAGGGACCACACTATTCTCAACAGGTGGAATAGTTATAAAAATTATACAACCGTAGGACAAAACACTCATGGCCACTATTCACTATTGGTAGAATAGTTATCAAAATATAAAACCTCGGGGCAAGATGTTCTGGACTACTGTTCTCATCTAGTGGAACGCATAAGTACAACTGGTCTTGACTCATGTGATCTTTTACTTTAAATGATTAATATCTTATTTATAACTAGTTTTATGAGTACAAAATATAATTAAGGTAAGTAAGATATCAACATACATATATCAAGACCATCTTTAAAAGCTACTATTCATTAAGCTCCCAAAACCCTAATTTCACAAGTAAGTCATAAATTTTTTCATAAGACTCATATAATTATCAAATTGTATATAAATCCTTAAAATACATGGTCTAACTCTAACACTTACACATGTAATAAGGTTATTAATCCCTAATTAGGCCGCTATCTCATTTGGAGAAATCTAAGACATTCAATAATCAATCTAAACACTTCTCATGATATTATTATCATACTTATTTCCACCTAATACGTTAAAATGCCAAAATTCCTATATTAACACACATCGACCTAAATGCCCTTAAAGATAACCCATAGTCTTTATTTTATGAAAATCTTATATCTTAAATATAATTATTTTCTAATCCTCCATTTATCATCATATCTCTTAAATATACTTATTTCCCATTTATTATAATTTATTTGGCCCATATTACTCTTTCACAAGTTATACTCTTCCACAAAATACTACTAATTATTGTAATAACATCATATCAACACATCTTTTACCATTCTTACTCTCTTTCTATCATATAATCATATTATCATAAGACATTATTAACAACATGCATTTAACAATATAATAACAATTAATAACATACTAAAACACATAGCCATTTAGGAATCTAACACAAAACCTTATACATTGACTTGTATCCTTACCAACAAGGATATTGGGCTTCAAGCATATAAATCCTAAACCACTTCCTTCTAGATCATCAAAGTACCACCTATGAAAATAAGATATTGTATGATTAGGATTAAAGATTAAAATTGAGGAGAAATTTAAGGTAAAGGAGGGTAAAATGGAAATAACTAGAGTTAAAGGAAAGCTTGAGTTGTGTGGAAGTGTGGGGAAAGATATCGTGGTGTTTGGGGGGGGGGGTGCAAAAACAGATTCATGACAAGAAAAAAGGGTTGCACAGGCGTGTAGTAGGCAATGTACGCTAAGGTTGAGAGTTGTGAAGTTGCATGGGCAGGTCGTGTGAAGGAAGTGTGGCCATGTGTAATATCCCAAAATCCTAATTTTCGAAATTATGGCCAAATAAGGAATTATTAGGAAAATTAATTATATAAACTCATTTATTAAAATGTAGAGAGTTAATTGAGGTAGATTAAGAGGAAAATAATAAAGAATTTAATTAGAAGAAAATTTGGGTATTTTTCCTAATTAGCATGGAGGTTAATGGAATTTATCTAAAATAGTCTAAAATAAGCAAAAAGGAATTTATTTAACATTTTATAAATATTAATATTCTAAATAGCCCCAAAAATATTCTAAATAATTTATGCAAAATCCAAAACCCTAAATGAAACATTTTCTCTTTTCTTTTCCCTCATTTTCCTTCTTTTTCTTCCTTTTCTTTTTTTCCTTCTTCCCCGTCGGTTGGGCCTCTCCCCGCGGCCCATCCCTTCTCTCCTTTTCCTTTCTCCCTCCCCCCGTGGCCCAGCGTCGCCCGCTGGCCAACGCCCGAGTGCGACGCAGCGTTTGGCCTTTCGATCCGCTGAACCGTCGCGTCACGATTAATGAGCCTTCTAACCGTTGCTAGCCAATGACACGACGCTGCGTTTCGACCTTCTAAACAATGAAACGACGCGTCGAGATTAGGAACGTTATAACCGTTGCCGACCGGCCGATTTCTCCCCTTTCTTTTCTTCCCTGGACCGCCGGTCCAACCTGCCCCGCTGTCGTCTTCTTCCTCGCGCATGTGACCACCGCGCCGCTGCAACGCCGACAATGCCACAGTCCGGCCATCCTTCTCGTCCTTTTTCCCGTCCCTTTCTTTCCTGATTTGGCTCATCCTACTGTCCTGCACCGCCCAGGCCCTGCCCCCTTTCCTTTCTCACCCAAACCGAGCCAGAACCTGCTGACAGAGAATCTGCAGGCATGCCGATCGCCGCCGGACAGCGTATTGCCGTGACCTGGCGTGTCCTCTCCTCCTTCGTCGTTTTCTCCCCCCAATTGCCTATAAATACACCCCCTTCGACAGCCATAACCTGTGCTGCAAAAATTACCCCGAAACTCTGCCTCTCCGTCGCCCGAAAATGAGACGAAGTTTCCGCCGCCGCCGGTGATCGCCGCCGCCACCGCTGGCCACCAAAAACACCCCTGCACCTTCCTCAACAAAACCAAACCATCGCCACCCTCCACCCTGCCCTGCACGTGCCGCCATAGACGTGCGAAGCTCCCTGCTGAAAAACCCCTCTTCCGGTCGCTGCCGCCCCTTACGCCGCCCGTAGCCGCCACCTCCGCCGTGTTCCACCCTCCTTCCACCTTCCAAAGTAACCTGCAGGTCCTCCCCTACCTGCCCATACCCTCCTTACCCCCTGCTTCCTTCTCCACTGGCCTCCACCATTTTCCACCACCCTCCTCCTTCTTCGGCCGCCGCGTCCACCACCGCGCGCCGCCGCCCTTCTCACGCCGCCACCCTCATTCCACTCCCCTCTCCCTGTTGTCTCCTCCCCCACACTTAACTTCCCTTTTCCTCCTCCAATCTAACCACCCCCTCCATCTTTTCCTCTCTTCTCCTCCTCCATCGCCGCCTCCGCCTCGCGCCGCCGCCGGACCACCACCGTCCTCAGGTGGTCTTCCACCCATCTGAACCCTAAAACCCTTTTCTTATGCCCTATAGTAGTTTATAACTAATATTAGTATTATTGCACTTATTACTATTATTATACTTATTATTATTATTATTACTATTATTATTATTATCATTATTGTTATTACTTGTATTATTACTATTATTATTATTATGATTATTATTATTATTGTCATTATTACCATTATTATTGTCTCTATTATTAATGTCTTATTTTCTTACTAATACTAACATCCCTTTTAGACCCTAACTTGTATTATACTTAACTTTGGTCCTATTCTTATAATTATTAGTACTAACGTTTTTATTATTATTATCTCTATTATCCTTACTATGGTTATTATTATTACTACTTAACCTTACTTGGTTGTATTATTGTTATAACCATTACTACTAGGAGTATTATTATTATTATCGTTATTATTAGTATTATTACTATTATCATTATCACCCTTAAGAATAGTTTACTTGTAATTTTGTGACCTTATAATATTATTATTTCAAACCTAACATCATTGTTGGACTTAATCTTAAAAACGCTAGAGTTCTATTACTTGAAACATAAGTATCACTATTAGTAGTCTTATTATTATTATTATTATTATTATCACTATTTTACTATGACTAGTGAACACTAGTATTATAAGAATGGGACTAATGGGCTTAATAAAATAAGTGTAACAATAAGTATCATAAATAACTATATTTTGACTATTAATATTTAGTATACTAATTCTTAGGTAAAAACCCTAGTTCTTGTATAAAACCCTTTTTAGTAATAAAAACCCTAATCTTAAACGAGAATGAGGATTGATAGTAATTATAAGGGAAACTAATACTTAGCATTTTCCCCTTTTATAGGTAACCTCGACCAAAGCCCTAAGGAGTTAGAGGAGCGTGCTCCAAGCCCGGCGTCGCCTTAGGTAAGGACGAAGCTAATGGCCTTGTGCTATGTGTGACATGGATGTGTTGAATGTTGTGTATGCCATGCTATGCTATGTATTATATAATCTGTGTATAACTTGTCTTATGTGTAGCGTAGCTTGGAGATTGAGGTATGTTGTATGTGCTCCCATGGTATGAGCATGACATGTATATGTATGATGTTTATGATGTATTATGTTATGGCCCTCTAGGACATGCATATTAGAATAAATGGTAATATGAGTTGGGAACCATCATGGGAGTCTTGAAGTTTGTATGATGGTATTAATGTTCTATGGCGGTCCTAATGGTTTGTATGGTGGTATTTGTGATTTTATGGAGGTATTAATGTTGTATGGGGGTATTAGGGTTTGTATGGTGGTATTAGTGATTTTATGGAGGTATTAATATTGTATGGTGGTATTAGGGTTTGTATGGTGGTATTTGTGATTTTATGGAGGTATTAATGTTGTATGGTGATATTAGTGATTTTACGGTGGTATAAATGTTCGTATGGTGGTATTAATGATTGCATGGTGGTATTAATGACTTATGGTGGTATTAGGGTTTGCATGGTGGTGTTATGGTTTGTGTGGTGGCATTAATGTTGTATGGTGGTATAAATGTTCGTATGGTGGTATTAATGATTGCATGGTGGTATTAGTGGCTTATGGTGGTATTAGGGTTTGCATGGTGGTGTTATGGTTTGTGTGGTGGCATTAATGTTTGTATGGTGGTATTAATGATTGCATGGTGGAGTATGGGGTTGAGAGTGAGAACTCACTTATATAAAAGATGAGCGAGGGTTTCTAAATGAGAGAAGAGATTTTGGGGTGAAAGAGGGAGGTTACTTGTTGAAGAAGTAAAGTGCTAGGGTTTGGTGCAGCCAACTAGGGTTGGCGTGGTCAGATAGGGTTTTGAATGGCCAACTAGGGTTTTGTCGGTCACACGTGAACTTGGGAGATAAAGTAACACATTTGGGGAATTTCCTAATAAAAGAATGAGGTGCGAGATAGAGAATGAAGTAACGTTTGGGTAAGTAAGAAAGAGTTGGGCCACATAGGTCCGA
Organism: Tamarix austromongolica; assembly: GCA_039764185.1. Classification (NCBI taxonomy): domain Eukaryota; kingdom Viridiplantae; phylum Streptophyta; class Magnoliopsida; order Caryophyllales; family Tamaricaceae; genus Tamarix; species Tamarix austromongolica. Next base: position 3,074,410 of record CM077808.1, on the reverse strand, counting down.
TTAGGGTCTCCGAGGAGGAACCCTAGAGGGAGGAGGACATGCGGAGTCGACATCATATGTAATGGGATGGCCTATACTCTTGGAGATTGTGCCTTACTATATGCCACTATGCCTAAGTCTACGGGAATGGATGTCGGGTGTGAGAAGAGGTACGAGTCTCAAAATATGGGACGGACCCTCTTGAGAGAGCGGTAGTAGAACATCGATGACATGCATGTCAAGGGTGGAATGATATCTAATATAACACAGATAAGACACTAATCATGTAAAGTGAAAGATTGTTGAGCCGAGCCCAGACCGGTCCACCGGCAAATAATAGTGGTCAGGAGCGTTCTGCCCTGAGTGTATACTTTCCGGTCCACCGGCTATAATAGTGGGGGATTTCGTGCTCGAAAAACCAAAGTAAGTAAGTTAAACCATGGAAAATATACTAAGTACTTACAGCGGAACATCATGTGAGTCGGAGCCAGACCGGTCCACGGGCAAATAATAGTGGCCAGGAGCATTTTGCCCTGGAGACCGGTCCACCGGCAAATAATAGTGGTTAGGAGCGTTCTGCCTTGAGTGTATACTTTCCGGTCCACCGGCTATAATAGTGGGGTTCCCGCACTCACATGGATTATTAAAGAATATGTGTGAAATGGACATATTATTAACGAGGATAAAGAATAGGTCACCGGAAAGTACTCAGGCCTTATCTTGTGTGTTATCGCATGTTACTTATATGACTGTGCTATGCGTGCTATGTGGTATGATTGTATGCTTGGCCTTAGCGCACCTGCGCCCTTACTCAGTATTGGACCCGTACTGATACTACATTGATTGAATGGGTCCTGTGATGATCCACCAATGGTGGGGAGCAGACCTCTTATGCAGGTTTGATCGATTACTATTTTGGGGTGGAAGGCTTGACTTGAGTGAGTAGGTGATCCGGATACTGATCCTTTTTGGGGATTGTTTTGCTAGCTATATTTTGTATTACGTTTTCCGTTTTTATAGAAAAAGTATTATGGGGTTGTAATCCTCAATCGTATTCAAACTTCTGTTTGATTTATATCTTACTAACGATTTATGCTAAAAGTCGTCTTGTGTTTTATGATACTTCGTACTTATTGATACTCGGATTTAGCCTTAGCACTTAGTACCGGAACGGTAGGAATGAACCGGTCTGGTACTAAGTGTGGCGGTAATACCCCCAAGTTTACGGTTTTAATTCTCTCGTTTCCGCTAAACCTTTTGATTTAAACGAAATTTTTCAGTAGTAAATTTGGGGGTGTTACACCATGTGCATGCAACACATGGATAAAAATGAAAGAACATGGCACATATGGGGGTGCACAAGGTTGTGTGTTGCTTGTGTGAATATGCATGGGTGAATTATGCAAGCATGCATAGACCTACGATGATGGTGCATGGCTATGTGAGTAACTATGTATAAGGCATGTAATGGTTTTTAAGGAGACACAGATAGGGCGTGCTAATCCACAGGTTGTGTCCTTCACAAAAATGTGACAAGTGTAAGGGAAAGAAAAGGAGAAAATGATGGCGGTGGGTGGCAATGGTCACCGATGGTGAGGGGGGATGATTGGGTGGTTGATTTACCATTCACAAGGTGATACTTGGTGGTTTTTGTGGTGTGTGGTGATGGTGATGGTGGTTCAGTCGACGAAAGAAGAAGAAGAAGAAGAAGAATAATAAGGAGGATTAAGATATAGTGATTCTTGACAGAAAATAGGCAACAATTGAGGAAAATAAATCAGGGAGGGAGAGAGAATAGAAGGTAGTATATATATATATGTATATGTATGGTGCATAAATGGGGAAAGAAGAGGAAGGAAAACGATGATGATGGTCATGATCAAAAGAGGCATGAGGGAGAGATGGAAGATGATGGTTGGAGGTGATGGTTGTGTGCTACAAGAGATGAGGAAAACACATGCAAGATAGGAGGAGGAAAAGAAATCAGTGTAGAAGGAAGGAAGAAGGGAAACAAAAAAGGAAAAATAGGAAAAGGCTTAAGTTGTATTTAGATTAAATTTTGATTAGCTAAAATAAGTAAGATTAAGGATATAAGTCTACCAAGGTTAAGGTTAGGTTAAGAAAATATAAATTGCTCGGGTTAAAGATTAGGTTTAGGTTAAGATTTTAGATTAAGGGATTAGGGTAAGGCTAGAATAAAATTTTCTTGAGGTTAGAACTAGGTTAAGGTATTAAGTATACGGAAATAGTTTTAGAAAAATTTCAGATTATTACATCACTACCCCCTTAAAAGAGACTCCATCCTTGAAATCAACAAGTTAAAATTAGGGAAGAAGAGAAAAAGGATGTAAAGAAGTGATCTTTGTAGTCAAGTTCTAAGAGTCAAAATTACGCTATCGGTTACTACCCCTTAAAAGAGAGGAAACCCAAAACCTATCACACCTACACTAAAAAAATCTTGGGATGCTATTGAAGAATATCCATCTTGGTCTCCCATATCACCTCCTTTACTCCATGATGGCTCTAAAGAATCTTCACAAGTGGAACTCAGCTCATTCGAGTTCGTTAAATATTAGTGTTAAGAATCAGCAAGGTCTCTCCTTATAGGACAAAGAATCATCGAGTTTGATTTCATCTAGTCTGGTCACATGTGACAGATCTACAACGTATTTCCTTAGCTAAGAAATGTGGAAGACAATATGAACTTGAGCTAACTCTAGAGGAAGTTCTAGGTGGTATGCAACCTCGCCAACCTTATCAATAATCTCATACGGACCAATGTATCTTGGACTTAGTTTACCCTTCTGACTAAATCTCTGCACTCCCTTGGTAGGTGAAAACCTCAATAGAACTCTATCTCCTAATTCAAATCCATCATTATAATGTCTCTAATCTATGTAGCTCTTCTAGCAACTCTGAGTTGCCTTTATCCTATCTTGGATCGACTGAACCTACCGAGTCATCTCCTCACTCATCTCCAGTCCAAGTATCATTGTCTCACTAATGTCACTCCAACACAAGGTTGTCCAACACTTAAGTCCATACAATCCCTCAATGGGTGCCATCCCTATACTAGTATGATAAATATTGCTATATAAGAACTCAACCATATTTAGATAATCTTCCCAACTACCTCAAATTCCAACATGTAAGACTGTAGCATATCCTCAAGTGTCTAAATTATCCTCTCAGTTTTCCTATTTTTAGTTGGGTGGAAGGTGGTACTCATCCTTAATCTCGTGCCCATAGCCTCCTGCAATTTTTCCCAAAAGTGCTAAAGGAATCTTGAACACTGATTGGAGACTATGTCTGTAGGTGTACCATACCTACTCACCACAAAACACATATATCAATTGACCAGTTAATCTATACTTAAAGTCGACTTCATTGGCACAAATAATGCTAACTTATTCAACCTGTTAATAATAACCCAAATTATGTCGAACCCGCTATGAGCCCTTGGTAGCCCACTTAAAAAATCCATCGAGATGGAGTCCCATTTCCACCTTAGAAAATCTAAAGGATGAACCAACCTTACAAGATTTTGATGCTCGATATTGAACTTTTACCATGTTAGACATTTTGATAAGAACTCTGCTACCTTTTGCTTCATGTGAGGACACAAGTATATTTTATTGAATTCCTTATACAACTTATCCCCTTCTAGGTGGATAGAATATGGAGTATAGTGAATTTACTCTAAAATCTAACACTTTATATAATTTTAACTCTACGGTATACACCATTAACCTCTATAGCGAATGCTACCATCCTCCTAAATCTAGAAACTCTTAGCTCATTTGTCCTATAGCTTGTGCCGAATCCTCTCAAGCTTAATATCCCTAGGTTGTCCCTTTTGGATATCATCAAAAACTATTGGCATAATCATCAATGCACTCATCCTTAACTCTAAGTTACCATGCTATATCATCTCTACCCCCATTCGACCAAGCTCCTCTAGCAACTGACTAGTCACCACAATAGAACACAAAGAGTGTGATGTCTTCCTACTCAAGGCATCTATAACGACATTGACCTTAACCTAGTGATAGATTAACTTAATATCATAATACTTCACCAACTCTGTCTATCTCCTCTATGTCATATTCAACTCCTTGTGAGTGAATATAAACTTCAGGCTCTTTTGTTCGGTGTAGAGTTTGCACCAAGTTCGATATAGATAATGCCTCCAAATCTTTAATGTAAAAACAACAACCGCCAACTATAAATCATGCATTAGTTAGTTTATTTCATGCTACTTCAGCTTATGAGAAGTGTAAGCCACTACCTTATCATGCTATATCAATACACATCCTAGTTCGTGCTTCAAAGCATTGATGAAGAGCTCAAACCCATGTGATCCTGATGGCAGAGTTAACAATGGTGTCATAGTCAAACACTGCTACAACTCTTGAAACACTTCCTCGCATGCGTCATCCCACTGGAACTTGGTCATCTTCTTTAGAAGTTTCATCAAGGGGCAATCTACCTTCTAGAATTCATAAAAAAAGTGTATATGTTACTTGACTAAACCTAAGAAATTACAAACCTTAGGGACACTAGTGGGTACCTTCCAGTTGGTAACTTTCAAAATCTTTGCTGAGTCCACAATAAATCCTCTAGTTGACACCATAGAAATTTAATCTTTTGAAACCAAAACTCACACTTAAAGAGTTTGGCACACAACTTATGCTCTCTAAGGAGTGACAAAATTGAATGAAGATTCTGCTCATGATCTTCTCTACTCTGAGAGTGTATTAAAATATTATCAATGAAGACGGCCACAAACTAATCAAGGAATAGCCAAAAAATTATCATCATCAAATCCATGAAGATGGTAGGTTCATTAGTGAGCCCAAAAGGCATCACTATGAACTCATAGTGTTCGTACCATGTCCTAAAGTCTGTCATCATGATGTTTTCCTAGGCAATGTGTAACTGATAATATCCTAACATCAAGTTGATCTTTGAGAAGATCAAAGCACCCCAAAATTGCTCAAAAAAGTAATCAATCCTCGGAAGCGGATAACAATTATTCACCATCAATTAGTTTAAACCCCAATAATCAATACATAAATGAAGACTCCAATCCTTCTTCTTCACAAACAAAACTAGTGCTCCCCATGGAGACACACTCGGGTGAATGTACTTGTGAGACACTAAGTCCTCCAACTATATCTTCATCTCTTATAACTCTATCAGTGCCATTTGATAGGTTGCCTTTAAAACCGGATCAGCTGCTAGTAACAACTTAGTAGCCAATTCCATCTCACGTACTAGTGATATGCTTAGGATCTCCTCTAGAAACACATCAGGAAAGTCTTGAACAACCAAAATATCCTCCAATGTAACTTTTGTCGTAGGTTTAGGCTTGCATCTCTTATAGATGGCCCTACCACCTTGAGGTCCCTGTAACATGACTTGCTCTTGTATGTAGTCTGCCTTGTATCTCCCTCATATATCCATACCTAGAATAACATCAAAGTTTTGAAGGTCTAACTCAACCAAATTCATTAGGAAGTCAACCCCACCTATCTCTATGGCCAAGTCCGAGTAGAGCCTTGTGCAATATAATCTATCCCTATAAGGTAGCATCATAGAAATAAATACAGTAGAAGATGGAGATAAGGAATCTCTAGCAATAAAAATAGTAGACACAAAATACAGAGATGCCATCAAATTAAACAATACGTAAGCTGGTTATGAGAGGATGGAGAACATATCGGTGAACATATCTAACTATTGATCAGCCTCTGTTTGGCTAATAACATTCAATAACCCATCTGAATTCTCTCTCTAGTATCCTCCATGATACCCTCTAAAGTCCTAAGTTTGTCTTCCCTTCTAAGGAAACGGACAAGGCCCTTATGGTCTCCCCTAAATCTCCCTAAACTATCAAATAGTTGGGGTAGGTGACCTCTACTAAAATTGGTGTGGCTGGTAGGTCTTTTGTTGATAAGCCTGCTGCTATGGTACAAGCAGTCCTCTCTGCTAAAACTAACCCCTCTAATGAAACTAACCTCCCTCCTATTGGAACTGACCCTTCTATTACTAACACTCAAATTAGTGCAGGGGGAAGGAAAAAGGAAAAGGGAAAAGGAAAAAGGAGAAACAAAAGGAAAAAAGAAAAAAGGCTTAAGTTAGATTTAGATTAAATTTTGATTAGCTAAAATAGGTAAGTTTAATGATATAAATCTACCAGCATTAAGGTTAGGTTAACAAAATATAAATTTCTCAAGTCAAAGATTAGGTTTACATTAAGATTTTAGATTTAAGGGATTAGGGTAAGGCTAGAATAAAATTTTCTTGAGGTTAGAATAAGGTTAAAGTATTAATAGTACAGGATTAGGTTGGAAAAAATTAAGTGATGTTTTATTACTATCATTTATCTACTTGCCTTTACTGAGGGTTATATTTAATTTATATAAGGTATGTTATTTTGATAACTCTAGTTCTCTATGGACTACTCCTCTATCTTCATTATATATGTTCCTTTCTCTCTATTTTTTATATTTTATCATTGTAGAATCAAGTGCATTCCACACTTCATTCATAGGTATGAGGTTACTTTTTTCTTGCACCTAACATAGACTAATTATAGAGAGTACCTCTTATATGCTAAATGTGATATGATGTTTATATGTTTTATGTTTAGGCTTTTATATTAATTATTTGAAATGAAATTTTAAATCCCTAAGAATAGGGGTGTTACATTAATTCTTTTACAAAAAAAAATTAAGTAATAAGTTTTCAAGTGTTACATCATGTGTATATTAGCAAACCTAGCCTCTATTTTCATTACTTTTTTGTCAACCACCAAATTAGCTATACTTTTCCTTCTATTTTTCTTTCATTCATCTTCTCCTTCTTTCCCTTCTCATCGTAACTAGCCTTATTCTTCTGCTCCTTCTTCTAGTTCTTTGTTGTTTTACTCTTAAACAAGATAGAGTTAGATTTAGAAAAGATTGACAATTTGGATCCTTCCCTTAGTTTCCATATTTGATAAAGGTGGTTTTTATTTTTATTTTTCTAACCTCTTGTTTTGTTTCTACATTTGAAAATATTTTTTATAGTTTTGGTGAGTTTTAATTACCTATTTTTATGGACTTCAAGTTTTGGATGTTTTCAGCTAAGGATTTTCCCTACTTTATGTGATTTTTCTAACCTTCACTTGAGGTAAGTCATTCTTACCATATGATGTTGGAGACTAGTTATGTAAGATGATGTAGGTTTTGTAATTTTTGGTATTAGTATATGAACATGAATTATAGTGGTAGTTCTAGTTGTGAAGTATGCCTTAAGTATTTTTATTTAAGGGAAAATATGAGTTATATGCATGCATCTTGATGATTAATGGAAAATGTAGCATGATTGAGTGGTTGATCATAACTAATCTTAGTTTTTCATATTCCTAATGATATTTTTGTTTTATGCTTTATGTTGAAGGCCTAAATTTGCATATGAAAGTCCATGTAAATACTTTTTTTACATATACTTATCGACTAGTTGGACCGAAGAGATAAATTAGATGCTAAAATAGTTGAAATATTAGGCTAACCCATTGTCTAGTTTCTTTGCATAATAAAATTAATGTAACACCTCAAATTTACTACTAAAAAATTTTGTTAAATAGGAAAATATTATTCAAACATGAATGGGTATTACCACTATAATTGATATAAGTCTAGCTACAAACCATCCTCATACCAATTATAAGGTAAAATTAAATCAGGATGTGAGACATGATAAATATAGAATGAGGTAACTCCATAACATAAGTAAGATTTTAGATCTTACTTCAAAACTAGAACCAAAATAAATAAAGTAAATATTTTAGGTGAAAATAACAAATAAGTAAAATTAGTTTAAAATAATAACTAGATAACATAGCTCTGTGACTCCCAACCATAGCATAAGACGGTATCACTCCACCCCGATCTGAGCATTATGAGTAGCATAGTCATCTAGCATACCCTCATTTACCTACACAAGCTCAGAAGGGGTCTCTAATTTTGGGAATGAGTAACACCCATAATATGGATGATAAGTATATTACGTACTGAGTAAGGTAACAATAAAGTTAAGAAGGGTCACATCAGTTCTTAAAATCACAATAAGAGATGACATGTATATAGGATAATCTTACCGATTTATTTATTACTCTCCAAACTGTACAGTAATAGCATGGCAATAACTATTCATGATTTTACTCACTTTAGGTTTAGGGACCCCACTATTCTCAATCAGTGGAAAGGTAAACAAGTACAAACCCATAATAGGATGCTACTGACCAGTATTCTCAACTAGTGGAATGGTAATCAAAGTATAGCCCTAGGGCAAAGTGAAACTAGTTTCAACCCACATGGTATTCCACTATAAGTAACTAGTGTCTTATCTAGATTTATGATCATTCGGTGGTTTATTTAACTTGAGTTTGGAACCCAATTGTACTAAACTAGAGGAATGGTAACAAGGCATAACCCTAGGGGAAGATGCTCCTAACCACTATTCTCCTTCTATGGAATGGACAAGTACAACTGGCGCCGAATTAGGTGATCTTGTACTTTAAGTGATTAGTGTATTATTAAAACTTTATTTATTTCAAGGTCGTCACACAGTCATGTACAAATACTTATGCAATGCACTATCCCAACGCATACCCCAAAATAAACATGCTTCCCCTTAAAAACCTTAATCTCACAACCTTAGCATATTCTCTCTTTCAGTATCCCTTTGATCCCCAATTCCTAAAAAAAATCTTAAAATGTTATTATGAACCATGTATTAAATATTCATGGTCTATTACCCATGTGTTATACATGTGATAATAACCTACTCCTAGGGTTACTATTTGGACCTCCTCCAACAATTTTAATTTCTTATACCAAGCATAATCCTTTCTTTAGTGCTTGTTTAGTCCCCAAATTTCATTCCTATGCATAGAATTTTTTTCTAACCATTAAATAAAAAATTGTGGTCTAAATTCCACATCTTATGCATGAAATGATAGCTTGCCCTAGGGTTACCAATCGAGCCTCCTCCAAAATCCTAATTTTCCCATTTGGTAATAACTATTTCCTTAGACCCCGTATGGTGACCAAATCTAGTATACATACACAAAATGTTATTGTTGACATCATATCCCAAGTTTGTAGTCCAACTCCCCCATCTTATGCATGCAATAATAACCTACCCCTAAAGTTACTACTTTAGCCTCCTTAAAACCATAGTTTCACATTTTGGTCATAACCCCTTCCTTAGAGCTCCAATGACTCCCTAGAATTTTATTCCTACCCTTGATACCATCATTAACCTTGTATTTTATTGCTAAATCCAATCTCCCACTTTTCACACACATGATCATGACTCCACCCCTAGGTTTTACTAATCACACTTATGATCTTTCCCCTCCTTTATTTGCCTTAAACCATTCATTTTCACTCCAACTACCTCGTGTAGTACCCTCGACATATTTTGAGTTAGCTAAAAACCTAAAGTACTCGACACGTAACTTTTTAACCATATTATACAAAATTCTCCTAGGTTACTACAATACCTATTTTCCCCTCTCTCAAATCACAGGACTCCTAATATAAAAGACTTTTCAATTTTTCATACATATAATATCATAGAAATTGAATGAGAGATGGGGAAAGAACACGCGTCACACACCTCCCTCCCCTTATTGTACTCAAAGCATTGTCATGATCATCACCGGATGTGGGGAAGAAGATGCAAGTGAAAACGAAGCAAATCATCTTGGCACACTCATCTCTTGCCATTTGTTTACCATCCAAAGACAACATGAATGATAGTGATGCGATGATGGATAATAGGATAGTGGAGGTTAAGAACTCAGGGATTAGGGATTCTACTGGAGACAAAAAAGAACCTAATATGGACTCTATTGATGGCCTTACACAACAAGGACCCGAGTGAATCCCCTATATATGTGAATCCCCTACATATCTTAGATAACATGCCCAATCATGATGATGATTTGAGTAACCCGAGTAAAACAAATTCAATGGATATTGTTGATTCATGGAGTAAACATACTATATTGTTAAACCATCAACCTGAATCGGGGACTACCTTATAGTATATACCTCTTGTTATCATTGATGGTATTTTAAGAGCACAAATGAATGCGAGTGATTTTAAGTAGGAGGATAATCGTTGGTAGAACACTTTGATTAGTTTTGTGGCTTGATCAACTCCTTCACGCACTCAAATGCTGCGATTTGTCTCAAATCAATGGTCCTCACTAGTTAAATCTCCTAAAGTGCTGAGCCATGACTTTGGTTACTTTCTGTTTGGATTCTAGAATATAGAGGATATGCAAAGGGTGTTTGCTCAACCGTACTAGATGTTTGGTGTTAGACCTATGATGCTAAGGAAATGGAGTTCTGATGTATAAATGTCTAAAGCTAATTGGCATGTTATGCCATTGTGGCTTACTCTTTGTGGGCTACCCCTCCATCTATGGGCTATAAATTGGTAGCCTCATAAGGAAGCCTATCTGCATTGATTCCATTACTACAACTAGGGAAAGGATTTCTTATCCCATATTCTGGTGGAAGTGAATGTGAGTAAATATATGCCTGAAACTGTGGACCTCCTAATGCCTAATGGGACAACATGGTGTCAAAGGGTTATATTTGCATGGGAACCATTATTCTGCATTCATTGTGGCAAAATGGGGCATGATGGTAATTCATACAAATCAAAACCCCATGCTAGGATAGTTAAACAGGCTTAGGTTAAGAAGGATTAGCCGAAATCTAAAACTATATGTAATAAACATCTTGATGATCCTGGTTTGATGGAGAAAAATAAACAAATTCTTCATGCAGATAGTGTTCTGCCTCATAATATGCCTACAGATCCTAGCATAAAGGTGATGACCATATGAGAGGATCTAATACATACCCCTCCTCAGGTTGGGGCTGTTAATAAGGATCCTATGTTAATTGATATCTAAAGAACTGGCTTAGTAGTTAGTAAAGGCGAAGAGAGGGCCTAGGAGTCTACTCTTCATACTTCTCCCTTGGTACCTACTATATCAGTCCAATTTGATAGAGAACTGATTGAATAGTTGATATCAGGTGATGTGGATAGGGGGAGGATTGGGGGCTTACCAAGGGCTCTATGAATATTACATCCTAGAATATTAGAGGGTTAAATAAAATCCTCAAACACAAGGAAGTGAGGAACCTTGTAATTAACCAGAATATTGGTATTTTAGGCATTGTTGAAACCCATGTAAAGGAAGATAAAGCTGAGTTCATTAGAAGAAAGCTTGGATTACAGTGGAATTGGATTCATAACTATTCTTATCATAGGAATAGGTGTGTGTGGATTACGTGGGATGATCATGTTTATCATATTACTTTAGTAGAGGCCATGGAGTAGGGGATCCATTGTTTTGTTATCAATAAATCCCTTAAATCTGAGTTCTACATGACCGTGGTTTATGCATATAACACAGGTTAGTAGAGACAATATCTTTGGGACTGGATGAAGAGCATTGGGCACTAGGTAAGATCACCATGGATGGTGATTGGTGATTTTAATGTGGTGTGCAAGGCTGAAGAGAAAAGGGGGGGGGGAACTAGATATGGGGGATGTTGAGGAATTTGTTAACTACCTCCATGGATGTCATCTTGATGATATTCAGTTTAATGGTAGCCTTTTCACTTTGTGTAATCAACAAAACCCTGATAAAAGAATCTATTGCAAATTGGATAGAATTCTTGGAAATGACCTGTGGTTGGAATCCTATCCTGAGGGGTTTGTGGAAAATCTTCATAATCCAACCTCATATCATAATCCTCTTATCTTGAATCTTTGTATTCATCAGCCGGTTAGGGTGAAACCATTTAAGTTTATTAATTTTTGGGCCGACAAAGATGATTTCATGTAGATTGTTAAGGATTGTTGGAGTACCTATATTGATGGAAGCCACATTTATAAGGTGGTTTCTAAACTTAAGATCCTTAAGCAGAGACTCAGAGAGTTTAATAAGAAAAATTGCATGTCTCTACTAAGGCACACCAAGTTTGGCTTGCCTAGCAGGAATGCAAGGGTCACACGATGCTTGACCCTTTGAATAGATATCTCATTAACAAAGAAAGAGAAGATGGAATGGAATGGCTAGAGAGGAGGAGCATTATTTCAAACGGAAAGCCCATATTCATTATATTCAGTTGGGTGACCAAAATACTAAATATCTCTATGCAAATGTTCAAATTAGGAACAATAGGAATAAAATCCACAAACTCGTTAGTGATTCTAACCAGGACCTTACCAGTGATCATGAGGTTCAAGAGGAAATTGTGAGGTTCTACAAAAGGCTTCTTAGTAATGCTTCTAGTTTCTTATAGGGGATTAGTAGAGAAGTACACATGAAGGTCCTTCGCTCTCTCCAAATTCTGCTAATTCTCTTATTATTGTTCCTACAAATGTTGAAATTAGGCAAGTTGTTTTTTCTATGGGAGATTGTAAGTCTCTAGGCCCAGATAGCTTTAATGCTTATTTTTACAAGAAGGCTTAGGACATCATTGGTGAGGATGTTGTGGCTGTCGTCCAAGACTTTTGGCAGACAAGATACTTGTTGAAGTAGATTAATAACATTGCCATTACTTTGATTCCTAAGGTCCCTGGAGCAAACAAAGTGAAAGATTTTAGGCTAATTGCTTGTTGTAATATCGTGTATAAATTTTTTTCTAAAGTTCTTGCTAAAAGGATGTAAGGGGTTTTGTATGATATTATTGATTCCTCTCAGGATGCTTTTGTTAAAGGTCGAATGCTTTATGAAAATGTGCTTATGGCTATTGAGATTGTGAAGCATTACATAGGGAAAAACATTAGCCCTAGGATTATACTTCAAGTGGACCTCCAAAAGGAATATGATTCTATTGAGTGGAGTTTCATCAAATAGCTCTTAGAAGCTATGCACTTCAACTAGACTTTTATTGATATATTATTCAATGCAATTCTAATGTCAAAATCTCTATCAATGTTAATGGTGTTCTTACCAAGCCTTTTCTAAGTAGAAGAGGGCTAAGGCAAGGAGACCCAATTTCTCCTTATCTCTTTGTTATTTGCATGGATTATTTGCATAGAAGGTTGACAGGACTGTGGAATTGTCCTGACTTCCAAGGTTACCCTGGTTATAAAAGTATGAAGTTCATTGACTTAAACTTTACAGATGACTTCCTTCTCTTTTGTAAAGGTGATGTAGGGTCTGTAAAGCATCTTAAAGAGGTTCTTACCCATTTCTCATACTGTTCTAGTTTGACTATCAACCTCATCAAGAGCTCTCTTTTCCATGCTGGAATATATGGTAGGGTGAAGGGGGATATTCTTGGCATCTTTGGTTGCCTTGAAGGGTATTTTCCATTCAAATATTTAGGCATCCCTCTGGATATGATTTATATAGGGATTCAACACTATCAGGCTCTCATTGATAATATCCTTGCTAAGATAAGGAATTAGACATGTAGATATCTTAGTTATGTAGGTAGAGTCTAGTTGATTTCATCTTTACTTCAAGGGATTACAAGATTTTGGGCTCATACCCTCCCTATTCCTATATCCGTGATCTCTCATATTAAGCAAATATGTAGGAGTTTCCTTTGGTCTGGTTTTTAGAGGGGTATAAATTGATGGTGGCTTGAAAGACAGCATGTCTACCAAAGAATGAAGATGGTCTTGGCTTGATTAACCTAAAGGCTTGGAACCAAGCCTCCTTGGGAAGATAGATTTGGCAAATTGTGCACAATAAAGAGATCATATAGATTAGATGGGTGGGTGGAGTTTATATCAAGAATAATGACATCTCCATTGTTATTATTCATCTATATCACTCTTGGTTGTTTAAAAGTATCATGAAGAATAGACCTGCTTTGTTACATCATGTTATTAATGGTCATTATGGTACTGATAAGTATAAGATACATAAAGCTTATGATGTGCTGAGATATAGAGAGGGGAAGAAAGACTGGTATTCTCTTGTTTTGAATCATGTTGGTATGCCTCGTTGCTCAATTATTACTTGGCTTGCCTACTACAGAAGCTTACTTACTAGGTACAGACTAAGTAAATGGAAATTTCAGGTTCCCACTGATTGTGGCATTTGTGCTTAGGATATTGAAACAATTGACCACCTGTTTTTGCATTGTGAATTTGCTTCAAATACATAGAAGCTGATTTATGATTGGATTGGGATGGAATACCAGGGGACAAGTTGAGATACCTGGATCCAGCACACGATCCAGGCCACAAAGAGCCATGGTGGTAGGGCTGAAGGTTTGAAGGTGATATTTGGAGCTGTGATTTATGGTATTTGGCACTACAGGAATTCTTCTATGTTCAAAGGGTTCTCCCAACATCCAAGATATATTGTGAAGGACATTATTAGTAAACTCTTTATTAGATTGCACTTATATGACAGGAAGGAGGGTTATAGGAGCTTTATGCATAACTATGATAGTTTTCATTGAGCTTTGTGTATTTTAGTTGTTGTTGATGTCCTAATTCCTTTTTGGTATTAATGAAATTACATTATTAATTACCAAAAAAAATATCATAGAAATCATGGCCATGATTATACATAGATACTTTATATTCAACACAATCATATCTACACCTCTTTATTACCTTCTTCTACCATAATTCAAAATCGCATGTTATATGTAACACTAAAGTCATATAACATTTTGTACCATGCCATCACACATCAACACAATAAGGACACATATTATAACACAAAAAAACCCTATATATGATGGTATCCTTAATGAAGTGGCTCTTGTTTCTAAGTAAACAAGATTTGTGCTTCCTTCTCTACTATCATCAAAATATCACCTAAAAATAAGGAAATACAAAGTTTAGACTTTTTTAAAGACTTTGACATAAATGAAGACTAAAAGAGGGGGAAGGAAATGGAGGTAACTAAAGTGGGAATGATTAGGTAGGGTGTGCATGGTGGTGGTAGTGGTTATGAAAGAGATGGTAGTGATAGTGTTTAGAGAATGGGTGAGGGTTGGTAGCCAGGGTCAAGGAGGTGGTGTTATTAGGACTAACGGGAGTTGGTGGAGGTTAATGGTGGTGTAGGGAGGAGGGTGGCTTAGAGAGGGAAAGAAGGAGAGGGAAAAAGGAGGTTTTGGTGTGGTAGTGATGCTGGTTGGGGTACCTTCAGTATGGTGGCCGCATGGAGGGAGAGAAAGGGGTCAGTGGTGTAGCCATCAGCAGTTATAGGTGTACAAGATGAAAAGAAAAGGAGGGCAGCATGACATGATGTGCTAGCATGGTGTAGGTAGGATGGGGAGGTGGTAGGGAGGTTAAATAGGAAATGGTAAGCAGCGAGGGGGTTTGGTTGGTAAAGTGGGTAGGAGCACTAGAGGATAGGGTATATGATAAGTTCATATTTTGACACATTTTATACCCTTATAATTTTAGTTTTTGGTATTTTATTTAACTAATATAGGTGAATAATTATTGTTTTATGCTTAAGTGGTAAAAATTATATAATTGTTATTATTTAAGCTAAAATGATATAAATAAAGTAAATTTAGAATAAAATATAATTTATTAATATTTATTTAATTTTATTTTGCAAGTTTTATTTTTAAATAAAAAAATAAAAAAGAATTGGACCAACGGCCCAAAAGCCAAAGGCCCAAAGGCCTGGAACAAAATGTAAGCCGAACGAAGCCAAACAGGTTAAGGCGCCGAGAAAAGAAGAGTCAACATAGGGTTGACGTGGTAGTCAGGAGACACAAACGAGCCGCATGCACGAAAATAAAAGGAGCCGATGCACGGAATCAAAGAAAAGTCAGCAAGGCTGACGTGGAAAAGAGAGAGAGTTCAAGTGTATAGGGCAGCACGGGAAAAAAGTTATAAAAGAAGGCGTGCGGTAGAGCCGCAGGATAGAAGCAGAGAGGAGGGCGCGTCTGGAGGAGAGCGTTCACAGGCTCTGACGTGAGGCACAAGGAGCATGTGATCAACGTAGAGGAGAGAAGGTAGCGCCACACAGAAACTGAGGCCAAACGAGGAGCAACGCAGAGAGAGTGCAGCAGCTCAGTGCCATCAACATCGAGAAAAAGAAAAAGAAAAAGAGAATTTTGCACAGAAATTAAGGGCACCGAGAAGAGAGAATAAGAGGAAATTTGATACCGGTAGAATTTATTTCAGATAAAATTAATTTTTATCTGAATAAATTCTTGATCTTTTATTCAAAATTAATTCTGGTTATTTCTTTCTCTTATTTTAATTTATATTTTAGATATATATATTTCTATGTAATTAATTCTCTAATTATGACTGGCTGATTATTTATTGTTAGGGAATAAATTGAAACCCTGGATTAGGGTTTGAATTATAATTTTATATTCTTTGTTTCGTGAGATTGTTTCTTGACTCTATTTTAATTGCTATCATTTATATATATAATTCTGTCAAGTATAGTTTATTTGGCGCATGTCTTGTTCTGGTTTCCTCATAAGTGACAGTATGTAGGATTATTTGCCTGCTAGGTGGCCATCTAAATATACTAGAATTTATATGTATAAATTGCAGCTAGGTTAGATAACAATTCACCTAATAGTTTTGTAATTCTAACCGAAGTAGTAAAACGTTTCGATACTTGTGGGTCAAGGAAAGGAAATAGAGCTAGACATGCTTTTTGTACTTTTTTGGGTACTTAGATTGACAGCCTTTCAATTATACTTAATGCATTAAATCTAGTTAAATATAGGAACCGCTTGTTGCTGCTATACTGCTAGTATTTAATAGGGTTAATATTGGCACGTTTTCGTTTTACTTAATTAAGGGAAGTAATATAAGGTGTATGGACCTGCGTTTGGTGTACAACTTGGTCGATCTCATTCTCACGATTAAATATTGACTTAGAAATAAATATTATATTTCGTCCTAATCTAGTGGTGGATTTTGATTTCCTTAGCATCTTTATTATATATGCGGGTTTTCTATTATTTTTATTGTTATTAGTTTACTTTATTTTATTTACTCATTTTATTATTTGTATAACCCCCATTAGTATTTTTATTATTGATTTATTTAGTGTTATTCAGGATTTTTATTTTTATTTTTAAGCTAGTTAGATAGAGGTGAGCCCTCTCAATCCCCGGCCTAGAACGATACCCTTATTTACCAGTGCTACAATTGACAACAAGAGGGTTTAAATTGCGTATCGACTTCGGCCACACCAATTTTTGGCGCCGTTGCCGGGGATTGGTAACTTCATCTTTATTTTGCTTGTTTTTTTAGTGTGTTTTTATTTTTAGTGTTTTTTTTCTTTTAGTTTAGTTTTAGGTGATTTATTTTTTTTAGTGTTTTTCTTTTAGGTTATTTAGGATTTTTGGTGTTTTTTGTTTTGCTATTAACTTTTTCCTTTGAAGTCTTAGTGTTTTCAGGTGACTATGAGATGATCCTTTGGCTATGGACAACTTTGCACGAATCTTAACGCAAGAGTAAGTGAGGCAAGTTCAAGCAATCTTGATGATAAACTTAACAAACTCACTGCTCTTGTTTTGCAAGTAGCTAAAGCTACTGGAGTTATTAATACAAGTGGAGTGTGTCATACACAAGGAAATCCATATGCTTACCATGAACAAGCTATAAGAGGAGGAGGATGGACACAATCCAGTGCTCAGTCTTTCAATGGTTTTCAAGGAGATGATCCCTATATAAGCACATACTATTATGTAATTAGGCATCAACCCAACTTTGGATTAGAGATGAATGATCATTATCAAGTTCCATATCAAGACCCTTACACACACGAATATGAAGCTTCAAAATATTATCAATATCCTCAACAAGAATCTTCTCCAGTTTTAGAACCCTCAAGTTCAGAAAAAATGGATAAGCTTTTTGAAGCACTGATAAATGGTCAAAACCGGTTGGCAGACGGGCAAAATCACCTTAACTTCGGATGGGGGATGAATGATCATTATTCAGTGCCATATCAAGACCCTTACACACGTGATTATGAAGCGTCAAAACATTATCAATATCCTCAACAAGAATCTTCTCCAGTTTCAGGGCCCTCAAGTTCAGAAAAAATGGATAAGCTTTTTGAAGCATTGACAAACGGGAAAAATCAACTGATGCAAAGTCAGATTATGCAAACTGAAAGGGTGTCGATGTTGGAGGAGCAAATGGGTTATATGGTCAACCTGATGAATCAATTACAAGTACAAGAAGAGCTCTCTAGTACTTTAGTTCCAAATTCAAGTGATAGTTATGAGTATGATGATGCCATATCTGAATGTAAGGATGAGCTAGTTAATGAGGTTCCTATGGAAAACATTGAAAAGAAAGATCAGGTGGAAGAAGAGCTTGTAAAAGTAGAAGAATAATCTCATCAAAATGAGGATCAAGTGAACAAAGAGAAGTATATGGATGACAAGACTATCACTTTCATCTACTATAGACCATCTTTGAACATTTATTCCTCACTTTTGCTTGGAGATTACCATGAGACACCAGGTAAGCCTTTGAACCACTTTGATTTTATTTATGCTGACCACACTCCTTGTTTTCCCTCTTTTAGCAGGTTGTATGGATCCAAGAGTAAAGAGAGTAATCAAATCACCTTGGATAAATCTAATAAGAAGCGTGATGCTCCAAAGGAGAGGTCATGTTGGAAGGATGTGTTTAAAGATTTTGAGATGAGAAAATATGTTCTTCCTTTGATAGAGAGATCACCATACATGGACATTGGGCAAAACATTATCTCTTTACACACGAGCTTAATTTCCATGCTAGGTAAGTTACATTTCTATTGGATCAAATCTTTCATTAAATCTAATATTTTTTCTTTTTCTTCCTTGCAGGAAAAAGATGATCATCACAAGGAAGGATTTGGTGAAGCAGCTCTGAAGTGGACGTATCCACCTTGAACGAGAAAAACCGAGATCATGTCAGGCTGAAGACATAAAAACAAGCGCTACTTGGGAGGCAACCCAATGTCATAAGGGAGTTTTCTATCCTCTATTTATTTATTTTTTTTTATCTCCATAATTTAAATTACATGTTTCCCTAGTTGTTTACACATTGAGGACAGTGTGTGATTTAAGTGTGGGGGTGTGTGTTTTATGTTTTTGAAAAAAAAAAGAGATAATTTTTTTAGAGTTTTTAGAGTGTTTAGTATTTTTAGAGTCATAGGAACCCTTAACTAGTTAATGAGGAATATATCTTTGAAATCTAATGAAAAGATGATCATAAAATCGAGATAAAGTAAGTGGAGATTTTTCGTGTTAATTTCGATATAGGGAACACATATCTATGTGTCTAAATGTGAATGGAGAAAGAATATGTATGATTGTCTAATCACCGACATGGCATGTTGAGATTCATCACATTCCTTAGTGAGCTTTTGAACCATATGTACCTTCTTCTTTTTTTTTGAGCGAATTTACACAAAATCATCTACTTTCTTGGCTTCAAAATTTCTTTGTAAACCTCATATATGCTTAATTTCTTTGATCAAATTATTTGCCATAGATCTTGTAATGGACTATAGAGATTACTAGAACTTACTCTTGTGCTAGTCGAAGCTTATAGTCAAAATATGCTCTGATTGAGAAAATGATAAAGGCAGCTTAGGATTTTTCCATCACATGAACAAATAGCTTAACCTGATTTGTGTATACTTGATGTACACCCGATAGAAACCCTTTTGAGCCTATACATGGAACATATTTTTTTTCATTACCCACATTAAATAACCTTCGGGCCTTAATGTCCTTACCTTTGCCTAAAGCTAGTGGAAAGAAATCAAATCGTTATGGATATAAAGAGTGGTTGTGTATGTGTGTATGTGAAAGAAATATATGTATTTATGCTAAGAAAGGGGATTGGTTATGTTTGGTGGAGAAAAAAATTAAAAAAAATGAATGAAAAAATATATATAAAAATTTTAAAAAAAAATAAAAAGAAAAAATGTTAGGATATAAGGAAGAGGGGGAGTTATGGAGACGATGTTGAGAAAGTTCTATTCATGTTACATTTTATTGTGAAGGTGGAGAGGTGTATCATTAATCATTGATGTGGAGTTATGCTTATATTTCATCTAATTATTAGATTCCACTAGCTCTTGATCTTTTTAGCACCATACTCCTATAATATTCCATACCCTTCTTTACCTTAAACCCTACCACAATCAATAAGTAAGTCCTATTTGATTCTTGAGATGAGCAGCCTTTGATCTGATAGAGATTAGTCACAAGAGTTAAGCATATGGTTCGGTCCATTTGGCAAGTATTTGGTATCTTTCATGAGGTTTTACCCCCAAGATCATGAGCCTTCTTTGTTTATATATGTGAATCATTTCTTATCTGTATCATCTTATCTCACATACATAAGTGTTTCTATACATTTGTAGCCATGAATCTAAGAAATAAAAAATAGAGGGTATCCATAGTGAGGATGAATCTTGATGTGACTAAAGCGTGGTAGATTTTCATCCATAATATTGATCTGTTCATACCTGTCATGTTTATGTGTGAAACATATGTTGAAATTGATTCTTTAAATCTCCCAATGCTGAATCTTGGTTGATTGCTAATCTTGACGTATGAAAGTAGAAGATTCTGAGACAAAAATAGTTAAGGGTATTAGGTGTAGTTTGATTTTTTGTGTGTGTGTGATTTTGTGGGTATATCATCTGCAAAACCCTCATGAGACCTTACTCATCCTCAATGGGTGACCTAGGGGTTTAAAGGGCTTGTTACACATGCTAAGTGTAATCGTGATACCTACGAAAGTGGCTAGTTAATTTAATTTTATTTATTTAGAATAATAACTTGCTTGAGGACAAGCAAGAAGCTAAGTGTGGGGGTGTGATAAGTTCATATTTTAACACATTTTATATCCTTATAATCTTAGTTTTTGGTATTTTATTTAACTAATATAGGTGAATAATTATTATTTTATGCTTAAGTGGTAAAAATTATATAATTGTTATTATTTAAGCTAAAATGATATAAATTAAGTAAATTTAGAATAAAATATAATTTATTAATATTTATTTAATTTTATTTTGCAGGTTTTGTTTTTAAATAAATAAAATAAAATAAAAAAAGAGTTGGACCAACGGCCCAAAAGCCGAAGGCCCAAAGGTCTGGAATAAAATGTAAGCCGAACGAAGCCAAACAAGTTAAGGTGCCGAGAAAAGAATAGTCAGCACAGGGTTGACGTGCTAGTCAAGAGACACAAACGAGCCGAACGCATGAAAATAAAAGGAACCGACGCACGGAATCAAAGAAAAGTCAGCAAGGCTGACGTGGAAAAGAGAGAGAGTGCGAGCATATAGGGCAGCACGGGAAAAAAGTTATAAAAGAAGGCGTGCGGCAGAATCGTAGGATAGAAGCAGAGAGGCGAGCGCGTCTGGAGGAGAGCCTTCACAGGCTCTGACGCGAGGCATAGGGAGCAAGTGAGCAACGTAAAGGAGAGAAGGTAGTGCTACACGGAAACCGAGACCAAACGAGGAGCAACGCAGAGAGAGTGCACCAGCTCGGCACCATCAGCGCCGAGAAAAAGAAAAAGAAAAAGAGAATTTTGCACAGAAATTAAGGGCACCGAGAAGAGAGAATAAGAGGAAATTTGATATCGGTAGAATTTATTTCAGATAAAATTAATTTTTATCTGAATAAATTCTTGATCTTTTATTCAAAATTAATTCTGGTTATTTCTTTCTCTTATTTTAATTTATATTTTAGATATATATTTCTATGTAATTAATTCTCTAATTATGACTGGCTGATTATTTATTGTTAGGGAATAAATTGAAACCCTGGATTAGGGTTTGAATTATAATTTTATATTCTTTGTTTCGTGAGATTGTTTCTTGACTCTATTTTAATTGCTATCATTTATATATATAATTCTGTCAAGTATAGTTTATTTGGCGCATGCCTTGTTTTGGTTTCCTCATAAGTGACAGTATGTAGGATTATTTGCCTGCTAGGTGGCCATCTAAATATACTAGAATTTATATGTATAAATTGCAGCTAGGTTAGATAACAATTCACCTAATAGTTTTGTAATTCTAACCGAAGTAGTAAAACGTTTCGATACTTGTGGGTCAAGGAAAGGAAATAGAGCTAGACATGCTTTTTGTACTTTTTTGGGTACTTAGATTGACAGCCTTTCAATTATACTTAAGGCATTAAATCTAGTTAAATATAGGAACCGCTTGTTGCTGCTATACTGCTAGTATTTAATAGGGTTAATATTGGCACGTTGTCGTTTTACTTAATTAAGGGAAGTAATATAAGGTGTATGGACCTGCGTTTGGTGTACAACTTGGTCGATCTCATTCTCACGATTAAATATTGACTTAGAAATAAATATTATATTTTGACATAATCTAGTGGTGGATTTTGATTTCCCTAGCATCTTTATCATATCTGCGGGTTTCCTATTATTTTTATTATTATTAGTTTACTTTATTTTATTTACTCCTTTTATTATTTTTATAACCCCTGTTAGTATTTTATTTATTTATTTATTTATTTAGTGTTATTTAGGAATTTTATTTTTATTTTTATTTTTATTTTTATTTTTAAGCTAGTTAGATAGAGGTGAGCCCTCTCAATCCCCGACCTAGAACGATACCCTTATTTACCTGTGCTACAATTGATAACAAGAGGGTTTAAATTGCGTGTCGGCTACGATCACACCAGTAAAGAAGGAGGAGGGAGGAAAAATAGGGGAGGGGCTCAGTAGGCTAGCTCGATGATGAAAGAAAAGGAAGAGAGGAGGTGGTTGGGGGTATATATATAGGTAAGGATAGAGGGAGAGGTAGACATTAAATGGTAGGTGTAGGGCTTAAGTCCCTATTTGGGATAGAAAAGAAAGGAGGAGGGGGACGAGGAAGGTGACAAGTAGGTAATAAGAGAATAGAAATGAAGGAAATGGAAGAAAGGAAAAGGGGGGGAAAAAGAAAAAAAATGAATAAGAAGAAGAAGAAGAAGAAGAAGAAGAAGAAGGAAGCAAGAAATAAAGAAGAAGAAGAAGAAGAAGAAGGAAGAAATAAATAAAGGAAGGAAGAAAAAAGAAATAAAGAAATAAATAAGAAGGAAGAGAAAAAAAGAGAATGGGAAACTTTTGGGTTTGGGATTTGCGTTTAGGTTTTAGGATAGGTAAACATAAAAATTTTATCTATAATTTTAATTGTTATATATATATTTGGGTTTGGGATTAGGTTAAAGCAAAATAGGATGAATCCATATTTTAGGAATTAGGTTAGGTTAACATGTATAATAATTTTAAATTAATTTTTTTATGAGATTTTGGGATGTTACAATTAGTTTCTCTCAGGTCTAACTTATTAACTTGTTTCCATATATCTATGAACTAGTTACTAGAATATTTGAACTATTAGTCTAGTCCACCGGTTGGTTTATCTATGGAATTAAATTATTTGATCTTCTTCGTCTATATATCTTTTACCAAACATTATGTCTATTGGTGGTTTCTTAGCTTTACCTTGACTTATGTTCTGTAGTTATGTGTTTGACATCCATGGGTATTAATAGATCATGGGCAATGATCTAATTTATCTATTAAGAAAGAATGAATAAATAAATGCTTATACAACATTGTGATCAGTATCTCATGAAAAAAATGGAATGGACCTTAGAGTTTAATTTTATAGCTCTAATTCTTATTATATCACTTCATATATTTATATGTTGATATTCATCATTACTAATTTCTTGTTTAAGCATGATGAACCATTAATTTTCTTCACTTGGTGTGAATCATGGTTTTTCCTTGAATTCCATGTTAATCCTTGAGAATTAAGTGATATACTTCCATACACTTGCTTAGAATACCATGTTAATAAAGCACGTGGGTTGGTGTGTTATTGTATAAACATGTTAATGTATGATATCATGACTTGTATGCCTCTCATAACCATACTTTGCATAAAAAAACTTCCATGATTAATAAATTTTGCTTACTTAGTACGTTGTGTAGAGATGTGCCCATTTAATTAATTCCCTACTAAATCTAATAAGTTGAAACCTTTGTATATGTAATTTAGGGTGGCTAACAACTAACCAATTTATGTGTTGGGCATGGGGAAAAAAAGGGTGGACATTCTGATTTATGTCTTTTGTTGGTCCTTGAGAGACCTAGACTTTTCTATGTGTTTAACAATTTAAGTAAACTCTCTTATAATATATTTCCATTTGTTATAAACTTGATATGGTCTTGGTTATGCAAACATTAACTCTTTAATATTTTATGCTATCTATTTTGGGCACTTTGTTGTTATGTTTGGTTGTTAGGTACTTAGCCTTGTATCTATCATGGTAATGATGGTAGGATGTTTTTAGTGCAGCCATGAAAACTTGTTTTTTCTTAGAAGAGTTGTTATATTACTTCTTTTGTAATCATTTTAAAAATAGATCTTTGAGTAATTAAAAATGGGGATGTAACAAGTTTCTATTAGAGATTTTTTTTATTAATTAACTTTCTAAATATTTTGAGTTAATACCATAAAATGTTATCAGCGTGTTTCAATTTTAAAACTCTCAAAGTATTATTTTTAAGTTGGGATTCGATGATTTTTAATTATGGCTAGAGTATTAGATTTAGATGCTCAAATGTTTTCAAGCCTAAAATAGTCTATGAGATAGAGTTGATGTGGCAATGATATGTTAATTCTTTACATTTTATGTATAGTTTGATTATTATGTGGGACATAATGCTTGGTTACCCTATGAATTCAAATTAATTATAGCCTTTTGAGACCATGGCTACTAATCACTATATTGAGCTAATTGAGGCATTTATGGAGACTATTAGCACATACATGGAAGGCCATAATCATGATCCATAGTCTTCACCATATTTACCCACACTTGTTCTAAAGGATTGGATCAAAAAATTCAAGCATGACCATCTATTAGCAAATATATAGAGACTAGAAGGACCCTAACAACATTAAAAGGTGGAGTAGAGATATGGAGAAGACTTTTACCTCTTGTATTTTCCCAGTGGATGGGAGGGACAACATGGTGGTATACTGTTTTAAAGGTCGAGTGGACACATGGTGGAGGAGTTTCTAGTGCAAGAGCGAATAACCTATCACTTGGGGTCCTTTTTGTGAGGTGCTTCAACCAAGATTCTATACTTCTCATATTTGTATGAGAAAATATGATGATTTGATGATACTTTAGTAGGGGATTATGATAAGGGATAAAAACTCTATGTGTTTCATTGACTTGGTCTAGTTCACTTTAGAGTTGGAGGCTAGCGATGAGATGTAGGTTTATCTTTTCAAGTAGTGAATAGACATCAAATACTAGGAGCTACTTTTTAGAGCTCCCCCACCAAACATGGTCATTATGCATGAGTAGGGCTGTAAACGAGCCGAGCCGAGCCGAATACCCCTAGGCTTGGGTTCGACTCGTTTAACTAAATGAGCCTAAAATGATGTTTGGGCTCGGCTCGTTTAACTAAACAAACGAGCCGAACCGAGCTTTTAACGAGCCGAGCTCACGAGCCAAAGCCAAAAACTGAACCGAGCCGAGCTTTTTCGTGTTTGGGCTCGGTTCGTTTAATAAATGAGCCGAGCCCGAGCCTCACTTTTAGGCTCGTTTAACTAAACGAACGAGCCGAACCGAGCTTTTAACGAGCCGAGCCGAGCCGAATACCAAACTGGCTCAGCTCATTTACAACCCTATGCACGAGTAGGCCTTGGAAGCTTCTTGGATTAAGCAAGCAAGGAAATCCTAGCTAAGGTTTAAGAGAAAGTTTGAGGTTCATCAACATCTTAATGTTGGTAAAAAGGCACATTCAAGAGGTACTATATTATCTGGGTATAATATGTCTATGAAGTTAGTACCTCGAGTAGAAGGTTAGTCTAAAGGATGTTTGGAGGAGAGTTACTACCACTAAAAGCATTGCGGAATATATCACATAGTGGTAGATTAATTAAGTAATAAAGTGAACTATTATAGTTTTTGTATGTTGAGGCACATATCTTTTAAGTGTCGGGTTACATTCAACAATTTTTAGAGGGTTTAATCTCTAGCTTATAGTACCAGATTAATTAAGTATTATCAATAGTTGGCTCTAAGTGTTCTTCTAGCACCATCTAAAGTCACCGGTAATGTCAGCTAGTCAAGGGCGAAAAAGGCTTATACTTTAAATCACAAAAAAGATCAGCTAGTATTGTAAGATTTCCTTATGGAGGGAACCTAAACATGGTAAGTAAGTCTAAGGCTTAGAGTTAGATAGATGTTGTGGTCATTATGGTTATTATTTATTCCTTGTAAGCTTGTGTACTATTTTATTCAAGTGTATCTCATCCCTTTATGTCTTCTACCTTTGTAACTAGATCTACTTTATCTTCCTTTACTAGTGTTTCCACTTTTATTATGTTGCCCTTGAGGGATAGAGCTGTTTCTTCTAGATTCTATGGACAAGTTACCTGAGTAGTTATTGGAGTTAAGTTCCTCATAGACCTCATAGAGCTTGAGGTACATGAGTTTTGATGTGATTATCATGATGTATATGTTAAAAAGTACCAAGCGTTGACAAATTTTGTATAAGAGCTCTTGGTTTGTTGAGAAACGAAGGGTGCTAAGGCCTCTTATTGGAGATATAAGCTTAGTCCCTCTATGAAGGTTATGCGTATTGTCACTTGTCATACCAAAGATCGAAAAGGATATCTAATATTCCTAGTAACTAGAGAGTATATGGGCGTGTTCCTTGAGGAGATTCTAGAATTACCACCTATTTGGGATGTTGTTCTCATCATCATCTTATTTCTCAAGACTAGGATAGTATTTTAGGAACCCTACCGTATGGCACCTAAGGAGATAAAGGAGCATAAGGCTTAGCTAAAGGAATTCTTTAGTAGATCACCCTAGGGAGCACTGGTCCCTTTCATTAGAAAGAAGGACAAAAATTAGAGGCTATGTATTAACTACAAATGATTGAATCAGGTTACTGTAAATAAACATTATCATACATCTCACATTTGTGATCTACTCAACCAACTTAGAAAACCCACATTTTTTTAGAAGACTGACCTTAGGCCAGGCAATCATTAATGGAGGATTATTGAGTTAGATATTTTAAATATAGTTTTTTAAATTATATAAGACGATTATGCATTAATAATTATGCCTTTTAGACTCATTAATGGGTTGATAACATTCGTCACTCATATGAATTATATATTTAGATAATTCTTAGGTCTTTCATTGTGTTGTTCATTGTTGGCATTCTCATCTACTTATATATTTTTGAGGAGCATAGGAAGCATCTAATATTGAACTAGGTATTGTTAAGAGAACAATAGTTGTACAATAAGATCTCAGAATGTAAAATTTAGCTAGATTAAGTCACTTTCTTTGGGTATGTGATCTAGAAAGGTGGTGTGTCAATAGACCCTTTAAA
Organism: Tamarix austromongolica; assembly: GCA_039764185.1. Taxonomy (NCBI): domain Eukaryota; kingdom Viridiplantae; phylum Streptophyta; class Magnoliopsida; order Caryophyllales; family Tamaricaceae; genus Tamarix; species Tamarix austromongolica. The sequence continues at coordinate 3,046,975 of CM077808.1, read as the reverse complement.
TATATAGGAGTTTGCAGAGTAGCTAGCATCAATATAAGTTAATGAGGTGCATAATTTTTTAGATTAATTGGTTACTATTAGAGATTTACCTAAGACTTCTCCATGATAACTCACCCTCTAATATACATTCTAAATAAGACTACACATTTCCAATGGGATGAAAAGTGTAGTGAGTCCTTTGAAGATTTGAGAAGGCGTTTGAATTCGATTCCATTGCTGGCATTGCTGAATGGTTAAAAATCCTTTGAGATGATGGTGATGCCTCTAATCATAGCTTGGGTTATGTTCTGATGCATCATAGGGAAATAGTGGTTTATTTATTTATCTCGAGGAGGAGATCAAGAACCCAAAGAGGCGAAGGTATATCAATCATACTGGCGCATACAAGCAACTTAGTACCCTTCAACCACCAACCGAGGGACACAAAGGTACCTTGGTTGTACTGATGCATATAAGTTACACAGTACCCTACCGATAATGACACCTAATCCATAAGTGTGCATACCCCCTAAATAGGTCTGTAGAGCTAGATAAAGTAAGATATAAGGCCTGGTTGGGACACTAAGGCACACCCGCAAATACCAAAATAATCGTGGGCTAAACCACGTCTTTAGGGTAGCGACCCCCAAAGAGCCACCATTCCCGACCTTGAGGTATTCCACTTTAATTATTAGTGTCTTAATTAAGGTGACCGCAAGAAGTGCAACAATCACATACTTATTCACTTCCATTTGTTTATGATATCATTAAGTAATCCTTATTCATACAATTATCCATGATAACCAAAAGGAATCACTAAAGCCATCATTATCTCATCTAATTCTAACCAAAAGGGTTATCATATCATAATCACATTACGATCATATAGTCTGGTTAGTTCACATCGAAGGATCATGGCACACATAACCCTAACATGCCCTTAATTCACACCCAACACCTTAATTATCCATCCAATCCCAAGTCAGGCCATATTCTTGTGATACTTACTGATTATCAAATACCCATATCTTGCTATTTATTATTACTTGAGTCTTATTATGAAACTCTGTCAACCCATTGATATGTTAGATACGAGTTATCGATTTACCCCTATCATCTCTACCAAATTACTAAAATACCCATTTCTTGTATAATTATTAAGTCATTCCTCTTTACTTGACAAATTACCATATTACCCTCCATGTTGCATAATTGCCAAATTGCTCCTTACTCATGTTAGGCTACCAAATTATCCTCCATACTTATTAAATCACCAACTTTACCCCTTATACTTGTTAAGTTACCAATTTACCCTTCTAGTGGGTTAAACTACCATATTACCCTTTATAATTATCTAAATTACCAAATTGCCCTTAGGCTCATTAAGTCACCAATCACCTTTCATATTTGTTACATTTGTCATATTTCCTATTTGGTTGGTTAGATTACCAAATTGCCCTTTTTCCTTATTATAATTACCAAATTGCCCTTTTTGTTGGTTAAGTTACCAAATTACCCTTTTTCATTATTATAATTACCAAATTTCCCTTTTAATTGGTTAAATTACCACATTGCCCATCTTCATTATTATAATTACAAAACTGCCCTTTTAATTGGTTAAATTACTAAATTACCCTTCTTTATCATTATAATTATCAAATTACCTTTTAATTGGTTAAATTACCAAATTACGCCTCTTCATTATTATATTTACCATTTTTTCCCTCTTCCTAAAAATAACCAAAATGCCCTTCCTTTACACCAATTTACCAATTTACCCCTTCACTTTACAAAATTACCATAATACCTTCTCCTTATACTAATTACTAAAATACCCTTCTCCTTTATTAAATTACCAATTTATCCCTTTACTTCACCAAATTACCAACATGCCCTTTCTTTTGTGTTAATTTACCAAAATGCTCTTTCCATTATATTTAATTCACCAAAATACTTTCTTACGCCCAAAAATTACCAAGTTATCCCATTTACCCCTTTACGTACAAAATTACCATTTTACCATTTCTATTATATTTAATTCACCAAAATACTTTCTTACTCCAAAAAATTACCAAGTTATTCTCTTTCCATGTAAAATTACTAAAATACCCTTCTTCCTTGTCCATTTACCATTTTACCCCATTTACTCTTATAATTTACCACTTTGCCCTTATTATACCACTTTTACTAAAATACCCTCGCTATATAAAATATTGATATTAATGCTCCATACCCATCATTCAAACTCCACCAACTATTATTAATTATCCTTAACACATATTAGCACCTACCACACACATTTTTAGGCCACACCTTTTGCACATGCAAATATTATTAAAACACCCCTAGGGCTCATATTAACATTACTTATGCACCAAATGGTCGTATTAATATATCATATCATACATATACTCTTAACATCATTATTAACAACAAAACTCCTTCATTAAGCATTATTTCTAAACATGAAATATAAATTAACATGCTTTCCTTTTTCAATCATTATTTCTAGGCCGCTGGCCCATTTGCCCTCTCCCTTTCTTTCCTCTCCTCTCTCCCGCGCACCTCGACCCAGCCCAGACCCCCTCTTCTTCTTTTTTGCTTCCCTTCACCCTGGACCGCGTGGCCTAGTCTTTTTTTTCCCTTCCCCGACCGGCTTGATGCTCCCTTCCTTGTCTTTTTTTTCTCTTCTTCTTCTACGCCTCGACACAGCTGCTCGCCCGACTTGTCACCGTCGCCAGCCTACCGCCCTCGAGCACGCCAGCCACCGCTCCTCGCTGCTACCTCCTACCACCACCTGTCTTTCCTTCTCTCCCGTCATTTTCTTCCTATTTTTGCACCTGGCCAGTCCTGCAAACCACCCCTCCTACCCTATTTTCTTTCCCCCTTTTCGTCACCCTATCCCTACCACCCTACGACACCCTGCCACCCTAAACCCTACCGCCCAATAAGCCACCTATCCCCCTACCCTCCCTCTTCTTTTTCTTCTCCTCTTCAACCCTCCTGCCCCATAATTTTTTAGCCATCTTTCTTCCCCGATCCCCTTCCCTCCATTCTTCTTCCCCCTCCATCTTTTCCCCTTTATTTTGCACGCCGCCACCCTCCACCGCTCCAACCACCACACCCACAGTCTATAGTGCCTCATGCCACCTTTTACTACCACCCTACACCACCTCAACACCATCCAAGCCACCTCGCAACTCCCTCTTCCTCCCTTCTTCTTTTTCTCCCTATTTTTCACCCTTCTTGATAGCCCCCTGCAACCCCTCCTTCTGCCGTCGTCCGACCACCTCTGCCGCCACCCAACCCACCATTCAACTCCCTGCAACCTCTTCTACAACCCCTATACATTATTTGGCAAAAAAAATCCCCCGAACCCCCTCATTTTTCCCTTCTCTTTTCCTTCCTTCTCAGCCCCTCCACCTCGACCCACCTCGGCAACCATCTTCGCCGCCTCGCCGCCGCCAATACCGCCGCCATTAGCTGCCAACAACTCATCCCCAGCATCCACCTACACCCCCTCTTTACTCCTGCACCATTCCCTTGCCTTAAAACCTCCCCCACCTGCCCTCTTTTCTAGCCTAAAGACCTCAACCCAAAAATAACCATTATTTCTTCCTTTCACCCCCTCTTCGAGCCTTTCCTCCTTTCATTTTTGCATGTAGCTCATGCTGCATAAGTAGGATGAGTTGCTGCAATTATTGGACCATTTTTATTTAAAAATTTTAAGGTAAAATAATATTTAAGTTAATTATTTCATTAAATAAATTTTATAAGGTCTTATGCTTTGATTTTCTTATTTCTAATATAATAATTATTGATATTATTTTTAGGTGTTGATTTTACTAATCAAAGCTTGAATCTTTAATCGGAATATCGGTAAGATTTAATTTTACGAGAATTAAAGTAATCATTAAACCGCACTTAAACACATGGATAAACGTATGTTAGCACATTAGGATTTTTAATATGTTATTATTCTTGATATTTGTGGTTTAATATAATATATATATTTGATTGTATTAATTGATAAAAAAAGGAAAGTATGCTAGTTTATAAGCTATGTGTGGAAATGTTGCTTAAGTGAAGAGTTTGATTATTAATGAAAGTGTTAAGTACTTATCCATGTTATTTTATGTTATTGTGACCATTTATGCATGAATATTATTATTGCGAGCCCTAGGGTCATTTTAGTAATATTTATTGTGCAAGGATGTGGCCTAATATGTATGGGTGCTAATATGTATTATATTAAAATATAATAGTTGGTGGAGTTGGATATTGTTAATGGAGTGTTAATATTATTATTCCATGTAGTAATGTTAATCTAATAAAAGTGGGGTAATAAAGGGGGTAAAGTGGTAATTTTGGAGGCAAAAGGGCAATACGTTAATTTTATGATTAAATGGAAAAATTGTAATTTTATAAGTAAAGGGGTATTATGGTAATTTTGGGAGTAAAGGGGTAATATGGTAATTTTGAAAAAGAAGGGCAAAATGGTAAGTTTGTAAGGAAAGATAAAAATGGTAATTTTGGATGTAAAGGGATAAAATAGTAATTTGTAAAGTAAAAGGGGTGTTATGGTAATTTTATAAGTAAAAGGGTATTGTGGTAATTTTATAAATAAAAGGATATTATGGTAATTTGGAAGTAAGGGGTAGAAGGGTAATTTTGTAAATTAAAAGGATTTATGGCAAACTTGGGAGTAAGGGGTAACTTGGTAATAATAATAACGACGAAGGATAAATTGGTAATTAAATTATGATTATAAAAGGGTAATTGGATAATTATGATAATAGAGAAGGGTAATTTGGTAAATTAACCAATAAAAGGGCATTATGGTCATTTTAATAATGTAGAAGAGAAATATAGTAATTATAAGAATGGAGAAGGGTAAATTAATAATTATAAATATGGAGAAGGGTAAATTAATAATTATAAATATGGAGAAGGGTAAATTGGTAATTATAATTATGAAGAAGGGTAAATTAATAATTGTAATTATGAAAAAGGGTAATTTGGGATTTATAATAATTGAAAAGGGTAAAATGGCAAGTATAATAATTGAGAGGGGTAAAATGGCTATTATGATAAAGAAGAACGGCAATTTGGTAATTTATCCAACTTAAAGGGCAATTTGGTAATTTAACCGACTAAAGGGTAAATTGGTAATTATTTAACCAACCAAAGGGGCAAAATAGTAATCGTGATAATGAAGGAGAGTAATTTGGTAATTTATCCAACTCAAGGGCAATTTAGTAATTATAATAAAGGAGAAGGGCAATTTGGTAATCTAACCAACCAAAAAGGGAAATATGTTAAGGTTAACAATTATGCAGGGTGAATGGTGATCTAAAAAGCATAGGAGATAACTTAGTAACATAAACCGAGTAAGGGGTAATTTGATAATTATGCAACCTTAAGGGTAATATGGTAATTTGTCAAGTAAGGAAGGGATGACTAAGCAATTATATAAGTAAGGGGTAAATGAGTAATTTGTACCTAACATGTTGTTGTGATTGTGGAATTTTATAATATGACTCAGATAACGATGATTATTAAGGTAAGAGTATTTAATAATTAGTAAGTATTATGAGAACGAATCCTAATCCGAAATTAGATGATATTATGATGGCCTTAATGATTTCTCTGTGTATTCCTGGATAACCGTCTGAATAAGAAATGACTAACGATATCAGAACAATTGAAAGTGAATAAGTATCTGATTATTGTGCTTTTCGTGATCACTTTAATTAAGACACTAATACTTAAAGTGGAAGACCTCAAGATCGGGAATGATGGCTCTTTAGGGGTCGCTACCCTAAAGACGTGGTTTAGCCCATGATTATTCTGGTATTTGCTGGTGTGCCTTTGTACCCCAGCCAGGCCCTATATCTTACTCTATCTAACTCTATGGACCTAGTTAGGAAGTATGCATATTTATGGATTAGGTGTCCTTGTCAGTAGGGTACTGAGTAGCTTTATGCACCAGTACAACAAGGGTACCTTTGCGTCCCTGGGTTCATGGTTGAAGGGTACTGAGTAGCTTGTATGCACCGGTACGACTGGTGTACCTTTGTGTCCTGGGTTCTTGATCTCCCGTCAGAGGAAAATAAATGGAATTGTTGTGCTGATTAAAGAAAGGAAAAATACTAATAATAAAAGTGAAAGATTAATGAGCTGGGCCCAGTTGACTTATGATATTGAGTACCGATCCATTAGTTACAATAGTGGCCCAGGAGCATGTTGCCCTGGCAAGTGATTATGAGTACCGATCCACCGGATATAATAGTGGCCCAGGAGCGTGTTGCCCTGGCAAGTGATTATGAGTACTGATCCACCAGACATAATAGTGGCCCAGGAGCGTGTTACCCTGGATGATGTTGATATACATTCCGATCCACCGGTAATAATAGTGGGGGTCCCGAGCTCAATAAAATCAGTCATGGATGTGAATAAAGTTATGGAAAAATAATAATCACTTATAGTGGAACACCATGTGAGTCGGGGCCAGACCGGTCCATCAGCGAATAATAGTGGGTAGGAGCATTTTGCCCTAGAGACCGATCCACCGGCATATAATAGTGGTTAGGTGCGTTCTGTCCTATAAGTGACCGATCCACCAGCTATAATAGTAGGGTTTCCGCACTCACATGGATATAAAATATGAGAGTTGATTGCATAATGATGGACTAATGGCTTAAGGCTCGAATGTGTTGATTTTGCACTATGACATGGCTTAAAGCCCGAAAGTATCGATTGTTCATAACGACCTATTGATATTTGATGTGATTGTTAATTATATGAATGTTATATGTATACATCTTGTTATATATGTATATAGCTTTGTATCATGTGTGACATTGCGGGCCTACTTTTAAGTGTGTTTTAAAAGGTTACTCAGTACCATAGTACTGAAGGGTTCCCTTCGTGGGGCCCCTACCTATTCAATGGGTAGTGTCCCTTGTAGTTCTTTTCAGGTGCTATTCAAGTGGGCAACGGGAAAGAGTGTAAGGATTATTCGGCCTTTAGGATTTCATTCTTCCTCTTCTAATGTATGGTTTAAATGTAATTTTATTCTTGTAACCACCATTGGTGGAATCTATTCTTATAAAATTTTTACTTACGCTACTCTAATTTAACAATTGTTTGAATTTCTAGCAATTGATTTTTTTTCTTTAGCCTTAGTACTTGGTACTGGAGCAGTATGAGTGAACCGGTTTGGTACTAAGTGTGGCAGTAATATCCCCGAAATTCACCATTTAATATTTTGCTTCCGATATTTCTTTTAATAAAAAGAAATTTTTCAGTAATGAATTTTGGGGGTGTTACAGTTGGAGTAAGGGTTGAGTCTAGGAGGGTGTCTTTTGAAGAGTGATGAATTAAGTAGAAAGGAGGGTGGAGTGTGTGTGGATGAAAGGGTGGTGTAAAAGAAAGGAGAAGTACTAGGGTTCGGGGTGGCCAACTTGGGTTTTCATGATCACATGTGAACGAAGGGAAGTAAGGTTGTGATGTTTGGGTGTAGATTGAGTAGAGTGATGGTGTTGGAAACAAAGGGAGCATGGACATGTATGATAAGGAGAGGTTAGGGCCACATAGGCCAGATTACAATTTCCAAGGAAAACCCCTAAAGGGCGATGGTGAGCTAAAGTGGATATATGGGAAAGTGGGCCTTGATCCACATGCGTAGGAATTTGGGTTTTCATGGTGAGTAAGAGAAAGGTGAGGAATAAATCTTGGATTCTTAGAAGTGTAGAGGTCCCAAAATATGGAATGGGGCTATTCAGGGGAGCTGGAGTGAGATGATGAGAATGGGAAGTCCAGTGCAGCATGCATGTCTAGTAAGAAGGTACCTGTTGAATAAGACATGAATAAGAAACTAACCATTTAAAATGAAAGATTATTGAACCAGGCCCGGACAAATCCATTGGTAAAAATAGTGGCTAGGTGCATTGTGCCTTAGAGATCGATCCACGGGCGAATAATAATAGCCAGGTGCGTTAGATGAAATGCCCCAAAGCCTAATTTTTAAGAAGTTTAGTTAAATAAGGATTTATTAGGTAAATTAATTAAATTACTTATTTTTATTAAAATAAAATAAAATTAATTAGGGAAAATTAAGACGAAAGTTATAAATATTTTATTGAGAAAAAATTAGGGTATTTTGCTAATTAAAATGAAATTTAGAAAAAATCTTTTAAAAATCCTAAATTAGCTTAAAAAGAAAATTAAATATTATTTTATTTAAATATTATTATTTTTAATATCCAAATTATTTTAATTATCCTAACTCACCTATTCTTCTCTTTCCTTTTTCCCTTTTTCCTTTTCTTTCTTCCATTTTCTTTCTTTTCTTTCTTTTTCTTCCTTTTTTCCTCTTCTTTCCCTTGAAATGGGCCTGGCTTCCCGTGGCCCAGAGCTTTCTTTTCTTTCTTCCTTCGACGACACAGAATTGTACGCCATTCTTTCCTTCTTTTTCCTTTGGAACGCAACATTTCGTTAAACTTTTTTTTACCCCTATGTTGCCGGCCTAGTTCTTTTCTTTTCTTTTTTTTCCCTAGTCGGCCGGTCCAGTCCCCCTCCTCCTTCTTCTTCTTCCTTCCTTCGTTGTTAACCTACAACGCCTCCTAGGATCATGTCGCCTGTTACACCCATTTTGACCGGTCGTTTTTCTTTCTTTCTCTTATCCCTGACTCGCCAATCAGCATGACCCAACCCCCCTCCCTTCCTTCTCTTGCATGACCCACCTTTTTCTCTGCAAAATTCCCTGTCACAACCTAAATTTCACCGGCTAAATGACATTACCGGTGAACCCTAACCCTACTTTCCTTATTCCCTCGTCGTCCCACAGACCTTACCCTCTCATTTAAGCTCTGTAAATACCCCTAACCAGCTTAAACTCGAGACTTTTTTCTAAAACCCTAAAATTCACTCTCATGCGCCACATCCACTTCAGACGCTTCTTTCGCCACCCACTCTACCCACCTAAGTACTCTCTACACTACCCTCTAACTAACTACACCACCCTCGAACTAACTGCACGGCCCTTCTTCCTCAATTCTCCCTACATGAGCCACCCCGGCTGTGCAAAGTAATATCCTCGACCAACCCTTTCTTCCTCATCCGCCGCCCTTCGCACCACCATTAACCACCAATTATGCCGCCACCACTGCCCTTTATACCTCCCAAAAACGCCTGCAGACCCTCCTCTATCTTCCCCTACTCTACTTTTCCTCTTCCTCCTTCTCCTCCTCTCTTTCTCTTCTTCTTCATCTTTCATCCAACACCACCACTGCCTTGCGCCACCACCATTGGTTGTGCCGCCACCTTCATTCTACTCCTCTCCCTATAGGCAGTCACAAACACCCCTACTCCCACTCTCATTCTTCCTCTCTTGTTCCCAGCCTTCAACTTTTCCCCTTTTCTTCTCTTTTTCTGGCCACCGCAGCCATTGTCGTGCGCCAGCGCTGGTGCCACCTGTCACCACTAACCTAAGGTGGAACCCTAAACCCTCTTAACCCTTTTTCACTATTTATACAAGCCTTATTTATTTTATTTTAATTTATTTCAATTATTTTGAATATATTATTATTACTACTACTACTACTACTACTATTAGTATTAATAATAATAATAATAATAATAATAATAATAATAATAATAATAATAATAATAATAATATTATTATTATTATTATTATTATTATTATTTATATTGAGGGCTGAAGCCCTATTCTACTCTTATTTCGAATATTATTATTATTAGTATTATGTGTTGTTCTTGTTCTTGTTGTTGTTGTTGTTGTTATTATTAATAGTATTATTATTATTTTAAGTAAGGTCGAATCCCTACCTTACTTTACTCTTGATTTATGCTATTATTTGTATTATTATTATCATGATTATTATTACTTATTATTATCATTATTATTATTATTACTTCGTAATTACTATTATTATTATTATTATTACTATTATTATTATTATTATTATTAAAATCATTATTAGTATTATTTTAGTAAAGGGCTGAAGCCCTTATTCCACCATTTATTTCGAATCATATTATGTAAACGGGGCGGGTGTACTATACCTATATATATCTGTACCCGATAAGAAAATCTGTACCCGAATCCGTACCCGTACCCAAACGGGTATCCGCCAATACATCCATATCCGTATCCGTTGGATATCCATTATCCAACGGATTATCCGTTTACCCATTAATGGATATTATCCAACGGATAAATCCATTACCTTATGGATAAACCCATTTATAGTTAAGTTAAATGACAATTTTAACCTTAATTTATACTATATTTATTTTAAAATTAAGGGTAAAAGAGTAATTATATATCGGGTAAACGGATACGGATATGGATACGGGTATAGTTACGGGTACAAATATGGATATCCTATACCTGTATCCGTACCCGAATCTGACAGGTATTTTAATCCATCATCCATATTTGTATTTGTATCCGTTTATCCATACCCGTTTAAGTATCCGTCGGATAAAATCCATTGGGTTTCAGATAAAACCCGCCCCGTTTACATCCCTAACTTTTAGTATTATTATTATTATCATTATCATTATTGTTTTTACTATTATCATTGTTATCATTATTATTGTTTTTTAGTATCATCATTATTATTATTAGGGTGAAGTCTTCAAACCTTATATTATCAACTTTTACAATATTAATATTATTTCTTATATTTTTAGCAAAATTAGTAATTAGTTAAGGTCATTTTTATTAATATGTTATTATTTTATCAAAAACATAGTCTTAGAATAAATTAGTAAATAATAGTGTTTTAGTAGGAGGGAATCTAATCTTTAGTTTTTCCCTCATATATAGGTGAAACAAGTTAAAGCCTTAAGGAGGCATAGGAGCGTACTCCAAGACCGGTGTCGTTTTAGGTAAGGGTGTAGCTAAGGCCGCTTGTGTGTAATGTGTTTTACATGTCTTGTATGCCATATGCCATATGCCATGATATATGATGTATATTATGTGTATTGTTATAACTAATTTACGTGTAGTATAACTTGGAGTTGAGATATATTCATGTGATATTTTATGGCATGCTTATGATATGTATAAGTTGTGTTTTTAATGTGAATTGATGTGGCCCGTAAGACATGCATGCTAGGTTATGTAACATGTTTATATGGAGTAAAATGAGGTGGAGTTGACCTAAGTGTTGCATGATCATGAATGGAGGAATCTAGGGTTGCATGGAGGAATCTAGGGTTTGCATGGGGAATTTAGGGTTTTGTGTGGGAATTTTAGGGTTTTGCATAAAAATGTTCGAAGGGTTGCATGGGATGTATAAAGTTTGCATGGGAGTAAATTTTACGTATGGAAAGTTGATATGATGTGTGGGGAAAGTAATGGAATTGTTGTTTGGGTGTTGGGATGCTTTGAATGAAAAATAGTACATGAGACCATATAAGGATACATAGGAGACCGAACTATGGTTTGGTGTGGCCGGTTAGGGTTTGGTGTGGCTACTTAAGGTTTTTGTGTTCGTACGTGTACTTGGTGAGTAAGGTGTGATGGTGAAGGCGGAATCTATAAGTTGTGATGGGAGGTGTGTTAAAATAATTTGAATTGTGTAAGGTGGAGTAGGATGGACCATTTAGGTCTAAACTAGGGTTTATGGGTAAAAACCCAAAGGGATGAAGTGAGTGGGCAAGACATGAACAAGTAGTGGGCCTTGACCCACACACGTGGAAATGGGTTCTAGTGTGAGTAAGGGTAATGAGGAAATGATGTAGGGTCAAATTAGGAGGTGTTTGAGTCTCATGATGTGGGACGGGGCCTTTGGAGGATAAGCGTAGAGGGAGTTAGTCATGCATATCTAGGGTGAAATTTCTGAATAAGATACTTAAGACATTAATCATGTAAAGTGGAAGATTATTGAGCCGGATCCCACTGATCCACCAGTTAAAAATAGTGGTTAGGATGCTTCGTCCTATGCGTGTCCAATCCACCAGCTATAATAGTGGTTAGGGTATGTTACCCTATGAGCATCCGATCCACCGGCTATAATAGTGGCGGATTTCAAGCTCAATAAACCAAATCCGAGTTTGTTAAGACACATAAAAGACACTAAGTACTTATAGTGGAACACCATACGGGCAAGAGCTAAACCGATCCACCGGTAAGGAATAGTGGTTAGGGTTTTCACCCTATATGTGATCGATCCACTGTCTATAATAGTTGTTAGGGTATGTTGCCCTATATGTGACAGAGCCACCGGCTAAAATAATGGGAGGTTCCTGTATTCGCATGGATTGATAAAAAAGACATGGCGTGAAAATGAGTTCTGATTAGAGATTAATTAATTAATTAATTCAAACTATAAATGGGCCTTTATGTATTTACCCGAATGATCATACGATATTATGTTATCATGTTGGACTTTATGCTCTTTTTATTTTTCTGCATGGTTTATGTGATTTCATGTGATGGCCTTAGTACATAGCTACCTTGCTCAGTATGTAGTGTACTGACCACCCTTTTTATGGGTGTTGCTTATTCCTACAAGTAGGAGGCCCATTTGACGTGTTACAGGTAGGTGATGTTTATTATGATGCCTTTGCTATCCATGAGGCATCAGGTGGGGCTGAGTGCTGAGTCGGACTTGAGTTATAGACTAGGAGTGATGTGGCCAAATTCTCCCTTTATTTCATTATGTTTCTTCATGTGATCTCCTTTCTATATCGAATTTTCTAAAATTAAAGATTATTGTCAGTAGACATTATTTCCTTTCAAGGAACTTCGATTTTATACTTTGGATTATGTAAACTTTTATGCATACTCTGATTTGCGTGTTTACAAACTTTTGGTTTAAGTATTAATTTGAGTTTGATGATAATCTTTTCTTAGCCTTAACACTTGGTACTGGAACGGTCTGAGTGAATCGGTCTGGTACTAAGTATGGCGGTAACATCCCCAGAATTCATGGGTTTTAAATTAAGTGTTTCTGTGTAAAAAAAAAATAGTAAATTTTGGGGTGTTACATTATCAACTGGGTGTTTTCAATCTACTGGCTATAATAGTGGATGATCCCAAGCTTAGTAAACGAAACCTTAAATGATAATAAGACATGAAAAAAATACTAAACACTTATAGTGGAATACCATGAGAGTCAGGGTTAGACCGATCCACCGGCAAAAATAGTGGCCAGGAGCATCTTGCTCTAGGTATTTTCGATCCATCGAATATAATAGTGGGGTTTTCGTACTCGCATGGACCTAAATTGAGAGTTGTGTGGAAATGAAATTAATGGTCTAAATTCTAATGATTATAATTAATCAGACTGACTTACTACATGCATCATCTGCCTTTTATGTTTGTATAGTCTTAGTCATGTGGTTACCTTACTCAGTACGTAGCATACTGATCACCTCTTTTCATGGGTGTTGTTTATTCGTACAAGTAATGGCTCTTCCTGAGTTTGTGTAAGTAGGAAACAATGCCTGTGATGACTTTGTCGCATATGATGCCTTAGGCGGGGCTGAGTGATGGCCTGATGTATTTGTCATGGGGTCTGAGAGTGTGTTGTTCGGACATACCTTTATCGGAGTTTTATGTTGTTTTATTTACCGTTTTATTTCCCCCATAGGGGGCATTATTGTATTCGTTTTCTATTTTTGTATCAACTCTAACATTTGCGTACTCTGTTTTATTTATTAAGTATTGGAACTATTATGGGTTTATTTATTACTCATATTAATACCTTTAAATTTGTTTTAGCCTTGTGGTTATTATAAGATTGGTTGGGAGTCAATATTGTGTTGATCACCATGGTAGCACCTTTTTTTTTTAGTGTATGGTTCTCTTTATAAACCAAAATTTTCAACTATAAATTTTAAGAGTGTTACACTTTCTATTATGCTTATGCTCTTAGCCTATGTGTCTATTGTGGTGGGACAAATGTTCTTACATAATTGAACATGTTAGAATTACCTATAGGCTTGGTATAATTCCTCTTCTTGCCTATTGGATCTTTTTATGATTTCTTGTTTTACTTGGTATATCTTCATGGTATAATACATTGTACATTATTATTCTGTCCTAGGTTGCTAGCTCAAAGTTGTCATGTGTGGTTAATTGAAAATATGGATAATGTATGATTCCTTGTCAACAGGGTTTAATATCAATCGCAATTGATTTCCTAGAGTTCTCTTAGGACTTTTTTTCCCTTGCGTATGCATGATCAAATGTTCATGTCAGCATGATGTATTTAGATATTATACCTATTTTACATAAAGCACGTTTACGTGTGATAATTAAATTTTACTTTGTATATTCATCATTTTGATACCATAATATCTCAATCTTATGAAGATTTTTTGTGCTTTGCTTATGTGAGGTTGAGAGTGTCGATTCCTTGATTCGCTTGATAATAGTTTCGAATTGGATCTTTATAATCTCATATTCTCTTTTGTTTTTACTCTTGTTGAGCTTTGTTAATTCTCATTGATAATGTATTTATCTTTCTATTATTTTATAGGTCCCATATTGTATTCGCGTTATGTGATAATTATACAATTCACATCTAACTCTGAGTTAGATATACGGATTTTTTTTACTTAACACCTACTTTAGACAAAATAACGATCGTATCTTTTTTATGTTATATGTGACAGGGACATTCTATATATTTTTTTTACGGTCCATAAAATGTCTTGTGGAATAAAAAAAGTTTGATTACAAAAACGACAGTGTTACATTATATGCATCATTAACCTCTCTACCCAATTTATGGTCCTCCGTAGGTGAAAAGATGCAGCCCTTGGGGCCTGCAAGAGAAAGAAAAATTTCGCCCGACTCCCTCACTCCTCATGTTGGACAAAAAAAAAAAGAGTTGTAGCAGGCTGACAATTGGGCCCCAACGAGAAATAGAACCGTTGTTGTTTCATGCTACAGGTGCCTGTCTCTTACAACAAAAATACTGCTTTTAATAGAGGAGAGTTGAGTTGCGAACTTGTGGGTATTTTAGTTGTAAAAAAAAAAAAAATCTACTAAAGATGCTATTAAAAAAGAGGATACTGTATTTGGGGAGAGAGAGAGAGAGGATACTGTAGGTTCCAATGATATGTCTTCTCGTGCATTAAATTTTGGACCCGGGTGGGTCTACGTCTACGATGGATTTTACCCGTAAGATCCGCAATGGTCGTGGTTTGTTCTGTCGTCTTTAGAATGATTACGAGCATTGATTACCAAGCTATATATCATTAAGGCGCACTTACGTAGAATATGATTAGGAAAGTATTTTCCATGATTATCTGCGTAACAATAATAATATTTCGCTAATCACTTAATTACATAATAATTAACACATAGATCAATACATATCACACGCATACTTGTCCTAGAAACCAACTCCGTAAGCAAACACTATCATCACTCCTGCCATTCTATAGCCGATCCAACTGTTAACACCGAGACTATATTAATATGAAATACAACAATGATTTCTATTATATACACTAATTAATTATTAGTAAATACTCCTAATTACGGCATATACAGCTTATTGCTGCACTTGCATCTCCAGGCCTCTGGGTAATACTCTAACGGCGTACTCATGCCCGGTTGAATCGGTACATGAACCGGTTTACACGGCGTGCAACTCCCACACTTAGATCTACACGTCGGAGGCGACGACCCCGGGCCAATCCAACCTCTCATCCTCCTCCTTTTTACGGCAGTACCCATACTTAAAACACGCCCCAAATGACCATCTACGTCTTGCTCTGCCGGCTCTGCTTCTGCCATCTCTCTCATCGATTGGTCATGTTTTCTGTAGATTGATGTTGAAACCAATACAGGGCTGGTGAATTCCGACGCTTTAGCTGATTCATATGACGGCGTCCGTGTTACACCGGTTGCCGACACAGAGGTGCCCAGTATTGGTATCAGCAGCGCCACCACCGCGGCTTTCGTGAATAGTAATACACACCGGCCGCAGATTCTGCGTAAAACACGACCCATAAGAATACGATTGATTTGTTGTGGGGACTGAGTGTATGGTGACGGAGATAGCATTAACGATCGACTACGAGAACTGAAAAGTAGCAGTTGATTAAGGGGCTAGGGAGAGTTTTTCGTTTCCATTTTGCGTACCAGGTGTTTGTTCTTGTTCCTTCAGAAAGGGATGCTACAGTAAGAAGTTTTGAAGAAGAGAGGCGTATGTATGTGCCTATGTATGGAATAACTTAGGAGTTGGGAGAGGCCAATGGTAGGGGGGTTGGGAGTGAGGGTGCTTATTAAATGCTTGCTCCGGCCGCTGCTGCTGTTGCTACTATGAATCATGTGTATTTTTCAATTGATGTGGTGCTTTAGTCATGTAAGCATATGATATGAATGTCCAAGTCAAAGAATAGGAAAGGCGAGGAGAGAGAGTGTGTGGAGGTCAGGCCCTGCCCTCTCTGATGTTGTTCGCTTCTGAATCTGAGCTGAGGCAAAAGGCCGAGGACCACGGACTATTGGGACCCATTTGGTTTGCTTCATTTAAAGTGAAAGGCCCGACATTCATACCACATATCACGACATATGCCATTGGATTGACAGCGGTAAGACACTGATGTCAATGTAAGGTCATGTGTGTGACGGATAAGTTGGAACAAGAAATGAGGTTATAAACGTAAATTTTGCCCCTTAAAGGTAGTTTGGATGGGACTTGGGACAGCTTGAGAGAGGTGGTTTGGACTAAGGGATCAGCTACGAGGACCGTACGGACTGCTGCTAAGGTAGCAAGATAGGTGGCGAAAGATAATAAGAGGAAAACAGGGGTACGTACCGCGAGGGAGGATAGTGGCAGCACCGGCAAACGCTCGTGTGTTAACGTACGTCTGTTTCAAGTGTGTGGAATCGATTCTAGACTATACCAAACATGACAGGTTAGGACAGAAAGAAAAATATGGCACAGCTGGACCTTGAGGTTCTGACCGAAACTTTTGTTAGCTATTTGGCGCTGAACAGTGCGGTTGACAGAGTTAATATTGTACTTTCTTCTCATGAAAAAAAGATTCTATCAATATATATAATAAAATTAGGTTTAATATTATAATTATATTATTTATTAAAAATAATAAATTATTTAATGTATATATATAATTAAAAAAAATTAAAATAAAAATAAAAAGCATGATTTAATCTTTCTAAAATAATTTTTTATATAAAAATTTACTAAAAATATTTTTTAATAATAATAAATTAATACTAAAATATTTCTATTCGTAAAAGAATCTATTCTCCCTTATGTATTACATTTTTGGATATGATAATAAATATGTACTTATAATTCTACTGGTTATATTATTTTATTAAGTTTAATTAAATAAAAATTGACACCCAAATCAAGTATTTATCAGACCCATTTGGGATTGGAATAAAAAGAAATATTTGGCAACAACGTTGAGACTATCTCTAGATAGTTGGATTTGGGGCAATTTGTGTCGAGAATTCTTTCAATTATACTTACTAGAAATGTGACACTTTTGTAATTTATTGAACTTTTTAATTATTGGTGACAATGTAGTTTCAAACAAATACACAACTTGTAAAATATAAATGCACATTTTTCTAAGTTTAAATACACATATTTTATATTGAAATGTTTGTTTTTTAGATATACAGTGGAAAATTAGTGTTATTTTTAAAAAAATTATGAATTTTGATTTAAATGATGGTGGAAGTATATGCATATTGTCCAACTAACTACACATATTACAAAATATAAATGCACATCATACAAGATATAATACACATATTCCAATGCACATCTTACAACATATAAATAATTTAATACACATCTTTTAATTTATAAATACATATTTTCTAGGTTGTATGTGCATATCTTCTACGATGTAAATACACACTTTCATATAAATAAATATACCTAGAGAAAAATATTCATGTTATAACTATAAATTTTTGAAAGAAAAAAAATACACAAATGTTTGGAAAAGCAAAACACTCTTTTATTTATATCAACTTAAGTGAGGAATACACATGTTATTAATACACATCATCTAAGATAAAATTGCATGCCTACTAAAAAGAAGTACACTTTTTATTATTATTTATAAAATGAAAGGGAGAAATATACATAATATAAATACACATTTTATAGGATAAAAATACACAATTTCCAAGATAAAAAAATACACATATCTTAGGAGAAAACTACATACTTATTATTCATACAAAGATATGGGTGGAATGCACATGGTCTCATCATAGTAATAAAAAAATAACATATTTTAAAAATAAATACATTTTTTTTATGAAATACAAGGGAAATGTTATCAACTAAAATCTTTCTTCTCTTTTTTATGTTTGACTTTTAGCTTAACTATTCATGGTTTTTCACATATATCCTAATAAATTCAAGTGATTGACTACCTACAAATCTCATACCAATAAGAGAATAATATAATCCAATATATATTATTAATGCCTTAGTCTATGAAAATGAATCTCCATCTCCAATGAAGAAAACAATTGAATGAGAATTTTTTTCTTTTCTTTTCTTTTCTTTGTCCACTTGTAATCTCCAGCTTTATCTTTAGACTCACTTAACAAATTTTTTCTAGTCTTCTTCTACTAGTTTGAAAATGGGCCTGAGAGGGGAAAACAAGGTTGTCGAAAGAGAACAATTAACGGTGAAGTAGAGTATGGTCCATTGTAGCAGAAAGAAATTGGTGTCAACTTTAGGAGAAAAAGAATGCATGGGGGAAGAGGTATTGCATTGGATGGGGGATAGTCTAGTCTTAGGTTTTTCAAATCTAGTCTAAATTCTAAGAATCATGTAATTATCAAGAACAAATTAATCAATCTTGAACATACATCTTTCGGCATGATAAAATGTGTCAAGATTTTATGCCAATTATTATTCCTTTATTGATATCCACACAAATGTGCTTGATCCAATACAGGGTGTGCTAGCATCATGAACTGACTTTTTATCTCTCTAGGATGGTTGTAGAAGTGAATGGAAGAAATTTGATTTTCTATGTCTATTAATCCCAATATGGCTCTCTATTTTTCATAAGGGAGAAAAAAACACTTAAACCCTATACAATCTAGTATTAGATAATAGCACATATTATATCATATATTTTAGTCCAACTATGTTAATCTAATTTGTTCTAGTGTGTAACCCTATAGCTCACCCAACTTTTTTCCTAAGCCTAAAACACCTTATTTTCCCACAATCCATAAGCAATATTCTAGTAAGATAGTATGAATATCTAAGTTGTGTGAAAGTCAAATGTCTGACATAATCTTCAATATTGGTTCCTAGGGCATATCTTATAATACCTCTAAATTGAGTAGAGTGTTATAAAAATATATTTGACTACTTATATCAACATAGTATACCATCCTATTGGTGATTCTATCCTAATAATGTTATAGTTAATCGTGTTTGTCATGGAGCAATTTTTAGGATGGATGAACCTCTTGAAAAGTTTTAAAAATTTTCTAAAAATTTCTTATGAAGTGTGTGAGTGAGGATAAATTATGTTGAAAGGACTCATGTCAATCTATAGAGTTAGTTGATCAATCCAAAAGCACTCTAAAGTAGTCGTTTCGTGGTCATATCAACTCGAGGTGTTAGAAAATGGTATTAGAGCAAAATTGTGATCATGAGCTAAACTTAGATGAGCCAATCAGCCACCTAGTAGGATGATTATTGGGATAAACTATATTAAGACAACTAATGGTTGAAGTGCAATGCGGACACTATGTTCTTTAAGTGGAGGTGAATTTAATACCCCTAAATTGAGCAGAGTATCATAAATATTGATTTAGCTAATTATATCAACATGGTATACCATCATTTTGGTGATTCTATCCTAAGAATTCCATAGTTACGCGTGCTTGTAGTAGAGAAATTTTGAGGATGGGTAATCCTTCTGGGAAGTTTCATAAAGTTTTTAAAATTTTCTTGGGAATTGCATGATTGAGGATAAAGCGTGTTGAAAAGACTCGTGTTAATTTGTAGGGCTAGTCGAACAATCCGAAAGAACACCAACATAGCCCTTGTGTAGTTGTATCAACTCGGAGGTTAAATATCTCTAATAATCTCCTACTTGCACTAAACCCCATCAATATAGTTCTTCGACCACAAAATATCACAATTAAATATGAAGTAGTAATTGTGTCACCATTATCTAGTTCAATTATCAATTTCCCAATTCCATAGTTAAAATCAAATGATTTACTTTCAACTTATTTGAAAATGGTCATGCACGTCCCAATTTGATTTATTTTAGGGGTCTAAAGATATATTTCTCTCATTATATGAAAGGGTATATTTCCATCTTATTCACCATATTCCTTGGTATGGTTCATAGCATGTTTAATCATTACTTTTGTAATCACATGTCTAAAAGGCAATATGAAGTAGTGTCAAAATAAACTAATCCTCATAAAGGAAAAATAGTGAATTTATGTTGAATGACTATTATTTAAGCTGATATGAGAACTAATAATGACACATAAAAAACAATCTTATGCTATTCTAATGGTGGTTCGATCCAATACAATGTTCTCTAACACTTATCAATGTGATTAACTTAATATTATGTACTCATGACATGTGAAACTTGGTCATTAGTTAATCAACATGCTAGTAATAAACCATTATATCTCTATGGTTAATGATGATATAATAGGGATCATATAGAATAATTATATAATGTAAATGATAGACTTTGACAATTAAATCACTTATTTGATGTTCTATCATTACATATAAGACATTCATGGAGATATTAAAATAATTCAATCATAGATGTAATTAAAATAAAACAACAAAAATATTTATTATTAACAAAAATTAAGCATAACATACACATAAATATCTCAATAGTACATGAATCACTCATGTATGAATCTACTACCAAATTCCTTAATGTGATAGTCATGGTTAGCATATAAGAGAGGCTTAGTTAATGAGCTAGCAATATTTGCTTCTAATAACACTTTGCATAAACTCACATCACATATTTTAACTATGTCATGAATGCGCTAATATTTCATTAGTGTATATGCTTGATTTGTTGATAATATGTAACACCCCTAAAATTCACTACCAAAAAAATTATTTTATTAAAGTGAATAGCGGAAGCAAAGAAAAAAACTGTGAATTTCAGGGATATAACCGCCACACTTAGTACCAGACCGGTTTACTCCTACCATTTCAGTACCAAGTACTAAGGCTATAAGAATATCACATAATTTATAAAAATTCACTTTAAAATAGAGTAGCACACTGAAATCATTACAAAAGATATAAGCCCACAGTTAGTGGTTATGAGAGTAAAATCATTTACCAAAGAATTAAAAAGAGTAGGAGAAGTACCCTAAGGATTTTCGAATAATCCTTATTCTTGTACCCGAGACCTCTTGAATAGCACTTGCAATGGATATGCAAGGGATATAGCCCACTAATTAGGTAAAGGCCCACAAAGGGAACCCTTCAGTACTATAGTACCGAGTAACCCTATAATCCCCTAAATTTTTAAAAACCTATAATTTAATAAATCACTTTTATTTGGGATAATTTAGCTTTTAAACTTATTTAATTTAATTATTTTGAGGGTTTTACCTTTTAAATTAAATTAATTTAATTATTTTGTGAATTTTTGAGTATATAAAATTAGATGTGAATATTTAATAAATTAAAATAAATAAATTGTTATTTTATCATACTCATTCTATTTAAATATGGTTTAAACTAATATGTTCTAAAATTTACCTTTTAAACCAATATATTAAAGTATATTAAGTTAAATTATTAAAATTTGTTTATCAATAAAAAATACTACAACTTATTTCCCATAAGTTATTTTATCTATTTCCCCCTTTTTTCCCTTTTTCTCTTTTCCTTTTTTTTCTCTCTCCTTCCTTCTCCTTTCTTCTTTCTTTCCCCATTTTCCCCCGACTGGGCCAGCCCACCGACCCAGATCACTTTCCCCTTCCCCGTCTTGTGCGGCCCAAGCCGTGAGCCTTGCCCCTGTGCCCAACCGTCGGTCGATTCTTCTTTTTTTCTCCTTCCCTTGGACCACCGGCCCACCCTTCCTCTTCTTCTTCCCCAGACCCGACCTGCAAAGCCGACTTGCAACCCCGATTTTTGCCGACAGCCACCAGCCCAACGCCCGATCATCCTCCCATACTCTCCCTATCGTTTTATTCCCTTTTTCAACCCCGACCAACCCCATCTCTCCCCTCCTCGCGTTCCCATCCCCTTTCCTTTTTCTCCTGGCCCAACCTAACCTACCATGGCAGGACTGCACCACCTGCCACCGCCTGCTGGTGGTCTTGCCTCACCTGCCCCCGGTTATATTCTTCTCCCTTTGTCATTTTCCCCCTCAATTAGCCTATATATACACCCCAAAGGCATCCATAACCGAGCTTCCTTTTTCGCAAGCCTAGAAATCCAGTCGTTCGCCGCCACCCAAACAGACCCTTGTTCCATTGCCTTCGACGATCGCCTACCAAAACCTTCCCCGCACCTCCCTCTACAAAAATAAGCCACCACCATCCCCTATCTTGCCCTTCACAAGCCGTCCTGGCCATGCAAAGTTGCCAACTCGATTAGCCCACTTCAGCCTCTCATCGCCGCCTTCCGCCGCTAATCCCACAGCAACTAACACCTCCTCCACCCTCCAAAACATCCAGGGGACCTACCCTACCTTCCCATACCTCCATCTCTCCTTGCCTCCATCTCCTTATACTTTCTCCACCTTCCACCACCTTCCACTACCTTCGACCACTACACCAACTACCGTGCGCCGCCACTCTCGGCTACACCACCACCTCCATCCCACCCCTCTCCACCTACTGCACCTTCCACCACCTCAAACACCCCTCCACTTCCTCTACTTTAGCCTACATATCCATATTTCCACCTCTCTTCCTCCTCCACCGCCACCGCCACGCGTTGCCGCTGGTTCCGCCACCAACCTTAGGTGGTACTCCAACTTCCCCAGCCCCTAAACTATTTTCTATAAGTGTTAATAATTTTTAGTAATATTAATAATATTATCCTTACTATTACTATTATTATTATTCTTATTATTATTATTATTAGTGTTGTATTATTATTACTCTTACTATTACCATTATTAATATTATTAGTATGTCTCACCTTTATTATCTAACCTAATTTCAGAAACATTTATAACTATGGCATGTTATTTAAAAAGGGTTACAACTCTAGTACTAATAAAGTGATCTCTATTATTATTAATATTACTATTACCACTACTAGTATTATCATTATTATTTTCTTACTAAATCTAACTTGACCATTATCACTTTTATTATTAGTGTAAATGTTGGGATTCTTATATTACTATTACCTTTTTCAATTGTTATCCTCTATTATGCTTACCATTACTACTACTACTACTACTACTACTACTACACCTAACTTTACGATTCTTCCTAACTAGTATCAATAATATTATCATTAATAATGCCCTACAACTTTAGTGTTATTATGACTAGGACTTTTCCTCTTTGTTACTATTATTATTATTATTACCCTCACTATTATCCCTACTATTATTACTAATGCTAGCTATGGCCTATTATCATTATCTTTACTATTATGGTAAATATTTGAACCCTTATATTACTATTACCATTTTTATTATCATTACTATTAGTATTTTTCTTAATTATTATTATTATTATTGTTACTACTTAACCTAACGTTATTATTACTATTATTTTTATTATTACTATTATTATTACCATTATCATTATCATTATTTCCTTGCTAATATTGTTAATACTAACTTTGTCCATTATCACTTTTATTTATTAATATAAATATTTAGACCCTCATATTATTATTAACATTTCAGTTACTATTATCATTTTTATTGTTATTATTATTGTACATAACACTTTTATCATCATCATCATTATTATTATTACTATTTTTATTATTATTAATGTTATTTAAACCGAAGTTGGCGTAATATTATTTTGTTGTTAAAGAAGAAGAATACTTAAGCCTTAGTGTTTTTACTATTTAATATTCGAATATTGCTAATATTATTCCTAATGCCTTTGTCACTGACATTATTACTATGGTATCATTATTAGTTATTACTATTATTATTGTTATTATTTTATTACTATTATTGTGACAATAACATTTGAACCCTTATATTATTATTATTCAAAATATAACTGTTATCATTATTATATTTAGGATTATTAGTACTTTGTTGGTATTGCAATTATCATATTATTATTTTAACCTTATCACTATTATTAGCCTTAGCCTTAAAAATGATAGGGTTTCTACCACTATAAGCATTATTATTATTATTATTATTATTATTATTATTATTATTATTATTATTATTATTATCACTATTTTTCCATAATTAGTATTAGTACTATTATTAGAAGAATAAATCTACTAGGTTTAATAATATAAGTATAGCAATAAATATTATCATAAACATATTTTGACTAGTAATATCTAGTAGGCTAACTTGACGATAAAAACCCTAGTTTTCATGTGTAATGCTCCCTTTAATAACAATAACCCTAATCATAGACTAAAATAAGGAATAATAGTACTTTTGGTAGGAGGAAAACTAATCATTAGTTTTTCCTCTTATGGGTGAATCAAGCCAAAACCCTAAGGAGGCGTAGGAGCATGCTCCAAGCCCAGCGTCGTTTTAGGTAAGGATGTAGCTAAGGCCCATGTGTGTTGTGTGACTTGTATGCCTTGGATGATTTATATCATGCTACGTCGTGTATTACATGATTGTCATTAACTTGTCTTATGTGTAGTACAGCTTGGAGTTGAGGTATGTTTTTATATGTTTTCTTATGACATGTTATATATATATATATATATATGGTGATTATGATGTAATATGTTATGGCCCTCTAGGACATGCATGATAGGACCATTGATAATATGATATGGAAATGAAAGGAAAAAAAGAAAGAAAATGGGAAGTGAGTTCAGTAATGAGGGATATGAGGTTGACCAAAATACCTCAGGATCCATGAGAGGAAACTAAAGAGGAAGGAATGACCCAAAATGAATGAGAGATGAGAACCATGCATGGAAGTCTTAAAATTTGCATGGGGACTTTGAGAGCTTGCATGGGGTGGATAAATCTTTCATGGGGATGATCCTTACGTGAGAAAAGTTGTATTAGGGTGTAAATAAGTTAAGGGGAGAGTTGTGGAGTGATTGGAGACTTGGGATGAAAAATAGTACGTAGGTTGGTGTAAGGGTGTATAAGGGACCCGGTTAGGGTTTTGGGAGGAAGTAGTAATTTGGAAAATGTGGGAGTAAAAATGATTAAGGAAGAGTGGAGTATGGGTTCAGGGTGAGATTTTATTATATAAAGGGTGATTATGGGTGCCGTGCAAGAGAAGAGATATTAGGGGAAAAGCAAAGAGGTTACTTGTGGGAGAAGAAATGTACTAGGTTTAAAATGGCCAACTAGGGTTTTTCCAATCACATGTGAAATCAAAAGGTAAGATGATATGAGTTGGGATTGGATCTAATGAGTTAAGGTATGGGGCGATAAACGAGGTAATGGTAGTGTAAGTGAGAGAGAGGGTTGGGCCACATCGGTCCAATTAGGGTTTTCAAGGGAAAACCCTAGGGGGTGATAGTAGGTGGAGTGGATGTCATACGGTGTTGGGCCTAACCCACACCTGTAGGAGTTGGGTTTTTCATTAAAGGGTAAGTGTAAATGGAAATGGATGTTGGGGTGTAATAAGGGGCGCAAGAGTCTCAAGATATGGGACGGGCCCCCTTAGGAGAATAGAAGTAGAAGATAGTTGACATGCATGTCAAGGGTGAAAAGATTTATCTAATAAGAAATGAATAAGATACTAATCACTTAAAGAGTAAGATTGTTGAGTCGGGCCCTGACCGATCCACCAACATAATAGTGGCTAGGTGCCGGGGTGCCTTGGAGACCAATCCACTAGCATATAATAGTGGTTAGGTGCGTTCTGCCTATAAGCGACCGATCCATCGGCTATAATAGGGGAGGATCCCAAGCTCAACAAACCAAACATTAAGTTGCCAATAAATCATGGGAACACGACTATATAATTACAGTGAAACACCATGAGAGTCGGGGCCAGAAAGATCCACCAGCATAATAGTGGCCAGGAGCGTTCTACCTTGGAGATCGATCCATTAGCAAAAATAGTGGTTAGGTGCGTTCTTCCCTATAAGTGATCGATCCATCGGCTATAATAGTGGGGTTCCCGCACTCGCATGGATTGATAAAGATTATGGTGTGAAACGACTATATTTAACAGAGATCCAAAAGAAAATAAGTCTAATTGGACCATAGCCGGCCTTCATTATCTATATTACCACATGCGTCTTATGTGATTATGCTATGTATGCTATGGTGTATGTTTTGTATGTTTGGCCTTAGCGCATTTGTTACCTTACTCAGTACGTAGTATACTGATCACCTGTTTCATGGGTGTTGCTTATTCCCACGAGCAGAAGACCCATATGAGCTTGTGCAGGTAGGGGATGACGTTTTCGATGCCTACGACACTTACGAGGCATCGGATGGGGCTGAGCGTTGAGCCTAGACCTAACCCGGGGATCGAGAGCAACTCAGCCGAACTCTATGTTTCCCTCTTATTTCACCATGTTTCTTTTTATTCTAGTTATGTGATGTCGTACGGTACTTAATGTTTTAAAAAACTCTAGCCACTTACTCTTTGGATTGTAATTCTGAATCGCACTCTAATTTCTGTATTATGAACGCTATCATTTACTTATGAAGCTTGTTTCAATTCTTAATTTGTGATTGAAGTGAATCTTCTTTTTAGCCTTAGCACTTAGTACTGGAACGGTAGGAGTGAGCCGGTCTGGTACTAAGTGTGGCGGTATTGCCCCTGAGTTTACGATTTTATTATTTTGCTTCCGTTAAACCCTTTTAATTAAATGAAAATTTTCATTAGTAAATTTGGGGGTGTTACAAACCCTTTAAACCATACTAAAAGGCATGCTTGCATGTAACACATCAAGCATAAATAGTATACACATAAAATAAGAAATGCATAGCACAACATCCACATACTTAGCAAGTCCGTCACTTACCCAAACAGGGACAAGCACTAAAGCCAACTCATCTCATATTAATAGCTCATAATGCGAAATCAATGCTTTTGGGCCTTAAGCCATTAATTAATTATTATTTAATCATCATCTCTCGAATTATATCCATATGAGTGTAGGAACCCCATTATTATAATTGGTGGACTAGAAACATATAGGGAAGAACACTCCTAACCATTATTATTTGCTTATGGATCGGTCTCCAGGATATAAGGCTCCAGACTACTATTATCACTGGTGGATCAGTCTAGCCCTGACTCACATCATATTCTACTATAAGTGGTTAGTATTTCCCATGATTTATTCACATCTAAGATTTGGTTTATTGAGCTTAGGACCCCCACTTTTATAGATGGTGGAATAGAATACATACATACATACATACATACATATACATACATATATATATATATATATATGTATGTATATATCTTCTAGGATAAAGCACTCCTATGCCACTATTATAACCGGTAGATTGGTACACATATACATCTTTTAGGGCAAAATGCTTCTAGGCGACTATTATAATTGATGGACCAGTACGCATAATATAATCCATCTAGGCCTGGCTCAATTGTTTTCACTTTCATGATTAGTATTTTCCCTTTTAATTAGCACAACAGTTCCACTTAATTGCCTCGAGGGGAGATCAATAACCCAAAAACGTAAAGGTAAATCGGTCATACTAGCGCATACAAGCAGCTCAGTACCCTTCAACCATCAACCCATAGATGCAAAGGTACCTTGGTTGTACTAATGCATACAAGCTACATAGTGCCCTACCGATAAGGATACCTAATCCATAAGTATGCATACCCCCTAAATGGGTCCATAGAGTTATATAGAGTAAGATGTAGAGCCTAGTTGGGGCACTAAGGCACACCAGCAAATACCAGAATAATCATGGGCTAAACTATGTCTCTAGGGTAGCAACCCCTAAAGAGCCACTATTCCCGATCTCAAAGTCTTCCACTTTAATTATTAGTGTCTTAATTAAGGTGATCATGAGAAGCACACCAACTACATACTTATCCACTTCTAATTGTTTCTAATATCATCAGGTAATATTTATTCATACAATTATCAGTGATAACCTAAAGGAATCACTAAGGCCATCATTATCTCATCCAATTCCAACTCAGGATTTGTTTCCATGCCATAGGAGTTAGCATATCATAATCACATTACGGTCTTAGAGTCTGGTTAGTTCACATCGAAGGATCATGGCACACATAACCTTAATATGCCCTCAATTCACACCCAACACACAACACCATGTGTGATTAATGGTAAAGATACTTCCTTAATGAATATAAGAATAACACCATACCACAACCTTAATTATCCATCTAATCCCAGGTCAGGCCATGTTCTTGTGATACTTACTGATTGTCAAATACCCTTATCTTGCTATTCACTGTTACTTGAATCTTATTTTAAAACTCTGTTAACCCATTGATATGCTAAATACGAGTTGCTGATTTACCCCTATCATCTCTATAAAATTACCAAAATACCCCCTACTTGTATAATTATTAAGTCATCCCTCTTTACTTGCTAAATTACCACTTTACCCTTCTTTTATACCAAATTACCATTTTACCCCTTTACTTACAAAATTACCATATTACCACCTTTACTTACAAAATTACAATATTACCCCTTTATTTACAAAATTACCATTTTACCCCTTTTCATTATATTTAATTCACGAAATACTTTCTTACACCCAAAAATTTTCAAGTGATCACCCTCTACACGTAAATTTACTAAAATGCCCTTCTTACTTGTCTCTTTACCATTTTCCCCCCTTACTCTTACAATTTACCATTTTTTCCTTAATATACCACTTTTATCAAAATACAATCACTACATAAAATATCAATATTAATGCTCTATACCCATCATTCAAATCTACCAACTATTATTAATTATCATTATCACATATTAGCACCTACCACACACATTTTTAGGCCACACCTTTTGCACATGTAAAAATTAAAAAAACACCCCTAGGGCTCATATTAACATACTTTTGCACCAAATGACCATATTAACATATCATATCATACATATACTTTTTACCTCATTTTTAACAACAAAACTCCTTCCCTAAGTATTATTTCTACACATGACACATAAATTAGCATGCTTTCCTTTTTATCAGCCAATACAAGCAACTAAATACATTATACTCAACAACATATATCATGCATATAAACATATTTAAAATCCTAATGTGCTAGTATATGTATATCCATACATTTAAGTAATGTTTAACGAATAATTTATTTCCTATAAAAATTGAACTTTACCGATATCCTAGTTTAAGCCTTTATTAGTAAAAATAAATCCCTAAAACAATATTAAAAATTAGCATAATAAAAGTAGGAAAATCAAAGGAATAATTTTTATCAAAATGTTAATTAAATAGATACTAATATTGACTATTTTTATACATTGAAACTAATTAGATTTGGGCTCAAATAAGGTAAGGCTCATGCTATTCATGTAGCGTGAGTTGCACGCAGAAGAAAAGGAAGAAAGGGGGTTGAAGAGGGATGGAAGAAGGGAGGGGTGTTGGTTTGGGTTAGGGTTTTGGGGGATAAGAGGAGAGAAGGTGAGGGAGATTTAGGGTAGGGATTGGGTGTAGGGGTGGAGTGAGGGTGTCAGTGGTGGTCGGGGATGGGTTATCGACAACTAAAGGAGGAATTGGGATGGTAGAGGAGAAGAAGGAAGGGGAAATAAGAAGGAAAAAGAGGGGTTGTAGGGATGGTTTTTAGCCAAAGGAGGACATAGGGTGGTAGAGGAGGTTGCAAGGAGTAGGTTGGTGGCTTGGGAGGTAACAGAAAGTGGCAGAATGGCAGCGGAGGGTGGTAGTGTAGGGAGGAGGTCGAGAAGGGGGAAAGGAAAAGAAAAGGAAGAGAGGTGGCTACAGGGGGCTTGAGGAGATGGCTTGGTGGCGTAGGGTGGTAGTAAAGGGTGGTAGGAGGTGGTGCAGGTCGTTGGTAGGGTGGTGGAAGTGGTGATCAAGGCGATGGAGAAAAAATAGGGGAAGGAAAGTAAAGGAGAAGAAAGGGAGAAGAACATGATGAGAGAGGGAAGGGAGTGGGCTCAAGTAGGGAGAAAATGAAGTAGAAAATAAGAGGGAGAGGATGCGGGCATGGGTGGGTTAGGTGGAGGTGTAAGGGGTATAACCTCCAGTGGTAGGAAGAAGAGGAAAGGAAGGAAAAAGGAAGGCATGTGGGGGAGGATTTGTAGGTCATGTTTAGTTCAAAAATGGAAGGAAACGAATAGGGGGAGAGAGAGGGAGAGAGAATAGAGTTATAAGGGGAGGAAAGTGGCAGGGAGGAGCTACAGGAGGCAACCATGGCATGCGGGGGCATGTTTGGTAGGAGGGTTAAAGAAGAAGAAGAAGAAGAAGAAGAAGAAGAAGAAGAAAAAGGAAAGGAGGGGCAGGCTGGTCGGCTGAGGGAGAAAGAAGAGGGAGCGGGCCAACACGCACTCGAGGAAGAAGGGGAGAAAAGAAAAGAAAACTCAGCTGGCCCAACCAAGGGTGATAAGGAAAGAAAAGAAAATAAGAAGAGGGATGGGCTAGGCAATTGGCACAGAAGAGGGAGGAGAAGGGAAAGAGATGGGCCAGTAGCCCATGTAATACCCTATTTTTAGAAAACCCTAATAATTATAATAAGTAATTATGTGTATTAGTTATAATAATTATTGTAGGGTATTTGTACTAAAAATATTACTAATATGTGTAATATTATTATGAATTATTAGTTATAAAATTTAATTAGGCTAAAATATTCTAGAGGGTGTGTATTAAAATTTAAATAAGATTTGGGTCGTAACCGGTATCCATTTCGCCAAATAAACCTATTCTGGTAAGTGAATAATTTTTACCTAGATACTTTAACCAGTTTTATACCTAAATAAATCACCCCTACCCTATTCTATTTTTTTACCTCACCCTACTCTCCCTCTCCCTCGACACACCACTCTCACGCCACCCTCATAACTTACCCCAACCCCATCAATTCCCAGCTCCTATAGTTGTGGGTTGAGGTAGAAAATTTTGCCCGATCGCCACCTTTCTCCTTTCCCTCTCTATGTGTATGTGAATATATTTACATATACCTGATTTAATGCTCTGAAAAACTACCTCCTTGTCCCTCCAATTTTCTGTCAAAAAATAACCTCAAACATCCTCCTTCTTTCCCCTCCTTGACATCACCAAAACCGCCCAAAAACACCCCAAAAAAACCCACTTCTAGCAACCATTGTTGCACCACATCCACCACCACCGGAAAAACCTTCCATTTCCTCACCCTTAGCTGCAGAAAAACTCACCAAAACACCACCCCTATCTGTAGCAAAACCATCCGTTCTTACCCCCCAAGTTGTAGCAAAAACCAACTGAAACACCCCTAACCTTCGTCAAAACCAACGAAAAACACCCTTATCCTTCGGCAAAATCATCTAAATCACCCCCTTATCTTCAAAAAAAAATTACCGTTCCCTACACCCCCTTACAATAGCTGTCACCATTTCCTACGCCCTTTCATCCCTCCTTGCCATTGCCCATTCCCTAGCAACGGTAGTTTGTGCCGTTGCTAGCCTTCTTGGCCGGTGACATTTCTTCAAACCCGGTTTGTTTTTTTTTCATTATTTTCTCTTCCACTACCTTAAACCTTCATTAATTATATTATTATTTCTAACTATGTTTTAAATTATTCTTAGGTGATATTCAGGAAGTTTCAAAAGAAGTACGTTAGGATAAGCATGCTTAGAGACCAGAGCCTTTATTTGTAAGGATACTACTTGATATTTCGGGTTTTGTGTTAAATGCTTGTATGATTATGTGTGTTATCATGTTATTGTTATTATATTATTAAAATGGATGTTGATGATGGTATGATATATTAATATGAATTATATGATAGAAAGGAAGTGAGAATATCAAAGGATATGTTGATACAATGATATTATGCTAGGATATATTTTTTTGGATAAGTATAAAATGTGGGAGAGTAGTATGGGCCTAATGAATTATTAAAAGTGGGAAATAATATATTTAAGACTTTTTTTCTCAAAGGAGGTTTTGGAAAAAGAAAAAAAAAGAAGGGATATTGAGGAT
Organism: Tamarix austromongolica; assembly: GCA_039764185.1. Taxonomy (NCBI): domain Eukaryota; kingdom Viridiplantae; phylum Streptophyta; class Magnoliopsida; order Caryophyllales; family Tamaricaceae; genus Tamarix; species Tamarix austromongolica. Next base: position 3,014,692 of record CM077808.1, on the reverse strand, counting down.
ATGAGATTTTCGTAAAATAAGGGTATTATTTATTTTCAATGGCATTTTTGTCAATATGGGTTAATATAGGAATTTTAGTATTTTTCATGTGTTATATTGATTAAAATATGATAATAATATCACATGACGTGTTTGGGAGTGATTATGAAGGTCATAAGTTGTTCAGATGAGAAAATAACATAATTTGAGAATAATAGCCTTAAAATGGTAATGTTATTATCACATGCATAAAATGTTAGATTTAGGCCATAAATTTAATATATGTTGTTAATATGGGTATTTTAAGGATTTATATTTAATTTGGTAGTTATATGATCCTTATGGGAGAAGTTATGGCCTACTTGTAAAATTAGGGTTTTAGGAGCGTTATAAATAATAACTTTTGAAATAGGGTTATTATTGCATGTGTAAGATGCGGGAATTCAACCTAAAAATTTTGGTATAATGATACTATTATTTCAAAGAATATATACTAAATTTAGTGGATAAATGATCAATATGGGAGAAGTTATGCTTAAATTGTGAATTTAGGGTTTTTGGGGAAAATGAGCATCTTAATCTTTAAAAATAGTCTTGTTATATATATATATATATTGATGCCTCACTTGCATTAATTATGTTTATCACTCATAAACTAATCATGAATAACAAACTAATCATTTAAAGTGAAATATCACATGAGCCGAGCTAAGGTGTTTTATGAATCCATTCCATCGGCTTAATAATAGTGGCCAGACGCGTTTTACCCTAGGAAGTGCATCAGACCATTCCACTAGTTTAAGAATAGTAGGGCCTAATCTCAATGTGAAGGATAATATGAGTTTGAGATAAGTAACAAATAATTAAGATACTAATCACATATAGTGAAAGATTACGTGAGTCAAGACCGAGGTGTAGGAGTTCATATCACTAGCTTAATAATAGTGGCCGGGTGCATTATGCCCTAGGGGGTGCTTTAGATTGTTCCATCGGTTTAAGAATAGTGGCCACGAGGATTTTTCCTTGGGAGGTGTAGAGTCTGTTCCACTGGCTTAATAATAGTGGCTAGGAGCTTTTTATCCTAGGATGTGTTTCAAATCGTTCCACCGGTTTAAGAATAGTGGGGTCCTTGAATTCAACGTAAATAAAATATTGGATTATATCATATTAAAATATTTTGAACTAGGACTAGTAATTACCTTGTGTTGATTTTTGTATCTTACATGCATACTACTTTTCGCTGTGAATGTGTGTAATGATATGTTTTCCCTATTTTGACTGTATTGTTAGCTTACTTAGTACGTAGCCTACCAATCATCCTTTTCATGGGTGTTTCTGATTCCTACGAGAAGATCTAACCTATTTTCCAGGTGATTGATGATTATTAGATTAATGGGCTTGCCTTAGGTGAGTGCTAAATGAAATGACAAAGGGTATGGCTATTTGGATATCTTTATCTCTCTTTGGACTTGTAGTCCTCTATTTTTATAATTTAGTCCCTTCTCTCTATTTCATATCTTGTATCGCGGTGGAATCACGTGCTTTCCACACCTGATTCCTAGGTATAAGGTTACTTTTGAGCTGCACCTGACATAGATTGGGCATAGGGAGTGCCTCTTCTATATTGAATGTGGCACAACACCCCTACTTTTTGTGTTTGGGCTTCTACTATTAATTCTTTAAAATAAAAATTTTAAGTTCTAAAATTTAGGGTGTTACAACCCAGAGCGTGAGGAGGGGAAGATGAGCAGGCCAGATGGCTTAGAGAAGAGAAAAAGAAGGAATGGAAAAAGAAAGGAAAAGAAGAAAAAGGAGAAAGAAAAAGAAAAATGAAAAATGTGGAAAAAATAAAACAAAATAATTTTTAAAATAATAGAATTTAATATTTTTGATAGATAAATTAATTTAATAATTTACTTTATTATAATTTAATATATTGGTTTAAAAAGAAATTTACGAAAATACTAGTTGGAAAATTATTTAAATAAAATGTGTATGATAAAATAAAAAAAAATATTTATTTTAATTTATTAAATTTTCATATCCTTTTTTATATGCTCAAAAATCCATAAAATAATTAAATTAAATAAATTTAAAAGTTAATTTATCCTAAATAAATGCTATTTATTAAATTATAGGTTTTTAAAATTTTGGAGTATTATTTAAGACCTTACTTTCTTTGAAAGTGTAATAAATACACTATTTTCATAATAAATGTATAATGGATATGAAAAATTTGTGATTATTTTGAGTAGGGTGATGAACTTCCAAATCTATACACTTTTCTTTGCTAATTTAGAAATGATAATATATGCTGGTGTTATAGAATCAAAAATTGTGTCTTACTTGTAACTCTTCTAGCTCACAACTCTACCACTTAGGAAAAATATATATCCGTATTGCAATTGCAGAATCACATTTGTTGGTTTGGAGTCTAACATTAGCGTAACCATTTACAATAATATGTTCTTCACTGTCATAAACCAATAACTAATCTTTTTTTTCTTCTTAATTACTTTGTTCTTAACTGTGGCCTAGTAAATTTTACCTATATTACACTAGTATCTACTTGTCATGCTCAAATCATATGCAAGGTTAGGAAAATAAAAAAAAAAGATGGCATACAAGATAGATCTAATAGGTGACATATATAGGGTTTTACTCATGTGATCTAGCTCATCTTATGTTGAAGGCTATTGAGTGTTACCAAGACTTATGTCATGTGAAATGGGAAAAACCTCTTTTAGAGTATTGTATGTTAAATTTGTGTAAGACCTTGTTAATGTAAGTTCACTAACTTATTCGTATCAATCTCTTTCATCTATCTCTATAGATCTTAATTCCCAAATTAGAAGTTGTCTCTTTCATATGTTTTTATTGAGAAATATTTTATGAACTAGTTCTTTATAGATAAAAGAAGAGAAATATCATTTCCTATTAGTCGTATATTATCAAAATATAAAGATAAGAATATTATGGTGCTCCCACTAACCTTATTATAAATACAAGCTTCTTCTTCATTATGAATGAGGCCAAACTCTTTGATTGATTCATCAAAATAATGATTCTAATTTCCAAATGCTTGTTTTAATTCATAATTAAATTACAGTAGTTTGCATACATTTCCAACAATACCATAACTACTTAAACCCTTTGTTTGTCTCATGTACACATTATATTCCAAGTTCCCACTTAGGAAGGTAGTTTTAATATTCATTTGTCAAATTTTAGAGTCATGAAACACAACAATAGATAGAAGTATATTAAGGGACTTATGCATGACAATTGGTGAATTCGTCTTATAAAATTCAATACCATGATTTTGTTTGAAGCATCTAGCTGCCAGTCGCAAATTATGACTATGAACATGCTATGCATGTCTATTTTCTTATTAAAGAACCACTTGTAGTTATTGCATTTTACTTCATTAGGAGGACCAACCAAGGTCCAAACTTGGCTTTCATACATGAAATCCATTTTCAAATTTCATTTTTAGAGTATAGTCCCATTAATGCTTCTTTATAGGTATTGTATTCATTATTGTCAAATAACAACATATCATAATGCTCAATCATTAAAAGCCATATCTTTTAGTCTTATGACCTAATCCTACTAGACCTATAAGGGCCTCTACTATCGGAGCTTCTTTTACAATATGTTATAGATTTTGCTTAGGCTTCATCTAAATTAGAGTCTCTTTGTTGTAACTCTTGAATTTATTCACGTGTTATTTTACTCTAACTAGTTCTTTTATAAAGAAACTTTATTTTTGGGAAAATAATATTTCAAGTGAAAAATAGTTTTCTCAACTAGATTTTTCACACAAACTTCCCACTCTCAATTTGTAAGAAAAGAGAAACCACAAAATTTTCTTATCCATATCTCATTTGGTATCTTTTCAACATATTTTTATGGAATTCTTATTATTGTGAATGGTAGTGTTTCAAGATAATATCCCAAAAGGATATAGGAAGATTTACATGATTCATCATTGATGAAACCATGACTAACAAAGTTTAATTCCTCATCCCCAAAACCTTATTCTATTGAGGTGTCGCGGGTTGAGTAAGATGTGAAATGATTCCACGATTCCTAAGATAATTTTCAAATTCTTAGCTTAAGTATTCTCACTTATAATTTGATCAACTGGCTTTAATACTTTTATCAAGCTAATTTTATACCCAATTTGGAATTATTTTAACCTTTCAAAGGATTTTGACTTATGTTTCATAAAATAAACATAACCATATCTACTAAATTCACTAGTGAATGTAATGAGATATTGGAAACACCTCTAGCCATTAAACTTAAGGGTCCACATACATCTATATGTATGGGACTTAAAAAGTTACTTATCCTTTCACTATGGATAGTAAAAAGTACCTTATCTATTTTTCCAAGAAAAAAGAATTCACATCGGTGTGCTATCATAGACATATCAAATTGAATCCTAAACACACACACAAATAGTAAGTAATGAGTAGGGTACAATCACATGAAGACTATAATCTAATTCATATATTTCTATTATCATATAAATTCCTTCAACTATCAAATCAAGAAAACTAATCACTAATAATGAAAAGAATAAAAAACTAGCAATTAATATAATAAATGAATAACAATAATGGGATAGTAGGGATTAGAGGATATATTTAGTATAGAGATATCAATCGATTATCGAATAAAATGGTTATACCGTATTTCTAATGTTATTCTATAGAATTTCACACATGTTCACTTCCTAGCATCCTTTTATGAAAATAAAAGGTCTACTTATGATTTATTATCTAAAAAATTATTAAACTAGGATAAGATCTCTCAATTTAATTAATGATTGCATTAATGATTAGGGAGCAACTAACTAGAACCATAATTACAGACACCTTGAATAATATAGTTTTAAATATTAATAAACATAGATTAAATCAATAATCTATTTACTACTTGAAGATGTATATGTTAACAATTACAGATTAACTATACTATCCTAGCATCATATTAGCACTTAAATTAACTAAGTTATCAAGCTAGATAATAAAGCTTACATCTTGTACTGGTGATCATTAAACTCGATTTATTAATCTAACTAAAAATAATACACATAACAATTAAATCCAATTCTCATCTCATGATTAATTTTTGCCATGACTTTCAATTATCCTCCTGCTCTATACTAATCTAGCCTGGCATATTGATGAAACAATAAATTGCAAAATCTAAACCCATGAAAATCATAATTTTAATTAACAAACATAAATAAAATAACAATACTTAAATTAAACAATACATAATTGCAAGCTCACTTGATAATTTGAATAAAAGGAATTGAATTAAACACAATAATAAGTCCTCAATGACAAAAATGAAACAAAGGAAATAAAGAACATAGGAAATTGCATAACTATAAATTTCATATAATCTTTAATCCTTTAAGTATAATAATTTAATGACTAAATCTAATAAAAGAACCCTAATGGTTTATAAAAAATTAAAAACAAATTTGAAGCTCTCACAATAATGGTTTTTGATGTTCTATTCAATCTAATATATCCTATGAATTAGATCCAAAATGTTTAAAAAATATGGTCCATATTAGTAAATATGGGGCATTTGTATTTTTTCTCTCGCATTATGCACATGATATGAATTAGTGGAACAAATGGTAGGAGAACCAACGAAATATAGATTGTATTTCTATAAATATGGGGCCTCATATTTCTTCTCTCTTCATTATCTTCTCTTGACTTTTATTCATATGACTTCTCTTATAGGGTCTTCCATGATGGTACATCTAAATTTTCATGACTCAAAGCTTGATTTTCATATTGTGCTTTTTTTTTATATTACATTAATTTCATATTTTATTGTACAACTAGGCCAATAGAGAAAACTTAAGGAAAAGGGCCTGCCATAACAAATAACATAATTAAGCTAGGGTAAGATATATTAAATAATTCCAAAGAATATGCACCCATCAAATAACCCCATGCTTGAATCGTTCCTTACCCTTAAGCAACTTAACCATAAAAGTATGAGAAGTCCTAATTATCAAGCAACACATGATCCCCCTTCCAACAAACAACACGAGATAATCAATAATTAACATACCAAATGTACATGTTTCATCAGGAATAAAAATAATAAAATGTAAACTTGCAAAAAGTCATTTTCAAAATCATTTGAGGTTATATACATCACTGCCAATTCACCATCCCAATCCAATATTTTCAATCATCAAAATGAACGAATATGAAGAATTAGGCCTATATATTCTCACTTTAGGCATGGGGAAACACTTTACTATCTTGTATCTCAGTTTGTATTTACTCTCAAAAATTCTACCAATGATAATGATCAAACATAGACTTATCACTCTTCTCTATTTGTCACTACTTATATACTTGAGCATACAAAAATCAATAGATATTTTATTTGGTTGTAATGGGGCTAGGGTCAAGGTAGGGTAAATTCTAGGATTGTGGTGCAATTTCTATTTCTAGTGAAGCACACAACTTTCACCATTTCAACTCTTTATGATTTTCTACTTTACTTGCACTTTAATGGATTTTTCTATCTCCAATCATCACCTCCTATACTACCAACATATTATATAGATATTAACTTGAGCCATGTTTCATCGAGTAAGCGTGTTTTACACTCCATCCTACTTATTACAAGTATTTAGTGAGTTTAAAATTTCATCTCTTATTTTCCACATCAGTACCTAAAATATTATTATTTTTAAAAAAATTTCAAATTTTTTATAAGAATCCAATTTATTGCTTGCCAAAAAACATTACATACTCCCTTGCTTAGATCTTTAACCATATTGACAACTCATTACCAAATTTTGCTCCACTAGCCACAAACTACAAGATAGGATATGATATGGAAAGTCAACCATGTATGTAGGTTAAATATAAAGAAAATAGGATTAAAAGCTCAATTGGGTTTTATGAAAAGGAAAACTTATAATAAGTAAGCTATTTAGATGAGTAGTTAATAAGAAGAAAGTTGTGGATTTATTATCTTAATGTATGCAACAATTTCATGTAGCCTTATAGTGAATAATAGCAAGTTCTATTTTCACACACCAATGGAGAATCACACACAAGAATGAAAATTATATTGGATAAAAATTATATCCATCATTAAGGCTCAAAAGCTCACCATATTGTTTCATATTAAGCCTAACTCCTTTTCATTTCTATGATGACTATCAAAAATTCATGTTCAAGTTCTTTTATAGTGATATGTAACTAAAATATTAAAAATCCTTTTTTCTTTTTCCTAGAAGCATGTTGTGAAAAACAATTAGTCTCAACTACTCATGCACGCTAAGGCTATTAATTAGTGATTTATTTCATTATCTATTCTCAAGGTGTCATTTATTATACTTTTTATTCCTTCATTTTTTCATAAATATAAAAAAAATTTATTAAAAAAATTATGCAAAGAAAATTAAAAAAGAATAAAAATATGCAAGGCACACTTAAAAAGAAAAAAACTAATAAAAGGGAGTAAAATGATTAAAACGAAAAAAAATTAAGATAGTACCTCCCCTATACTTAAAATAGGCATAATCCTCGATGACTAGACAATATGTACATAAATCATGGGAAAGGGTAGATATCACTGGGAGGGTGGAAAGAAACAACTACAATAGCCTAATTGTAGGTCATACATAGCTAGCATCTTGTGAATTTGGTCTTGGGTTGTGGCCATCCTATCTAGGTGATCATGTATAGAGCAAAATTGTTCATCTACATAGTCCAAATATTTATGCCACTACGGATTTAGTATGAGGTGCCCTAGTGTGAGGGGAAGTCATCCTGTGGTGGGATATCCCCTTGGTATAGTTGGTGAGGAGGTGAGGGAAGAGAATAAGGTATAGGTATGTCACTCGATCTAAGTGGTATCTAGTTCTGTGTAGAGGCATAATTAAACTAAGGGTAAGGGAGAAAAAATTAGGATTGACCCTTGCAAAGTACCCAATAATCCTTTCCCATCTTAGATATTATACCCCTTAGGTGACTATTTTCTAGGTTAATACGTATGCCATGGGCCTCGGTCATTAAATCATCAAAGAAATCAAGGGCCAATCCTATAGATATGGTTGTGATTAAATCACCTATGGTTATATCCCCAAAGGTATTGTTACTAACCCACTCACGATACTTGGTTAGAAAAAAAATAGTATCAATAGGTATCCCCTTAATTATACAATATAAGAAGAAGAGCTCAAACTATTTGGAAATACCTAGACTCCCACCTTTAGCAAAGATCATACAAGCTAACAATAGTAAGATATATCAAAATAATAGGCTATAGATGTGGTAGATATTATTCTTGGTTGTCTTGAAGGGTGTGTCCAGAGACACCCTTGACCCTAGAGCGATTGAGGACCAAAAGGCACTTAGGCTCCATCCTAGGGGATACTCATGTTCTCCATTAGCAAGAAAATGAAATGTTCTAAAGATATCTCTCAACAATCTACTATAATTGACATTACATAGCCAAGAATGTCCTCTGCCTCCATTCTCCTTCTTATTAGCCTCTAAGTGAAAAGAAAAAAAATTCTAGAGTTATGAACCGATAGGTGAGGGGTCTACAAGATGTGAAATTGGCCCAACCAATAGCTCTATACAGATTATAAGTGTCTACTTTTCGGATAAGCTTATATAGGAACTCTTTATAGAGGTAATGATAACATATCAATTTCCACCTAGAGAGACTCTCATATCAACCCATTTATCAATCATTAGCAAATATTATCCTAACTCATCAATTTTACCTGAATTCATTTGAGCCCGATTGTTGAACCCTTCAACAACTCATCATAAGGACTCCCCCTTTGTATTTAGTTTCCTACCTGACACCATGAGTCTTACATAAAAAATGTTTTCTAATTACAATGAATATCTAATCATTAAAAGTATATACTTGCATGACACTTAACCTATTGATTCAAGAACTTTAACTCAGCCCAAATGATTCATGAAATTCAGTCATTTACGCTCATATAAGGTCGATTGAAAATTCTTTCATACCAATGTATAGAATTAATTTGAGATCACATAATAATCAAATTAGCATGCTAATTGCACTTGTATACTCCCAAAATCTAACATACTAGTGAATGGAGAAATTCACAATAGACATGGAGGTGCTTACCTTTAATGTGTCCTAATCTAGAAAATAAAATTAATAATGAAAATGGTAAGAAAAATAAATTGGTTGCCTCCCAAGCACTTCTCCTTTAATGGTCATTAGATTTACCATCTTGATGTTCATACTTCATATGTTGGAGTTTTTAGCTCCATAACATTAAGATCCTCCACTATGTGTCTTTCAAAGAATGGTTTAAGATGATGTCCATTAACCTTCCATATTGACCCATTTTATCAGTTTTAATTTCAACTACTTAATTTCAATTGCACCATTAGGATAAATGTGAGTAATAATAAATGGTCCTATCCATCTTGATCTTAGTTTTCCCAAAAATAACTTCAATCTAGAGTGATATAATAAAACCTTTTGGCCTATTATAAATGGTTTCCTCAAGATAAACTTATTGTGTTTTGTCTTAGCCTTATCTTTATAATTAAGAATTGTTTCAAAAGAATTATTCCATATTTCATCTAGTTCCTATAATTGAAGTTTCCTATGCATATTAGATTTATAAATTTCCTTATTGTATTACTTAGAAACCCAAAAATCTTTATGTTCTAAATCCATGGGTAAGTGATATGGATTTCCATAAACTAATCTATAAGGATAAATTCCAATCAAGGGCTTGAAAGTGGTTCGATAAGTCCATAATGCATTATTTAGTCGTAGGCTCTAATGTTTGTGGTTTGGCTTATGGGTTTTGTACAAGATTAATTTGGTATCTCGATTTAAGACATTTACTTGTCCAATAGTTTGTGGGTGGTAAGCTGTGGACATACGGTGGATTACATGATATTTTCTTAATAGAGTTTACACCATTATTTTGCAAAAATGGGTACCATTATCATTTATTATGGTTATAGGAATATAGAATCTTGCAAAGATGTTGGTCTTTAGAAATTTTACTACTACTTTAGCATCATCCATATAGGTAGATTTTGTGTCCATCCATTTTTAAATGTAATTAACTACTATAAGTATATATTTAAAAGCAAATGAAGTAGGGAAGGGCCCCATAAATCCATACCACACATATTGAAAATTTAATAAGCAATAATAGGATTCTAAAGCACCTTATTCCTATGTCTAAAGTTACAAATTTTATAGTAGCTTCCACAAGTCTTGAAAAATTCATAAGCATCTATAAAGATGGTGGGCTAGTAAAATCTACTTTCTATTATATTGTGGACAGTAATTTTAAGGAAAAATGGCCTCTGCATCCATAGTCATGAAAAAAAGGTGAGAATGGAAAGAATTTCATTATTTCTAATGCACCTCTTAATCACTTGGTCAGAGTAATGTTTCCATAGATATGGATCATCCCAAACAAAGTATTTGTCTTGAATTATCATTCGATAGTTTTTGAGCTTAAGTGAAAGTTGGGGGGAGCGGAGGGATTCCTTAGTGACTAGAAAATTTACTAATTCTCCAAATTAAGGGATATTAATATCAAGCACATGGAGTTTTTCATCAGGAAATTCTTCATTGATTAGATTGCCATCTTTAGGGGATTGGTTAATCTACTTATATGGTCAACTATGCTATTTTCTATGCCTTTTTTTTATCATTAATATGAATATTTGACTCTTGAAAAAAATAATTCAATAGATCAACCTAGGTTTTGCTTCTTTCTTAGATATGAGGTACTTTAATGATGCAATATTAGAATAGATAGTGATGCCACTACCTAGTAAATAAGATTAAAATTTATCTAAGGTAAAAGTAATATCTAGAAACGTTTTCATTTATGGTGTATTATATTTGAGCTTAAGTTAATGTACATGAGTCATAATAGATGACATATGGATCTTTCCCTATTATTTTACCTAATGCTACACCTATTGCAAAAATTTAATGCATCACACATTAATTTGATTGGATGGTTTCAATCAGATGGCTATATAATTTGTGCATGTATTGATTTTTCTTTCAAATGATCACATTCCTTTTTATATTATTCATTGAAGATAAAGTCCACCTATTTCTAGAGAAGTTTTCATAACATTTGGACAATATTTGAAAAGTATTTGATAAACTTATGATATAATCCTACATGACATAAGAGAGAATATATTTCTCTAAAAGTGGTAGGGTTGGGTAATGAAGCTACAAAAATAAATTTTGCCTTGTCTACTTCAATATTCTTAGCAAATATGGTATAGCCTAGGGCTATCCCTTGTTAAACCATAATATGAAATTTTTTAGAATTTAGAACAAGGTTAGTTTCTAAGCATCTTTTTAGAATTGGATTAAGGCTGTTGAGACATTCATTGAAATAATTTCCATTAATACTAAATTCATCCATAAAGACCTCAATAATATTCTCTAATTAGTTAGAGAATATGCTTACCATACATCTTTAAAAAGGTAGTAGGGGCTTCACATAGTCCAAATGGCATATGGATATAAGCGAAAATATCATAAGGACATATAAACTCCATTTTCTCTTGATTTACTAGGGCAATAATTATTTGCACATATCTTAAATATCTGCCCAAAACATAATAATAAGAATAGATTCCTACATCTTCATTTAATCTATTAAGTATAAGGGAAATAGCCCTCCCCAGTCATGGTATGTAATTTTTGATAATCAACACAAACTCTACATCCATTTTGTACTTAGTGGGGACCATTTATCCTTTATTATTTTCAAATTCCATGATTCTTTTATTTTTAGATACTAATTATAATGAGATCACCTAACTACTATCCAAAATGGGGCAAATAATTCATATAGATAAGAGTTTTAGAACTTCTTTATATACCACCTCCATCATTATTAGGTTAAGATGATATTGTACCTCTATTAAAGGATTGCCATTATCCTCCATAAATATCCTACTCATATAAAATTAAGGGCCTATTCCCTTAATATTAATGATAATCCATCCTAATATAGTTTTATATTCTTTGAGGACTCTAATAAACTTTTCTTCTACTAAAGATTTAATGTCACTAGCAATGATAACAGGAAGAGTTTGATTATTCCATAGGAAGGCATTCTTTAGGTGGTTGGATAAGGGTTTTAATTCTACTTATTAGGCCTTTCCTATAGAAGGTAATGGTTTATCAATCACAATAGGCAAGTCTATATGTCTCCTTATGCTAATCGGAAAAGCTCCTAGACTATAAACACATTCCTCTATTTCTTTATTTTGTTCAAAATTTTCTCTTAACTCCTCATAAGATTCTATATCTATTGGCTTTATAAGAACAACTCCTAAGTGATCATCACTTTCTAATTCAAAAACTTGTGAAGAAAAATCTCAAATGTACTAACCATGGAAATAAATTCATAATCAGTAGGATATCTCATAGAGTCATAAATATTAAAATAGAGTATTTTCACATCAAATTATGTAAGAACCCCATCATGCACATCAATTTTAGTGCTAAATATTTTTTAGAAATGGTATTCCTAACAAAATAGCATATAGGCTAGGGGATCAATCATATTGGATATCTAACACATAGAAATCAATAGGAAAAACAAGTTCATTTACTTACACTAATATATCTTCAATTATCGCTTTAGGATATTTGTTAGATCTATTAACTAATTGGATTACAACATGAGTCTATTTTTAAGGAACCAGACTTAGAGCACTACATTTAGATAAAGGCATGGAGATTATAGAAGCTTATAAGTTTAGAATGCATTTTTCATATCTCATACTTCCAATTTTATAATGAATGGTAAAAATTCTTGGGTCCTTACATGTATTTCGAAGATTTTTTTATAAGACAACATATACATTGTATCCCATACTAATTTTGTTCATCTTCTTTCAATTTTCTCTTATTGGTACATAAATCTTTTAGAAACTTTGCATACCTTGGCACTTGCTTAATAGATTCATTAAAAGGGATATTTACCTCCACTTTCTTAAGAATCTCCAATATTTCTTTATCATAATCCTCTTTACTCTTAGATAACTTGCCAAAAAAAAAAGGAACAACGTGTTTATATAGATTAGGAGAATTCACTTTAATTACCTTAAAAGATTTATCTTTGATATATTCTGCTACATTTTCATATTCTTCTTCTTCTTGATTTGTCCTTTGGTCATCATGCATTTACTTGGGAACGTCCAATTGTTTCCAACTAACTAACATGACTTTTTAAGTTCTTTAATCCATTTTTTATTTCTTATTGACATTGAATAGTACTAGTATATAAAGGTTTAACTATATCCTCTAATAAAATACCTCTAGATTTTTTTGGTATTGATGTTTGTGATGGTTGCATAAAAAATTGTTTTAGTTGGTTTTGAGGGATAGGATGGAATCTAGGGGTTGGTTATATTCTTGTTGATTTTGGTATGATTGTGGCCTCTTATTGTTTCCATACCTTTGGTTAGGATGATCCCTTCATCTTAGGTTATAAGTTGAAGCATAAGGATCATAATTTAGGTTTCTCTGAGGGCCGCCTATCACATAAATTGTTGTTCTTCTTGCAAAGTGGGACATGCATTAGTATCATAACCTGCATCTGAACAATGTCCACATATTTGAGCTGACACTCCCCTTTTCACCACCTTTTCAATTAAAGAATTCAAATTATTTAAGTTTTCATTAAGTTCTAGTATACTTATCTCCCTTACATGGTGAGAGGAAGAGGTAATATTTTTAGTACTGCAATATTATGATTTATCTACTAATTCTCTACTACTAGTAGCATCTACAATATTACTATCCATAAGCATTAATACCTCATAGAAATACCGTATTAATAATTGTATACTAATTTGATGGTTAAGACACCTATCACATTATTTATTAAAGCTTCTCCAATATTCATGTAAAGACTCTCCCCCATCTTTCATAATATAAGATATTTCTTTTTGAATATTTGTAGCCCTAGATGATGGAAATTACTCTTTTAGTAATAATTTTTGCATAGCAACCCAAGTATTAATAGATCTAGTTGGCAAATCATATCAAAATTCCTTAGTATCATCATTTCAAGCGGAAGAGAAAGAATTTTCCTTTAAGTTGATGTATACTCACCCCTGCTGGTTTCATACTAGAACATGCTATATGAAATTCCTTGAAAATTTTGTTTAGACCATTAATGCAACTTGGTCTAGAGGAGATAGTGTCTCAAAAACTTGTAAAAATAGGGAGCGCATGTATCTGCTCATGTCTAATCTCAAACTCATACTATTCATCAGGATAATCAATACAAAGATTATCAAGATTAAAAGTAAGAGCTACAAGCTCTTTTAAAGTTAAGTTTACCATAGATTCTTCAAAGATGGTCTCTAGATGTCCTTTTATTACCTTTTTAGAAGAGGAAGAACTATCACTCAAAGGTAATGGAGTGGTGTGAACGTACTTCAATCACCTTCAGTTTTTGTTTGCTACAAGATAAATTAATGTGAGGTCCATAGGTTGAATTACCAACTTTATATTTTTTATTATAAATGCACTCAAACATGAATTAATTTGCACATAAAAATTAAAAAAATGATTCACAATTAGAAGAATATATGAATAAAAACATGATAAAGGAAATAAGAATTAAAGTTACAAGTCCCCATAAATGATGCCAAAATTTGGTGTGCTATAGTAGGCAAATTAATTAAACCCTAAGAAGACGCAAAAATAGCAAGTAGTGAGTAGTGGTCGGTGTAATAACCCATCCTAAAATCCTTTAATTGTATTTAAAAATATGTTGACATAAAGTAATTGACTTTTGGTTTTATAAAAGGCTTGAAATTTTAATAAATTTATGAATTTTAGGCATGCTAATTGATTGGTTTTCCTTATGGATTTACTGGTACGCTTAGGAACTTGTAATTTTATTTCCCAATATGTTAGTTATTTGGTTTGCTCAAACTAACTGATTAGTTATCTTGTGGTTTCATATCCTTTTCTAATTTTGGTCTGAATCTCCTTCCAATGTTTAAGAAAACTTATTATTAAACTTTATCTGTGCTAATAATCATATTTTAGTGCTTTAGAATTAATGTTACTTTATTTAGACCATTTTATGATTTTATTTAGATAAAATTTCCCAAAACCACTTTTGAGGAATTGGTCACCTTCTCTCTCACCTCCTTCACTTTCCTCTCCCTTCTTGTAGATATGTACCTAATGTACAAACCCTTATCCATACCCCTCCATAGACACACTCGACATCTCTAACCTCATCATGTGTTTCCTTACACCTTAATTTCCCACACTCGACCCAAATTCAACTTCTATCTCTCCCACTTGTGTATGCTAATCAACACTCTCCTCTATACACCTCATTCCTAATTTATTCTCACTCTCTATCATCTATACTTTCTCATTCTCTCCATTTTCCTTGGTGAAAAAATTTCCATGTGTTAGCCATTCTCCACTTTTTTTCCTTTTCTTCCTTATTGATAAAATAAAGGCTTGCCTTTTGTTCCTCATCCTTTGGTATAAATCTTACCTCTTCTTTCTTCTCCTAATCTTAGCTATGACTCTTTCTTGTTTCTCTTAAACAAGAAATGGTTAATGTTTTGAGAAAGGTTGAAGACCTTAACTTCATTATTCTTGTAATTATGTTTTGAGAAAAGGTTGAGTTATGTCATTTATCTTCCTCTTATTATTTCATTTTATTAAATTTTTGAAAAATATTATTAATTCTTATGATTCCTAGTTCTCTTAGGAATGGAGGTCTTAGTAGACTACAGTTAATTTAGGAATATTTTATGCTAAAATGTTGCTTGAAGGTAAGGCAATCTTATCTCTAATATGAATAAGGTCTTTTTTTTCTTCTATAGTTTCATGTTCTTGATGTATTTATATGTTATGTATGAGTTAAAAAAGTTCTTGGATTTGATAATATGGTAAAGTTTCCACCTTTTATGTTTAAGCATATGTTGAATTATTTTCTATTATGCATGATTTTGGTAATTTCAAGCATGATCTTGTCAAGTGTTCATTTTACCATATACTCATGTGATACTATGTGCGTAATATGTCATTTTATGTGTTATATGACATAGAAGCATGCTAGGATTAATATGTGAAATTTATGAAAATTTTTTTTCAGTGGATCATAGTTCAAGATGTTGTTTTACAAGTCTGTTGTATCGATCAAATGGTTAAGTGAATAGTCAATCAATTTGGAATTTTTGATTGTTTGGTTGTGAGAATAATCAATTTGTTTGATGAACCAATCAACTGGTTCCCATGAGTATTCGATCAAGTTGCCAAGCCCATCAACTAGTGGCCTTGGGACTAGATATGTTTAGTTTTTTGCTTAGAATAGACTTGTTTCCTATGAACAATAAATTGTTGTAACCAAATAGTATACTAGTTTGTTGGTTTTATTTTTCTCTTAGGTCTAGTACGACGAGATCAGTTGAACGGTCCTAGTGAGAGGTCAATTGGTTTTCCTATTTTACCCATGTTTCTTAGTAATTAATGTCCATTATTTGGGCCTTCTATATTGTTATTCCTATGAAATAACATCATTTTAATGACATTTTCAACCATGCTTGACTTGGATTTAATATGGATTAAATGATAATATTATGGCGCCTTGAGTGGATAAGTTTGGTGTCATCTCTACAATAAAAAATGATGGTTGACTTCATGCACCATCTCTTGATTCACCAACCCACTGCCGTGTTCTTTCCCAGCTACACTCAACCCCCATCTCTCCATCATGTTAGCTCTCACTTCTTGGTTACCCACACTCAACCTAACTGATCTCATCTTCCTCTCTCCTTTCAATATTAACCCAACCTCATCTCAATACCTTTCATTTTTGATCCATTTTCTTTCCTCACCTATTGTCCTTTCTTTCTTCTCCCTTTTCTTAGTGGAGAATTTCCCAAGTGTTAGGCTTCCCTTTATTTTTCCCTTTTCTCCTCTTTATTGAGAAGAATAGAGACTTTCTCTAGTTTTCTCCCTTCCTTCTGCATACATTATACTCCCTCTTCTTCTTTCAATCTTGGTTTTATTTATCCCTTGTTTTTCCTAAGTAAGAAATAATTAAGGTTTAAGAAAGGTTGAAGTTCTAGTTTTTTCCTTTAGCACCCTATTTTTGAGAAAAGGTCCCATTTTGTGTTTTTCTTCTTTTTATGAATTTTCCTTAGTTTCAATGAGGTTTTGAAAGATAATTATTAATGGTTTTAACTCTAATTTTCTTAGGAATCGAGGTTCTACTTGATAGCTATTAGGTAAGAGCTTTTGTGATAGAAGAATTGCTTCAAGTTAAGGCTTTTTAAAAATTAATGGGGTTATGCAGCTTATTGGGGGTTGCATATGTTTGGTGTGTTTATGTGAGCACGATCTAGTTTATATTCTAGAATTTGAGCATGTGGTAGAAATTCTTCCTAGAGGTAGCATTGTTAGGTTTCTTTGATTTTATGCATAAGTTCAACATTTGAGCATGGCTCGTTCAAGTATTTACATTACCATATTTCCATGTGATTCTATGTATGCAATAAGTATTTTTATATGTGTTATGACATAGAAGCATTTTTGTATTAACATGGTAAATTTTGGAAATTTTTGTGTGTGTATTGCAATTCTGAGTAGTGTTTTACCTAAACCAGTTAATCGATTCCTCAAATCCATTGACTGGTTGTTTGAGAAGTCGAATGGTTTGGAGCTTTGGATCAGTTAGTTGTGAGATCAGTTGATCGGTTTGTTAAACCCATTAATTGGTGTTTCTATAAACGAAATGGTTTGGTCTCTACTTAGACCCATCGATCAGTTGGGCCAAACCACTAGATAGGTTTCATTAACTAATCAATCGGTTGGTTAAACCCATCAACTAGTTTCTCTACAGACCAAAATGGATTGCTCTCTACTTAAACCCATTGTCCGTTACACCAAACCCATCAAATTATTACTATGAATAATTTATTGGTGAGGCCAACCATTTTACCAGTCCTTTGATGTTGTTTTGGTTTAGGTCTGGTATGACTAGACAAGTCGACTGGTCCTAGGGACCAATTAACTAGTCTAACTGAATGGTTCCTGGTTTATTTATGATCATTATTATTATTATTCTTTTAGACCTTTTATGTTAATACCTTCATATAATTACAACATTTAAAATATAATTTTAACTATAATTTCCTTGAACTTAATAAGAATCATAATGATGGTATTTGGGACTTGATTTTGATTAAGTTTGGTGTCATCTCTAAATGGCTTTTTTTTTTTCCTTATAATGTTTTAAGTTTTATCATTTGGAAACACCCAATTTGGTTAATAATAGAATTTCATTGTGTTAGTGTTATCACTTAAAAATGTCCAATTTGGTTGATATATATAATTGTGTTTGGTATTATCACTTGAAAAGATGCATTTGGTTATTTGTGGATTTCTATATTATAATTTGTGATATCATTTGAAAATACATAATAATGGAATAATATTTCATTTGAGCCTTTTTTTGACTCTTAGGGTAGCTGATGTGTAACACCCCCAAAATGATAGTAATTTTTTTTATTAAACAGGCAAATACAAGCATGAGGGTGCTACTGTCATGATTAGTACAAGCTCGACCCCGACCCATCTTGTACTGACCACAAGGCTAAAGAAAAATTTCCATAAGCATTAGAGAAGCTTAAACACAAATTCATAGAAATCAAAGTGTTTATAACACAAAAATCAGAGTGCAAAATAAAAGTTATTACAACCGAAAACACGTTATTTTAGTTCCCAAAAGGGATAATAGGTACAATACAATAAAATGAAATGGAAATACAATGGAAACATAAGTACAAGAGATAAAGAGAGTAAGGCCTACATCACTCTCAGGCCCCCATACTAGGTCCAACAATCAACACACGTCCCCCTGACTCATCCATTATGTCATAGGCATCAAACATAATCCCACCTACCTAGATAAATTTAGAAGGGACATTTGCTCGTGGGAATGAGCAACACCTATGAAACGGGTGGTTAGTACGCTACGTACTGAGTAAGGTAACCATATAGATAAGCCATCAAGTAATAAACAAGTAAGGCCAGACAAGAAAATAATGCATACAACATACCAAGCATGATTTAGGTTCATAAGATCAGGCCAGACTTAGACAAATATTTTTTCTTACACATCTCTTATATTAATTCCAAGTGAATACGAGAACCCCGCTATTATAGCCGGTGGACCGAAAATACTCCACATGGAAGAATGCACTTGACCACTATTATAGTCGGTGCACCCGAATCACTCTGCGGGGCAAAACACACCTGAACACTATTATAGTCGGTGGATTGAAAAATCAACATCATCAGCCCCAACTCACATGGTGTTCCACTATAATAATTAATGTCTTTCCATGCCTTATATTTCTGGTTCACACATTTCTCATATTAAATCTAGGTGAGTATGCAAACCCCACTATTATAGCTGGTGGACCGGAAACACTCCACAGGGTAGAACGCACCTAACTACTATTATAGTTGATGGACCGGAATCACTTAGTAGGACAAAATGCACCTGACCACTATTATAGCTGATAGATAGAAAAAATATATCCTCACTAGCCTTGACCCACAAGGTGTTCCACTATAAGCGATTAGTATTGTTCCATGACTTATTACTATGCAAATTTTGGGTTTATCGAGCCAGAAATCCCCTACTATTATAGCCAGTGGACCAGAAATACTCAACAGGGCAGCACACACCTGACCACTATTATAGCCGATGGACTAGAATCACTTACTAGAGCAAAATACACTATTATAGCTGGTGGACTGGAAAAATATATCCTCACTAGGCCCTGGCTCGATAATCGTTCACTTTAAGTGTTTGGTGTTTTATGGTATCTTATTACACACACAACCCCAACTAGACATGCATGACCCACTTGACTTCCTGAAACTCCGGTCCCATATCTTAGGACTTCTACTCCCTCTAGTGCCTCCATACATTCTCTCCCACTCTTTCCTCATTATCATGAATACTCAAATCCGAGGCCCACTTTACATATCTTTGAGTCAACTCAATATCAATCTCTAGGATTTTCCTTCAGGAAACCCTACATTGGACTATGTGGCCTAACCTTCCTCTATCCCACACAACTCATGTTCTTCCACTTTATCACCTCACTTGATTCATTCTTAAGCACCCAATTTTACTTCTCATATAACCAATGTGGCCACGAAGCCCTAGTTGGCCATCCCAAAACTCAAGCACCTCTCTTTCCTTAGACAATGTTATTCATTCATCACTCTTACTTACCATCACCTCTTCGACATGACATATATCCAACACAACCTATGACCCTAAGACTTCCTTCACATCTTTTTCCACTCACCATGAGAACTCAAAACTCTTCCTTGTTACTAAAATCATCACTTCCCTTGACTCACACTTGACATCACAACCTCACTATCCAACTCCCACACATGATCACAAAAACCCTAGTTAGCTCCCCAAAACCCTTGTACTCCTCCTTTCTTTTATGACACTCACTCAACATCCAAATACACTTTCCTGAATTAACTCAATTTTCCTCCATGTGACACCCCTTCCATCTTTTATTCCTCTTTCCTATCATTCCCATTAGTTTCCCCTTCCTTATATATTTCTCTCCCTTAGCGTTTCCTCCCAAAACCCTAGTCAAGTCTCCCATACATTCATATATCAACCCACATACTCTTTTTCACATATGGACTCACAACAACAAAAGTTATTTTAGACAACGCATAAAAGACAACAGATTATTACTAACGTTGTTATAAAGTATATTTAATAACGGTTAATATTATACTACCATTGTTAAATATCTAAAATTAGAAGCGCGGATTAATTTATTTTACTATTATAACGGTAAACTAGAGAAACCACAATGGGTCCGTATGCAGTGGTGTATAAATAAAATGACAACGGTTATTTAGGATAACCACAACGGTTTTTAACCCGTCCTAAAATTTGTAAAACAACAACGGGTAATGTATATAACAACAACATTTTAGAACCCGCTGTTGAAGACTTAAATCAACAACAGGTAATGTATTTTCCACAACGGTTTTAAACCCGTTGTTGAAAGTAAACTGACATCTGCTAACAACAATGGTGATTTATCCATTCTTAGTTTCGTATATACTTCTCAGATTAATTTATAACCGATCAATGATGGGTTTGTTTCCTACCTTGCGCGCGTAGTGAAAATCATCAAGTTTTGATTTCCTCCATCGCACGCAACCTTCAACCGATCAAGACATCGGTTCCAGAACGTCTGGCTTCGTCTTCCTTTCTCCATCATCTTGAAGCACGCGTCGTCTTCCTCAAGCTATTGCGTTTCGTGTTTCTAGCTAGTCGAGATTCATTATGCACACTGAGGTAATTATCAACTGTTACTACATTATATTCTTAATTTATTTTCCAGGCTTAATTAGTTAGGGTTTATTGAATCCGATTTGATATTGGTGTTTTGATGGCCAAATTAGATTCTTTTACCTGCAATATGTGTTTGTTTTATAGATAATTCTAAGTTTAGGTTTGTGCTGCTCAAATAACAGGGGCTTGGTCGGTGGTGGTTATTTGTTGGTAGCCGGTGCTTGCATGAGACTTATTAATTGAAAAGTTCTAGTCACAAATCCTAACCGATTGTGTTTGAGTCTTTTTTGTTACTTGAGTTATCTGCATTGAGCTTGTTAGAGGTAGGTATGGGTTGAGGCTACCATTGGTTGGTTTAAGTTATGAAGGTACTAATAATAGTTTCTTGGAAATGACATGAATTATTGCGTGTGATAGGAGTTGGTGGAGTTTATTCAATAAAGGATATTTGTGTAATAAAGATAATTATTACAATGTTTTTTACTCATAATATAATTGTAGTGGCATCTATTTAAGAACAACTATTTATTTTATTTGTATAAAAAATTCATTCTACTAATTTGTGTACTTTGTAGGAAAGTAAGAAAAATATTCTTGTAATTACACTTTTACCATTACTGAAAAATAATAAAGAATTCAATGTATATAGAATTAAAAAAATGAAGGTAAAAAGTATGTTTTGATTTTTTTTTGTATACAAAAGTATAATGGTCAAATGATGCCTGGTTCAGAGCCCCTGTTGTAGTGCTACCTTCAGCTTCACCACTCTGGGGTTGGGAAGGATGTGCCCTGTTCTATTCATATAATTAGTTAGGTTTTAACTAAAATATTAATATGCACAGAACTATTAATTTCATACAATTTATATAAACATAATACAAAGGGTTGTGCATTACAGGTTTGCAATGTAAGAAGATGATAATTCTCAGGTCTTTGAAAAATTTATATACGAGTGTTGAAGTTTAGCTTATTATATATTTTTATTAATGTTTAAGTTTATCATCTAACATCGTAATTATTATCCATATAGATTTTATTGCCAATATGGATCTTTCTTGGATGTCTGCTAATCATTTATCTCGAGAATATGAAAATGGAGTTGAGGAA
Source organism: Tamarix austromongolica (assembly GCA_039764185.1). Taxonomy (NCBI): domain Eukaryota; kingdom Viridiplantae; phylum Streptophyta; class Magnoliopsida; order Caryophyllales; family Tamaricaceae; genus Tamarix; species Tamarix austromongolica. Next base: position 2,992,140 of record CM077808.1, on the reverse strand, counting down.
TTTATTAGGTGTGCAGTTGCTCATGTTGGAAACTATAGTATATTTGTCTTTCCCTGCCTAAGGTGTCATTTTGTAAAGCGAGTTAATGAATCTGAAGCTAGAGATCATTTATTCTTATATGGGATTGATAAAAATTACACTAGATGGATATGGCATGGTGAAACGGAACATGTGGGACCTAATGTGGAAAGTCAGGAAAGTATTTTTGGGATCAATGATGGTGATCGTTTAGAAGAAATGACTCATGCTGTTGAGCAAAGAGTTCGGGATTTTCCTCAAATGTTTGATAAGTTGGTGGGTGACTCTGAAACACCCCTATATAGTGGATGTACAAAGTTCACCAGATTATCTGCTATTTTAAAGTTGTGTAATTTAAAATCATGTAATGGTTGGACCGATAAGAGTTTCACAGCCTTATTAGAACTTGTAAAAGATATGCTTCCAAATGATAATGTGCTCCCTAGTCGCACTTACGAGGCTAAAAAGGTCATTTCCACTATAGGTATAGATTATGAGAAGATACATGCTTGCCCTCAAGATTGTGTCTTATATCGAAATGAATATACATCTCTTGAGAGTTGCCCCGAATGCCACACATCACGATATAAAAAGCCAAGGGTTCCAACAAAGGTTATATTGTATTTTCCAATAATACCAAGATTTAAGCGCATCTTCAATAATCCTAAAGATGCTAAAAACTTAACATGGCACGCTGATGGAAGATTAACTGATGGCTTACTAAGACATCCCGTAGACTCTACACAATGGAGAATGATTAATTATCGATTCCCCGACTTTGGAGAGGAACCAAGAAACCTACGATTAGCTCTTTCTGCGGATGGAATGAATCCACATAATTCCAGAACCCATAGTACATGGCCTGTGATTTTGGTAATTTATAACCTGCCACCATGGTTGTGCATGAAACGAAAATATATGCTATTATCTCCATTAATATTGGGACCGAAACAACCGGGAAATGACATTGATGTATATTTGGCACCTCTTGGTGAGGATTTGAGGTTGTTGTGGGATGAGGGTGTTGAATTATTTGATTCACATCGTGAAGAGAGTTTCAAATAAACCGCAATGTTGTTTTGTACTATCAATAATTTTCCTACATATGCAAATTTGTATGGATATGGTGTGAAAGGACATTATGCATGTCCTATATGTGGAGAATATGCATCCTTTTGTCAATTGAATCATGGGAAGAAGACCGTTTATCTCGGACATAGAAGATTTTTGCCAATGAACCATCCTTATCGTAGGCAAAGAAAAGCTTTTAATGGAAAACCTGAATTCCTAGGAGCTCCAGAACCATTGAGTGGCCGATAGATACTTGATAGAATAAATGGTTTGAATGTTAAGTTTGGGAAGAAGAATAAAGCCTCAAGTCCTACTAGTAGATGGAAGAAACGATCAATATTCTTTAATCTTCCATATTTGGAACATTTATATATAAGAAATTTTCTTGATGTAATGCATATTGAAAAGAATATATGTGATAATATGATTGGTTTGTTACTTAATGTGCCATGGAAGACAAAATATGGCATCAATGCAAGACGATACATGGTTGAGATGGGTATTCGAAGGGAATTAGCACCACAAAGGAATGAGAATTGCACTTATTTTCCACCAGCGTGTTATACCCTTTCTAGAAAGGAGAAAAATGATTTTTATGAGTGCTTAAAAGGAGTTAAAGTTCCAGAAGGGTTTTCATCAAATATTAGTAACCTTGTTTCAATGAAAGATTTGAAATTGGTGGGTACGAAATCGCATGACTGTCATGTTTTGATGCAGCAATTGTTGCCGATCGCTATTCGTTCCGTACTTCCTAAACATGTTAGAAATGCAATTACTAAGCTTTGTTTTTTCTTCAAGGCATTGTGCTCTAAGGTTATTGAACCTGAAAAGTTAGATGTACTACAGAGAGATATTTTCATCATCATGTATCAACTTGAGATGTATTTTCCGCCTTCTTTCTTTGATTGCATGGTTCATTTGACCGTGCACTTGGTTAGGGAGGTGAAATTGTGCGGTCCCATCTATATGCATTGGATGTACCCATTTGAGCGATTTATGGAAATATTAAAAGGGTATGTATAGAATCCATATCGACTAGAGGGGTGTATTGGGGAGAGCTACATAGTTGAGGAAGCTATTGAATTTTGCACCAGTTATTTATCTAATGCTCATGCAATAGGTATTCCTAAATCTTGACATGATGGAAAAAGTGAAGGTGTGGGTATGATGGGTAATAAGTTGATACGCATGGAGCGTGATATGTGGCAAAAAGTACACTTGTATGTTCTTCATAATACCGAAGAAGTTCAACCCTATATAAAAGAACATATGAGAATGTTACGTACTAAAAACCCATCTAGGAATGAAAAGTGGATACTAGAGCAGCATAATATATCTTTCATTGAATGGTTTCATGATCACATTCCTCATCAAATGACACACTCATCAAGTAATATTTCTGATACATTGAAATGGTTATCCCAAGGGCTTCGTATGGAAGTATCATCTTTCACAAGCTACTTGATCAATGGGTATACTTTCTACACTATGTCCCAAGATGAAAAGAGTACCATGCATAATAGTGGGGTGACTTTGGTTGCTGAAGCATTACATATTGCTAGTTCGAAAGATAAAAATCCTATTTATGGGAATATGTCATATTATGGTGTAATCCAACAAATATGGGAGTTGAATTATACTTTCTTCATAGTTCTTGTTTTTAGTTGCATTTGGGTTGACAACAATAATGGGATTGAAGTTGATGAGTTAGGGGTCACTCTTGTTTATCTTAATAAGTTGGGCCATAAACATGATCCTTTTATATTGGCATCAAAAGGAAGACAAGTATTTTATATCACCAATCCTCTTGATAAGAGGAGATCTGTGGTTTTAACCACAAAGAGTAGAAATGTGCATGAAGATGATGATTTCAATGATTCTATTTTTCAACAAGAGGAAACCTTCTCTATTATAAGAACGTCATTTTCTCAGGGTGATGACATTGATCCTAATAAAGAGGATACATATTTGCGGCATGATCACTCTGAAGGAGCATGGATCGTAGAAGAAGATACAAGTGAAAAATCACAAAAGAGAAAATCTCGTAATTCTAAGTATGAACCTTTATTTTTTTTAAGTATAACGGTGCCATATAATTTTTTTCCTCGTATAATTTGATTTACCTAAACACATTATATGATGACAAAATATTTCTCTTTTCAGAGCAAGGAGGAGATAGAAGCACAAGTTGAGATATTACCTAATAGAGGCGTTGATGCTTGTTCTAGTATTTGGTATGTCTTTTTACCTTATTTCAATTGCTAACTTCTTGAAATAAAAAGCTACTTAATGCTTTTATTGATTCCTTTATCATTTTCATCATTTTTCTTATACTATGTGTTTTAGAGACATGGCTTGTGATGATGGAGATGCTTCAACTAGTGGAGGTGCTTTGACCCATGGCTCTCGTAAAAAAAGGGGGCCTACTGCATTGCAGCAGGTGGCGATGAAACGATTACGAAATGAAAAATTTAGTTTGGAATGGAACATGAGGGGGCAGACTATTTGTGCAAATGGTAAGCTATTATCTACATACATAGGAGAGTGTGAACGTAATCATGTGCCTACTAGCTATGAAACGTGGGATGAAGTACCGATAGAAAAAAAAATTGCATGGGAAGAAATATCGGTAAGTTGATTCACCTTAAAAAAAAGAAATTTAATGTTTTGTATGATTATTATACTATGACAATGATTTTGTGTAAATTGGTAGGCTGTTTTCGACATCCCTATATATCGAAAGAAGGCAATTATTGTTCGAGTTACAAAAGCATGGAGGCAATTTAAGTCCACTTTGGGAAGAAATTTCATTTATAAGGATGATGGCACTATCCTAAAAGAGCCACTAGAAAACTATCGAATTTTACAATCAGTTTGGGATATTTTTCTAAGGAAAAAGCAAACCGATGAATATAAGGTATAATTGTATAAAACATGTATTCTTCATATATATTTTGTTTATCTATCACTATAATATGGATTAATATCACAGGAAAAAAGTGGACCAATGCGAGAGCTAGCTTTGAAGAATATATACCATCACAACTTGTCTCGTAAGGGATATGTTGGTCTCGAACAAGAAATTGTAAGTGAAATTAAGAAACTTTTCTGATACATTTTATTATATCTAACTTTAAAATTCTAATATTTTTTACCTTTTCAATAAATTCACCAGTCCTCTTAATCACGACCATTAAAACCCAAATGTAAAGAATGGAGACCTTCCATGGTACAGAACTAGGATTTCAAAAACTAGAGTTGCCATTATATTCTTCAGTAGGTTGGCTTATTCCTTACATATTGATTGATTCCCAGTCACTTTCTTTGTTAACTTTCTGAGGCTGCAAACAGCTTGTACATCCAAATCAAAGTTCTATGAATGCTGAACTTGGAGAATTTTTTTCTACCTAACTTCATTTTATGATGGCCCTGAGTTCTTACACACATAATGAAAGCACAACATTATAACCGACTAACCGTGCTGAGTAAAAGCAATTAAACAAGAGACATCTTTAATAATTGCAGGTTTTGGCCAAGATAATAGAACTGGGTCCAACTATTAAACTAGTTTAGATGAAGGCCAACAAATAATTAAAGTGAGGCAAAATTTTCCTTCCATCAATATCACAGAACCACGATACAAACCTTTCTTTTTCTTTTATTTTTTATTAGAGGAGAAGAAAAGCCAAACCTACCATATGGAAGATAAGGTATCCTCTAACAATAACAAGAAATTGAAAATGGAAACATAAACCATTATCTGAATGCTGCTTCTAGTCTCATAGTAAGAGTGTGATGGGCTTCTATTTAAAATATATAAAAATAAATAAATAAATAGACCACAACTTGACAAAAGCAGAAGAAATATCAAGAGGTAATTCAACCATACTGAAGTAGCAAACAACATTTTCTCTTTGTACTGTGATGATGCTAACATTGTGAATAGTCAAGAGGGCTATGTTTTGAATCGTCAGCAAAATTTATTGATAAATCATAGTGTTCAATTAAATGAAACAAACTTTGACAAAAGTGATTCCACGATGAATACAATACAATGTGACATGGAACAAAAGACATAGAAACATCGGCTATTTATCCTCTAAAACTGGAAGTAGATTCACCCTATCTGCTAGCTAATTTAAGGTAGGTGCATTCAATGTTGAAAATTTATATTTACGCGGTGAAATCTTATGGAGGGACCAATAAAATCTCCAGGAGCTTATATAGTTGCTATCAAAAGGAGGTTAGTACCATTGATAAAGATGGAAACAAATTCAGTTGGTGAGAGCAGTTCAGAGTATTCTGACAAAGAACTCAAAAAAGTGATTCCCTTGAGCACTTGAGAAGTTACAAAGACATGATCTCACATTGAATAGTTCCCCAAGAAAGTCGCAGAGGCTGTGTTAAATGAAATCATAGGTTCAATAAAGTATGGTGCTTTTTTTCTAAACATACAAAATGGAAATGCAATTTGCGTTTTTGGAGGATACAGAAAAGGGGAGAGAGGGGAATACAAGTGTTTATATTAAATTTATAGAAGAATCAACAAGGAAAGCAAAACATATATTAAACTTTATATTTTGTCTCGTAAGGGATATGTTGGGTTGTTGAGATGGCCCTTACAAAATCCTTTTCCTTGTTGTTTGTGAGACCTATACTAGTATGTGTTTTATTGTATTCTTTTTCCAAGTAATTTAACACCATCCTAATGAGCTTAAGCGTAGTGATTGTGCAGTTGTTACTGATTAATTATGCTCCCATGCCTACCTGAAATGATTCTTCATTGGTTTTTGAATGTTAACGCTCGCCCTAAATGCTCTCATAAATAAAAAATCTTACATTAGGCATTGAAGTTTTTTGCTTATAACTGGTGTTGAAATTCTAAGTGAAAGGATTCTGTTATGGAGCTTGATCAGGTTCGATTTCAGCCCTAGTTTGTTAGACTTGAGCCCATTAATAAATATCAGACATTATTTTTCTTAATGGGCTTTAGTTAATTAGCTTACTTATAAAGTTTTATTAATAAAAGGTCTGTTAAACCCTAGCTTGCTCCCACTCCCAAGTTGTAATCAACTATAGATAAGAGGCTCTAGCCTCGGGAATGGACAAGTTTGCAAATTGCTAATTCTCCGACTTCCTTTTTACTATTTTACCTTTTCAATAAATGTAGATTGCAAAGAGAGGTTTGGATCCTAAAACCACTATAATAGATATACATGTCTTATGGAAGGATGCAAGGGTCCCTAAAGATGGTACTATCACGAATGAAGCTATTAAGGAAGTAGTTGAGAAAATTGTAAGTTCTTGTTATTATATTCATTTATAAGTTTCAATTAGCCTTATAACATGTTTTGAAATAGAACTCTTAGGTTTTGGTATTTGATAGAATGCATTGGAAACTTCCGAGACTAGTGAATCATTTGCTTCACCTACTAATGATTTGCTAACTAAGGCATTGGGAACGACCGAACATCCAGGTCGTGTCAGGACTGGTGGAGCGGGAGTTACATTGAGAGATTATTTATGCTCACAAGATGTATCTCAAACAACTTATATGTATAAGAATATGATAGCTCGGATAAAGGAGGGGATGAAGGAAGAAATAATGAAAGAGACACAAGAGAAGATGGAAAATAAGTTGCAGGAGTGGTGGATTAAGATTGATGTTCTCTTATCCAACAAGGGTAAGGAAGTAATTCACACGCCAGAGATGACCTCTACACCTAGTGTCAAGGGTAGTTGTTCAGATGCACGTTTTATTGATCTACCAGAGGTATATGTCTACCTTTTATATTGAAATTTCTATAATACTATTTTATTAGATACCATGCAAATAAACTCATAGCTCTTTATACGGCATGATTCATATTCTTATTCTTTTGACTAGCATAATAGATAAATAAGACAAAATAATCTCTCATTATCATTATATAGATAAGATAAATGATTTGTGTCTACTTTTATAGGGGGAGATACCGTGTTTGTTATTGGTAAGTAACCCAAATCGACTAGTGGCAATAGGAAGAGTATGTATACGCCATGGAATTGAAACTATCATGCTACACAATAAACCTTTGGATGACAAGTATATGAAGGTTGTTGTTGAGGTTTCTTTGGATGATGATGCTCCATTGCCTGTGCCAAATGATGAAGCTGGTATATATAAAGTCCAGCATGCACTTTCCTCTTACGTTGCATGGCCTAAAGCTCTAGTAGATCTCAATGTTGAGGTAAGTATTAATTAATAATTCAAATAAGTTATTTTTAGATCATGCTAATATGGCTTCTCATGTATTATTTTTTTGTGATGGTTGTACTATAAAGCGTACACCACACCTTAATTAGGATACACTACACCCTATTTAGGTTGAACCACAACCTTCACAACATAAAAAACCTTTACCAACTAAGAAGAAAAAGGGTAAATGCTATGAAACCTATTTCTAAGTCAGCAAAGGGTTGGCCTAAGCCACAATTCTCAAGTTCTATCACTTTGGGGAAAAAGTGCATCAACTTGAGGATGTTGAAAGGTTATGCCGATGGAATGGAATTTACAGATTCGATCATAATTCCATGTCCTAAAGCAGTTATGTTCCATGAATATGATATTCTGTTCGATCGTGAATGTATCAATATAGTTCATAATAGAGGAAAAGTTGAGAACTCAATTATGGCAGCATATAGCAAGTGAGTATCATGAATTAATTGTATATAATTTAATATGTTTAATAATGTATGTATTGTCACATGTTAATATATTTCTATACAGGATAATATTTGAAAAGTGTGAGCGTGATGTGATATCTATTGTTGGGCTATTGTGTCCAAATATGATTTCAAGTTATAATGATAAACTACAGGATCGAGCACGATATCTAGCAGATATTTTTTGTGCACATCCTCAAAAGAAATTATTTTTTGCTCCATACATTCAAAAGTAAGAATTTAAATTTATGTAATATATTAATGAAATTTTTTTATTACTAAACATGTAATCTCTTGAATTGCAGGAATCATTGGATACTTTTTATAGTTTATCCTTCATGCCAAATGCGTTATTGGCTCAACTCTATGCATGGTCCTATATATGATGAAGTCATAAAAATTGTGAATATGTAAGATGTTTGAAATTCCAAGTATCTATTTATGTATACATATAGTTTCAGTTATGTTTTATATAACCTACATTTCATATGATATACTATTATTTTATGTTGGAGTAGGGCTGTGAGAATGTATCAGGCTAATAAAGGGTTTAGGACAACAAGTGTAATAAAGTGGGAGATAGTTGATGAGGTATTAACTAATTGGAGTTTAAAGTAATATATTATTTCTATTATGAAAATGATATCATATTATGCAAGTTTCTTATACTCTAATGTATTTTATTTTGACTCATAGTGTCCTAACTAGCCAAATGGGATAGATTGTGGATATTATGTCATGAGGTTCATGAAATAGATTGTATCTAAGATGAAAACCCAACCTCAAATTCTAAAGAAAGTAAGTTTATTCTTTTAAGCTGTAACGAATTCTTACTCATGGATATTAACTAAAAAAATGTGAATTAATTTTGCAGTATTATCCGTTATATGGTGGTCGATGTTACACCAATGAAGAAATTGATGAAGTTCAAGAGGAATGGGCCTCCATGGTTATTACTCATTTGAATACCTAGCAGGTAAAGATATGATAGAAAAATGCAAAAGCAGATGATGGCACCCTTTTTGTGCCACTTTCTTGATATATTTTTGTCTACTATCATGAAGATTAAACAATTCATTCAACAATGGATATCTTCCGATTGCTAGACTCTGCTCTATAACAGTATAACTTGATTATGTTCACTGGCTCTTTAGTTTTTAGGAAGTTCAAAATTTGTAACTTGAGGCTTAGAATTTATTCTGCTCATTAATTATATTTGCCTACTTTTGCAGGTATTCAGCATCCTCTCCGAGGACTCTTCTTAAGGAGTTACCTGTCTCAAATCAGCAGGGATAAGTTGCCTGATATTGGTTCAAAGTATGAAGGGTAAGGGAGCCTAGTAATTCTTTGTGCTCAGGGCATTTTTGTTTTATGTAAGTGGGTAGTTGATTTGATTGCATATTATGCCATGCTTTCTGTAGCATATCAACCACTTTATACTGCAGAGACTAAACTCTACAACACAAAATTCAGATATCTTATTTATGAGAAAATCCCCTCCAATTTTCATTTTTATGATTTCATCTCCTTGTTTCTCTCTCTGCTTGATAAGATAATATGCTCGACCTGCTGCAGCTATAAATTTGTGTTCAGAGTATTCACTTTGTATTTGTTGAATTTTTTTATAGCTTTTGGTCTGAACTTTTACTTACAAAATGTGTTCATAGCAATTGGAGGTGTTGTGCGGCTATTTGTTTGTTGAGTTTTTAAGGCTTCTTCTTGAAGTCCTTTTTATTATTTATTTCTCTAGTTTTGTGTGATCTGTGCTTTCTGTTTTCCCTTTCCTCTTTCCTTTAACATCTGATTGATTTATGGAAAGGTGGGTGGAAGTGAAAAAAATAATTAAGAGGAAACTGTTTTCTAGGTGTTTGATTGCTAAGAATAACAGAGAAATTGTTAAAGAAAGTTAGACATAAAGATTTTTTGCTCATAAGAGGAAAATTAGATTTTAGAGCAATTTAAAGTGTATAGCCATTATGTGGGATTGTGATATCCTACCTAACTTATCACTTTTCTACCTCTAAGATTCTACCAAATATTTGCATCTTCTAGTAACTTCTTGATATTCACAAATGACAGTAAGAAAATAATAATAGTAATATGAGTTCAAAAGACATTCACCAGAATACAACATCAAAAGCAAAGTAAGGAAAGTACAAAATAAATGCTGAAGGAAAAACAAACAAAATGCATTAGGCAAGATATAAGCCACATGCTCCATTGAAAGCAAAAAGTTACAAAAATAGTACCATTCATCAAGCAAATTGATGGCCTTGAGGTGTTTTCTGCACTCTCGTCCTTCCCTCCATTTGTGGTACTATCTTTTGAATCCAAAATGACACCAACTTGTTCCCTGTCCACCTCATACACCTCTCCATGCTGACCGCTAGGCACTTCCCTACAGAATGTCCAACAATATAACAGCTAGAAAGAAAATAATAGAAATATCCAAAAAAATCAGAGATAGCACATTTGTTTGCCTAATTGTTTCAAGAAAGAGTGCAACAGATTAACCTTTGAAGTAATTACACTTATAAACTATTTCAATTATTAAACATAAAGAGAACAACCAAGGTCAAAAAAAATATTGTGATGATTATATGAGGCACACTAACAAAAATAAAGAGAACACATAAACATGTATAAATGCACAATATACGCAAAATGTCACAAATTCCTACAGTAGTTTGAAACTTCTATAAAAAAGCAATAGAAGACAGGGTGCAAGATCAAACAACCCTTTATGAGAAGCACAATAAAGAGCAGCAGTGAGCAAGTCCACCCCACCATGTGAAGCTACTGTATACCCAAACACCATCTATGGCCCTAACTTTATCGAGAATTATGTCATGGCAGATATTAAAGAACCAAGACCAATAGCTTTTTGTTCTAATTGTGTTGAACCATACACATCACTGCACCATTGTAAAAGGTTAATTTCACTGGAGGGTGAAGATGATATTTCCTCCTCTTTTAAAGAAGCTTCATATTTAGGGGGAGTACTGTTTGGAATTTAGCAATGAGAGCAGTTGAGTTACTTGAGTAACCTTAAGGATGCAATCAGCTAATCGAGTCCACATTAGACACATTCCAGCCTTAGTTGTCATCCAGAAGAGAATGGAGAACCTTGTAGTTCATTAATGGGTGGGGTGATAAACTGATAGTGTACCTACCTCCTCTTCAGACTTGGACGAAGCAGATTAATAAGATTTTACAATATCCATGTCACATAATTAGTTTAGCCCCTGATCTCCAGCAATGAGAGGTAACAGCTATTTATTATGCAAAACCAGAAGATGAGTACGCTATTATCTAGAAATTGAATATTCAAATGTTTATCTTAAAGAATGAGAGGTTCTATTCATTGAGACTTCAAACATTTAGACATCAGTATGCCCTCTCTAGCAAGTCTTTGTCAAAGATAGGAAAGAATTTGTCTGCTTGGCTGTGTAGAATCTAGTGCTGGTTATTTTTTATGGTTGACTTGTTAAATTATGCACCGGCAAAGATACAATCAATAGTTATCTCAAATTGGATTGGAGACTAACTTAGCTGGTTTAATTATAACCAAATATAGATTCATCCAAATTAGCCCCTCATGCCCCATTTTGGCCCCATCTTGGTTTAATTACAATAATGACTGAAAATAAGCCATAAAGTGGTTGCTGCTTGTGTTGATTAGATGCCTCAAGACCCTTGTTGATTCAAGATGTTTAATGCTTGAATAAAATTTACCTTGGATAAGGGCTCTTGATGTGTGCTTAGAACAACAGCTAATTTATCACAATTTTCCTCACTTGGGTTTTATTTCCTTCTAGATAATTTTGAGCAGGTTGGGATTTAGGGCATGGACTTGACATTCTTCCCCATCATAGAACAATGTTATATCCTGAGAAACATAGGTGGTGAAACTATTGCTGGATTTAGGTTCAAAAGATGGAACAACTTTGTGTGGTTAAGGATCTACCAGCACATGAAATTGTGATTTATGTGTAGTCTTATTTTATATATCTATATATCAAGTTTAGGTTGTATATAATTGATTGTGAATATAACATGTTTTGGATATAGTATGGATTGTATATAGATGGTTTTGGATAAAATAAAGCAGGTTCATGTTATATATAACCAATTACGTATAAAGCGGGTTCAGGTTGAATGTAACCGATTGCGTACAAAGCATGTTCATGTTGAAAATACAAACGTATATATAGCGGGTTTTGAATATAACATCAATAGAAGTTAAGCACCCGTTGTTGATGTTATGAAACAGCATGTAATGTCTAAAACCACAACGGTTATATACCCGATATTAAATTTGATATTAATAACGGGTTATTACCTGTTCTGGAAATATGATTGCAGCGGGTAACTAAACTATTGACTACGGGTTTTGAACCATTGTCTTTATTATTCGACAACGTATATCTACAACATTAACAACGGGTGTTTAACCATTGTCATTATTATTCGACAACGGATATCTACAACATTAACAACGGGTGTTTAACCATTGTGTTTCTTATTCAACAACGGATATATGCAATATTTACAATGGGTGTCTAACTGGCATGTTTGTAATTCAACAATAGATATATTTAATATTAACAACGAGTGTTTAACCGTTATCTTGGGAATTCAACAACGATGACCGGACCCATTGTCTTTGAATTCTATTAAAGACATCGCATACATTTATAACGGATGTTACGCGTTGTAGGTTATATAAGTAACCGTTGTCTTTGATAGTTTATGTTGTTGTGACTCCAATTAGTCTAACAAGCCTTCACTTACCTTACTAAGTCCTCAATTTAATTTTTTCCATATAAAAGTCATCCCCATGTAAAGTTTAACCATCTTATGCAAACCCTAGACTTTCCATGCATATTTTGATTCACTCTCTTAATTTATTCCCATTATTCCTCCTTTTGTCCACCCATAGGTCATAAGATAATTAGGCCATTATTACCATTCTCTAGTCAACTCACTTTCCTCATTATTTTCCATTTTTCTCATAATCACTTCATACTAATTAGAACCTCCTATTGTGCATGTCATAAGGGGCAGTATTACATAGGTACAATTTAAGTATAAATAATTATATCATATAACACATATCATAAATACATGTAACTTGCCTTAGCTCCATACTTAACAAGCTACACTACAAGAAGATGATAATATCTATATCTATAGTACCATAGTGTCTCTTGGTTCAATATGATCTCCCCTAGAGTATATAAAAATAAAAATAAAAATAATTATTATTAGGTTAAAATGATTATTAGATTGGTCAGTAGTAGCCATTGTGCATACTTATAGTTTGATAATAGCCTTTGTGTCTAGCTACGTTTCATTATTAGCCTTTGTGCCTACCTGTGGTTTGATAGTAGCCTTTGAGACATACCTGTGATGTTATGGATTTTATTGGTATTGTACCTTTGAGCTCTACCCATGGTATTATGGATATTATTGGTTTGATAGTGAGAGATGAGATATATTGTGAAGGTTATGGTTGTTGTGTTGAGATTAACTCTATTCATTATTTCATATAGCATATCTTGTATGCTTGGTTGGTAAGTTTTATTATTTTCTACATGAACGAGTATGAGCAATATGTATTTTTTTTCATCGTATGTATATTTTAATATTTATATTGTGTATATTTATGATGTTCTTTATGTATTTCACGCGGGATTTTTATATTAGTTTTGTATAATGGGTTGCTCAATACCATTTTACTAAAGGGTTCCTTTCATGGGACTCTACTTATTTAATGGGCAATGGCCTTTGTAGGTTAGCTTGTGAGATTAGTTGAAGGCTAGTTCTTGGGTTAAGAGTAGGGTTATCTAGTTTTTTGCCCGGTATCTTTTGATTTAGATTATTCTATAATCCTATATTCTTATCTATTTTTTTTGGTGAATTTAATAATCATTAAATTTTTATTTTTATTGGAATTTTGTTAATTTCTTTTGATTCTCTCTCCTATGATTTTTGTAATTTTATTATTAATTTTAGTGGAATAACATTTTTATTCTAAGCACTTTGTATGAGAATGGTAGAGGATACCAAACTTGTACTAAGTGAAGTAGTAACACCCCATGTTCATTTGTTTTAGCTTCTGCAATTAATTATTTAAACAACAATTTTTCAGTTTTAAATTTAGGGGTGTTATAATAGATGCTAAGGGAGAGAGAAATGCTCCTCATCCCTACCCGTAGAGTATTGTAGGTCAGACCTCTAGTACTATAGGTACCCGAGGAGGTCTAATGGATAGTAGTTTTAATGTGATCAGTGAAGCATATGCTCATGGATTTGTGGATACCACAATCGATATACCATCATGGTCATGATTGTTTAAGTTCCTCATGGATTATGCATACATGTGTTTGACTAATTAATGTTTCTCCTATACATGCCTATGTGTAAGTATTGTTGTCGATTAAGGTTAGTTATTTTAAGGAGGTAGTGACCCCTAGCTCATAGAACCATTATTTGCATATCACACAAGGTTGTAAAAGGTTAGTTTTATTCTATTGGACTTCAATGATGAAGAATCTTTAAAGGAAGTAGTACATAATGCTCCGTTTTTAAACATCCTAACTATAATTCAAAAATTATGTGTGATTAGTTATAACAATTATTATAGGGTATTTTGTAACAATGGTGTTATTAATATGTGTATTATTATGACATATTAGATATAAATTTTATTAGGTTAAAATTTGATACAATTTAAAGTATTAAATTTAATCCTATTCTAGTATCTAAATGTTATCTTTCTTACCGAATAACCCTAGTTCCTGTAACTAGATGTTTTTATTTTGATTCAACTTTTTCTAAATGGTACACCTACCCTATACTAGATTTTGGCCTTACCCTACTCCATTTTCTCTAGAATAAATCCTTTTGCATGCCATCGCTCTACACGTGTGCCTCTCCCCCATGTTCCCATACATGTGTTTCCTCATTTTTGGTCCAATCATCCATGACACCCTCACCTTTACAAGCCATTTTCATCCCTCATTTATAAGTTTTATTCCATAATAAAACACTATCTTATCCATTACTTTACCTTCATCTTCACAATTTTTTATACAGTAATGTCCATCAATCTTGTACCTTTTCTCCTAGAAACATCCCCCCGCCATTCCTCCCCTTATAGCAATGCACAAAGCCACCAAAGTGACCTCCTAACCTTTAGCCAAAGCTATTGAACACACCCCCTTGATACAACATAAACCACTAAATTCCACCTGTTATCTTTAGCTAAAAATTCCAAATACCCCACCAAACAAATGGCCATCCTCACTAAAGTTCCCCCTTGCTACATCTTTCACCTAGCTACGCCCAAAACCACCAAACTCTCTGATTTTCCTTTGGATAAATCCATCACACCCCTCCTCCTTGGCTTCATCTAAAAGCACCAAAGGTCCCCCTAGCAATGACAACAAGTGTCGTTTCTCACCCATATTCTTTAGTACTTTTCATTGCTTCCCACCTCCCTTATTTCATGAGTTTGTATTGTTACTGAAATGCCCCGAAAATTTCTAATTCTAAATATTATATTTAAATGAGATTTTATCATAAATATTAATTAAATAAATTATTTTAATTAAAATAAAAGGAAATTAATTAGGGAAAATCAAGAATAAATTTATAAGTATGTTAATTAGGAGGAATTTGGGTATTTAGCTAATTAAAGATTTTAATTTGGGAATTAATTAAATAAATTATTTTATTTAAAATAAGAATGAGAAAATAGTTTTAATTGAATAATAATTTTATAAATAATTTAATTGGAGGAATTTAGGGTGTTTTGATAATTAAAATGGAATTTATGGAAAATATTTTAAAAATCCTAATTTAGCCTAAAAAGGGATTTAAATATTATTTTATTTAAATATTATTTTTTTAAATATCCTAAATATTCAGATTAATTTAATTGGCCCTAATCTATTTTTTTTCTCCTTTCCTTTTTCCCTTTTTCTTTTTCTTTCTTTTTCTTTCTTCTTCCTTTCCTTTTTCTTTTTCTCTTCTCTCCGGACTGGGCCTGTTTTGACGGCCCAGTTTCCTTCTCCTTTTCCTTTCCTCCGCGGCCTAGCGTCGCTGGTGCCTCATGCTTCCTTCCAAACGCAGCGTTTTGGAGCGTTTTATGTCGAGACGCCGCGTCTCGTTTAATGAAGGTATAACCCGCGCCGATCGGCCCAGTTCTTCCCTTTTTCTTTTCTTTCCCGGCCGACCGGACCACCTCCCTTCCTCCTTCCTTCTTCCTCCCTTCTCCTCCGTCGACGCTGCTGCACCTTCGACCCCGTCAATGGCATCTCCGGTTACGATGAATAATACTGGCCGTTTCTTGTCTCATTGCCTTCCTCTTAACTCCAGGAATAAATTGGC
Source organism: Tamarix austromongolica (assembly GCA_039764185.1). Taxonomy (NCBI): domain Eukaryota; kingdom Viridiplantae; phylum Streptophyta; class Magnoliopsida; order Caryophyllales; family Tamaricaceae; genus Tamarix; species Tamarix austromongolica. The sequence continues at coordinate 2,975,949 of CM077808.1, read as the reverse complement.
ATAATTTTCGTGCGTTAAATCTCGCCCGTTTCCTCTCCTCAGCCCCGCGAAAATTCGAAGCAAACCAAACGTCGACCGATCAATTATCGCCATCGGCCACCCAAATTCTTGCATTTAAAACTTCCATGTCGACCTCCAGCTCCTCATTATCCATTCCAAAATCTATATATAACCTGATTGTAGGAGTTGTGGAAGATTTTTCTTCCCCGAAACCCTCGACGAGGGCTGCCATCATCGAGACTTTAGACGCATCTTCCGCCTCCGTTAGCCAACTTCAGCGCCACCTATGCATGCCAAATTCTTCCTTGAAACGTCCTCTAGTTAACTAAACCATTTTCAACCTTCGATTCTTCTTGTACGAGCCTAAATAATCATGCAAAGTTAGATGCTCGTTTCGCCGGAATTTTGACCCCGGAGCCTTAAACCGCCTTCCACCGTCGTGCGCCGCCACCTTTGGTTGCACCACCACCATCATTTTGTCCCTCTCCTCCTGGGCAACAATAAACACCTCTTATATCACCTCAATTCTCCCTATCTTTTTCCCAACATCCATCTTTCTCTTTGTTCTTCTATTTTTTCGGCCACCGCCGCCGCCGCCGTGAACCACCGCCGGTGCCACCTATCCCCACCAGCTTAAGGTTGAACCCTAGACCCTCTCAACCATTTTCCATATTATTATAAGCCTTGATTTAATTTATTTCAATTATTTGCATATAAATACCATTATTATTATTCTTAATATTTATATTCTTAATATGTTTTATTATTATTTGATATAAAATTTATGCTGAATTGTACTTGCAGGGTGGAGAGTGATAATAAAATAATTTTATTGTTAGTTTCGAATTTTAAGTTATTAATTGAATTATTATAGGATTATTATCATTCTTCTTCTTCTTATTATTATTAATATTATAATTATTAGAATAATTATTATTAACGTTTTATTATTTATTCTGGAAAATATTAGGCCCTAATTTTGTATTAACATTTGCACTTATTTATTTGAGTATTATTATTTCTACTGTTCTTATAACCATTAATAATAATATTATCATTATCTTTATTATTTTAATATTATTATATATGTTATTAATTTTATTATTAATATTACATAAATGGTAAGTCAGTAGTTATTTTAAAACTTATATGTTATTGTTATTATGGTTATTATTATTATTATTATTATTATTATTATTATTATTATTATTATTATTATTATTATTGTTATTATTATTGTTATTATTATTTAGATTCTCATTGAAAGTAGTTTTATTAATTTTGATATTATTATATTAGTATCATTATTATTATTATTAGGGTACAGTCTTTAACCCTATATTATCAAGGTTTATAATATCTCTATTATTTTTATATCTTTAGCAAAGTTAGAATTTTGTTAAGGTTATTATTTGGTCAAAGCCCTAAGGAGGCGTAGGAACGTGCTCCAAGACCGGTGTCGTTTCAGGTAAGGGGTACTAAGGCCTTTTATGTGCTAATGTGCATTGTGTGCCTCGTATGCTATGCATTCTATTTTTATGATTATTAATTATGTCGTTTATGATATGACATGGAGTTGAAGTATGTTTTCGTATGGCATGTGTATTAATTGTGTATGACCCTGTAAGACATGCATGTGAGGATGTTGATATGATTTTATGTGGGAGAAAGGATGAAAAAGGAGGATGGAGAAAGAAGTTGATTAAGGGATGTGAGTTGACCTAAGTATTCCATTGATTCACGAGTAAAGGAATAAAATGGAGAATTTTAGGGTTTCTTGTGTAAGAATCTGATTTATGATTTTTGAGGTTTTGTATGGAGAATATAATTTATGGTTTTATATGGGGAAGTTTAATTCATGGTTTTGTATGGTTTTGTGGGAGACAATATAATTTATGAGGTTATATGGGGAAATTAAATTTATGGTTTGTTAGGGAGAATCTAATTTAAGACGTTATTTGGGGAGAATGTAATTTATGACATTATATGGGAGAACCTAATTTATGATTTGATTGGGAGAATCTAATTTATGATTTGTTTGGGGGGAATCAAATTAATCCAAATTATGGTTTTGCTTGGGAGATTCTAATTTATGATTTTATGTGGGAGAATCTAACTTATAGTCTTGTATGGGAGAATATAATTTGTGGTTATGAAAGGGGAGAATCTAATCAATTGTATTATGTGGAAAAATCTTTGGGTTTTATATGATTTGAATCTTTGTGTTGGTATGGATTGAATTTAGGGTTTTGTGTGAATGAATCGTTGGGTTGTATATGGTTTGAATCTAGGGTTTGGTATGAATGAATCTTTGGGTTATGTGGATTGAATTTAGGGTTTTGTATGATGAGATTTTGGGTTTTACATAATGGTTAATGTTTGCATGGTTGAAATTAGGGTTTCACATGGAATTTTAGGGTTTGCATGAAAAAGGTTCGAAGGTTTGTATGGGGAGATTAATGTCTGCATGGGTATGAAATTTACGTGTGGAAAGTTAATTTATGATGTAAGGAAAGTAAGGTAAGTGTTGTTTGGGTGTTTGAGCACTTGGGATAAAAAATAGCACGTGGAGCAAATTAAGGGTACGGAGGAGATTGAATTAGGGTTTGGAATGATTAATTGTGGTTAATTAAGGTTTAGAATGGCTAATTATGGTTGTTATGGTTAAATAAGGTTTGGAGTGGTTAATTATGGTTTGTGGTGGTTGATTAGGGTTTGATGTGGCTCCTTAAGGTTTTTGTTGTAGCATGTGTTTTTGGTGATTAAGGTGTAATTATGATAATGGAATCCATGATTTGTGATGTGTGGAGTATTAAACTGATTTGGGTGATGTGAGGTGGAGTAAGAGGGGATGTTAAGGCCTAAATTAAGGTTTCGGGATAAAATCCTAGAGTGAGATGTGAAGTAGAATTGGAGGATAAGTGTAAAGGGAGCGATCCATGCATGTCTAGGGTTTGGTGGTAGCACATGTGTAATTGGTGAATAAAGTATGATGATGAATATGGAATTTATGATTTATGATTCGTGCTTGTGCATGGTGAAAGCCTTTGAATAAGATATTTAAGACACTAATCTTTTAAAGTGGAAGATTATTGAGCCGAGTCCAAACCGATCCACCGGTCAGGAATAGTGGTTAGGACGCGTAGTCCTATGTGGGACCGATCCACCGGTTATAATAGTGGTTAGGACATGAGGTCCTATATGTGACCGGCCCACCGGTAATAATAGTGGGGTGACTCGAGCTCAATAGACACAAACCAAAATCGTTAAAGCTCTTAAAAGATACTAATTACTTACAGTGGAACACCATGCAAGGAGGAACCAAACCGATCCACCGGTTAGGAATAGTGGTTAGGGTTGCTACCCTATGTGTGACCGATCCACCGGTAATAATAGTGGTTAGGGCATGATGCTCTATTTTGACCGATCCACCGGTAATAATAATGGTTAGGGCATGATGCTCTATTGTGACCGGCCCACCGGTTATAATAGTGGGGTGTTCCTCTGCTCGCATGGATTGATAAAAGGCATGGTGTGAATTTGATTCTGATAAGAGATTAATTAAATAATTAATCTGGACTATGATTAGGCCTTTGTACTTTTACCTGAATTGTTCATATACCTTTATATTGTTATGTTGGATTATGCCTTGTTATTAATCTGCATGGATTATGCGCTTGTGTGTTGGCCTTAGTGCTCGGTTACCTTACTCAGTACGTAGCGTACTGATCACCCTTTTTATGGGTGCTTCTCATTCCCACGAGTAGTATGCCTTCTGAATTTGTGCAAGTGGGCGAGATATCAATTGGGGATGAGTGTTGAGCGTGTTTGGCTCGAAGTTCGAGAGTGTCGTGGCCGTATTCATTTTTTACGCGATTTCATTCCTTTTGTTATTTCTTTGGTATAGTATTTACCCTTTTTTGATTCATTACTCGATTGAGTATTTTAATGAACCTTTTATCGGTTGTAAGTTTAATTCTCTTTTGGAAATGAATTACATTTCTTGATGCGTACTCTGATTTTGTTTTACAATTGTTTAATGCTTATTTGGAAATTGGATTGTATTGATTATTTCTTTTCTTAGCCTTAGCACTTGGTACTGGAACGGTCGGAGAGAACCGGTCTGGTACTAAGTGTGGCGGTAACATTTCCAGAATTCACAGGTTTTCAGTGTTTCTAATTTAATTACTTCCGCTTTTTAAAAAAAGTAGTGAATTTTGGGGTGTTACAGTTACTCATTGCTGCCTTATTTGCTTCTCTTGGCTAGTTAGTTGCTAACCTTTACCCCGTGTGGATTTTAATTAATTTTGGTTATTTTTGTGTTATTTTATATGATAATATAATTATTGTTGGGTGTTATTTACTTGGGTCACCCTTGAGGTATCTTACAGGAGAAGATCTTTTGTGTTTTTTTGTGCAGCTTAAATTTAGATAAATCCAATTACTCATAAGGTGGTAGAAATCATGTGTGAGAATGTTTGGACTATTTAGATTTATTATCATGCTACAAGTTAATATTATGTATGTATTATGAATTGCATGATAAGATGATAGCATACTAAATAGATCGTGCGTATGATTTGTTGTTGATATGTTAAATGACAATATATGCATGTGTAGGGTTTTTTAGGGACTAAAATCATGTTAAGTTAAGATGTAATTTTTGTGATGAGTTTTCCAATATTATCATCATATGTGTATTTGGGGTTGGCATGAATAACATGATAGTAAGAACGCATGGTTAGTGTTAAAACACAATATTTGTTATACGCATGATCTATGGTTAGAATTACTTATCTACATGCACCGTGATGTTAATTACCCTATTAAATATAAAATCATGTTATAAAATGTACTTGTGTGTTGCATGGAATATATGGCATATTAGAAAAGAATGACTAGGGTTTTTATGCGTAACTTACTAAAGCATGAAAAGTTGAAAATATAGTAAACCACTGAATCATAAAGATTACGTACATACAAAATATTATGATCTATTCTCTTTTATCCTTTCCATGAAAAATTATCATAATAAAAATTATTGGGATGAATGTTTGATAATAATGGTGAAATAAGCTTTTTGAGGAATTTTTGATAATTTTTGACCTAATTTGCCTAATGTGATTAGATATACATAGGCTGACCTTAGAATTATGATAGGTTGATCTTAGTGCTGTCTTTGACATAGGTTGATGACCTTAGGGATTATTATAATAATTGAAAAAAGATAAAAAAAAAATTGTTAAGTATGGAAATAGGAACTATTGTGTAATGTGTGTTATTTGTGACCACTTCATAAATAATTAATACTTAACACAGATCTTGAGTTTGGGAATTATTGCTCTCTATGATTGGAATCCTAGAGACAAGGTGTGGCCCTCATTTGAGTTTGGTTCTCTTATGTGTCATTGCTCCTTATTAAAGCCATAGTCTAGTCCATAGGTAAACTTTGGGTTATACAGGGGGTATTAATACTAAAGGCTTAGGTGAATGAGATTGAAAGATAATGAGTTGCCTATGCGCACTAGTATGCTCAGATGTAACATAGTGTCATTGGGCTCTAGAGTAAGGCTATTGTGTTACCTACATGAACCTATATGTTTTGATATAACTTATTGTTCCCTGATTGATTGTATACCCTTAAATAAGATAAATAATTATTAATTATTTGTTTATGGCCTTGGTATGGATTAGATTTATGGTTTGATAGCAGCCTAAGTGTAATCACTTGGTAACTAACATTGAGTTGATGATTTGGTTGTGGTTACAGTTTTGATATGGCTATTTTGTACTTTCAATTGATGTGAATTGGTTAAGTGTGATTGTCTGATGAGTATTATATATATATATATATATATATATATATATATATATATATATATTATCTTATGATTTTTGTGTTTTGAGCACATCTTGTTTACTATGTGATTATGTGAAATTTGAACATGCTACCTCTTATATTGTATTGTGATTCACTCAGTACAAGGAAGTGGTACTAATACCACAATTGTTGATTACCTTGTGAAGGGAATGGAGTTTTTTGAGGTGTATAATAGTGGAAAATATAAGTGGAGCCCTTAGGAAGAGGTTCCATTATTGCAGTGGGCTTAAGAGTCTAAGAGTTATGACAAACCGGTGTTGTATCTTTAGATACTATTTTTGTAGTAGTCAATTTTCTTTTATAAGCTGATGTCCCTTATTATATTTTTAGTATCATTGTTTTACAGAAGATACTTATCTGTAACTTTCCTCCATGTTATTATTTTTTTATTTCAATTTTTTGTTTTGGGTCTAACTTATTTTGAGCCACAAGCTTGGTATAAGAATGGTGAGGGAAAATAGACTTATGTTAGGTGTGGCAATATTACCTATTGTTTCAGTAATTAGCGCTTCCACAAAATGAAATTTTCAAGTAGTAAAATTGAAAGTTTTAAACTAGGAAATCGATGGTGATCATTTAAATATTAGAGCCTTCATAGAATTTAGTGATAGTTTCAAAGTCCCTAAAGTACCTGAAACCTCCCTAATGGTTAAATTATTACCAATTTCCTTGAAAGATCATGCTATAGAATGTCTTACATCACTACCAACTAGATCTATCATATCATGGGATGACTTGGTTTAAAAATTCTTTATGAAACACTTCCCTCATATCAAGAATACAAAACTGAGGCTTGGTATCACAACCATTGTTCAAGAAGATGATGAAACCCTTCATAATACATGGGAGAGGTCTAAGGAACTATTAAAAAAGTACTCAGAGCATGAAATTCCTTATAAGTTTTAGATTAAGACCAATTATCACAAACTAAATTAATAAACAAGATATATTATGGATGTATCCACAAATGGTTCCCTATAAAGGAAAACCTATTACCACACCTACAGCACCATAAAGAAAATAGCTTATAATAACAAGCGATGGGGAAATGCCAGAAGTGTCCATAGAGTGATAGAAACTCAAGTTTTTTAAGGTGATGCACTCATATCCCTTAAGGAAGAAGTATATTCCCTAGATAATTTTTTTTTAAATATACCTCCCACTAACTTGCATCTACATAATGCATTGTATAAGATTACCCTATAACTTTAGTGGTAGCCATATGTTACACGTATTGTGGAGAATGACACTTTTTAAGCAATGCCTTGATAACCCTATCTTAGTTGATTATGTAGGAAATGAGACCTAAGTTTAAAAACAATAATATGAAAACCATTATATCCCTATTTGAAGGTAACATCAAAAAAATTCATGATCTAATATGAACAATGTGAAAAATACTATTAACCAATACTAGACTTAGAGATACTATTAGCTACAATAATATCATCCATCACAAAATAACTCGCAACCTCAAAAACCCAACAATTGAATCTTATTAGAAACCATTTTTAAAGAGTATATAGAACAAAATAATTCATGTATTTAGTGTCATATAACCTCCCTATGAACCCTAGAGGCTCAAACCTGATTGCTATCTACAAACGTGGGTAAGAGACCTCAAGGTACCTACTCAAGTGACATGGAGAACCCTAGGAGTGGAGGGATAATATAAGGCCATCACTCTTAGCTATGGACAAGTGATTGAGAAATTTATCTAAGATCTAGTTAAAGAAATTATACAACATCTTTCTAAGAAATACGAACCCAAGGACACTAGTGGTAAGACTCTAAAATATGAAACTTCTCACTCTTATGCAAATCATTAAAAAAAAAACAACCTAACTTGTGATGAATAAAAAAGTATTACCATTTATTCCACTATAAGTCTTAAAAATTTTACATTCAATCTAGCATTCCCTTAGGGTCTTAAAAATAATAGTAAGAAAGGAAATTTGACAAGTTTCTTGAGGTTCTCAAGCAACCTCATATCAACATTTCATTGGTTAAAGAACTCCAACAAATGCTAATTATACCATGTTATTGAAAGATATTTTTATTAGAATGTGAAGGCTATCTGAATATGAAATGGTAGCAATGACCCAAACATGCATCTCCGTTTCCAAGAAATTATTACTACAATAGTTACAAGAACATATGAGTTTCACTATCCCATGTTCTATTAGTGGTAAATACATTGGTAATGCTCTTTACGATTTAGGTACCTTCATAATATTCATACCAATGTTTAATTTTAGGAAGATTGGAATTGGACAAGAATTTCCTACCATTATTACTCTAGAACTAGCAAAACGGTCATATGTTCACCCTATGGCACAGCTTGAGGATGTGCTGGTAAAGGTGGCTTAATTCTTCATTCTAGTATATTTAATTATCTCATATCACAAAGCAGGTAATGAGGTTCCCATAATATTGGGTAGACCCTTCTTGGCCATAGTTAAAACCTAAATGAATGTTCAATAATGTGAGCTCACTAAGAAGGTTAATGAGAAATTACCTAGGGAAGAATTGGAGGAATGTTCTTATATTTATAGTATTAGCTTGGTATTCTTGAGTATATTTGATCAATTTTTTAAAAGTACCTAAAACTTCCAATGAATAGAAGGTGAATATGAAGCACTTCAAGTTGCTTAATCCATTTTCAAAGCTAAGAAGGAATCCTATTAGGCTAAAGAATCTAAATTGGAAACAAAGAAGAGAAAATTGAAGTTTAGTTCACTTGATACTAATTTTCACAATGCTTAAGTTGCTAGCTTAAAGGAATACCAGGAAGATAAAGGCAAGCATCTAACGTGATTATATATAACTACTAGAAGACGATATTTTCAAAGAGAAAATCTTAACCGATCAACTATATTCTTAAAAAAATTATATTGTGGGTACTAAGAAGGTTTAAACGTATGCTGATGTAGCTAGATCTCTTAAAAAGAGACTAAAAACCTCGCTGATTTTAAATCTAAGTAAGTAGAACCTAGGAGGAAAAGGGTACTTAGGCTAAGAGGCTAGGTAAAGAAGTTGATGATAGGGATATGATCAATAATATAAAAATAAAGAATCTTTGATAACAATTGGTAGAGATTGAGCATGTGGCTAAGTTGTGGGAAAAAGATACAAATAAGTATAGAGAATACCATTGTTCAAGAGGGATTTCTAAGGAAGAGATGGTGGCAGCAAGAAAAAATGGAAGAACATTTTCTTCAGCAAAAAGCCAGAATCCAGTACATAAAATTGGGGGATGGTAACAATGGTTTTTTCCATGCAAAAATTAGTGAGAGAAGAAGATACAATGCTATATATACTCTGTATGATGCAAATGGAAGAAAGCTCACTTCCCAGATAGATATTAGCACAGAAATCCAAAACTTCTATGCTCAGCTGCTTGGCTCTTCTTCACACATGCTAGAGGTGGTTCATCCTGAAATTGTAAATAAAGGCCCTACACTTCACAGTGCTCACAGAGCACATCTGATTAGACCAGTTTCTGAAGATGAGATCAAGGAGGCTGTTTTTAGTATGGGAAACACAAAGGCTCCTGGACCTGATGGCTTTAATGCCCATTTCTATATGTCAGCTTGGCATATTGTGGGGTAAGATGTTATGGATGCTGTTAGACATTTTTGGGAGACTGGTTTTCTGTTAAAAACTTTGAACAACACTTCCTTGCATTTAATTCCAAAAAATTCTGAAGCTCGAACTGTGGCAGATTATAGACCCATCTCATGCTGTAATGTTGCTTATAAAATCATCTCCAAGATACTCACTACCAGAATGCAGAAGATCTTGCCAGACATTGTACACAACTCACAGAATGCTTTTGTGGAAGGGAGATGGCAAGGTGAAAGTGTTCTGCTGGCTCAAGAGCTGCTGAGAAATTATGGAAGGAAGGATATTAGCCCTCGTATGATGCTCAAGGTTGATCTATGGAAGGCTTATGATACTGTGGAATGGAGCTTCATTAAGCATCTTATGGAAGGTATGGGTTTTCCTAGTCACTTTATACACCTAATCATGCAATGCATTTCAACAACACAATTCTCCATTTGTTTGAATGGTACCTTATGCAAACCATTTAAGGGTGGTAGGGGGTTAAGACAAGGTGACCATTTGTCCCCATATCTGTTTATTTTAACCATGGAATATCTCCATCGGTTGTTGAAGACTTTGTGGGATGAAAACAATTTCAGAGGACATCCAGAATGCAAGACCACAAAGATCATTAATATCAGTTTTGCAGATGATTTACTCATTTTCTGTAAAGGGCATGTTATATCAGCTGAGTTGATTCAGGAAAAGCTGAAGATCTTTCACCTCACCTCTGGTCTCCAAGCAAACCCTGAAAAGAGTAGTGCATTTTTTGGAGGGGTTAATGAAGCTGATAAAAGACTGATTTTACAGAAGTTAAATTTTAAAGAGGGCACTTTTCCATGCAGATATCTTGGTGTTCCTCTTAATCCTGCTTCCCTCTTTGTCAGCCAATATCAACCTCTCATTGATAAAATTGTGCATAAGCTGAAATCCTGGATTGTGAAATATCTCAGCTTTGCTGGGAAGTTGCAGCTACTTCAGTCTATTATTTTTGGTATTGAAAATTTTTGGATGCAAATGTTTGTTCTGCCAAAGGCTGTCATTCATCAACTAGAAAGTCTGTGTAGATGTTTTCTATGGAATAATATGGATCCACAAAAAAGAAGAGCACCTGTTGCTTGGTTGAAAGTTTGCATGCCTAAACAAGAAGGAGGGTTGGGCTTGAGACAATTGGTCCACTGGAACTCAGCTTGTCTTGCAAAATTCCTGTGGAAGCTTATTGAAGTTAAAGAAAGTCTATGGGTTAAATGGATTCATGAGAGGTACATCAAAGGGAGGGATATTTGGCAGCTGGAAGAGAAACCAGAGTTTTCTTCGAATATTAAACAACTGCTAAGGGTAAGAAATCAGATTAGAACTTGTTATGCCAACTGCTGTTGTGCGGAAAACTAAGTTCTAATCTAGTGTATCAGCATATCAGAACCTCAGGCCTGCCAGTTGAATGGAGTGTGTTTGTTTGGAAGCATAGAGGGTTGGAGAAACATAAATTCATTGCCTGGCTTATTTGTCATTCTGATTTGCCTGTTAAATCCAAACTGTATCAATGGGGGGTAACCATTGATAATTTGTGTGAAGTTTGCAGAGATGAAGAAGAGGATATGGATCACTTATTTACTAAATGTCCAGGTGCTCGAGTCCTTTGGATTTCTATCCTGAAGTGGCTGAAAATACAGGGGGACTTCAACAACTAGCAGAGCTGTTTTCAATGGTTGATGAAGAAGACTAAGGGAAAAGGCAAGAAAGTGGTGTGGAGAGCTACCTTCAATGCACTGCTATATCATATCTGGATTAATAGGAATTTGGTTGTTTTCCATATGCTACAAAGGAATCCAAAGATCATTGCTAGACAACTCATTGCTGAGATTTTTGTTTGCTTTGGGGACACTCCAAATGTGCATATAAAAAATTATTTAGAGAGACTTGATAGATGGATAGTATAGTTTGATAAGGGGAATGCCCCTGTGAGGTTGTATATTTTTTGACAATCTATTCTTCATTTCTCTATTTGGTAATAAAAATTTTATTAATTACCAAAAAAAATACCATTTTTAAATCCAAAATATGACACTCATGTGAAGCCATGGGCAATTATCTAGCAAACAAAGATTTTTCTCCCCTTGAAGCCCAACTTCAATCTTAGTGGTATGCTAATGGTGTCTCCTTAGGGTATGCTGAGTTCAAGACCTTGATCAGTCATAACCTGTTGTGAAAGTACAACAGATAATTGTATCATGGTGAGGATATTAAAAGCATTCCTATTCCTAAAGAATCTAGATAGGTTGGGTCTAAGGCTAATAGTGAGGACGAAGATGATTATTAGGGATTTGTTTCCCCTTGTAATATGTACTTACCTTGGATTTATAAAATGACTTCACAACAACCACTTTTCCTTCTTTAGATACAATCTTATTTTTCTTTCCACAAGTGCTAAGGTTGAAATATTTTCTAAATAAGAATAATAAAGAATCAAATGGCAGACACTGAGCATCTTTATTATAATTTTGCGGTGTAAAACTAAATTAGGTTTTAATCTAGCTTCCATTGGTTAATCATATCAAGTAAACCAACCAAACCCCTCAACATCAGGCTTAGTGGCTCTAATACCTTGGTTGAGGAACACACTATGAGAGCATAGGCTTAGCTATGATGAAAAGTTGGCAATTGTGCGTTAATGACTCAGTGCACTTGGCAAATCGACCAAGGACATACTTTAAGAGTGTAGGTTTAATGTGCTAAAGTGTATTGGTTTTTCATCTCAATGAGTGTGCCCCTCGGGCTTTAGTGAGTGAAAATGAATTGGTATTTCATCTCACTAGGTGTTCCTATCGTTAATTATAACTTCTTTGAGGCTATAGGGGCTTGGGCTTATTCTATATTATTAGGTTTTCCCTCCTATTTTGTATGGCCTCTTAGAGAGATTATTGCGTGAAATGAATTTGGCACTTTCGTTCAACCAAGTTTCCTGTAACACTCCCAAAATTTACTACTCAAAAATTTTATTTAATGAAAAGGTTTAACGAGAGTGAAATAATAAAACTGTGAAATGTGGGGATATTACTGCCACACTTAGTACCGAACCGATTCAATGCTACTATTCCAGTACCAAGTGTTAAGGCTGAAAAGGATTATCATCAAACTTAAGTCAACACTTAAAACAAGAATTCATAAAAGAACTAGAAAGTTCATAACATAGAAATTAGAGTACGCATAAAAAGTTTACAATCCAAAGGAGTACATAATTGAAGTTCCCAAAGGAATAGGAAGTATAGTACGATAAAATAAGGCTAAAATAAGATGATACAGAGTAAGATGAATGAAAGATAGAATCCGGCTAGATCACTCTCGATCCCCAGGCCAAGTCTAGGTTTAACTCCTAGTCCCGCTCGACGCCTCATAAGTATCGAATATAGCATCTCCTACCTGTACGAACTCAGGTGGGCCTTCTGCTCGTGAGAATGAGCAGCACCCATGAAATAGATGGTCAGTACATTACGTACTAAGTAAGGTAACTATATGGGTAAAACCAGCAAGAAGCATGCAAGTAAGGCCATGCAAGAGAATAAACACATAAGGCATTTAAGACAATAATCCAGATTTACAAGATTTGGCTAAACTTATATTAATGATTTATCTTACATCTCTTTTATGTTAATTCCATGAGAGTACGGGAACCCAACTATTATAGCCAGTGGACTAGAAAATATATAAATAACCTCACCAGCTCTGACTCATATGGTGTTCCATTATAAATAATTAGCATATTCCCATTCATTATACTTTTAGTTCACACATTTCTCATATTAATTCCAAATGAGTACAAGAACCCCACCGTTATACCCAGTGGACCAAAAACACTCCACAGGGCAGAACATACCTAACAATTATTATTGCTGATAGACCGAAAAATATATATCTTCACTGTCCCATGACTCACGAGGTGTTCCATTGTAAGTAAATAGTATCATCCCTTCACTTATTACCATACAAGGTTTAATTTATCGAGCCCGGAATCCCCCACTATTATATCTAGTGGACCAGAAAATCACACAGTAGGGCAAAACGCACCTGACAGCTATTATAGCCGATAGACCGGAGAACATATAACCTCACTAGGCCTTGGCTCAATAATCTTTCAATTTAAGTGCTTAGTATTTTATTGTATCTTGTATCACACACAATCCCGACTAGACATGCACGACCTAACTTGAATTCCGATAATCCTATCCCATATCTTGGGACTTTTACTTCTTCTAGTACATCCAAATATCCTTTCTCACTCTTTCCTCAGTACCATGAATACTCAACACCGAGGCCCACTTACTATATTTTTGAATCAACTTAATATCACTCTCTAGGGTTTTCTTCCGGGAAAACCCTAATTTAGCCTATATGGCCCAACCTGCCTCTATCCCATACAAATCATACTCCTCTAATTTATTACCTCGCTTAATTCATCCCCAAGCACCATATTTTACTCCCATATAATACATGTGGCCACAAAATCCTAGTTGGCCATCCTAAAACTCTAGAACCTCTCTTTTCCAATACAATGTTATTCATTCATCACTCTTACTTACCAACACCTCTTCCACATTACACATATTCAACACAACACATGATCTCGAGACTTCCTTCCATCTTTTTCCCACTCACTATAAACCCCAAATTCTTTGTTATTACCCAAGCCATCACTTCTCCCAACCCACACATGACATTAGAACCTTGCTATCCAACTCCCATACACGGTCACCAAAACCCTAGTTAGTTCCCCGAAAACCCTAGTATTTCTCCTTTCCTTTATGCTACTCACTCAAAACCCAAATATATTTTTCTCACTTGACTTACTTTTCCTCCATATGACACCCCTACCATATTTTATCCTCATTCTAACCATTTCCATTAATTTTTCCTCCCTTACACATTTCTCTCTCTTAGGGTGTCCTCCCAAAACCATAGTCAAATCCCCCATGCATCCCTACATCAACCCACATACTATTTTTCACATATGGAATCCAATCACCCTAACAATTCTTCCCTTACCTTGATCCTCAAATCAACTTTTCCCACGTAGAAGTCATCCACATACGAAGGCAAACCATCCCATGAAAACCCTAGACTTCCCATGCATGTTTAATCCATTTACTTAATTTTATTCCCATTATTCCTCTTTTTCTCCACCTATAGGTCATAAGATAATTAGGCAATCATTACCATTCTCTAGTCAACTCACTTTCCTCCTTTTTATTTCTCTCACAATACATAAGCACAATTCAAGTAAAAGTAATAACATCATATTACACATATCATAAAAACATGCAACTTACCTTATCTCCATGCTTAGCAAGTTGCACCACAAGAACATGATAATATGAAATATAAAGCACACCCATCAAACCAACACACATAGCACATTCTTACACATAAAAAGCCTTAAGCATATCCTTACCTAGTACGACACCGAGCTTGGAGCACAATCTTATGCCTTCTTAAGGTTTTGACTTGATTCCCCTATAAGAGGGAAATACTATGGGTTAATCTCCCTCTTACCAAAATTACCATTATTCCGATGTTACCTATATCATAACCTACTATTAGGGCTAATAATAGTAATAGTTGTTTTATAAATAAAAGTAGGGTTATTATTCTCTAAAGTAGCTAATCATGCTACTATTAATTAAAATAGGTCTTATTAGCTACAACGGTTTATGTTAAAGTAATTATAGCAATATTCATGTTATTAAAAGTAATAGCTTCAATATTGCTAATGATAATAATAATGATAATAATAATAATAATAATAATAATAATAATAATAATAATAATAATAATAATAATAATAATAATAATAATAGTTTTTGCTGTAGTGATAATACTAGTATCAACCCAAACCCTAGTAATAACAATAATAGCGATATTAGTAACATAAAAGTAGTGACCATAATGATACTAATAATGATAATCTTAGTAGTGATAGAAAGGTTAGTGATATATGAAATGTTAACAATAATGACAGGTAATAATAATGGTAATAGTATAATAGTAATAATAGTTCCAATCATAAGAATAATAATAATAAAGCTCCTAATAATCATAAAATAGTATCCTTGGTGATAATATGGTCAAGTATGGTAATAGGGATGGAAATAATAATAATAATAATAATAATAATAATAATAATAATAATAATAATAATAATAATAATAATAATAATAATAATAATAATAATAATGATGATGATGATGATGATGATGATGATGATGATGATAGTAATAGTAGTAATGATAGTAATAATAATAATAATAATAATAATAATAATAATAATAATAATGTTAAGCATAATAATAATAATAATAATAATAATAATAATAATCGAAATGGTAATAGTAATATAAGGGTTCAAATATTTACACTAATAATAAAAGTGATAATGGGCCAAAGTTAGTATTAATAAGAAAATAATAATAATAATAATAATAATAATAATAATAATAATAATGATGATGATGATGATGATGATGATGATGATGATGATGATGATGATGATGATGATGATAAAGATCATCATAATAATACTAAAGTTGTAGACCTTTATTAATAATAACATTAGTTAGAAATATTTATGAAGTTAGGTTAAATAATAATAATGATAACATAACGATAATAATAATGATAATAATAATAATAAGAGTAATACTATTAATATTACTAAAAATTACTAACACTTGTATAAAAAGGTTTAGGGGTTGGGGAGGTTAGAATACCACCTAGGGATGGTGGCGGAAATGGCGGTGGCACACGGTGATGGGTGTGGTGGCCAAAGGTGGTGGAGGGTGGAGAAGGGAGAAGGAGAGTGAGGTAGGGAGGGATGGAGGTATGGGGAGGTAGAGGAATTTCCCCTAGGTGTTTTGCAGGGTAGAGATGGTGTTAGTTGCAGTGAAAATTGTGGGTGACAGTGGTGCGTAGGGTGGCGGGGGTTTGATGAGGGGCTGCTTCGGAGGGTAATTTTACACGACCGGGGTGGCTTGTGTAGGGAAAATCAGGGGAGGAAGGAGGTGTGGTTGGGTAGATGGTGATGCAGGGAGCGGTTATGTGGGCGGAGGCAACATAATGGGTGTTTGAATTGGAGGTGGCACACAAGGGGGATTTCTTAGCTGCAAAAATAAAAATGAAATCAAGGCTACCTATGGGGTATTTATAGGCTAATAAGAGGGTAAAACAATGAAGGAGAAAGAGGATAAGAAGGGGTAGGTGAGGCTGGACCACCGGCCGGTGGTGGAAGGTGAAGCAGTCCCTGCCATGGCAATGACATGTTTGGTCAGGGGGAAGAAAGGAAAGGGTAGGCATGCTTGAGGAGGGAGGATGGTTTGGTTGGGTCAAAATTGGAAAGAAAATGATGGGGGAGAGAGGGAGAGGATGGGCTAGTCGGTGGTGGTTGGTTTTCGGTAAAAAGAAAGGGTTGTAAGTCTTAGGGTTACAGGTCAGGATAGGGAGAGGAAGGAAGGGGAAGGGAAAAGGGGTGGACCGGGTGGTCTGGAAGGAAGGAAGGAAAAGAAAAAGAATTGGCAGACTAAGGTTGGGAGACGAGCGATAGGAAAAGGTTGTGTAGGCTTGGGTTGCACCAAAGGAAAAATAGGAGGGGAAAACTGGGCTACAAGGAGCTGGCCTAGCTCGAGAAGAACGGGAAAAAAAGAAAGGAGAGAAGGAGAGAAAAGAAAGAAAAAGGAAAAGAAGGAGAAAAAGGGAAAAAATAGTGGGTTGGTTGGGTGTTTAGGATATTTTAGTATTTTTTATTATTCAAAATAATCATAATATATAAATAATAATAATAATAATGAAATTCTTTTTTAGGTTAATTTGGGATATTTTAAATAATTCTTCCCTAAATTCCATTTTACTTAGCAAAACACCCCAATTTTTCTTAATTAAATTATTTATTATTTTCTTCTTGATTTTACTTAATTTATTCCCTTTTATCTTAATAAAATAAATTTTTTAATTAATTTCCCTAATAAATCCTTATTTGGTCGTAATTTCTAAAATTAGGGCTTTGGGGTATTTTATTTCCCGTCTTCAATGCTCAATGGCCTTAACAAGGGCTTAAAGTTAAAACAACCTATGTGTGGGATGGTTTTTGAGTCCGCCGAGGGCTTAAAGTTAAAACAACCTATGTGTGGGATGGCTTACATGTTAGGCGGACTCGTTGGGAGAGGGCTTACAACTTTAATGGACTCTTTGTGAGAGGGCTAACATGTTGGGAGTCCTAATTATGAGAGGGTTTACGTCTTGAATGGCTTCTTTGTGATGTCTGGCTACCTCGTTGTGAAAGGAATTACAACTAGAGATTTGATGAAGGACTCTTCCTTAGAGGGCTTTCATATTTAAGCTCCAAAAATGTGTTATTTAGCAAATAAAAGACATTTTATGAACAAGTAAGGAATAAATTTTTATCCTTTTCCTTCATTGATAGAAGAATAAAGTACATAGATTTAAATGTAACAAAATTTATTTTTAAGTAAAAAAATTAAATAATATTACAAATAATAATTTCTTAAATGTTTCACTTTCTAAGAACATTTCCAAATATCTATGATCTACTTTAGCAAATATTAACATTGTTGGGCAACTTATTCCATAATTTGATATGAACCTTCTTACTTAGTTCATAATTTTCCTTGGATAATATTTATAGAAATTATTGTAAGGTTGGATGTTATATCATGAAGTACTTACCATGGCATTAGCAATCAATGGTTTGCAATATTTGTTATGGATGCTAGGTTGGTAGAGAATTATTGTTTTAGTTTGGTCTCTAGTACTAGCCTCTTATTTTAGGAAGTTAAATTAACGATGGGTAGTGTCATGGCCTATGTGATTATATTTGGTATAAAAATAAGCTCTTCAATCATATCAAAGCTTCTAAGTTCTTATACTATTCCCAATATCCTAAGATCTTTGGCTAAGA